>JAWDJD010000003.1:210867474-212074974 GCA_035047305.1 Bradypodion pumilum | reverse complement strand
TTCATGTATTGGCTTGTCACTTAAGTGATCCATCAGTGGTTATTAGAGGGAGGGAAATCCCTCCACATCATCTTCTGTTACCTTCTCAGTTAGGGGACATTCTTTTAGTTTCCTTCTGCAGGATGGTTAGGTGAAATGACATGATAGAGAGCTCATTATTTTTGCTCATTACCGGCTATTGCAAATGCCAGACCTATACCAAAACAGAAGAATCCTCCACTGAGTAGAGGAAACAGTAGCCTGCCAGGGACCCAAAAGGTGCAGGTAAGTATGGATAAGGGTTGAGCTGAATAGAAATTTTGTCATTGTTGCTGGAAAATGGAACAAACTAGCCTGTTCTCAAAGCAGTCCAAACTGTGGGATAAAGCTGTCTGATTCCACCATTAGAAGCCAAGGTAACCATTTTTTTTAAAAGTGTGCAAATTCAATTTAACTCTACCAAATCAGGTAATTGGGCTGGATGACTGTCCCCCTCCTCCTCCTCCTCCTCACACGCAGGACCCCAGGTCACAACATAAATAAATATTCTTTGTCTAAAGATCAATACAAGTATAGACAGAGAGGTTTTCCAGCTCATTCAGAGCACAAGTGGAAATCTTTCCATTCCTAAGGAAGTCTTTATAAATCATTCATCCATTCCAATGAGTTTTTAAATGTTCATAGTCCACCGCCATGTAGGACTTTCAAAGTCAAAACCAGCACCTTGAATTGCACTCGGAGGCACACCGGTAACCAGTGCAGCTCCCGGAGCAGTGGTGAGGCATGAGCATAACGCCCACGACCCATCATCCCCTGGGCAGCTGCATTCTGGACCAGCTGCAGCCTCTGAATGGTTGTCAAGGGCAGCCCCATGTAGAGCACATTACAGATATCCAATCTGGAGGTGACCAGAGCATGAGTGATCATGAGCAAGGAGTCCTGGTCCAGGAGCAGGCATAATTGGTAAATAACACAAAGTTGTGCAAAGGCCCTCCTAGCCGTGTCTGCCACCTGTTCTTCGTGTTACAATTTATATTCTTGCTAGTTGTTGACTCTCCAGAATGCTGTGTTTGCCACTAGCTAGCAACAGAGATTTCTCCAGTATAGAAAGGCTGTGTCTGCTAAAATAAGGCAGACAACTTCAAAATGGATTCTAACCAGCCACTAGAATTGAACCCCAAATTGAGCCAAAGCTAAGCAAAGCATTGCCATGTTATTACATATCAAGCATCATATTAAAACAGTTTAAATTTAATGCATCTCGATTTATGGAATCCATTACATCTGTATTGTATGTTCTGCATAAAGATTGAACAGATAAAGGAATGAAATGAACCTTTGGCCAACACCTTTTTTGTACAGAAAACCAACACACCCACACATCTTATTTGCTTCTATTTAACTCCAGATATCTTATCTGCTCTTCTCTTAACATGAACAGTATAATAGTATGGTCTTGTTTCAGATTGACAATTTTCTGATTGATAAAAAAGTAGATTTTACATTAATTCCCACAATCTGAGTGATCTTACGGTCTGAAATATTCCATGCCAGTTTACAAATTTGAAAACTCTCAGTCATCAATTCATTATTAAGAGGTGCTTTGACATCTAAGACATCATATCTATTTGAGCAGGTAAATGCAGAGAGGTTACTCACCACATCCTTCTGTGGTATCAGGTCATCAATTTGTATTTGTTTAACAGGCTTTGAATATTTTAATAGAGCATGCAAGTTGGAACTTGTCCTTGGTCTTTTTCCCCCTCATTATCTGTGTTTATAAATTTGCTTGGGGAATCTTATTTGTTGGCAGAGATATTGCAGGCAGATGTGTAGGGTGGAAGGGGGGGGGGGAGACTCCCGGGAGATATAGCCAATTATAAGAAAATAACAGAAAGATTAAAACAGAATAAGCAGAACACCTAGATACAGCTGTTCATACAGCATCATCTTAACTCCTCAACTCAACTCCTGTTTTAGAAGAGTTTCTACATGATGTTACTGGAGATGTGAATCAATCCCTTCACCTTCTGAAGTATTTTTATTCATTTATTAGCAGTGATTTTGTTTCTCTTTTTTAAAAAAATTGTGGCTGGTTTTAGTGTATGAAACTAAGACACAGGACACAGCCTCGGGCTGGGTTAACTCAGGTTTATTGCATCGTGGACAGAGGGAACATGAGGTAATGGCGGATCGATAGCTCTTTATATACAGTAGGGATACATTTGAATGTGGTGCCATGGTAGCCCATTGGCCACTGTCTGCGTGACGTCATTGTGGGTCACGCCCTTCTTGTCCAGGTGTAGGTGGTGGCGGGAAAGCTTCCCGCGCTGTTGCCTTTGATGAGTTCGGACCAAGAGAGCTTGGACGCTCGCTGCTGCCAGCTGGTGGTCATTAGCTCGCGTCCTATTACAGGGTTTATATGATACAGCTGAAGGTTACATTGTTGCTATAGGCAAGGTTACATTGGTTCAGATACATTGTGATTCATGTGGAAGGTAAAACCATTAGAACACAACACCCCTCCCCCCTAGGACGAGACAATGTCTCGAGCCCACTCTTCAACACACTCCCCCCCCTTAGGAGACAAAGTCTCTCAGCCAAGATGGTTTATTTCGAACACGCTGGGGTCTCGATGCGGGCTGCCTTTCCCCGGGTTTGCTACCTCCTCTTTGTCCCCTGGTTTCCTGCCCTGTAATTTGAGAGGGAGACTTGTTAGTGACTTGCCGCGGCTCCACGGCGTTGTTGGGGGGTATGCTCTTTCTCGGGGAAGAACCGGGGGCACTGGGGGCTAACGAAAAACCCCTCTTCTCGCTTGGAAGGGTGGGGGAACACTCCTGAAAACCCCCCCGGCTCGAATCAAAATCAAAATTACATTCGGGGGACGCGGCGGCGGCCGCACATTCCTTTTCCCTCCCCCCGGGCTCTGATAGGACTGGGGTATCAAAAGGATATGAGTCGGGATCACTGCTTTCCCCCCCGGATTCGGACTGATGTCCCTCATTTTCTCCCCCTTGGGCTAAACGGGCGGGGGAGAACCCTATCGCTGAATCCTGTTGCTGTGCCCCACTGACCGGCCCTTCACTCACTCGGCGCCTCAGTTGGTCGGCGTGTCTCCTCCAGAGGAGACCGGTGCTCGTTTCCACCCGATATGACACTGGCCCTGTTTGTTCTACTATCGTTCCTGGCACCCAGGCTGGCCCTGCGCTTGCATAGTTCCTGCAGTAAACAAGGTCGCCGGCGGCGAACCCTTTCGAGACTGCCAATCCTATGTTTTTTCCTTTATCCTCGACTCTCGTCGGGTCCAGCCTGGTCAGAAGTGTGGTCAGTTTTCGCCGCATCAAGAGTTCTGCCGGCGAGTAACCCGACGCTAAGGGGGTCACCCTATACGCTAACAAGAACTGACATACTTGGTGATTTAGGTCCCCCGGGCCCATGCGCCGCAACGCATCCTTTGTTGTACGCACCAACCGTTCCACTTGGCCGTTCGTGGCCGGGTGAAACGGCGCGGATGTGACATGCCGAATGGCGTTTGCTCCCATGAATGCCTCGAACTCCGAGGAGGTGAAGCAACTCGCGTTATCACTGACTAAAGTGTCGGGTAAACCGAACGTGGAAAAGACCCTCCGTAGCTGGCTAATTGTTGTGGCGGAGGACGTGCTCTTTACTGGGATAACCTCCAGCCACTTGGAGAACGCATCCACCACCAGGAGAAACATGGTTCCTCGGAATGGGCCAGCGAAATCTACATGTACTCTGGACCACGGCCCCCTCGCTGTGTCCCATTCCCTATGCGGGAGGCGGGCCGCCTCTGGTCGGGATCCCTGGCATGCCTCACAAGTGCCGACCATGTGCTCGATGTCCGCGTCCAGCTGTGGCCACCAGAAGTAACTGCGGGCCAGCGCTTTCGAACGAACGATGCCCGGGTGGCTGACGTGCAGCAGTTTGAGCACCCTCGGCCGCATGGCTGCAGGAACCACCACCCGTTGGCCCCACAATAGGCACCCCCTTTCTAGGGACAACTCTAGCTTTTTCCGAAAGAATGGGTCGAATTCCGTGCTTGGGGACGATGCCGGCCACCCCTTTTGTACCCATGAGCTGACTTTTTCGAGTGTCCTGTCCTTGCCTGTCGCCCTCGCAATATCGGCTGGTACAATTGGGGGTGCATCTAAAACCTCAATTAGTAACACCTGGCGGTCTCTTCCTACTCTAGCCTTCTGGTCGTCCGACAAGGGCAAAGGGGATCTCGAAAGTGCATCAGCATGGCTGATCTCTTTTCCGGGCCGGTACACCAACTCGTGTTGGTAAGCGTTGAGAAAAATGGCCCATCGCAGCATTCTCGGTGATAGGATCTGCGGGGTGGGCTTGCTTGCCGTGAAAATCCCTAACAGGGGCTTGTGATCCGTCACGATTTTGAACGGGCGGCCATACAAAAAATCGTGAAACTTTTTGGTCCCCGCTACAATTGCCAATGCCTCCCTGTCGGTTTGTGCGTAATTTCGCTCTGCCTGGGACAGGGACCTTGAATAAAATGCAACCGGGGCCTCTCTTCCGTCATCCAACACGTGGCAAAGTACTGCCCCCACCCCCACCGGTGATGCATCACAGACTAGGACCACCGGCCGTTTGGGGTCGAAATGCGTTAGAATTGCGTCAGAGGTCAAGAGTTGCTTTAATTCTTTGAAGGCCCTCTCGTGCTCGTCACCCCACATCCAAGTCTCCTCTTTCTTAAGCAACCGATGGAGCGGTTCGGCCACGGACGCCTTCCGCGGAAGGAATGTATGGTAAAAATTGAGGAGCCCCAGGAATGACTGTAGCTCGGTTTTGGATGTGGGGCGAGGGGCCTTTTTGATGGCTACTACTTTGGATTTGGATGGCTTGATACCCTCGGGTGTAATCCTGAACCCTAAGAACTCGACCTCGGTTTCGAAAAAAACACATTTGTCCTTCCTCAGTCTCAGCCCCGCTTTCTCGAACACCGTTAGTACTTTGTCCAATCTCTTTGCCAGTTCGGCCTCACTCCCCCCAGTTATTAATACGTCATCAAAATAAGGCAACACCCCCTCCAGCCCCTTCAGGAGGCGTTCCACAAGCGCCTGGAAAAGGCCGGGTGCCGAGTTCACGCCGAACTGTAAACGCGACACCTGGAACGCTCCTTTATGAGTGACTATCGTTTGTGCCGCGGCCGTGGCGGGTGTTACGGGAAGCTGCTGATAGGCCTGCGCCAGGTCGAGCTTAGCGAAACACTTTCCCCCATTTAGCCTGGCCAAAAGGTGGCTGACCACCGGCACCGGGTATGCGTTAGGGCGGATCGCCTTGTTAATTGTACACTTATAATCAGCGCAAATGCGCACCTCCCCGTTAGCCTTCAGAGCTGTTACAATTGGGGTTTCCCACTCCGCGGAATCAACAGGAATAAGAATCCCCTGGCCCACCAATTTGTCCAGTTCCGCCTCTATTTTGTCCTTTAGTGCGAAGGGCACCCTGCGCGGTTTGAGTCTTATCGGGCGGACCTCCGGGTCTAGGTCGAAAGCTACAGGGGGTCCCTTGAATTTTCCGAGTCCTTTTTCAAAAACGGCGGGATGCGCATCGCACACCGCTTGTATTGGGTCCACCCCCACTGCATGTACTCCCCCTATAAACAGGCCTAAGGGCTGGAACCACTGTGTCCCTAGGAGGCTACAACTCCCCCCCTTGAGGACAACTAGGGGCAGCTCCGCAGAGTGTCTCTTAAACTCAACCCGAAATTTCCCGACCCCCAACACCGGAATGCTGTTCCCCTGCACATCTCGTAGCGTGGACCTCAATGTTTTAAGTTTGGGCCGCACGTGGGGGTCGATTTTCAAGAACTCTTTCTGGGGAATTATGGAATAGGAGGACCCCGAGTCAATCTCCATCCTGATAGGGGCCCCTTGTACTAGTACCTCAACGAAATAATGGGACTGTTCCGCGGACACACTGAGCACTGGGACGTCGTCCTCGCTGCTGTCCGAGACGCGGCCCACGCCGTCCTGCTTCCTCGTGGTCTGGACGCCATCTTTGGGCCTCGCTGAACGGTCCGGTCTGGTCGAACGGTCCGGTGACTGCCTCCGGCCCTCCTTCCGTTTTCTGCATGCCTTGGCGATGTGCCCCCGACGGCCGCAGGTGTAGCATTCGGCCTTTCTGAATGGGCACCTCGCACGCTCATGGGCCGCTCCGCAACCATCACAGCGGCGCCCCCCCTTTCGGACCTTCTGGATCTCCTCGCCGTCGCTGCCTTCCGAAGACGACTTTGAGGCCCGTTGAGTTGCGTGCACCGATTTTTCCGCCTTACCGGCTCTGGGACGCCACTCACGCCACTGGTGCATCTCGTCCACTCCAGCATTCGTGGACTCTGCGGCCTCCGCGGCCTCGACGACCTCTGCCAGCGTTGGTGGCGGCTCCTTATTCATCAAGCTGCGCTGCACCTCCTTGTCTTTCAGGCCACACAGCACGCCGTCCCTGAGGGCCATTTCTAGGATGTTGCCCCATTTGCAGGGGGCGGCGGCTACCCTCATGGCGGCCACGAATGTCTCGACCGACTCGTCCGGCGCTTGGACTCGCCTCCAAAACGCGCTCCGAGCGGGAAACATCGCCCTCGAGGGTTGGAAGCGCTCCCGAAGCAGCTTCATGATGTCGTCCGCTTTAAATTCGCTCACCTTCTTCGGAGCGATGATGCCCACCAGCGTCCGCTTGGTCTCCATCCCAAGCATGCGGGTGAGGATGGCCCTCTTCCTCTCCTCATCGTCTTCCTTGACTTTGAGTTCCACCAGCGCCGCATGGAAGTCCATCTCAAACAACTCCCAGTCTTGCGGTTTGGTGATGTTGAACCCGCTCTGTGCCCTGGCTGCTCCTTGGGGATCCATAATCCCACCTTCGTCGCCAATTTAGTGTATGAAACTAAGACACAGGACACAGCCTCGGGCTGGGTTAACTCAGGTTTATTGCATCGTGGACAGAGGGAACATGAGGTAATGGCGGATCGATAGCTCTTTATATACAGTAGGGATACATTTGAATGTGGTGCCATGGTAGCCCATTGGCCACTGTCTGCGTGACGTCATTGTGGGTCACGCCCTTCTTGTCCAGGTGTAGGTGGTGGCGGGAAAGCTTCCCGCGCTGTTGCCTTTGATGAGTTCGGACCAAGAGAGCTTGGACGCTCGCTGCTGCCAGCTGGTGGTCATTAGCTCGCGTCCTATTACAGGGTTTATATGATACAGCTGAAGGTTACATTGTTGCTATAGGCAAGGTTACATTGGTTCAGATACATTGTGATTCATGTGGAAGGTAAAACCATTAGAACACAACACTGGTGGTGATTTTGTCCATTCTGTGATGGAAAAAGCACAACCTGGTGGAGAAGCTGCACAAAAGCTTTGAAGTACAGAAACAAGAAAGGAGAGAAAGAAATAATGGAGAATGGATGTCTTGAAAGGAAAGGAAGGGTAGAGATCAGGGAAGGATGATAGTGTAGAATTTGAAATTAGAAGAACTTGGATTATTTTGAAGGAATAGGAGCTTGGATTCTGAACCTATGGAGAAAAGAGACCACAAATCCAACCCACATCAATCTAAACCACATACATTATGTCAGTGAGCTTTTTGTTCCATTACACATGCATCTGAATGCCAATGAAGTGAAATGAGTCTGGAAAAAAAAATAAGGCAAATGAACATCACATACTGACAAACCTTAGAAGTTCCACAAAAGGAAAAAGACACAAAGCTTGTTTATACAATTCACATGGAGTCTAGGTTCAATTTTAATTAAGAAGTCAAATTAATTATACCAAATGCCACTTGTACTCAATCCACCTGGCCTTGGAGATTTCCATTTGCTAGCAAGCAACATTCCCAGTCCTTAAGATGACAAATCATTGTTGATTTTCTTCCAGTTTCATTTGCTCTTTTGTCTGCTAATCCTATGTACCATCTTATTTGGGGGCCCAAGTGAAATTTAGCATAACAAAAAACTATATCCAGACACTTTTAAAATGGTGAAGATTGTTACACTGCTGAATTTCATCATTTTAACTCATTGTACTCATGTAGAAACATAAGATCAGTTTTAGTGTTGCTTCCTAGGATGCATACAGCTATTTGAAGAAGGATCTGATAATAGTGCAGTCAACAGCCTCCCTTAATGCAATTGAGAAGACAAATATTGACAATACTGTGTATATTACTTTAGCAGTTTAACTCTCCCCCCCCCCCCAAGACATTCAGCATTCATCATTGCTTGGTATTAAGAATTGTTTGTCTTAGAGAAACAGATGAAACTCCTCAAGGATACAAAAAAAAATTTGATGAAATTCTGATATGTTGTGTCTGTAGTTGCTGCATTTTTGATCTTCTAAGACTGGAATACTGCAGTTTGCATCCTGCAATGGTTGTTTCTGAAAGAGAAAACAAAATATTTCATAATTTAAATCAGTTTTGATTTAAGATGACACCCATTATTTATTAGCCTGATTGTTATAAGATAATGCTATCTTGATACCATCAACGGGCTACTTTGACAGCTATTTATTTACAACCTAACTAATGACTTAGAAGTTCTTAAAGCCACCATATATGCTTATAGGAAAAAGTAAGACACTTTTTGATTGAAGGAAAAAATAAACCTTGCCAGATTACCCATGTCTTCTAAGAATAATTTGGAAATGGATATTAATGGCTGCCAATGAATGGGTAGAGGTTGTTTCAGTAAAAAAAAAATGTAGATTTGTACATGTGCAAATATCAATCACTCACTTATTCTCCTGTTTGCCTTCCTTTAGAAGACCAATTATGATGAGTCTATACTAACCATGAAAGATGCAAGCAAAGAGAGAAAAATTGATTATGTCCCAGTTTCATTAAAAAGTGTCATGCCCCAGAAAAAAAATATGCATAGCAAAAATGGTGCTTCACATTTTAGGGTAGATTATAAATTATGTTTAATATTTTACTTTCAGTGACATTTCAGTAAAATGCTATTATTAATATGGGACTTGATCAATCATAGTAGAGATCTAACTGTACATTAATTTTTGAAGTGGTAGCTATATTAGTTTGTGCAAGCATTTCAGAGTGTAAACAAAACAACAAAAAGGAAAAAAGTTGTGGCACCTTAAAGACTAACTCCTGTATTTAAAAATGAACTTACAAAAATCAAGTCCAATTTATCAGACATAAGAATGGGACCTCATGGCATCCCATTTTTTGTTTGTATGAAAAACTGAACAAGCATGAATGAAGATCTCACTCATCTCTGCTAAGAAATCTTTATTTTGCCTAACCCCTTTTTGAAAAACAAGTATTTGATATGAATCAGTATGTTTTTGCACCAAACTCCAATTGTTATTAGAAATAATGGAGAACCATTGAATGGGTGAGCCGCCACACCCCCGGGCCTCCGGCCCCACGCCATTGGGGCTACAAAAGCTGGGAGGTGCGGCACGGCGGCGAGGAACCTTGTCGGCTCCAGCTTCAGTGAAGGGTGAGCTGCCACATCCCCGGGCCTCTGCCCCCACGTCATTGGGGCTACAAAAGCCAGGAGGTGCGGCACGGAACTTTGCCGGCTCTAGCCTTAGCGAAGGGTGAGCCGCCACACCCCCGGCCCTCTGCCCCCATGCCATTGGGGCCTCAAAAGCCAGGATGCTTTAGGGTTTTATTGTTTATGAGGATTGATGATGTTGTATTGCCTATTTGCTTGATGTAATTGTATTATGATATGTGATATGTCCAATTGTTGTAACTATTGAAATGATTATTGTTTTGTATTGTTACTATTTACTGTATAACTATGTTTGGCGTTATTCTGCATACCTGTGGTTTGCTTTTGTATTAAGTATGTTGCATCTATATTTTTGTATTATTTTGTTTTGTAAACCGCCTTGAGTCACTTGTTGGGTGAAAAAAGCAGTATATAAATTTAATAAATAATAATAATAATAATAATAATAATAATAATAATAATAATAATAATAATAATAATAATAATAATAATAATAATAATAATAATAATAATAATAATAATAATAATAATAATAATAATAATAATAAAAGGAGATCCTGATCTAAGTCTCACTATTTGGTGTGTCTGTCTGCTCTGGTTGTAGCTAACAGTTGAATTCAGTCTTCCATCCACAAACTTCTGAACAACAGATACCAGTTCATCAATTTATCTTTCTGGTTAAATTAGGAAAAAGTGAGCATTTAACTCAAAATTTGACGTGATAATTTGCCTATGTGAAATATGCAAAACCATATTCATGACTTGAAAAAACTATATGTGGGGTAGGAGCCTGGAGGCCTGCTGATAAGATGCTCTCTGTGTCTCTCCTGGGTCTCTAATATTATGAAAGGCAAGATTGGACTCTATAATGGTTAAAAAAAACTATAATAACTTGACAACTGCATCTTTAACCTGTTAATTTGTTAATATATATTTAGGATGGTTGGATGATACATGAAAGAGTGTTAATGGTGAGAGGGGGTTGGCAGTGAGCCACGGTGAGGCAGAAAGAGATGTAAAAAAAAGGGAAACATACAAAGAGCCCTTTGATGAGACTTTCTGTGGCCAAAGTTGTTGTGTCGGAGTGAATCTTCCAATTATAAATTATTGGACAGTAATTTGTCAGAGAGTGATTGGAGTTTTTGAGAAGAAGTGAAAGATATCTGGATGCTTCTCTCCTAATAAAGGAAATCTACTGCAGCTCTTTATTGTTTGCCTCAAGTCCCTTGGTCTTCCCTTGTTTGCTAGCCATAATTACAGGCTGGTCTTCAGTCGTATTTAGGTTTTACCATTTAAGATTTGAAAGAAGTGGGAGCCATGAGCATCAGACAGCCTTTGGAGTTCCTGAGCTTTTTGTTGCCACCAGATGTTCTACATTTCTCTTATTTGTGCCTGGGGTTTCCACTTTCATTTTGGGAAACGAGCTTTCTTCATGTTGGAGGATGGATCTTGAAGAAGGGGTAGATAGGCTTCCAGTTTGGTATTGATGAGGCACGAGATTTCATCATTGTTGTCATCAAACTAGTCTTGCATCTTCTTTTTCACAAAACCAATGGTTTCCTCAGCAGTTTCTATGATAATATTTTGCAGTGGCACCCATTCTTGTTCGACATCATGACTGTTGCCTGGGTTATTCAACAGTCAGGTGGAGATCTTATTCTGAAAATCCACAGCAGTGGACTCATCCCAAAGTTTAGAACTATTGAACTTCTATTTGGGCAGGTTAGGCCAGTACCTAGATGGTCTCTGGTGAAGAAAAATACTGAGTCTAGAAATCAGAAGCTTTGGTCTGTCCTGGTGATGAGGATATCTTTCTTATCACACTGCTGGGTGATTACGTAGTCAAGGACATGCCAGCGCTTGGAGAGGGGTCTTAAAATGGTTGGGTAGTTGAAACTGAGTTTTTGGTGATGTAGAGTTGAGGTTCTGCACATAAACAAAGAAGCATAAGTCCATTGGAACTGCAGTTACCAAGTCCTTGCTTACCCATTTCCTTTTCACAGAGTTGATAATGCCTTTCAACTCTAACATTCTCCATATACAGTACCTCTCTCAGGAGATACCTCATCTCAGCCTGCGCCAACACTTTAGATGCTGATGAAGATATTAAAAACCAGTTCTACAATCAGCTGAGCTCTACCATCACTAAGATACCAGCTAGGATCAAGCTGGTACCTTAGTGATGGTAGAGCTCAGCTGATTGTAGAATTGGTTTTTAATATCTTCATCAGCATCTAAAGTGTTGGCACAGGCGGAGATGAGGTATCTCCTGAGAGAGGTACTGTATATGGAGAATCATAAGCCTTTCACTATTTGCAGTAGAAGTGAGTTGATGGTCATTTACTAACCTTGTCCTTACAGCAAAACCTACACCATGTATGCAATGTTCTCCTTCCTCTTTCCCCTTCCAAATGATGGTATATCCCGAACCAGACTTGATGATTTTTATCTCACCAGACAATCTGGTTTCATTCAAGACAGCAACATCAATGTCCAGCCTAGCAAGCTCATGGGTCACAAGAGCTGTTCTTCTTTCAGTTCTGTCATTGTTGTCAAGATCGAGTAGTGTCCTAATGTTCTAATCGTCATTATCATTTGTTAGTTCTTCATTTTTCGACCACCTATGAGGGGTGACCTGCAGGGTGTGGCCTCCCTGCCAGACAAAGTGTGTAACTTCCAATGTTTTGCCCACATTTTGTAGGGTCTTCTCTGTGTGGTGTGGGATTTGAAAGAGGTATGACACACAGGAAAGATGTCATTGGCATGATTTTGTTTGAGGTAGATCCCAGCTTGCCAAGAAGTGACCCACACACTATTATCTCAGAGACATCTCCTGTAGCACATAAGAAATGAGACATGCAGGATTTAACACCAGGACTGCAATGGCTTGCTTCAGCCTTGAGCATATGGACAAGGTGCACCATCACAGCCAGTTGATCTGGCGTGGCCTCTTGTGCCTCCATGAACCAGAGCCCCTGAGTCTGCCAGTCGATGATGGGATTGTGGTGGAACATCCAGTCCATCTCCAGCACCAGGGAGAAGTGGGGCATATAGGTCACATTGAGACAGACACAGTCCTCCCACCACTGCACCACCAAAATGAGAGGCCGTGTCTCCCGAGTCACCGGCCCTGCCTGCAAGACCCACCTGTTGATCACCTTGATATGACAGGGCATATCTTCTTCTGCAATGGGACACCATGCCGCCGAATGAAGGCCAGGTCCATGTACGAGATGAAGAGTCAATGAGCACATGGGCAAGGATCCAGCCTCCCTTGCCCATTCAGATCTGGACCGGCACAATCAAATGCTGGAGTCCTGCTGGACTGGCGCCATGATGAATGGAGAGGCACCCCAAGCAGAATGGCCAATGCACACTTCGGGGCCGACATGTAACAGTGGTGCCTGCTTGGTGGGGCACAACCGAGCAAAGTGGCTGATCTGCAGTACAAAGGCTCCCCAGTAGGTCCTTGTTGTGTTCTGTAAAGCTGTGCCTTTAACAATGTACCATTGCCATGTGTTAACAATGTAACCTTTCTGTGTGCAACATTATAACCATCAGCTGTATCAATGTAAACCTGATAAGGGGACGCGAGCTAGTGACCACCAGAGGGCAGTAGCCAGCGTCCAGCTCTCATGGCTCAGATTCACCTGGTTCAGCAGCGCGGGAAGATTCCCCGCGACCTCTTCACCTGGTCAAGAAGGGCGTGACCCTCTACGACGTCACGCAGGCAGCAACCAATAGCCTGTCGACGAGCCACATTCAAATGTATAGCCAGCTGTATATATTGAGCTACTCATCCGCCATTACCACATGTTCCTCCGGATCATCATGCAATAAACCTGTGTTAAGCCAACCCTTCGGCTGTTTCATTGTCTTTGGTCCCTTACACTAAATTGGCGACGAAGGTGGGATATGGCAGCCCACGGGACCAAGACATGCGCCGGTTTCGAAATCAGGAAACCGGGCGACTGGGAGATCTTCGAGATGGACTTCCAGGCCGCACTGATCGAGTCCAAAGTCACGGAAGAGGCGAAGAAAAGGGCCATCTTCACCAGGATGCTCGGACAAGAAACCAAAAGGACCTTGGTGGACCTGATTGCACCGAGGAGGGTGAGCGAATTCAAGGCCAAGGAACTCATGCAGATGCTGCGTGAGCACGTCCAGCCCGCCACGGCGATGTTTCCCGCTCGGAGTGCGTTCTGGAGGCGAGTCCAAGCGCCCGGGGAGACGGTCGCCGCATTCGCGGCGGCCCTGCGGCTGGCCCGTGCAAATGGGAGAATGCCGAAATCACCCTCCGGGACTGTGTGCTGTGCGGCCTGAACGACGCCGAGACCCAGCGCACATTAATGAACCAAGAGCCGCCTCCCACGTTGCAGGAGGTCGTCAGAGCGGCCCAGGCCGCAGAAGCTACAAAGGCCGGGGTCCAAGAACTTCAGGACTGGCGGCCAAAGTCGAGCAAGGCAGACGCTCCGGTACAGGCGGCCCGGCGAACTTCGAGGTCGTCCACAGAGAGCAGCGACGACGAGGACGTCCGGAGGGTCCGGAAGGAGAGCCAGCGATGCGATGGCTGTGGAGCGGCCCACGACCGCGTGAAATGCCCCTTCCGGAAGGCCGAGTGCCACAACTGCGGCCGCCGCGGGCACATCGCCAAGATGTGCAGGAAGAAGCGCGAGACCCGGAGGAGCTCTGCAGACCGTTCCGCGGGACAAGACCGCCCAACGAGACCCAAGGACGGCGCCCAGGCCACGCGGAAGCAGGACGGCGTGGGCCGCATCTCCGACGGCAGCGAGGACGATGCCCCAGTGTTCAGCATGTCTACAGGACACCCCTGCTACTTTGTTGAGGTACTAGTCCAAGGGGTTCCCATTAGGATGGAAATTGACTCGGGGTCCTCATATTCAATCATTTCCCAGAGGGAGTTTTTGGGAATTGCCCCCCACAAGCGACCCAAGCTCAAAGCATTGAGGTCCACACTACGGGACGTGCAAGGGAACAGTATTCCAGTGTTGGGGGTTGGAGAATTTCAGGTCAAATTCAAGGAGCACGCCGCGTCCCTTCCCCTAGTCGTGCTCAAGGGAGAAGATTGCAGCCTCCTCGGAAAATGGTTCCAGCCCCTGGGGTTGTTTATTGGGGGGGTGCACGCCATTGGGATGCACGCCGTTGGGACTGATCCAATTCAGGAGGTGTGCGAGGCGCACCCCGAAGTCTTCAAATAAGGACTGGGGAAATTCAAGGGGCCCCCAGTGACTTTCGACCTGGACCCGGAGGTCCGCCCAATTCGCCTTAAACCACGCAGGGTGCCGTTCGCACTTAAGGACAAGATAGAGGCGGAACTGGACAAGTTGGTGGGCCAGGGGATCCTTGTGCCTGTAGATTCTGCGGAGTGTGAAACTCCAATTGTAACCGCACTAAAGGCCAATGGGGAGGTCCGCATATGCGCCGACTACAAGTGCACCATCAACAAGGCGATCCGCCCGAATGCATATCCGGTGCCGGTAGTCAGCCATCTGCTGGCCAGGTTACACGGGGGAAAGTGTTTCGCTAAGCTCGACTTAGCACAGGCCTACCAGCAGCTCACGGTGTCCCCTGCCGCAGCTGCTGCGCAGACCATAGTCACCCATAAGGGGGCGTTCCAGGTGACGCGCCTCCAGTTCGGCGTGAATTCGGCGCCTGGAATTTTCCAGTCACTCGTGGAACGCCTCCTGAAGGGGCTGGAGGGGGTGTTGCCTTATTTTGATGACGTGTTAATAACAGGGGGGAGTCGGGTTGAATTGGCCAAGAGGTTGGGAAAGGTCCTGACGATATTCGAAAAGGCGGGGCTGAGACTGCGAAAGGACAAATGCGTCTTCTTCGCAACCGAGGTTGAGTTCCTAGGGTTTTGTGTGACTCCTGAGGGAATCAAACCATCCAAGTCCAAGGTGGCAGCCATTAAGAAAGCCCCCCGCCCCACCTCCAAGCCCGAGCTGCAGTCGTTCCTAGGACTGCTCAACTTTTACCACTCCTTCCTTCCACGGAAGGCAGCGGTGGCTGAACCACTACACAAACTGCTAAAGAAAGACCAGGCATGGAAGTGGGGCGGTGACCAAGAAAGGGCATTTAGTGAGCTAAAAAGCCTCCTGGCGTCCGACGCCATACTGACCCACTTCAACCCCAAACGCCCAGTAGTTCTGACCTGTGATGCATCTCCAGTGGGGGTGGGGGCGGTGCTGTGCCACGTGTTGGAAAACGGAAGGGAGGCCCCGATAGCATTTTACTCCAGGTCCCTGTCCCAAGCAGAGAGAAACTACGCACAGACGGACAGGGAGGCACTAGCAATAGTCGCGGGGACAAAAAAATTTCACGATTTTCTGTACGGCCGCCCCTTCACCATCGTAACGGACCACAAGCCCCTGCTAGGCATTTTTACCGCAGATAAGCCCACCCCACAGATCCTGTCCCCGAGGATGCTCAGGCGGGCCATCTTTCTCAACGCGTATCAGCACGCGTTGGTCTACCGGCCCGGGAAAGAGATCAGCCATGCGGACGCTCTATCTAGGTCTCCCCTTCCCCTAACGCCCAGCCAGGTGAGCAAGGGAGAGCGGGACCACCAGGTTCTCATGATAGAGGTGCTGGATTCGCCCCCCGTAGTGCCCGCCGACATTGCCAAAGCAACAGAGAAGGACAAGACGTTAGCGGCAGTTAGCTCCTGGGTGCAGAAAGGGTGGCCGGCGTCCTCCCCAGCGGAGGAGTTCGCTCCATTTTTCAGAAAAAAGCTAGAACTGTCCCTAGAGGACAGCCTCTTGTGGGGGCAGCGGGTGGTGATTCCCACTTCCCTTCGGCCGCGGGTGCTCAAACTGCTGCACGTCAGCCACCCCGGCATCGTGCGATCCAAGGCGCTGGCCCGGAGTTACTTCTGGTGGCCCCAGCTGGACGCCGACATCGAGCACATGGTCGGCACTTGTGATAGTTGCCAATGCTCCAGACCAGAGGAGGCCCGCCTTCCCCACAGGGAATGGGACGCGGCTAAGGGGCCGTGGTCCCGGGTGCACGTTGATTTCGCGGGCCCGTTCAGAGGCACCCTGTTCCTTCTTGTAGTGGACGCCTTCTCCAAGTGGTTGGAGGTTATCCCAGTCACGAGCACCTCCTCGGCCCAGACCATTAGGCATTTGCGGAGGCTCTTTTCCACGTTCGGCATACCTGACACATTAATTAGCGACAACGCTAGTTGTTTCACGTCCTCCGAGTTTAGGGCATTCATGGAGATTAACGCCGTTCGGCATATCACCTCCGCCCCGTTTCACCCGGCCACCAACGGCCAAGTTGAGTGCCTCGTCCGCACCACGAAGGACGCGTTGCGGCGCATGGGCCCAGGGGATCTGAACCTCCAAGTGTGTCAGTTTCTGCTAGGGTACAGGGTGACCCCGTTGGCGTCAGGATACTCCCCCGCAGAGCTCTTAATGCGCAGGAAACTGACCACCATCCTTACTAGGCTAGACCCCACGAGGGTAGAGGACAAAGGAAGGAACATCGGACTGGAGGCCACAAAGAGTTTCAGTGTAGGCGCCCCCGTGCACTGCAGGAATTACGCCAGCACGGGCCCAGCCTGGGTGCCGGGCGTAGTCGTGGAACAAACCGGCCCCGTGTCGTACCACGTGGAAACCAATACGGGACTCTTGTGGAGGCGGCACGCGGACCAGCTCCGACGCAGGGTCCCCGATGAGCAGGGCGCAGACCGAGCAGGGACGAAGTCAGCGTTAGGGTTCTCCCCCACCCGTTTAGCCCAAGGGGGAGGGAAGGGGGACCGCGGGCCCCCACCAAGGGAGGAGGAGGATGTCCTCATAGATACCCTGGGGGATCTTTCCGAGGAGGAGGAACCCGACCCCATACATATCTCACGGAATGTCCCCACAAATGCGGGTACCCCCACCAAGTTAGATTTTGATTTTCAGAACCGGGGGGGATTTTTCGGAGTGGTCCCCCACCCATCCAAGCGAGAAGAGGGGTTTTTCGTTAGCCCTGACGGCCCCCGGTCTGCCCACAATGGAGTTTTTCCCTTCCCCTAAGGCCGCCAGACAGCGGCAAGCCACTAACAAGTCTCCCTCTCCCATTTCAGGACAAGGGACCAGGGAACAAAGAAGCAATAACGCCCCCGGGGGGGGGCAGCCCTCTTCACGGCCCAAACACACATGCAACAAGCCATCTTGGCTGAGAGACTTCGTCTCATCCTAGGGGGGAGGGATGTTGTGTTCTGTAAAGCTGTGCCTTTAACAATGTACCATTGCCATGTGTTAACAATGTAACCTTTCTGTGTGCAACATTATAACCATCAGCTGTATCAATGTAAACCTGATAAGGGGACGCGAGCTAGTGACCACCAGAGGGCAGTAGCGAGCGTCCAGCTCTCATGGCTCAGATTCACCTGGTTCAGCAGCGCGGGAAGATTCCCCGCGACCTCTTCACCTGGTCAAGAAGGGCGTGACCTTCTACGACGTCACGCAGGCAGCAACCAATAGCCTGTCGACGAGCCACATTCAAATGTATAGCCAGCTGTATATATTGAGCTACTCATCCGCCATTACCACATGTTCCTCCGGATCATCTTGCAATAAACCTGTGTTAAGCCAACCCTTCGGCTGTTTCATTGTCTTTGGTCCCTTACACTAAAGTCCTCCGCCAGCATGAGTTGAGGGTGTGCACCATCCAGCTGCATCGGTTTAGGAGCAGCCAAGGCAGACTTCTGTGGAGGTAGGACAGGCGGAGCCACCATGATGAACTGTGGGGTCAAAGGGAGTGGAGGTGGTGTAGAAGGTGGCAGCAGTGGCACCACAATGTCTCAATGTCTTGCCGCTGCAGCCTGGCGCCGGTTGCCCAAACACCCTTCAATACGGAGGCACAGGGCAATCAGCACAGCGAGCGAATGTGGCCGCAACACCCAAGCCAGTTCATTGAGGCGGGCATCATTTAGGCCTTCCATGTACTGGTCCTGAAGGGCAGCCTCATTCCAGTGTAAACCCTGGGCCAGCAGCTGGAAGCTGGCCACATACTTGGCAACAGGGCGTCGAAGCTTTCTGTTGCCCTGGCTTTCCTGCAGGCAGTCTCCAAAGCACTCTTTGAAGCATTGTTCAAACAATTGCAAATTGTCCAGGAGGTGAGAGTGCTGGAGAAGCAAAGGTGTGACCGATTTTACAATTGTCTTTTTAAGCAAAGTAATCTAGAAGGCTACTTTCAAACTGTCAGTGGGAAACCCCTGAGTTCTGGCTTTTAAAAAATGGCACTGTGCCAGAAACATGGTGCAGTCCTCCCTGTGGCCGGAGAATTTCTTTGGAATGGCCAGAGGGAATATTGGAGCCTCACACTCGGAGCTTATCTGCAACTGTTGGACATTTCCAACCAAGAGTTGAAGCTGTGCTTGTAATTCTTTCATCTGGTCAGCAAGCCCTGTCAAGATTGCCTGAAGGGGTTCCATGGCAATGGCTCAAAGAGGCAGGCAACAAGCAAAACAAGTCTCTCCCTCCCTCTGAGTGCAGTTAAGGTTGGACCAAAATTGTTATGGCCCAGACACCGGCCGAGCTGCCCAGCCAGCAGTTGCTGCACTAAAAGGTAAGAAGAGTCTTACAGTCAGTTTACAAGGTTGAAGCAGGGTCATTGTCAGGAGTCCAGGATCAAAAGCCAGTCAAGAGCCTCAGCTGCAGGATTTGTCTTAATGAGGCTCTGTACCTCTCAGCATACCTGTCAAGTTTTGGGAAATTTCTGTCAAATAAGGGAAATTTCCTGGCCAAAACAGGGAACTGGACAGCTATGCTTATCCTGTGTTGGCCTCCAGTCTAACTCCAATCTAATTGCAGTCTAACTAATATGGGATGACGGCGGGAAAGAGTATAAAATACGGGGGGTTGACAGAAATTTCCCGAAACTTGACAGGTATGCCTCTCAGACATGCTGGCTTGCTCCTGATCATCCCAAGTGTTGGCACCTGGCCTAGCTATCAAGCTCCAATCATCTGACCTGGCTTGGCCCTGAGGGACCTGCTCTGAATTGACAGCTGGCTGCAGGGCTGTTGCCAGTTCCATGTCCTCCTGCTCAGCCTCCTGATCTGGGCCGGCTGTGGGCTGACGGACTGGTAACAGATCCTCCTCAAGGTCAGACTACAGATCGGAGACAGCAGCAGTCAATTGGGCCAGCCAACTCTCCTCCTCCTCCTTGCACCCAGGTCCCCAGGCCCCACAACAGACTGTGCTCTCCTTTACTTTAGGGTGTGGGGTTAAAATCCATCTCACAGATCAAGTGCCATTGTTTTTCCATCTGCCTTTTTCGACATCCGCAAGTTTCTTTGCTGTGCCCTTTACCACAGGTCCCTAAAAACTTTGGTTCACATGCTAGTAGTCTAAAGTACTGACTACTGTAATGATCTTTATGTGGAGCATTCTTTGAAGCTGAAACATAAGTTTCAGTGGGCCCAGAATGTAGTGGCTAGATTGATCACTGGTAGGAGAAGATTTGAACACACCACCACAATTTTGGTCAGCTTGCATTAATAACCTTTGGGCTACCACGCCATGTTTAAGCTGTTAGTACTAACATACTAATGTACAAAGTTCTAAGTGTTTTGGGGCCTCATTATCATTCAGTGTGCCTCTTCCTTAGGCCTGCTGTCCATCTTATCAATTTCTTACAAGCTCTAAGGTTGAAAATTCTTGCTCTGAAGTAGGCCCAGAAGACTGTGACCAGTAATCAGGCATTTACAGTCGAGGCCACCTCCCTTTAGAATTCCTTGTCTTCAGCAATATGCCTTGTTCTCTTCCTTCAATCTTGAAAACTTACCTCTTTTTGCTAATTCATTCAGTTAATTCTTTCTTTTTATTTATTATTTCAATTAAATCAGTCATGGAATTGAGGAGATAAACAGTGAAAATAAACTGTTTGCATTAATCATTGATGTACAAGATCACATTGAAACACAAAGCATCTGTCAAAATCATTTAGAGTATCCTATGCTTGGTTCAAGAAAAGTTCACCAAGTGCATTTGGATTTGATCTCAAGAAACTGGAGATATCACTTCCATTTTAAGAAACTGTCAAGGAAACATAAGTATTATCAATGTGTGATTGAAGGCAGCAGTATTAATCTTGATCGTGAATTGTTTCTGTCTTGCTGAATTCAATGGGAGTTAAACTTACCAGACTCACACTAAACAGTGCTGAAAACTGTAGTTATCAGAGCAATCCTGCCCATTTGAATAGATCTGTGTTCCTGGGTAAGATACCTCAGGCATTTGTTTGTTCATGTATATGTCTCATGTCATCCTCAGAAAAAGGAATGAATAACAAAATAATAAGCCCTCTCAAAATAAAAGAGTATGATTTTACTAGTAAACTCTATTATGCCCTTTTTATGTCAAGAGTAATACAAATGGATCTGGACCAGGGATCTAGGATATCTTTGTATAGCCGTTAAGGGATCTGTAAATTAGGCACATTTCTCTTGCAACTTATAGAGTCAAATTTTAACTCTCTCCTGTTACTTTAGAAATTGTGTTTATGTGGGGAGGGGGATGACCGTCTTTTAAATTTGTCACATATTATTATAGTATTCCCCTTATGTTTATTGGCATAAGTGAACAATTTCCATTAATTACAAGTTTTCTTCACATGCCCCATTGCATACTAGGTTGTATGACTGCTCATTCTAAAAATTACGAGTGGCAAATTGTTGATGAATGGCAATTCACCACTGTGATTTATTGACTTACACTTAACAATAGGATAAACTCCCACTAGGATTCTGGCTACTGTTTCCTTTGGGGACAGGATCCATAGTTTTTATCTGTTTTTCAGAGGGATCCACGATTCCCAGAAAAGTTTAAGGATCATTGATCTTCTTTTTCCTAGCTTCTCCCCGCAGGTTTGGTGTCCACTCTTCACATCCTTCACCACTACTTTGTCTGATCATTTGTGTCTTAAGGGTGCAGGCCATCTACTTACATATTGTTATTGATAGTGTTCTGCTATCTCTGTTTTGGTCACCCACATAGCCTCCAAAGATCGACTTTCAGGTTGTAAGCAGTTTTGGCAATGGTGAAAGGTGTCACTTGAAGGGCATGTGAGTGCCATCAAAGCTCACTTTCTCTCATCTTCTCCATTATATGATCTAGGCAATGCAAACAAAACATTAATTCCTATGTTTTCCTTTCTTTGTATCGCTTGGTTGTTTGAAAATGGGAACTGTAGAAAGAAACATGTGTAATTATCCTCTTGTCGGTTCTCCTGCAAATTCTAGAATTCTATCTTTTTTGATTTGGATACAGGATTCAGAAAGTTGTAGTCAAAAACTTTCATTTACCAAAGCAAACACTCTTTGGGTAGTCCCTCCCCACCCCTTTAATATGCTACTTGTTCCTGAAGTGATCTTGGTTAGGGAAATATAGACAGCTTTACAAGGAGCCATTTCCAACAAATAGTGGAGACGAATGAACTATCTCACTGTTCTGCCTGCAGATTTTCACTAATGCATTCTTGTATCATCTTAAAGTACTTTTTTGGACCATTACTTCCAGAATTCTCCTTTCCCCAGCATATCCAGGAATTCTGGAAATAACAATCCAAGAAGTAATATTTCCAAACTCTGATTATTACCATCCTAGGAAGGAATATATAGAGCTCATTGCATAACAATTCAAATGTGCCAAACTATGGCTAACATTATGAGAAGACTGGAGGATTATGAATCTTCTGGCTATAGACGCCTCAAAACTCCATAGCTTCATTAAAGGTTAACACTTAATTAATTCAGTCATTTAATTTAAATTAAAACATTGTGTACTGAAATACAGAGTGCCTTGATGCAGTTAAGTGAGAGAGTAGTGATTGCACTATATATATATATATATATATATATATATATATATATATATATATATATATATATATATATATATATATATATATATATATATATATATATATATATATATATATATATATATATATATATATATATATATATATATATATATATATATATATATATATATATATAGTGTATATATATATATATACAATGGTGTATGGGACCAAAGACAACAGGACAACCGAAGGGTTGGTTTAACACAGGTTTATTGCATGGTGTTCCAGTGAAGCATGAGGTAATGGCGGTGATACATCTCAATATATACAGTAGCCCTCTACATTTGAATCTTGTAGCACGGTAGCTCATTGGCTGCTACCGGCGTGGCCTCGCCCAGGCACGCCTCTTTTCCTGCTGCTGAATGCAGATCTTTCTTCTGCTGCTGAATGCGGAGATATATATATATATATATATATATATATATATATATATATATATATATATATATATATATATATATATATATATATATATATATATATATATATATATATATATATATATATATATATATATATATATATATATATATATATATATATATATATATATATATATATATATATCTCCAACTTCACATGCAATCAATGTACTACTACATTTTAACAAATACATTAAACTTGCAAAGAGTTTTAAGGATTTAAATGGTTCTTAGCAAAATAACCACAGTAGGTTGATTTGTATGTCAGTTAATGGCCTCATATTAGCATGTTAATAGGCATTTGTTTTATTACAGCAGGAATTATCTAGCCAGTTGCTAATTAGAAGTGCTTAAAACATTCTTTTAGATTTCTGGGAAAGAAATGATGCATTTATGACCTACTTAATTTTTAGATAATGACATTGTAAGCTGATTTATATCTCATACATATTGGATCTGAGCAGTTAGCATTGCTACTTTTTGTTGAAGAATACATGACATGTATTCAAGAAACTTTGCATTTATTTTTGTCCATGTACTGTATGTGTTGTGTGATTAAACATTTTCTTCTGTTATGTCATACTCTTTGCCTTTCTTTCTGTTTCTGTCTGACTCTCCCTTTCTTTCCATGCATGCAATGAGATGTATTTCTTCTTATTCCAATAAACAAATTGCTCCAAATTGAAAAATAGAAGGGTACAGTACATATCAATTAGCAATAGGATGTGCAGGTTAACTGAAATATACAAATCACGAAAAAGGCCATTTATTTCATTTTCATGGTATTTTGTGGTTTTACGAAAGAAATACAACTGATTGAAGATTTTGAAACTATTGTAACCCATTTGCATTTCTTATTTGGAAATTCCTCCATCTGACCCAAATATTCAAAAATGTCTCACTGATCTTCTTCCAGCAAATAATATTGTAATGATCATGAGAAGGATTGTCAGCATCCAATAAGAGCTAAGAGAATGTCAGGGGGAGTTTAAATTGTCAAACGGGCTTGAAAAACTTTAATGTTTCCTGTTAGCTGCAGTGTTTGGTATCTTGTTTGCTGGTGTTGCTAAAAAAAGCTTCTCTAACTGGATTTTTCCTCACTGGCTTATGTCTGTCGCTATTCCTGCTCTAATACATCTAAAGGTAAACGTTTCCCTTGCTTAAAAGCCAGTTGTATCCAACTCTAGGGTTCAGTACTCATCTCAGTTTCAAAGCCGAAAAGCCAGTGCTGTATGCTTCTGCAGGTGTTTCTGTGGTCATGTGGCAGGCATGACTAGACACCAGAGCACACTGAGCACTGTTACATTCCCTCCGAAGTGGTCCCTATTTATCTACTTGCA
This sequence comes from Bradypodion pumilum, assembly GCA_035047305.1. NCBI lineage: Eukaryota > Metazoa > Chordata > Lepidosauria > Squamata > Chamaeleonidae > Bradypodion > Bradypodion pumilum. The sequence goes on along the minus strand of JAWDJD010000003.1, from coordinate 212,050,831 downwards.
ATTTCTTGCTTCCAAACTGCTAGGTTGGCAGGAGGTGGGACAAAGACGGGAGCTTATTCTGTCCTACAGTACTCAGGAATCGAGCGGTCCCTATTTATCTACTTGCAATTTCTTGCTTCCGAACTGCTAGGTTGGCAGGAGCTGGAACAAAGACTGGAGCTCATTCTGTCCTGCAGTACTCGGGAATCGAACTGCTGACTTCCCGCCTTCCAGTCAGCATCTTAGCCACTTGAGCCATCTAGTGTTCCTATTTTATTCTATCATCATGATCAGTTCTTATTCTTATAAGCCAGTTATCTTCCAACTTTCCAAACATGGCTCCTTAGGATTATTGCTGCTACAAACAACTTTATTTGGCCAATGGGCCAATGTGCAACTAGATACAATGACTCCACATTGTAGTACCTGATTCCTGGCATTGGCTTCATGAGATCCTCAGTCCAACAGTTCTGTCTGGGCACTGGTTCCCTTCACTGGGCCTAAAGTCCTCCTATACTATATCAATGTATTATCCCTGTTGTGGTGAGGATATGATGCTCTGAAGAGTGGCTCAGTTTGGGTAGTCCCCACTCTTTGACTTTCTTCTCAGGCCTCCATGCCATGACTTTCTCAGCAGTGGTTCTTTCCTTCTGCCATTGCACACTCCGATAAAATGGTTTAATGAGGTTCTTTGCCTGATCCTGGTAGGCTGCCTCCTGCTGAGATGCTTCTAACTATATCCAGCCAGCATACCTGGTGTCTTTTATGTACACATAGATCCAGCCAGATGGGGCCAGTATGCCCTCACATTTTTTCAGCTCCCGATAGTATATTTCCTATGACTCCATTTCAGCATCAAACCAAGGGTCCTCAGAGTCACCAACTCTGGTTTTTTCCTGCTCTACTTGGAAACCATCCCAACTTCTATGGCATTTAGGGACCCTTTAATATTTTACACCCCTTAATGATCCTTTTACTCCACCTGACCAACCCACCACCTACTCTTCCCCTTCACTAAGGTCTCCTTATCCATCAGGGATTACTCCTGCTCCTTCAGTTTTGTCTGTTGAAAGACACATGGCCAGGACTACAGGGGAACTAGAAGTCAGGTTTACAAAGCTGGAAGTGTCTCAAGAACAATGAATTGCTGACTGCTCCAGTCTGCCACTTACAACAATAATAACAACAATAACTACTACTACTAACAACAAAGCTCTCCTCCAGCTCTGTATTTCACATGAATTAATGCTTTTTGTAACCCTTCTTCATTGTAACACTTTCACATCTGTATATAATGATCAGAAATATGAGAAAGTGATCAACTTTGGTCTTTGTCTCAATCAGTGGTTCCCAAAGTGGGCCCTACGCCCCACAGGGGACTTCAATTCCCAGAAGCCAAAGTCAGTATATTGGCTGATCAGTGCTTTGAGGAATTGACTTAGGCTTCTGGGAAATGGAGTCCAAGAACCAAAGTTTGGGAAACACTGGAAGCATACCTATACTTGATGAGGTTTTCATTGCTGCCCTTTCAAGACTCAGTCTTCTTCTGATTTCTTGACTGCAGATTCCATTTAGATTGATGATTGAGCCAAGGTATACAAAATCTTGAATACTTTCAGTTCTTTCCTTGTCAATTTTAAAGTTCTGTAGTTAATAAGGTCTGGCCAGTTTATCCTGCTATGGTACTAGAGTAGACCATACTGCCAGAGACTCAACACTGTCAGGTGGTAGTTAACTAACCTAACAACCCTGAAGACTAATAGCCTTGGGAGCTGAAGTCCACAGGGAAGGGTGGTTGTCTCCAAGTGGATTAGATCCCACTTGAATCCGTCTTGATCGAGGGCAGCAGCTTCTTCAATACTGGCCTCAGGCTGAGGAGGGCTTTGCTTGTCAAAAAGGCTCAGGGCTAGAAAGTGACTGGCGGAACTGGATCAGTGGTATGGGTGTCATGCTGCAATGTGGAAGGCAGATGAAAGGCCACTGCATTATATTCTCAGGACAGTCTTCATGGCTGATCGCCATGAGGATCACCAATATTCAGATTAGGATGCAGAAGAAGAACAACAATAACAAGAACAACAACTAGAACAACAACAACAAGTGTCATGGTTTCCACATGCGACCTTGTCTTGATTTTAAGGTGACATTTGATCCATGAAGTGTTAAGACACATTTTGTAGTTTTCTTAGGTTTAGAAAGCCAATTTTCATTGCAGAGCACATTGAAATGCCAGGCCAATAGTCTGACATGACAAATGAGGCATAGATAAGATTAGAACTCTCTCCTAAGGGAGGAGGGAAAAATGAGTGTCCAGCCTTGGACTTATTCCAGGGACACATTCAGCCCCACGAGGGACTGAGGGACAGCTAGGTCAGCTGACACACCATGAGGGAGAAACATCTCCACTCCTGTCAATCAAACTGATTGCCTGGACACCTGTTAGAATAGAACTTTCCCAGAGAAAGCAAAGGTGGGGGCCATTTGTGGAGCAGATGGCACCTGCACCTGCAAATGGTCCTTGAAGACCTCACTCTTTCTCATGGGAAACACAGGTGCTTTCCCATGAGATTGTCATCAGATCACCACATTCAAGGGCACCTTTTTCTTATAAAAAGAGCCCAATTTGAGCACTAAGCACGCACACTTCAGGAGCCAGGGGAAACTCTGGCCCCTCCACATAATAATCTTGATTGCAGAGGGAGCCCTTGTCAGTGGGCATCCCAAAATGACTCTTTGGGGCTAACGCTTAGCCATGAGGGGCTGAATTGCCCCTAACCATGTAAGGGGGAGTAGAAAGGACTCCAATAGTCCTCATCACTTCAGAACCGCAGCAAGACGGAAGGTGAGAGGGATTGTTCTGTTGTAAGGGGAGGGGAGTAGGACTTAGAAGCCTAGTTTCTGCCAAGGAATCAATATTACCTGCCATATGCAGAAGGCTACTCTGTCCTTGTCCCCAGCGAATCGGGCTAGGGGGAGGCATGCTCATAGAGGCAAGCAGGTTGCAGGATCTAAGGTCCGCCCTGCGGGGTGTCCCGAAGAAAAATTCTGGGAGCCCAACGAAGCCTTTGTGAGGCATGTTCCACCCCCTATGTCCCTGATAACAAGAAGAAGAACTAGAACAAGAAGAAGAAGAACTAGAACAAGAAGAACTAGAACAAGAAGAACAAGTAGTAGTAGTAGTACATAAGCAGTTATTATTTTGCCTTTCTAATGATCAGCTGCTGTTAGAGTTGCCATATGTCACGGAAAACCATGAATTTCACGTTTTATAACTGTCCTGCCTGGTTCCATAAAAACAATGAAGATTCACGGTTTTCAAACCAGTTGATTTGGGAGAAAATCAGCATTTTTCTTGCACTTCTATTGGAACTACCAGCAGGTGGCAGCAGCAGCAGCTTGGTGAACAAGGAAGAAAAAGGGGGGGACGCGCCTTTTTCTTGTGGCCATAGCAGCAGGCGTTATACAAACAGGATGGAATGAGCTCCCGTCTCTGTCCCTGCTCCTGCAAACCTAGCAGTTCGAAAGCAAGAAATGGCAAGTCGATAAATAGGGACTACTTCGGGGGGAAGGTAAAGAGTGTTCTGTGCACTTTAATATCCAGATACGTAGTCACTGACCTTTGTAAGCACTTACCATCTCTTAAGGGTGCAGTCTCTTCATCTAAATGTGTGGCTGAAGCCAACGGAGTTTGTAATTGGGAAGGAAGTCCTTTCTGCAGGATTACATGTGTATTAAATTCCTCATCTTCATTCTGCTTACCAACCTTCCATTTTCCTTTTTTCTTCAGCATGGCTGAGTAATTAATTACAGCACTCCTGTTTCACTCGTCCAAAAATATAAATCTATCTAGCTGACTAGCCTAGATACACCCGTAATTACAGCAGCAGAGAAATCCATATATGACTACAAACCATCCTCTGCTACCACTTGTTAGAATAACACTCAATTTTATAAAAAAAAAACTGGCATCTGACCCAACCCCAAGAATCTCTAAATTGATACAGACAGTGTTGTATGAGGGTCTTGCCCTCAACTACATAAATGACAAGACATTTCAATATCTTATCAATAAATTCTCCAGAGTCCTGATTTTTCATTTACTTCCAAAGGTGCACAAGGCTTTGAAACTGGATGACCCATTACATGGGTGTTAAATTGTATCCAGGGTGAATTCTGTCCTCGAACCCATAGCACAGTATTTGGACTCATTTTTGCAACCTTTTGCTCATGATACCCCTTCATTTGTGCATGATTCCTCTCACTTGATTTCTTTATTGGAAGGTTTTGTGGCACCCCCTAATAGTTGTATTGTTACTTTGGATGTGAAATCCCTTTAAACCAATTTTCCTTTGGGTGAAATTCATTATATTGTTTCTGAAATATTACTTTCTAGATCACATCAGTCCCCTACCACACATTTTCTCTTAGATTTGATTGATAGTATTTTAGAGGAAAAAAATTAGGTTTGAGGACCAGCTCTTTCTTCAGATAAAAGGAATCACAATGGGGAGTCCCATTGCTCCCTCATTGACCAACATATACATGAATCATTTTGAATTAGAGGTAATACTTAATAATGATTACAACCCTTTCCATTCTCACATTTTATTTTTCAAAAGGTTTATTGATGATTTATTGTTTTTATTTGATTCTTTAAGTATGTGAGCTGCCCTGAGTCAGGTTCTCCCTGAGTGGGCGGCAAACAAATTGAAATATTAAATTTAATTAAATTATTAAGTTACCACAGTGTTTTTTTGTCTGGCTTGTAGATATCCTGAAGAAGATTTCTCATATGGAAAAGCGGTGAATATCTGGAAATCGCTGTGATATCATTTTACATATTCGACTGTGGAACTTTAATTTTTGAATGACATTTTTGTATGAACATTTTTGACTGAAAAACTTTGAGTTTTATAAACTTTTGAAAGAATATCACAACTTTTTTGAACATATTTGTTTATTGAAAAAGAAAAAATATATTTTGCCTCAGACAGCTTTCTCTCCTCTCCTCTCTGCTGACCACTTGTTAGAAAGCATATTAGAGGTCGGTGAAAGTTGGGTTTTCTCCGTGCATGCAAACAAGTAAAACAAAACCCATTGTACAATCTAATAAACACTTTATTGAGAAATAGAAGTAGTAAAAATAGCAAACCTAGCTAACTGCCTATCCATGGTGTTTACAGCTCAGCACCAGAGAGAGAACAGGGGAATGAGATTAAATCTGTTTCATTTGGACATGCACAGAAAAAACATAAATCACATATGCAAATCACTATGATAACACAGCTGGCAAAAGGGCTAACTGATGAGCAGAACAAAAACGCAGCAACAGATTGGCGGCTAGAGAAGAGGAATTAATAATATCAATTCTCCCCTTCTGTGTGTGTGTGTGTGTGTGTGTGTGTGTGTGTGTGTGTGTGTGTGTGTGTGTGTGTGTGTGTGTGTGTGTGTGTGTGTGTGTGTGTTTGAGCGTGTACTACCTTCTGACCCTCCCCTCATCTGAAGGTATTGTGTTTGTATGTTTCTGAATGCTTCAGTAACCCCCCTCTTTGCTCTTTCTTTTTTTGGGGGGTGGGATAAGGGACTAAGAAGAGGAGCCTCGCAAAACAGGAAGAGGGGACCCCCAAAGGTATTCATTTTTCCTAATCTTGTTGTGCTTGGATTTTGGAGAGGGAAACAAGAGAGAGAAAAAGAAGCCTTGATGCCAAACCTTAAATCCGCTGGATTTTCGGATTCTCAATCTTTTTCTTTCTCCCTCTCCCTGTCCCAAACTCCCACTCCCCTTGCATGTTGCATCTAGTCATGCCTGCCACATGTCCACGGAATATGTCTGCAGAAGCAGAGAACACTGGCTCTTCGGCTTTGAAACAGAGATGAGCACTGAACTTTAGAGTCAGATACGTTGACTTTACTTCTGTCCCAGGTTTGTGGGAAGGAATTATGGCAGCCCTAGCTGCTGTCCTGCTTTAACACCTTCTTCTTTCACCTTCATTGAATGTCATTTCACATCATTGCTGCTTTTTGTCAGCATGATGGTGTAATCTGCAAATTGTATATTATTTTTACTTCTTCCACACATTTTCACTCCACCTTCAGCTAGATAAAGTTTCTCTTTCCATATGATATATTCTTCACATATATTATTTTTTAAATGCCACCTGAGGTCAGGTAAAGGAGCCAAGTCCTGTTTGGTGTGATCTCCTTGTCAGGACAGTATTTTACTCTCCGAGTGAAATATAGAACAAATGAGAGAATAAAATAAACCCTTATTTGATGCTGCATATACATAACCATTATTTTAAAATATATATATTTAAAATTATGACATGCACAACAAACAATTATACAAATCATGCTCCTTCCTACTGGGACCATTTGAGAGTTGCAGTCATTTTCTCTGTTCTATAAAACCCCATTCCCTTTTCAAAATGGTATTGATTCATGTAACATTGTATGCCTCTTCTTCGTTCTTCCTCTTTACTTCCTCTTTTACCTCTTCAAGTGTCAAGGTTCTTGTTCTTGCCCTTCTATATCTACAAGATACTCTTTTAGTCTGTTCCAAGCATCCATAGACAGTGGAGTAGTACATATGGGAACACATCAAGAACTGAACCCTCAGACATGGATTCAAAAAGTGTGCATTGGCAGTGACTTTAACCACTCTAGTATTTCCCTTTCCAAATTGAAATTGAGCAGTCCTAGCTTTAAGAACCACCATTCAAGGAATTGAAATAGCTATTAGTATATTTGATTATAGCACTGGCCAACAGTTGCTTTGGTGCCAGGGTTTTTTGAGCTGATTTCATATGAATTTGATCCCCTGAATTAAAATATGGCATTAGGTTTTGCCTAGGAGCTCACATTTCTAAGATATAACATTTTAGTGAAATATACGTTACACTATCTTAAGTTAAATCCATGGAACCAATAAAAAAACTAAACACAGAATTTTTATTATTATAGTATACAAATATTATTATATACAAAGATAGAGGAAAGTCATTGATGAAACCAACTAGTCACTGAACACTTCGGAAGCTTCTTTTCCGCTACATTCTTGAATGTATTTTGGAACAGTCCCTTTTTAAACTCCAGCAGCAATCTACCATCATGTGCATATCCCATCTTCCTTGGTAGTGGTCCTCCATAGTTTTAATATCCTGGTGAAATTGTTCACTTTGTTCCTCACTAGTGTCTCCTAAATTTTCAGGGAAATGGTCTAAGTGGCTGTGTAAATAATGCACCTTAATACTCATGTTACACCCAAGGGATTTGAAACTATTAAGCATCTTGTTTACCAGTTCCACATAGTTTTCAGATTTGTGTTTGCTTAGAAAATTTCTGATAACTGCAACAAATGAAGTCCAGGCTTTTCACTCAGCCTCATTCATCAAATGACAATAGGGCAAATATACAGGAACCAATCTTTGTACAGTATATGTGACTTAGAATTGCACAAAATGGAATTAGAACTGCACATTTCGCATAGAACTGCACGTTAGAAAACACTGATCTAGAAAGGTAGAGCAGATAGAGGAAAACTGATTTCATATTTGGATTCAGCAACCCAAATATAGCTAAAAACAGTTCTAAAATCCTAGGCGCCAACAAAAAAAAATTGTTTCTTCTAAAATAGAGTTAGAACTGCACATTTTGCATAAAATTGCATGTTAAAAAACACTGATCCTAAAAAAGTAGAGCAGATAGAGAATAACTGATTAAATATTTGGATTCAGTGACCAAAATATAGTTAAAATTAGTTCTAAAATCCTAAGCACCAAGAAAGGTGCTTAGGCCTGTGTAATTTTACATGTTAAAAACTACAGTCTACACCAGGGGTTCTTAACCTTTTCAAGCCATGGGCTGGACCAGGCCCTCTCTGAGCAGCTGAGCAGGCCAGACTGATGGTTCTTCCCACTGTAAATGCTGTCATAAGATGCATCTGCATCTGTCATAAACACTTTTACGACAGCATTTACGGTTGTCGTAAATGCATCCATTTCTGCTTTCAGTGGTGGTATGGACCACATGAAATGGTGTCACAGGCTGTAGGTTGAGAACCCCTGGCCTAGAATCTAGACTCTATCTTTTGCCACACCTGGATATATTTCTGATTTCGAATTCCAAGACCAACCTCTATAATAAATATTCAATTTTCTGATATCAGACTTTTTTTAGACTTGATATTACTATGAACAAATATAAACAAGAAATGTGTGTTCTGATTGTCAATATCATCAGTGATGATGCTTTGATTCTACCGTCCACCCCCATTTTAATGAAGCATCTAATCTGGATCAGGAAAGAAATGACCTTTCATTGATTAGCAGTTAATTGTTTTTTGCCTTTCCATCAAATCTGCAAGACTGTTGACTTTTTAGAGAACAATGAGTAACTGTCAGATATGTGCAAAAAAGGTCTTCATGAAATTATTTCTAAACAGAATCTTTGGCTGTTTCTGTCTATAAAATACTGCTATGAAAACAGACAGCATCATATTATTTGTATTTCAAATTGAATGGTGATCAATTCTGATAACTGCATTTTTTATTTTAGATATATTTGCATTTTGTATTGTATGTTTTCTTTAAAAATAGTTAGCCAGTGGTAGTATAACATTCAGTCTCAAATAAATATGAATGGGCTTAAGAAATAATTCACATTTTCAGGAATACCAAGAAATGTTCCGTATCTTTCAACTATTACATGGAGAAAGAAAGATTATCTTCACAGTTTGTTAAAATATTTAAATATACATCACTATCTTGAATTGGTAAAGGAAATCTCTTTTTTATATAGACTACAATTGTGTTATCTATTTGTGCTTGTAAATAAAATAAATGAATTTTAACCCAAGTATAGATGAAATTAAGAAATAAAAGAAAAAATCCTACTCAATTTTGCTCATAAAACAAGGCAAAGGAGGGAAAATTCATCTCTCAGTCTTCAGTACTTGCCCAGACAATGATTAACTCTAGGTACTGGGAATGCTGTAGATGATATACCTAAGGGATACCTAAGAGACCGCATCACCCTGAGGACATCTGTCCGTCCAACCAGAGCGGACCGGAGGGGCTTCCTAATTGTTCCATCATCCAGGGGGGCCCACCTCTCTGGCACAAGAAAAAGGGTCTTTTCCGTGTTTGCTCCAGCCCTTTGGAACCTCCTACCAGTAGAACTACGCCTGCCTGCAGATGGAGTTGCTGCCCTTCAGGAAAGGACTTAAGACCTGGCTGGCGGGGCAGGTGTGGAGCCCTGAAGGCAATGTGGTTCCTGCTCATTGGCTCTTATCATAAAATTTATCTTCTTTCTGCCTCTCGGGGTGGGTGGGATTTTTTTAGTGTGGGTTAGGGGTTTTAATCTGTTTTTAATGTGGGTTTTTTAAGTATGTGAGCCACCCTGAGTCGGGTTCCCCCTGAGTGGGCAGCAAACAAATTGAAATATTAAATTAAAATTTAAATTAAATTAATAATCGCTAGTTAGGAGGCTGGCACTTGATTTTCTTATCAAGCCATAGGAAAAAAATTACAAGTAAATTAATTAAGAGCAATTTGCCACTGAGATTTACAGTGGGAGGAAATAATAAAATTTCAGCCACAATTACTTTTTTTCAGGAACATAAATTGAATACAACAATAAATTGAGATTAAAAGCAGATAACAAAGAAATGACAATGGCTGAAAACCAAATTACTGTAGTAGCTGCTAATTAAGGGCATAATTTTAACTAGTTAGGCTGACTTCAGGTTGTGTGAGCAGACTTAGATTGGCTGAGGCTACATTGTATCCACACCCATCCCAGCTCAGAAACAGAGGGATGTCATTTGGCCTAAGAGGAATATAGCACAAAGAAAAAAAATAACAAAACCAGCACAATCACAATGGAAAGTGAGTTGACAGCTATCAATCAGCAGCTAGCAGATAGCACAATGGTCTTATGTCCTATCCAAACCCTCCTCCATCATTCTTAATTTGGAGTTAGAATTGTGTCCCATGTTGCATTTACAAACTAGCTATAATTAGACGTCAGGTTCCAATATTGGGTGTGTCCCTAATTTTCATCCAGTTGTGATGAACAAGATTGTTCTATTTTTTTATAAAAAAATCATTGCTGGAACAAAAACACTCCAAATAAATTTTCAGTATTGCTATTGGAGTTGTTTGTTGTTGTTGTTGTTGTTGTTGTTGTTGTTGTTGTTGTTGTTGTTGTTGTTGTTGTATTGTAATACTGTATCTTGGACATATCAATGATAACAACATGAAACATAGAATACTCCAATTCACTATGCAAGAGAAGATCCCTGGGAAGAGAGGCCCTGGATATAAAAGGACTTTGTGAGAAAGGAATGTGAGAGGCTGCTGTAGAATGTTCACAGAAGAACTGTTCTGAGGAGTTAAGAACAGGAAGACTATCACTTGAAAAAGAATTGGTTTTTCTTTTAATGTAAAATACTGGCTCGATTCCTGTTGGCATAAATTATTTTTTACAACTCTTGACATGTCATTAGCCATGAACATTTCATAGGAGTTAAAACATTCCCTTTCCTTCCCCTAACCATGTTCCAGAAATACCATAACACTTCCTTCATTCAAGGTAATATTTTGGAGCCACAAAATGGAGTAAAGGATGTTTTAAACCTAGTGTCTCACCAATTTCGCCATAATCCTTGTGATTATTTATAGCTGCATAACTGTGTTGGTATAACTTATTTTGTTAACAGTTAACTAATAGTTGTTTGCCACCATCACAAAAATGTTTATTTGCATATGAATATTCACTTAGATTCTGGCTACCATATTATGAGGAACTAGATAATGTGTATTCTGGCTGACAGTGCATTGATCCCATTTGGGAGAAACTGGAAATTCTGGGCATGAAATATTCAAACTCTTGGAAACACCTTAATATCAGAAATACATGTTTTATATTATATGAGTTTATCATATTTTATTTTCCTTTTATTCCCCGCGTTTTGTAGCTGTGAGTATTTTAAGAAGACAAGTTTGATTCTGCATACAGAAACACTTCTCCAGACATGGGGTATTTTTATACCCCATAGTGGGCAAATCCTTTTGTGCCATTGAATAAAGTTTAATTTTTCAGAATAAATTGCTTTAAACTAAGCAATCTCCGTAGGAATTATTTGTTGCATCTTGGGTTATTGTTGTTGTAAGTTTATTAGTTGTGACAAAATTTCTATCAGAAGCCTTGGGGTCCTATATGGGCAGTCAATATAGGTTACTATGGCTAAAGCTTTAAATCTCCTAAGCTTAACGTTTTGCAGGCGCACTCCCCAATAAAGGACTCAGACACTGATGAAAGTGGATAATGGCATTGGGCCACATTTATTGATTCATGCCCTAGTCCGAATTATAAATTTCTATTGGTATTCAACCAATTATAATTCTTAAGGCAAGCAGGCCGAAGTAAAACTGGTAAGGTACCACCCAAAATTGCAAACGGCAATTGGTTACACTGTATCCATTTGTATCAATTTGTTTGTTGACAACAAACAAATTGTTGACCGTAGTCAATACCTAACTATTGACCCCACCCTCTGATGCGTATCCGTAAAATAACGGGGTGATGCATGCTGCATAGCTCTTGCCATCACCCCATCGCCTGGTTCGTTGTTGACCGGACAATGTTTAATCAACTTGTGCCTGTCTAGTGTTGTCCAGTCAATTGCGAACCTGCCGGATACCTGTGGGTCATAAATGTTTACCTTACCAGTGCTACCCGCCCATGTGACCAAAGTCAACAGCAGCAGAAAGAAAACCCCTATATCAAACCATAGCAACAGTGTGGGATGGGCAAAAAAGCCAGGACCCAAGAGCCAATTGTAGGTCCCAGCCAAAAATTCCCACCCGGCCCCGAAGCGACCAAAATATCACACTGTTAACTAGGGAGGGGGTGGAGGGGAAAAACCTCTCTCCGTTGCTTCGCAAAATGGCAGCTCGGCTGCCTCGTGGCCGCTCCTTTTATAAGGGTGCTGGCCACGCCCACTAACTACCCGGATGCTCTTCGTCCGGTGGGGGGGCCCGCAAAGAGTGCGGCGGCCATTTCGGCGCCGCGCTTGCATTGCAGGCACCCCCCCCCCCAATAAAGGACTCAGACACTGATGAAAGTGGATAACGGCATTGGGCCACATTTATTGATTCATGCCCTAGTCCGAATTATAAATTTCTATTGGTATTCAACCAATTATAATTCTTAAGGCAAGCAGGCCAAAGTAACACGGGTAAGGTACCACCCAAAATTGCAAACGGCAATTGGTTACAATGTATCCATTTGTATCAATTTGTTTGTTGACAACAAACAAATTGTTGACCGTAGTCAATACCTAACTATTGACCCCACCCTCTGATGCGTATCCGTAAAATAACGGGGTGATGCATGCTGCATAGCTCTTGCCATCACCCCATCGCCTGGTTCGTCGTTGACCGGACAACGTTTAATCAACTTGTGCCTGTCTAGTGTTGTCCAGTCAATTGCGAACCTGCCGGATACCTGTGAGTCATAAATGTTTACCTTACCAGTGCTACCCGCCACACGGAGAGGCTCAATAAAGGCTCGACGCCCCCCCCCAGACCGTCAGCTCGGTCAACAGGCCTGCTCGCCAATCTCCTAACGGGAGTTCCATACCTCCCTGCGACAGATGGACCCCATCCCCTGAATAAAGCTCATAATTTTGTAGGCTGATTGCGGGGTGCCTAATGACACGCCCCCAACCCTTGTCGAGAAGGAACCGGGCAATAGCCCTGTTCAACGAGCGAGGAGCTCAATCAAGGGCCTGGAGGTCGAACCCTCCCGTGTAAGCATGCCGCGGTACCATGTCTGACCAAATGAGGGTTGTGGCAGGCCACACATAATGTAAGTAAGCCAGGTCACCGCAAATTGCATGCTTCAGCGATAGTCCAGTGACCTGTCCCAAATCATTGCCCCCAAGGTGTATGATCAGAATATCTGGCGGGTCAGCATTCCTGCTGGATAAAAGGAATGGCAACAGTTCCCGCCATAACATGCCGTGCTTACCATACCACCTGAGACTTGCGGATGCGCCCAGTCCCAGTCGGGGTCCCCACTCTGTCGCCGCAGCGTACGACGCTGCCCTATGCACGTAGCTGTGGCCCACCAGCCATACTGCCACCGGTGTAATACGACACCCAGGGTCTGTCAAGGAAAAAGAGGGGGGAGAACAATACAGTGACCAAACTGGTACTCACGGTTGAAGAGGGCGAACATAAAACTGAAAACATCGTGACCCCCACCTTCCCATGCGGCGTATTTCCGCCCCAGAGTACCCAAAAGCAGCTGCAGTAGAAGCCGCCCCTATCCTAAATGAATGGGTGCCGTAACGAGCCCCAGGGAGGCCAACACAGGCCAGTGCCTTACCGGTCACCTTCCAAAATTGAAATTTAGTGAGGGGAGACCCATCTTGGTGACAGAAAAACGGGCCATGGTGTGTGCCACGCAGTGCAAGAAACTCCTGTAGGGCACCAACCGGACAGATGTCTGCCAATGAACATCGTAGCAGTCGTGCTGATCAACTTTAGAGGAGCGTATCCTCAACTGAGCCCAATCATTGCAAACATAGACATCGTCGAGTTCCAGTGCCCTACGACTAGCATCCGCCTTAGACAGCATCACCAGCTCGCTGATGCGGAGCGCTCCAAAAAAGGCCACCGTAGTAGCCGCATGAAACAGGGCGGCCTCATACCTGTCAAAACAGAGGTCATGCCAGCCCCGCGCTAGGTGGGTAAGAACCCCTGGGGAAATTGGGTGGCGGTCATCCGGGCTACGCCCACGCTCCCGCACCCACCCCTCCAAAACATGCCGTATGCGGAAATCAGTAGTACTGTCAGCTAACCCCCTACTTTGGCCATGAATGCCAATGCTGACAGCCTGGATGCTATAGTGCGGGGAGCTAGGCCCTGGGCATGTAAGTAAACCATGAATTGTAGAATGTGGGCGAATGGGATAGGCCAAGCCTCAGGTAGACGACACTGGGCACAAAAGGCCTGAAAAGTGATAAACGCGTGGTGATACGCCTTACACGTGCGGGGCGCCAGCGACATGCCGATCGCCCGGTTCACCTCTCCTTGCCAAGTGTCCATATCTCGTCCGGGAGCGGCGAGGGAAATTCCTCTGCGTCTGGGGCCAAGGCACGGAACCGGGAGATCTGCAGGCGGAACAAAGCGTCAGCAATATCATTATTAACACCAGACACATGCCTAGCCCTGAACAGCACATTGAGGCGCAGGCTACGCAACACAAACTGGCGCACCAACTCCATGACCCTGGGAGATTTAGACGTCTGTGAGTTGACAATATGGACAACTGCCGCATTGTCACACCAGAAGTGTACTACCGAATTGGCCCACTCCTCACCCCATAGCATCAAGGCTCCCAGAATGGGAAAAAAATCCAGATACGTGAAGTCGCGCAAGCGTCCCGTGCCCGACCAGGCTGGCGGCCATCTGCCGTAGGCCCACTTCCTGTTGAAGTACATCCCATAACCCAGGGACCCCGATGCATCGGACTGGACCTGGAAACGAGGGGAAGCCAGAAGGTCGGACCTCCAGAAGGACACCCCGTTGAACTCCCTCAGGAACTGGAGCCAGATGAGCATATCCGCCTTAAGGCCCCTGCTAAGACGCACCCTGTGGTGGGGCTTGGTTAAGCCTATCATGGCGTCGCACAAGCGTCGAGCAAAGGCTCTGCCAGGTGTGATCACCCTGCAAGCAAAATTGAGGTGACCATGCAGCACCTGTAGCTCACGAAGGGATGCCTTGCGTTTAGCCAGCAAGCCGGATATGAGTGCAACGATCCGTGTCACCTTATCAGCCGGTAACCTGGATGCTTGCACTACCGTGTCAATCTCCACCCCCAGGAATGTGAGCTCGGCAGATGGGCCCTCGGTCTTTTCGGGCGCCAAAGGGACACCAAGTTCCGTCATTAGCGTCTGAAATGTATTGAGGAGACGCGCACACGTGTCCCAGCCCCGTTCACCCCCGAATAAGAAATCATCCAGGTAATGGGCTACAGACCGAGATCCCGACCTGCGGACGAACGCCCACTGCAGGAAGGTGCTGAAACGCTCCAAAGCCGAGCAGGAGATGGAACAACCAAAAGGCATGGCCTTAACAAAGTAATATTCACCCCGGAACTTGAAACCCAGCAACTCAAAGTCGCCCGGGTGCACCGGCAGAAGACGGAAGGCCGACTTGATGTCGCACTTAGCCAACAGTGCACCCGGGCCACATGAGCGCACCATGCGCAGAGACTGGTCAAAAGATGTATACCGGACCGAACAAAGGTCATCCGGGATAGCATCATTGACCGATCGGCCGGCTGGGTAGGACAAGTGATGTATTAAGCGGAACTCGCCCGGTGACTTCTTGGGCACTAGCCCCAAGGGGGAAACTTTTAAATTAGGAAACGGGGGGGCCGGGAAAGGGCCGGCAACCCTGCCAGCATTCACCTCCTTACTAATGCTCAAGGCAGCCACCTCCTCCCTTCCCCTAAGTGACAAAAGGTTGGGTGCATCTTGGGGAGCCCTGACCCCCGTGAAAGGAATGCGAAACCCCTGCTGGAAACCCTCAAGCAGGTAAGCTGCGTCTACCCTCCTCGGGTACATCGTGAGCCAACGCTCTAACATGTCCACATCAATTGGTGAGGGGGCCTTTTGCCTGACCAGCTCCCTCTGCGGCAGTCTTGCCCGCCCCCTGTCCACCTCTACCCCTGCCCCGCGCTCCTCCCGGCCTAGGACAGGCGGAGGCAGCGTGGGGGCCAGCACAAGAGGGACACTCATGCCTATATCGGCAATTTCTCCTGCTGCAGGTACCATTGGCCGAGAAGGTCCAACACAGCAGGCGGGCTGGAACCCCCTGCCCCGCCACCTGGCAGGGTGTCTGCGCCGGAGCAGCTCGCTGGACCGCATGTCCACAATGGTACCTCTCCCCAGGCACCGGGCGCGTGGGGGTCATATACAGAAGCCACAGCTTCTGGCAGGGCTCATCCCACCTCATCTCTGGGTGTAGGGGCACTCTCATGCGAAATTCTTCGTCGTAAGCCAACCATGACGGGCCCGGGAAGTCAACCATCGCCCGGTATATGTTGTCCAAGTACTGGACCATCGGAATGGCCAGATCTGGCCGGGCCCTGAGGTACACAGCCATGTATATGAGGTACGCTGGCAGCCAGTTGGCCCACGTGCGAGGCGGCTTACGATGACGTGCCTGTTCCTTATCCTTCTCATCCTGCCCCTCCCTCTCCTCCTTGGTGGGTTCTCTATTCAGAAGGGAGAAAATGTCCACATACTCCCCCCACCAGATTTTCTCTTTGGTGGCCTGGGCAAGATGATCCCCAAGGGGCAGAGAATACCCGCCGTAGGCAATGCCAACAGCGGCACAGAGGCCGCATTGGGCACAGCGAAAGGAGCCTGGACCAAGCCCGCCACCCCAAGTAGGTTCCCAATGGGACAGAGGGCACCGCCCCCAGAGGGGCCCTGGATCGATGGTGCCGCACCCGTATGGCCCGGCGGCGGCTGAACCACCGCACCAGCCATACGGTGCCACAGCCACTGTACGCCCCCCCAGTGTAGGTAGTGGTGTGGGTGCACTAGTTTGAACCACATACTCACCCGCTGCACCCCCATGGGCCGCCCCTACCAGGGGTTCCGGCCCACTGTGGGCGTTGGAGCTTGCGACCGCAACCGAGCTCGTGGACGAGGCCTGGTCAGTACCTGACTGCGGCAACTGTTGCACGGGGAGCCGCGAGGCCGCGGCTGACGCCGACCCATGGGCCTCGAGCGGCTCTACCCGTCCAGCCGCCTGCCGATGACCGGCAGCCGATGGGTCGACCTGTAGTCCCAAATGTGCCCCGGGTGGGTTAACCACCCCCAAAGAAGCCTCAAGGGCCGCTACGCGGGCCAGAAGGGTGTCAACATTAACATAGCCCCCAACACTGATGGGGGCATAGGACCGGCTGGCCCACTGAGCAGAGGCGCCGGGTCAGGTCTCTGGAACCCGGGTCCCAAATATGGCCATGAACCCAGTACCGGCCCCTGAGGGCCCGGAGGTACACCCTGCCAGGGAAGGGAACCCAACCACCCCCGTGGTTAAGGCCCACCACAGGTAGCTGCGGTGCAAGGGCAGAAGGCCCTGAGGTATAAACCGGGCCAGAGCCGGGAGCCACCGATTGAGAGCCGGAGGCTGCGGCCCCCGCCGGGCCGGCCTGAGGGCGCCCAGTCCCGGACCATGGGGCAACCAACCCTATCCCACCGGTCCTGGTGGGCGTCGGCAAAGGGGGCTGTTGGGAGGGCGCAGTCGCGGTCCTCCGACCCGGCTGGCGCCTCCTCGAAGTGCGAACCGCGTTCGCCAACACCTTCTTTTTGGAAGGCATTCTTGAAAGTGCGGGGAAGCCGAAGAAAAGGAACGAAAAGGACCGCTGCCTGAAGTAGCTTCCCTGCTAAGGTAAGAGCGACGGAGCAATGGGGAAAAACTTCTCCTCTCCGTCGCTTCGCAAAATGGCAGCTCGGCTGCCTCGTGGCCGCCCCTTTTATAAGGGTGCTGGCCACGCCCCCTAACTACCCGGATGCTCTTCGTCCGGTGGGGGGGCCCCGCAAAGAGCGCAGCGGCCATTTTGGCGCCACGCTTGCACTCTGTCACTTGTACTAAGGGGAACTGAAACATGTTTAACTAAATGGACTACACCCATATTTCCCCCTTGCTAGATTATCCTAACAATACATGGATTTACATAGATATTTAGTATATGGAAATATAAGTATTAAGAAATATGTATAAACATTTAGAAGTAAGTGTGTTAAGACTGCAGTTTTCATTTACGTTCAGCGCACACACAGACACCTTATATTTTAGTGATGTATTTTTTTAAAAAAAATGTTTAATTTCCTCATCAATACCACAAATCTTCCTTGTTTGAACTAAAAAATGCCACACTTTTTTGTCTTTGCTGATAAGATAAGCTGTCTGAGTTTCTCTGTATCAAGCTTTTCTTAGAAATCTGTACCAGAAGTGTTGCCATTGACCTCAGATGTAGCCTGTGAGACTGTCACATTATTCCACTGCTTACCAGCTGGGTTTAGACTACTGGTACTGTGATCTTAAAAGCTATTATGGTGAAATTTGAATGGCATGGAAACAGCTGGGAAGAAGAATGTTTCCTTGACTGTGGAAGGGCAGAAAACTGCTGTGGGGAAAAAGAGACATGTCTTGAGTCTAAATAAGAATAGAAATACATGTTTTGGATGAAGAGAGCAAGAAGGGCAGAGGAGAATGGTGAGTTCACAATAAGAGTGCTTGTGAATGACCTTGTTTTTCAATGGAGAAGCCCTGCTGGCTTTCTGCAAAGCATAAGTAAAGGAGCATATGGGGAAACAAAGGATGTACAGTGTGAATCTTTTCCCCATTGTGAATGGAATTATTCCATTTCAATTGCTGCTTGCAGAAATAATAGCAGAGAGAAAGACTTTATTCAGCATATTATGCAGCAAATGCTTTAGCTGACTAATTGCAGGAGGCCAATTCTAATAAGTAGTTATATACTTTAATTGGAGAACATTTAATTAAGGATATACACTGATTTGTTATTTTGTGACTGTTTCTGTTATTTCAGGTGAATTTTGCACCTGTTGGAAAAAGGTAAGGAAGACAAAACTTCATTAGACTAACAACAAAAGAGCATTTCTTTTATTCTTAGGGATGATATACAAGTGTTTACTGAAATCATGTATTTTCCAACACTTTGAGACTGTTTATCAAAGTACAGGTCTCTCCATGTATCCATTGGATATATGTTTCAAGCCCTACTGCAGATCCCTGAAACCACAGATAACAGTGAACCCTATATCTTACATTTGAGACTGTGGTCTATATTGGCCAGCTTTGGTAATGTGCCATAGAAATACATATTATTATATATTTCTGGATTTTTATTGAATATCTTTAGACCTATACATAACTGTAGCCATGGACACTGTACCAAAAGATATAGGGAGTAACTTGTAGTGTTGAATATACTTCATGGTGAGTCTAGCCAACAGATATTGATAATGATAACAACACAAACTGCAATGGATGATATACATTGCTGCATATTTCTGAAATAAATATTAGGAAATAGTCACCAATTGTCTTTTGAAATATCAAGTATGCTCCTAATGTTTCTGTTTACTCAGGGCAATCCCTATTTTCTTAGTTGTAATAATGACTTATCTATATCTTGTTCTGCAAAGATTTACAGAATGATCTTTAAGAATACCATTAATATTTGCATACAAGTGCATCTTTCTCTCAAGCCATAACTGCCTATCTAGACCAGGGGTTCTCAACCTTTTCAAGTTGGGGGCTGGATTATGCTCCTTCAAACAGTTGGCGGGCTGGATTGGTGCTCCAACTACCGCTGCTGGAATCGCCTGGGGACTCATTTATGGCCGAGTCCATGGCTGTTGTAAATGCATTTACAACAGTCGTAAATGAGTCAATAGCCAATTCTGGCAACAGCAGCAGCTGGAGCGAGGGCGGGGGTCAGATTATTTGGTGCCACTGGCCAGATCCATCTCACAGGCCATTGGTTGAGAATCCCTAGTCTAGACAATAAATGCAACTGAATATATTTAACATTCCAGTGACAAAGTAGCAAAGATGATCACATAATGATATTTTAAACAGAAATAGAAGCTGTAAAACTTGTTGCAGATTGTCTGCAACCCCTAAAAGACTATTGTCATTGTTATGACCTCACTTCCTGAAGAAACAATTACTTTTACCCTAATCTTCACACTAGAATGTCACACACTCCTACTGCTTGACAACTTTTAACACCTTAAACTAGCCACCACATCTTAATGTTTTTAGAGAAGGCATACCCTCCCAACTGATGCCCAGTATTTTGGGGTTGCCCTTTCTATTTTGCCCCAGATAGTGCCTTCCTGTTCTTACCTGGTGTCTTTTACTATTCAACAAAATGCTTTCTCTATTTCAGTTGAGTGTTTTGTTGTTTGCGGTAAGATGTAGCTTCATGGAACATGGCCATACCATCTCCTTTTAATAAAATAAATAAAGAGGACAGTTTGATTTAAATGAATAATATTTTATTGAGGGACCAAAGGTAATTAGTATGAAACAAAAGACAGAATTTGAGGAATGATAAAGGTCAAACAACAATAAAAATGTAACTATATTATTTCTGCAAGTCAAGATCAAAGTGGCTTCTTTATATGCTAACTTTCTGACACCCACATCAGACCAGCTTCATGTGTTCTTGAATGAAACCAACCTCCTAGATCCATTCCACTCAGGCTTTAGGCCTGGTCGCACTTCAGGATGACCTTCTTCTAGAAGCTGCTAGAAGAGCCTTGAGTATTCTGGTGCTCCTGGACCTCCCAGCAGCCTTTCATACAGTTGACCACAGTATCCTCCTGGGGTGACTATCAGAGTTGGGGGTTCAGGGCCCTGTTTTACAGTGGTTCCACTCCTTTCTGGGAGGTCGCTCCCAGGGAGTTCAGCTCGAGGAGTCTATGTCAGCTTCTTGGACCCTGCAATGGGGAATCCACCTGGGGTCAATTATCTCCCCATTGCTATTTAATATTTATGTTAAGCCACTGGGTGGGCTCATCTGGGGATTTGGGGTGTTGTCACCAATATGCAGATGACACTCAACTCTCTGCTTTACATTTACATCATTTAAAAAACAACTAAAACAATGCTCTTTGAGAAGGCCTTTGGGAACATTCTGCCTATTTCTGGTTGTTAGAAATGCTGCCCAACTCCTTTTTGTCCCAAATAGGTTGCATTTTCAGGGTCCTGGATTGCAGTACTTTCTGGCTATTCTAACGTTTGGTGATGATTTTACTGTGAGTTTTATTGTGTGTCATTTTTAATAATTCTTGATTGTTGGATGTTTGGTTTTTTGATGTTAGTTGCCATGAGTAGGGAAGATTTTTTTTCTCTCCTAGAGGGGTGGAATAGAAGTGTAAATAAATAAATATTATAAGGTCTCAAGAGAAACTTTTCAGAGATGGTTTCTCTTGATTAACTGTAAAGCAAACTGATTTTTCTTTTCCGGCCCACTTCCCCAATAAAGACACGGACACCAGTGATGGATTTAAAATTTTGGGCAACATTATTGATTATGCCTTAATCTTAAATTATGACTTCAACTTTAAATTTAACTTTAACTTTTCTTAATTTATTTAGGCAAGCAGGCCGCAGTAGCACTGGTAAGGAACCAACCTTAATTGCCAATCATATTTGGCTACTTTGAATCCATTTGTATCAATTTGTTTACCGATGAAAACAAATTGTTGACCCAAGTCAGGATGCTACCTGTTGACTCCAGCATCTGACGTATATCCGGTAAAATATCAAGGTGATGCAGGCTGTCTATATCACCCTGTTCATGGTTCGCCCTTGACCAGCCAGCCCCAATTTCCCTGTACGTTGTCCTTGGGTTGTCCAATCAACTGCGCACCTGCCGGATACCTATGGGTCATCTACTTTACCTTACCAGTGCTACCCGCCACATGGGGAGGCGTCTTTGATGACTCAACGCACACACACACACACACACACACACCGACCGTCAATTCGGTCACCAGGCCAGCTTGCAAATCCTCCAAAAAGAGGTCCATGCCTCCCACTGAAAGATGTACCCCATCTCCACAATACAGGCTGTAGTCCTGTAGTCCTATCCCCAGATGTAGGACAGATGTCCCTGAACCATGTTCGGCAAGGAACCGGGTTACAGCCCTGTTCACTGACTGCCGGGCACGGTCTAAACCACGAGGATCAAGCCTTCCTGTATAATGGTATCAAGGTATGATCTGGGACCATAGAAACCTCACCCGCGGCTACATGTGAGGCAAAACCTCCAGGTCCCTGTGCACGGATACCGTCAACCCAAGGCTGGTGATCTGTGCAAGACCATTGCCTCCCAGGTGAATAATTAAGATATCCGGAGGTTCGGCATCCCTAACGGACATAAGGAATGGCATCAGTTCCCACAACCTCATTCTGCGTAAACCGTACCACAGAAGACGCACAACTGCGTGTAGACCAAGATGGGGACCCCAATCCAATGCTGCTGCATAATGTGCAGCCCAGTACACATAGCTGTGTCCAACCAGCCAGACTTCCTCCGGTGTGCACCAATATACAGGATCTGTAATAAAAGATAAGAAAGTGAGGGTGAGTAAGGTATTCATGCGAGGATAGGATGAACATATAAAGCAAAGCGCGCAGATCCCCATCTGCCCATCCTCCGTATGTCGGCTTCTGAGTGCCCAAATGCAGCAGCTGTCGATGCAGCGCCTATCTGAAAGGAATGAGTACCATAACGTGCCCCAGGAATCCCCAAACTGCGAAGTGTAGTCCCCGTAATCCTCAAAAATTGGAACTTGGTGAGTGGGGACCCATCCCGGTGGCAAAACAACAGGCCTAGGCATGAGCTCCTTACTGCCACAAATGCATGCAAGGCACCGATGGGACAGATGTCAGAAAAAGTACATCTCAGGAGCGTCACATAACTACCATTCCCTTGTTGGTCAGTTTTAGATGAGCGAATTTTCAGCTGAGACCACTCTTGTGTGAGGGAAATATCAGCTAGTTCTAATGCCCTGTGTGACCTATCATGTTTTGAAAAAGCCACCAGCTCGCTGATCCTGAGAGCCCCGAAAAACGCCACTGTGGTGGCCACATGAAAAAGAGATTCCTCGTACTGGTCATAGCAAAGGCTATGCCAAGCTCTAGCCAGGCTAGCAAGCAGAGAAGGGGAAATGGGTTGCCATGTGTCAGGGCAGCGGCCACGTTCACGTGTCCACCCCTCTAAGACACAGCGTACTCTGAAGTCACCTGTGTGATCAGGGTAACCCCGTGCCTTGGCAGCAAAGGCCAAAGCAGAAATTCTAGTAGCAACAGTGTGTGGAGCTAACCCTTGGCTATGAAGGTGCACCATATACTGCAGGATATGGTCAACTGGGATTGGCCATATGTCAGGCAGGTGCACATCCCTACGAAATGCCATAAAAACCAAATACATGCCGATCACCTGGTTCACTTCTCCTCACTAAAGGTCCACATCTCACTCGGGAGTGGTGAGGGAAGTTCTTCGGCATCTGGCGCTAAGACCGGGAACCGGGAGATCTGCAGGCGGGATAAAGCATCAGCACTATCATTATTAATGCCTGGAATGTGTTTGGCTTTAAAAAGCACATTAAGGCACAGCGACCTCAGTACAAACTGCCTAACTAAGGCCATAACTCTGGGTGACTGGGAGGTTTGGCCATTAACAATGTGCACCACGGCAGCATTGTCTCACCAAAAATGAACCACAGAATTAGCCCATATCTCACCCCACAGCATAAGTGCACCCAGGATAGGAAAAAATTCAAGGAACGTGAAGTCCCGTAGACGCTCGGTACCTTGCCATTCATCAGACCACCTACCATAAGCCCACCAGCCCTTAAAATAAATGCCATAGCCCAGTGAACCTGATGCGTCAGACTGGACATGAAAGTGTGGTGTGGCAATTAACTCTGTGCGCCAAAAGGAAACCCCATTGAAGTCTCTGAGGAAGGTGAGCCAGACCGATAGGTTGGCCCTCAAGCCCCTGGTGAGTTGGACCCTGTGGTGCTTTTTGGAGAGACCCACCATTGCATCGCACAGTCGCCTGGCAAATGCCCTGCCCGGGGTGACTACCCTGCAAGCAAAGTTGAGGTGCCCGTGCAGCACCTGCAACTCACGGAGAGACACCTTACATTTGGCTAGGATGGACAAAATTGCATCTGAAATCCGAGTCACCTTCTCCCATGGCAACCTGGATGTTTGTCTATACCCAGAAAAGTAAGAGTAGTGGCGGGGCCTTCCGTCTTTTCAGGAGTGAGGGGAACCCCCAGCTCTGCCATCAGCCCCTGAAAGGTAGCCAATAGCTGTCCACAAGTGCCCGAACCGTGTTCACCACCAAACAAAAAATCATCCAGGTAGTGCGCCACGGCCCAAGACCCCGACCTATGAACGAAAGCCCAATGAAAAAAGGTACTGAAATGTTCAAAGGCTGAGCACGAAATGGAGCAGCCAAAGGGCATAGCCTTATCCACATAAAACTTCCCCTTAAAACAAAAACCTAACAACTCAAAGTCATCAGGGTGTACTGGCAATAATCTAAAAGCCGATTTAATATCACATTTAGCCAGTAACGCCCCACAACCGCATGAGCGAACAATTTGCAAGGCTTGATCAAAAGATGTGTACCGGATGGAACAAAGTTCTGGACACTTGACTCATCCCTTCCCAGTCAGCCTGGCTGGAGAAGGGCAGAAACACCTGTGAGAGGTAGGTAGGCAGCTTTAAAAGAACTTTGCCTCTGCTGCCTGTGAGGCCACCGGACGCTTGCCTCATCCCTTCCCCGTCAGCCTGCCTGGAGAAGGGCAGAAATACCAGTGAGATGGAGGCAGGCAGCTTTAAAAGAACTTTGCCTCTGCTGCCTCTGAGGCCACCAGACACTTGCCTCATCCCTTCCCAGTCAGCCTGGCTGGAGAAGGGCAGAAACACCTGTCAGAGGGAGGCAGGCAGCTTTAAAGAACTTTGCCTCTGTTGCCTCTGAGGCCACCGGACACTTGCCTCATCCCTTCCCAGTCAGCCTGGCTGGAGAAGGGCAGAAACACCTGAGAGAGGGAGGCAGGCAGCTTTAAAAGAACTTTGCCTCTGCTGCCTCTGAAGCCACCTGGCGCTTGCCTCGTTCTGGAGGGAGTGGTAGCATCTGCACCATCTCCTCACAGCAACGAGGGGACATGTTTGTGCTCACTAACACCTGACATTGGGGCACAGAGAGCAGAGCTTTTTTCCCAGTCTGTTGAGAGCGTGGAACTTTGGTCTCTGTGGGAACCGTAAGGACACAACCTTTATGGGATTGTGATAATTGTGCTGAATTTTTTGATTATTTGTATATTGAATTTTGTAATGCATATTGATTCTGTGCTGTGCTACTTTGTTAGTTGGAATTTTTGTGGTATATTTTAGGATGCTGTTGTTTATAGACTAGTCTTTTTGCATTGATTGTATATTTAATTCTGCAGTTGTTGATTTGTAATTGTATACTATTGTGTTTTGTGTGTTTATATTGTTTTCTCTTGTTATATTGTATTTAATTTACTTGTATTTAATTTACTTGTATATTGTATTTAATTTATTGTATTTAATAAATTAAGCCGCCCTGAGTTGGCCCTGGCTAAGTAGGGCGGGATATAAATCGAATAAATGAAATGAATGAAATGAAATCATTGACCGACGAGCCTTCTGGGTAGGACAGATGGTGAATCAAACGAAATTCACCAGAGGATTTTTTAGGTACTAAGCCGAGTGGGGATACCTTCAAGTTCGAATAGGGGGGGAGGGGGCAGTCAAATGGGCCAGCGACCCTCTCCTCCCTGATTTCCTTGGCTATCTTCTCCTCGGCTATACCTTCCTTACCCCAGACTGACTGTAAATTTGGAGCATCCTGGGGCACGCGTACACCCATGAAAGGGATGCGGAAGCCAGATGTAAAACTCTGTAACAAATAAACTGCGTCATCCTTCCTCGGATAGACGCGCAACCACCTTTCAAGAATTCTAAGTTGAATTGGGGATGGGGCCTTTTGGAGGTGCAGTTGCATCAGGGGCACCTCTGGCTGGCCCTTGCTGGCCCCGACCCCTGCCACATGACCCACCAGCCCGCGGGCATGTGGCAGCAGCGTGCGGTCCAGCGCATGAAGGGCACTTATGCCTGAATTTGCATTGCCATCTATTGCAGACACCAAAGAATGAGTAGCTCCAGCACAGCAGGCGGGCTGGAACCCCCTGCCCTGCCGACTGGTGGGGAGACTGTGCTGCGCTGGGCCACTGCACCGCATGACCGCAGTGATACCGGTCACCGGCCGCCGGCCGGGATGGGGTCATATAAAGCAGCCATAAGAGCTGACTGGGCACATCCCATCTCATCTCGGGGTGTAGGGCCACCCTCATTCTGAATTCCTCATCATAAGTGAGCCAAGAAAGGCCAGGGAAATCAACGTAGGTCCGATAAATGGTGTCCAAGTATTGTATCATAGGGATCGCCATATCGGGGTGAGCCCTAAGATACACTGCCGCATATATTAGGTAAGCAGGCAGCCAGTTAGCCCAAGTACGAGGTGGCTTGCAACGATGAGACAATTCCTTGTTCCTATCATCCTGCCGCTCCTTCTCATCCTTGGTCGATTCGCGGTTGAGTAAACTGAAAATACCTACGTATTCCCCACGCCATATTTTATCCCTGGTGGCCGGCAAAAGATGGTCACCAAGGGGCAGGGAGTAACCGGCCATAGGCATGGCGGAGGTAGGGACAGATTGATATGCCACATTAACTGGTGGGCCGTATGGCCATATAGGGTATGGCACATTGGAAGCAGAGGGTAGCATACCATGCAGAGCAGGAGGGTAAGGGGTTCTCCAAGTGGCCAAGGGCGGCAAGACAGAGAGTGGGAATGCCGTCGCGGCCTGTTGAGGCCAAGGCCACTGGACCCCCGCCATCAAGGGTGCTCGAGTGGTGTGTGATCTTGCTTGACAGCCATGCTCACATGCTGCACCCCCCCCAGCTGCCCCCACCAGGGGTTCCAGCTGGTGAGGGGTGTGGGAGCCCGGAAATGAGTTTGGGATCTGCACCACCGTAGATCCCATTGCGCCCGGAGGGCACACCTGAGCCAAGCCCAGCTGGGGCAGCCGTGCGGGGAGCTGCGGAGGACCAAAAGGCGTGGGCCAGATGGCCTCCAGCAGCTCAACCCAGCTCTGGGCCTGCCTGCACACTTGAGGCCATCCAGCCTCGGGGTAGGAAGGATAGCCATGCCCTGGCTGTTCTACCTAGCAGTCCTGGGGCAGTGGGGCAAAGCCCGCGGCGCGCTCCAGCACCGCAATGTGTGCGAAAAGGGGCTCCGGGTCAGCCATATCCGGCCCAAAAGGGGACTGTAAAGTGGGACCAAAGTTGGGCCCCAGTCCCCAATAGGGCCATGAGGGGCAGTCCAGCCCATGCCCCCCAGGAGACTGCACAGTGGGCCTGTCTGCCCACCCATTGCACCGTAGGTGCCATGGGCACGGCCTTCCTTTTAGGGGCCATCGCTGCCCCGGAGAAGCTCGGAGGCGCACAGCCGCCGAGCAAAATGAAGGGGAGATCGGCTGGAGAGAGCCAAATGTGCTCAAGCCCAGCCCATCTTTGCAAAATGGCAGTGGGAGGACGCGTGGCCACCCCTTTTATAGGGAGCATGATCACGCCATGCTGCCGAGGCCCAGATGCCTGTATGTTGGGGGGGGCGGCAAAGAGTGTGCCGGCCATATTGTGTCGCCGCGCTTTCCTTCTCTAACTGCTTTGACTCTATTCTAAATGACTCACACAAATCAGACACCTTCCTATTATATTTCAATCATGCAAATTAAATCAAAATTCAAACATTCAACTGTCAATCAACTAGCACTCCACCAAGAATATCTACTACACAAGTATACAAAGCTATTCCCATGCAAGCCTATTACTGTTAATTATAAATATCTATGTACAGGTACATTGAGGATTAGAAATGACAGAATAACTGCAACCACTTTCCCAACAAGTGTTTATTTTCTTCAAGATATTGCAAATTGTTAGGAGCTTTGGCTTGTCAATAAACTATTCTATACTGACTTTCCCTCCCTTCCTTCCTTTTCTGATACTCAGTATTCTGTCAGTCTTGGTTATAATTTTGCAGGCTTTACCCTTTGCGCATTTGACTTAAGTGGAATATGTCCCTCAAAATTTGGGAATTAAACACATCCTATGCTTAGTCCAAGATATACCGTATTTACCCGTGTATAACGCGCAAAATTTTATACCAAAAAAAGAAATCAAAGTTTGGGTGCACGTTATAAACAAGGACTGGTGTGGCAGTGGCGGCCGGTCCCTT
This sequence comes from Bradypodion pumilum, assembly GCA_035047305.1. NCBI lineage: Eukaryota > Metazoa > Chordata > Lepidosauria > Squamata > Chamaeleonidae > Bradypodion > Bradypodion pumilum. The sequence continues at coordinate 212,022,880 of JAWDJD010000003.1, read as the reverse complement.
GAGGGCGCGAATGGTGAGCAATAATAGATACATTCTCCCGCTTCTCATTTCAAACTGGCGCGAACCAATTCTCGTGATACTGTAATGTCATGAAGAAGCCTTTAAAATGACAGGGCGGCCATTTTAAATACATCAACAATACAGTAATAATTTATACATACACAACACTATCCATTTCCCGCGAGTTCACGTCACCTTGTCGTGTACAGTGTGCGTCACAAATAGGGTTGTGCCGCTTCATTTCCTCGCCCACACGTTACGGTAAGCATTGCTTTTGAATACCGTGTTCTTAATATTTCACCGATATAACTGGTACCCGTTAGATGGCATCTCAGGGTATCAAGCGTAAACGTTGTGCATATGACGCTTCGTTCAAGCTCAAAGTTGTTTTATACCGAGGTTTCATGGAAAATTAGGGGTGCGCGTTATACACGAGTGCGCGTTATACACGAATAAATACGGTACTCATATATTTGATTCTTTCAGCACTGTGGGTAGTGATGGTACTATATCTCTCAGATATTTTATTTTATTTTATTTTGCATCTCTGCGAATGATAAATAAATAAATATCGTGTCAGAAATTACTCTGGGTTGAAAGGATTCTTGCTGGAGAAACTCTGCTCAGGGGATGCCCGAATGAGGCTCCTTTCATGTCCCCAAGATCCATTGTGCAGCACTCCACTATCAAGACCTGACCTTCCAGTCTCCAAGTTCAGCATCTTAACCACTAAGCCATCGCAGTGCTCCAAAGGATAACATTATTCAGAACATCTTTGCCTCTTGTTTCCTACTGAGCCCCCTCCCTTCTTGGCATCAAAGTCTACATTAAATATTATAGTAAGTAATAATAAGTTCTTCGAAATTTCCTAAGTGGCTTAAAACAGAAACAACTGAATAAAGAATGGGAATTAGAGAGCATTTCAAAGTAGATGTATACAGAGGAATTGGAAGATGATACTGTTAAGTTATTAGTATATCCTTCTACTGAAGCCCAAAGAAGACTGCCTATTGCACCCCAAAAAGCAGCTTTTGGTAATTTCTGAGTTTATAAAAAGGAGGATATACGAAAATGGAAGGTTTTATAATCCATGTAATTTCCTACATTACTATGATCCCCTACTATTCTGAACGTTAGTTTCATCCCTTCACATCAGCATTCTGTGCGAGCAGTCCTTGTCCGTTTGCATCCCCTATATTATTTGCTGAGAAATGGACATCTGCACTATCATTCTCCCTGTGGCTTTGTTCAGGAGGATCAGATGTACTCCAGATAATAGTCCTGTACTGTCCTCTATACTTAGAGTGGTCTGGTCAAATTCTAACAAGGCAGATTAAAAAATGCACCAGGTTTGAAGGTATAATTGGTTCTTTGTCTTTGTAGAGAGATTTCTCTACAGTTTCTCCCTAGGGCTGGCTATAAAAATGTATTCCCTTCCATTGGGAACCTGAACATTTACATTACGGTGTAAAAGAATATGGTGATTGGAGAAGAGCCTTCAACAAAAGTGTACTAATGCTCTGAGGAAAATTAGAAAGATATAGGGGAAATTGATGTGTACTTATTAGTTTAATTGGGGACTGTGGTGGCTCAGTGGTTAAGAAGCTCACCTTGTTAGCAGGAAGGCCAGCAGCTTGGCAGTTCGAGATCCAGGTACTACATGACAGATTGAGACCTTGTCTCTGTCCCAGTTCTTGGGGACATGAAAGGAGCCTCATTATTGCATTCCCTGGGTGGAGTTTCTCCCACAAATATCCATTCAATCAAGAATAATTTCTGACATGAAATTATTATTATTAGTTTAATTTGATGTAGTTAGCTCTTTGATTAACTGTGGAATTTCTTCACTCAACAGAGAAGAGAACAATCAACATCACACAAAAAATATCATAACACCAAAGACAGAATTTGAGGAAATGGTTAATAGTATAAGAAGGGGTCAAATAGGGGTTAAGGGCTTGGTTAGTAAGATATACAAGATGTTACATCAAGAAGAAAGGAAACAGATGGGGCCAATCTCTTGGAAATTAAAGAGATAGCTGTAAAATTGTTTAAAGAAAGCAGGCAAGGTCTAAATCTATGTTAAGTCCATGTGGTTGAACTGAGTTGAACCTATGTATATAGTATGCCTCCCTGCAGAGGAGTTGTGTTTCAATATCAATGTGTTCAAATGTGGACGATCTGACAGTCTCCAGAACAACAACCTTGAAATCTCTGTCACTATGCTGATGTGAAAAAAGGGATTAACCATGGGTGCTTGGGTGTCAGGTGACCTAATTTTGGATCTGTGTTCCCCCACCCTGGTTTTTAGTTCCCTTGTGGTGCATCCGATATAGCATAAACCACATTTACACATGATTAAATAAATGCAATTTTTAGTTTTACATGTGGTAAGTTCTTTAAGTGTGACCTTAAAGCATACATCGGGGTTGCTAATTTCTTTCATTTTCCAGGCTAACATGCAATGTACGCAGTTGCCACAGCCGAAATGCCCTATAGCAATGGGTGCAGCGAGGTTAGAACATCTATCTAAATCTGACCAGGTGACTAGTTGACCTATAGAACTGATTTTTCTAAGTCCAATAAGTGGCCAGCTGTCACATCCGGGAATGTGCCTAACAATATTCCAGTGTCTATAAATAATTGTGCATATCTTAGATGCGAGAGAGGAATATTCGAATGAGAAGGTAAGTCTCTGATTAGCTTGTCTCTTTCTGGTGGTGAGTAGTTGCTGTCTGGAAACATTGCATGCTCTATTATAACAATTCAAAATGACTCGTTCAGGGTAGTCTTTTTGGTTTAAAAATTGACTGATCTCAGTGGTGGAACTATCAAAATCAAGCGTGGTAGAGAAATTCCTCTTAGCCCTAAGAAATAACCCATACGGGAGATTATTCCGAATGTAATGTGGATGGTGAGAAGAATAGTTTAAATAGGCATTCATATTGGTTGGTTTGCGGTATAATTTAGCTTTCACCCTGTGATCGAAATCGAGATAAACTGCAACATCGAAAAATGGCAAAGAGAAGTCATTAACATTGTCGGTGAACCTTAGATTACCATTAACACCATTGAGCCAGTGCACAAAATTGGGGACACAACTTAAGTCATTAAAAACAAAAAGAAATCATCTATAAAACGTTTATAAAACATGATGGATTGAACAAAAGGGTTAGAGTTGCCCAGAATGAACTCACATTCAAAATGGATCATATATAGTTTTGCTATACTGGGCGCAATAACACTGCCCATAGCAACTTCTCTGGTCTGTAAGTAGAAAGTGCCTGCTTTCTTTAAATGATTTTACAACTATCTCTTTAATTTCCAAGAGATTGGTTCATTGGTTTTTGAGTGTTCTGCTTATGTGCACCTGTTATGCACCATTATAATCTCTTGTGACTTTGAGTCCATTTGATGTCCGAGAGCACAGAAGGAATAAACAGATGAGGCTTGGGACGCAAGAAAATACTTTATTATACTTCATTGTATCTTTATGAGCAGGTAAAAGTCTTAGTTTCTCCAGCCATATGTATCTTGTATATGCAATCCCATGGTCATATTTGTAAATATGTAATTATGTATGTATCACTCTACTTGCTTAGCTAAGCTATTGTTTTTGCATTTTTTGTTTAGATTCCTGATGAAAATATTGAAAAGCCAATTATATATACCGGAAGGGCTTAGAATCCACTCTGCAAACCTGAATTTACTTGTATTAAATCACCTTGTTTATTGTAGCCTCAAACGGTTTTTTCTACATCAAGAAGAAAGACCACAGGATGTTTTAAAAACAATTTGGGAATAAGATTTGAATATTAAAATTTCGGAATTGAGTTGGAAAAATAAATGGAAGAGAAGGATTATGAGAAGCTTGTCTGTTAGAGTTAAAGAACACAGTTATAAATTGTTTTAGAAGTGGTACTTGACACCAGTACGGTTGCACCAGAAAGATAATACAAAAACTAAAATGTGTTGAAGATGTAAGAATACCCTGTGGGATGTACAAACACATGTGGTGGGGTTGTAATGTGTTAAAGGGCTTTTGGGCAAACATAGTGAAAGAAACTACAGACATAATGGGAGTGGACCTCAAGATGGGGTCAAGTAATTCCTTATTGACTGATGTAGTTAATTTGAATATAGATATGAATAAAAAAGATTTGTTACCTACTATATTAACAACAGCAAGGCAATGTATTGCAAGAATTTGGAAGAATGATATATTGATAAAAATGGAAGATTGGTATAAAAAAGTGGGAACTTGCATTGAATGATAAGCTCACTTGGGAACTCAATCAGGTAAAAACAATGAAAGTGAAAACGAGCCGTCTCAAGAACAGTTTCTTCTCCAGAGCAATTCTGGCCTTAAATGGAAACTCTGGACTCTGAAGTCATCTTATTTTATTTTAAAATTTTTAATTTTTAGACTTTTAATTTTTAGGATTTTAGAATTTTAGAATTTTAGAATTTTGAAATTTTAAAATTTTTGAAATTTTGAAATTTTAAAGTTTTGAAGTTTTGAATTTTTTAAAATTTTAAAATTTTAAAATTGTACTGTATGGTACTATCTTAATTGGTGTTTCTGTAGCTGTTTCAAATTATGCAAGCGCGGTGCCAAAATGGCCGCCATGCTCTTTGCGGGGGGCCCCACCCGGACTAAGACATCTGGGTGAGTTAGGGGGCGTGGCCACCCTCTTTAAAAGGGGTGGCCACGAGGCAGCTGCGCTGCCATTTTGGAAGCGACAGAGCAGAGAAGTTCGCTCCACTGCTTTCTCCCCAGCTTTTGCCCCGATCTTGGTTGCTGAAGGGAATTTTTCCCCTTATCTTGATTTAATTGCTTGGGAGACATGGCTCCCAAGCGTAAGGCACCAGCTTCGAAGCCGCGGCCAAGGGGGAGGGCTCTGCCCACCACCACCCCAACATCCCCCCCTGAGGGCTCGGGTGGCACCCCCTCAAGCAGGTAGTGGGGTTAGCGTTCCCACTGCCACCAATGTGGTCAGGTTTCCGCCGGCCCCTCTGGGGTTACAACCCCTGCTATGCAGGGTGGCCCACTTGGGCCTGGTGCTGGTCTCTGCCCCACCATTCTTCCGGCCCCTCATGGGCTGGACTACTGGGCATGGCCTTATTCGGGCCAGGGATCCCCAGCTGGGTTTATCCCACAACAATTGCCTGGCGGGCCATCCAGCCCATCTGGCCCACCTTATCCAGGGGGGTCAAAGACCGTTGATGCCCTCCTTGCACGCATTGCTGTGCTAGAGGCATCAATGGGCATTGCCCCACCACCTCCGGATGGTGGGCTTGCAAACCCTCCGGTTCTGGCCCACACGTCGGCCACGACTGTCCAATGGGCCGTTAGCAGGGTTGAGCTGCTTGAGGCCATCAGGCCAGCCCAAGCTGGTGCCTCGCAGCTCCCCACCAGAACATCACTTTGGGGCTTTCCGCCGGGGACCAGTCCTGCGTGGCAGGGGTGCAGCGGCATGCAGAGCTCGATATCCATCGCGAGCTCCGACGCCCGCCGTGTGCCGGAACCCCCAGTTTGTGGCGGCCCACGGGGGTGCACTGAGTGAGTATCCTGGTCAATTAAGTACACCAGTGACACTACCTAGCACTACTGGGGGGGGGGGTGTTCAGTGGCCATGGCCATGACAGGTTACTGTAGGAGGGCAGTTGTATTCACACTGTCCCGTGAATTCTTGGTTGTCCAATTACCCCCCGGTTATGTCAGGGGTGACCGCCCCTGTGGGCTTGCCCAATGTGTTGGGGGTTATTCAGGGCCCACTGCACGCACCCCCAATTCAATCCGTGCCAATGGCGGCCCTGCCGATGGCCGGTTATTCCTTACCACTGGGTGATCATCTCTCCCAGGCCACGAGGGAGAAGATTTGGCGGGGGAATATGTGGACATTTTCTCCCTCCTGAACCATGAACCCACCAAGGAGGAGAGGGAAGGGCAGGACGATAGGAATAAGGAGTTGTCCTGTCGTCGTAAGACACCTCGCACATGGGCCAATTGGTTACCGGCCTATCTGATTTATATGGTGGTATACCTGAGGGCACGTCCTGATTTGGCCATTCCGATGGTCCAATATCAGGTTAATATTTATCAGGCTGTAGTGGATTTCCCTGGCCCGTCATGGTTGGCTTATGATGAAGAGTTTAGGATGAGAGTGGCCCTCCATCCTGAGATGAGGTGGGATGAACCCTGCCAGCAGTTGTGGCTGCTGTACATGACCCCCACGCGGCCAGCACCGGGTGACCGGTACCACTGTGGCCATGCCGTTCAGCGGGCTGCTACTACACAGACTCCCCGCCAGCTGGCGGGGCAGGGGGTTCCAGCCCGCCTGCTGTGTTGGAGCTTCTCTGCCAGCGGAGTGTGCAACAAACGTCAGTGTCGGTTCCAGCACAAGTGCCCCTCTTGTTCTGGTCCTCACGCTGCCTCTGTGTGCCCGCGGGCTGGTGGGTCACAAGGCAGAGGAAGGGGTGGGAAGGGGGCGGTCAGAGCTCCCTCTGACGGTGCTACCCATCAAAAAGGCCCCCTCCCCAATTAATGTCCAGGTGCTGGAACATTGGCTTCCCGCTTATCCTAGACGGGATGATGCGAGGTACCTACTTGAGGGTTTTAAGTTTGGCTTCCGCATACCGTTTCAGGGTGTATGCAGGCCTCAGGATGCCCCGAACTTACTTTCTCTCAGGGGTAATGAGGATCTTGCCACCCAATATATAGCCAAGGAGGTCACCGCACTGAGGGTGGCTGGGCCATTTGCTGACCCACCATTCCCGAACTTGAAAGTGTCACCTTTGGGTTTAGTCCCTAAGAACTCCCCGGGTGAATTTAGCCTAATTCACCACCTTTCTTACCCTGCGGGCTCTTCGATCAATGATGCGATACCTGATGACCTTTGCTCGGTCAGGTATACGTCCTTTGACCAGGCCTTACAGATGGTACGCTCGTGTGGCCCAGGGGCGCTACTGGCAAAGTGTGATATCAAATCGGCATTCCGATTGTTGCCAGTGCACCCGGACGACTTTGAGCTGTTAGGTTTTTGTTTTCGGGGCAATTTTTATGTAGATAAGGCCATGCCTTTTGGCTGTTCTATCTCATGTTCGGCTTTCGAATGATTTAGCACCTTCCTTCACTGGGCTTTTGTTTGTAGATCAGAGTCCCGGTCTGTAGCGCACTACCTTGATGATTTTTTGTTCGGAGGAGAACACGGCATGGACACGTATGCTCGTCTCCTCGCCACTTTTCAGGCGCTTATGTGGGAACTGGGTTTTCCCCTAGCACCTGAAAAGACTGAGGGACCAGCCACCACTCTCACCTTTTTATGTATTGATATTGACACCGTTGCCCAGACATCCAGGTTGCCCATGGAAAAGGTGACTCAGATCTCTGATGTGATTCTGGCAATACTTGCCAGGCGTAAGGTGTCTCTCTGAGAGTTGCAGGTGCTTCACGGCCACCTCAACTTTGCCTGCAGGGTAGTAACACCGGGCAGAGCCTTTGCCAGGCGTCTGTGTGATGCCATGGCAGGCCTTTTAAAACGTCACCTCAGGGTACGGCTGACCAGAGGTTTACGGGCAGACCTTACAGTTTGGCTCACATTCCTACAGGACTTTAATGGCATCTCCTTCTGGAGATCAGAGCTTATGCTCAGCCCGCATTTCCAAGTGCAGTCGGATGCCTCCGGCTCCCTGGGTTATGGGATTTACTTTGAAGGAAGGTGGTCCTATGGTCAATGGCCTCAGACATGGAAAGGCATGGATCATTTACGTGATCTTACTTTCCTGGAGTTTTTTCCCATCTTGGGGGCCCTAATGCTCTGGGGGGAGAGGTGGGCTAATTCAGTAGACTTTGGTGTGACAATGCTGCAGTGGTGCACATTGCCAATGCCCAGACATCCAAATCCCCCAGAGTTATGGTCTTAGTTTGCCAATTTGTCTTGAGGTCCTTATGCCTTAATGTGCTTTTCAGGGCCAGACATGTGCCAGGCATTGATAATGATATTGCTGCCGCTTTATCCCGCCTGCAGATCCCCCGGTTCTGTGCCTTGGCTCCAGAAGCAGAGGAACTTCCCTCTCCACTCCTGGCTGAGATCTGGACATTTGGCGAGGAGAGGTGAACCGGGCGATCGACATGTCTTTGGCACCTCACATGCATAAGGCGTATCTACATGTGCTCCTACAGTTTAGGAACTTTTGTGGGCAAAGGCAGTTGCCCGAAGTGTGGCCGATACCGGTCAACCAGGTTTTACAGTTTATGGTTTACCTTCACGATCTAGGGTTAGCCCCTCGCACCATCGCCACGAGGCTTTCAGCATTGGCGTTTATGGCCAAGCCACGGGGTTTCACTGACTGCGTGAATGACTTCCGCAAATGCCATGTATTAGAAGGGTGGACACGTGAACGTGGCCGCCGCCCGGACACACGTCACCCCATTTCACCAGAGGTTCTGACCCACCTTGCACAAGATTGGCATAGCTTGTGTTACGATAGGTATGAGGAGGCTCTCTTTCATGCAGCTACCACCGTAGCTTTCTTTGGAGCGCTCCGTATCAGTGTGCTGGTCCCATTGTCAAAAGGGGACATGTCTCGTAGGTCACTGGAACTTGACGATGTCTTTATCAACCAGGAGTGGGCCCAATTGAGGATTCGCTCCTCAAAGGCAATTAGCACGGAGTAGGCAGTGGTGTCAGACTGCTACAGTATACAATTGCTGACATCTGTTCAGTTGGTGCCCTACATGCATTTTTGGCAGTGCGTGGCACACACACTGGCCCATTTTTCTGCCACCAGGATGGGTCTCCCCTTACCAAATTCCAGTTTTGGAAGGTGACCGGTATGGCACTTCACAGTGTTGGCCTCCCAGGGGCTCGTTACGGCACCCATTCATTCAGGATAGGCGCCACTTCAACTGTGGCTGTGTTTGGGTACTCTGATGCTGATATACATCGCATGGGCAGGTGGGGTTCTGCGTGTTTTTCTTTATATGTATGCCCCCTCCATGCATGAGTGCCAGTTATGTCCCTAATTACTTTTCCTTCTTTTACAGACCCTGTGTGTCCACGCACACCGGTGGCAGTATGGCTGATGGGCCACAGTTTTGTGCACTGGGCAGCGCAGTATGCTGCAGCGACAGACTGGGGACCCCATCTCGGGCTACGTGCAGCCGCACGTATGCGATGGTACGGTAAGCGCGGCATGAGATGGTGGGAACTGTTGCCATTCCTGATGTCCATTAGGGATGCTGGACCGCCTGATGTCCTGATTCTGCACCTCGGCGGCAATGATCTTGCACAGATCACTGGCCTTTCTTTAAAAATGTCGGTGTGCAGTGACCTGGCCTTTTTACATCACTTATGGCCGTACACGCGGCTGCTATGGTCTGACATCATGCCGAGACAGTGCTACAGGGGAGGCATTGACCTCCATGGTTTGGACCGTGCTCGACGGTCAGTGAACAGGGCTGTTGCCCGGTTCCTTGTGGATAATGGCTTTGGCACAGCCATTCGACATCCTATGGTAGGCTTGCAGGATTTTGATCTATATGCAGGAGATGGGGTCCATCTGTCGGCCAGAGGTATGAACCTCTTTCTTGAGGATGTGCAAGCAGGCCTGGTGACCGAGCTGACGGTCTGGGGGGTGGGGTGGTGAGTCATCATGGATGCCTCCCCGTGTAGTGGGTAGCACTGGTAAGGTAAAGATTTATGACCCATAGGTATCCGGCAGGTTCGCAATTGACTGGCCAACACGTAGATAGGTACAGGAGAAATAGGATTGGCCAGTCAAGGGCGAACCATGCAAGGGGTGATGTCAGGAGCTTCACAGCCTGCATCACCTTGATATTGAGCGGATACACGTCATAGGGTGGGGTCAGTAGATAGTATATTGACTCCGGTCAACAATTTGTTTGTGTCAACAAACAAATTGATACAAATAGATACATGTAGCTAATTTCCATTGGCATTTTGGGAGGAACCTTACCAGTTTTACTGCGGCCTGCTTGCCTTAAAGAATTACAATTGGATAATACACCAATTGAAAGTGATAATTCAGACTAGGGCATTATTCAATAAAAGTGGCCCGATGCCTTTAACCCAATACCGGTGTCTGAGTCTTTCTTTGGGGGGTGCACCTGCAAAGGGATATGCCTTATTTGAGTTGCTATATAGCAACTGAGAAATTTCGTTGTTCCTGCAAGGGGACAATGACAATAAAGATTTTTCAATTTTTCAATTTCAGAAGAAGGGTAAAATTAAGGCTAACAAATTTTGGAACATATGGAACCATTTTTTGGAGTATACACTGATTGAGGGTAAAGGAGGCAGACCAGCACCAGGTCAACTGGGTTTTTGGAAACAGTAAGAGTTAGTTATGGAAAAACGAAATCTTCAGGGCATTGTAAATATCACTGGTGTTTTTATTTTGTTCTTGTTTTTTCTATTTTTTGTTTACTTACTACTGTTGTGATATATAATGTGTATGGTATTATATTATTAGAGTTTTAGGAATAAATATGCATTTATTGGAATATATACATAATTATACATGTGGACATTTACACAATGAATATATATTTGATAAATAAGTGGCTAAAATGAGATTTGATCAAAACAATAAATATGAAAACATTTTTTTCTTTTTGGTATTTGTTTAACATGTATTGTACTGTATTCTGTATTGTATTGAAATGTATTGTTGTTTGATTTTTCTTGCTTTGTTATTTTTTTAAAAGTTAATGAAATCATTTTTAAAAAATAAAATCATCACCCCCTTTTTGTCTAGTCATTAGCCAAGTCAGCTCCCTAAGTAGTAAAGTGCAAACAAGGGGCACTGTAAAGATTTTTGTGATGCCTGTCCAGAATGAATAATCTACTCTCTGTGAGCTGTGTCATGAAAATCCTTAGGGGTCATTACCATTCTTTAAATTACTTTATATTCATTTAAGTTACACTATGATTTTTATATTATCTTTAAGGTTGAGAAAGGCTAACTCGCAGATAGAGAAATCATTTACATCATTAACATTACAATAAACACAGCACACTCCACACATTAGCACATGATTGAGAATAGGGATGCCTATCAAAAAGGGATTCCCGGGAATGGGAATGAGGTAACAAACACCTGAGAATTTGAAATAAACATGACAATAGTCAAAACATCTTGCATCTTTAACATTCTACAGGAGGCTGTGAGGAGGTGAAAAGGGTATATAAGACCAGGGGTTTTAAGTCTCGAGAGGGACCTTTCCACATATAGGTGGGAGCCTTTCTTACTCTCAATTGGGAGAATGCCAATTTTAAGTCTCAAATGAGGGCTATTAAAGCCAATGATTTACAAGCTAATGAGGTTAGCTATTCCTCATTTATTATTTTCTTAGTTTCTTGGTTAGAGTAGAAAAAGGTTAGTTCTCCGCATGCTCATCCTGCAAATTATGGATGAAAACTATGCTTCAATAAAATCTAAAAAATCAAGCCTCGGAGTCGTGTCTTTGCTGGAGAAGAAGAGGAGAATAAGCTGATAATAAGGCTGCACTTTCACACCAATATAACCTTGAGGGGCAGTCTTCCTCAAAGGGGACAATTTAATTGTAGATAAGGATTGCCACCGTGATTCTAGTAGGAGCTTACTTTCATTCTCAAATGGCCTGGGAAACTATATCAGAGGGACATTCCACCTTTGAAAGTAAAAGTTACTTTTTAAGCTACCTCCCTTTCCCAGGGCCGGACCCTCTCTGAGTGTTTGCGTGGTTGTTTGGGAGTTGGCAATAAAAACAGGACTATTGATTTGACATAATAACTGCTACCACAATACTTGTTTTCTTCAAGACATTCATGGTTACATTATTGTTGGAGTTTTTCTCCCATAGGAGATTGTAACAATGTCCGTCTTTATAACTTCATTATTATTCATATCATTACTGTGGGGGTGTAGATATATATACATGTTTAGTCACCGCTAGGATAGGATAGTGTGTTTTGTTAACTTTAAGTTTGGAAAGATATGTGTATAGAGTCAAATGGGAGAGGGAGGAAAAGACAGCAAGGGTGTGGGTAATCAGAGGAGCGGAAGCGAAACAACACCCAAAAAAGAAATGGGAACAATGTGCTGTTAAATAAATAATGTGCATGAAACCGCAGCTGCAAGAGGAGGAGCCTACGGTAAAGTTGAAAAGACAATAAGCAATAAAAACAGTAACGCTGTTAGAACTCACCAATATCTACAGGGAAACGCATACATAATACAATAGGTGGTGTACTGCTAGCTGGATATAGATAGAATATATACATAACAACCCGAAGGATATAAAGATGTATCAAATTCAGTAAATGAATAAAATCCTGTTGCTATAAGACAAATAAACTCAATGGTCCATATCGAAAGGTCCGTAGATAGTGAAGACAATAGTCTATGTAATTCATATCAAAAGTCCATATCAAAAATTCGTATCAAAGTCCGTAGGTAACGAGGAATGGTCAAAATAGTAGAAGCCAAAGGGGCTATAAACACATGTCTAGAAAGAACAAACTTGTTGCAGAGAAACAGGTCAATATCCTTCCGGTAAAAAGATATTTCATGGTCTTTGTCAAGATCTGCAACAAAAAGAGAGACAAAAACTGCACAATAAGAAACAATATGATTACAGCCCCTCTTGTGTCCCATTTCATTGACAAAAAGCATGCACTTACGGACATGCAGGTTGCCGTACTTGAATCGTTCTCCCCCCGTAAATTCCATTTCATGGACAAAGGAGCGGGAGCAAAACAACACCCAAAAAAGAAATGGGAACAATGTGCTGCTAAATATATAATGTGCATGAAACTGCAGCTGCAAGAGGAGGAGCCTATGGTAAAGTTGAAAAGACAATAAGCAATAAAAACAGCAACGCTGTTTGAGCTCACCAATATCTACAAGGAAACGCATACATAATACAACAGGTGGTGTACTGCTAGCTGGCTATAGATAGAATATATACATAACAACCCGAAGGATATAAAGATGTATCAAATTCAGCAAATGAATAAAATCCTGTTGCTATAAGACAACAATATGATTACAGCCTCTCTTGTGTCCCATTTCATTGACAAAAAGCATGCACTTACGGACATGCAGGTTGCCGTACTTGAATCGTTCTCCCCCCGTAAATTCCATTTCATGGACAAAGAACGTTTCTTATTGCAGTGGGAAGCTTTTTATATCCATCGTTTTTCCACCTTGTACCCCCACGGTTTGAATACTGAACAGGACTATTCCGCCTTTCTTTAGTATACAGTCTGATCTGATTTGTCTCCTTTCCATCTTCCCCTTTTTCTTTCAAATAACGGCACCCATTTTTCTTTGTTAATTATTGGTTACTGAATTCACATGAGGCTCCCCGGGTACTATATTTAGCAGTTATCGTGTAAGTCTCTTTAACGCACTAACCCAGAATGAGAATACAACAAGAGGTGATATCGAGCACGTTTATTGCAGGTGTTTATATTATTGCTGTTATAGAATTATGTCATGTTTATTGTGTATGTTTCATGATATGTGCACATACAGTTTATTGTGAAGTTTTGGTCTCTCTTTTTGTTGCAGATCTTGACAAAGACCACAAAATATCTTTTTACCGGAAGGATATTGACCTGTTTCTCTGCAACAAGTTTGTTCTTCCTAGACATGTGTTTATAGCCCCTTTGGCTTCTACTATTTTGACCATTCCTCAATACCTAGGGACTTTGATATGAACTTTTGATATGGACTTTTGATACAAATTATATAGACTATTGTCTTCACTATCTGCGGACCTTTCCATACGGACCATTGAGTTTATTTGTCTTATAGCAACAGGATTTTATTCATTTACTGAATTTGATACATCTTTATATCCTTCGGGTTGTTATGTATATATTCTATCTATATCCAGCTAGCAGTACACCACCTGTTGTATTATGTATGCGTTTCCCTGTAAATATTGGTGAGCTCAAACAGCATTGCTGTTTTTATTGCTTATTGTCTTTTCAGCTTTACCATAGGCTCCTCCTCTTGCAGCTGCAGTTTCATGCACATTATATATTTAACAGCACATCGTTCCCATTTCTTTTTTGGGTGTTGTTTTGCTTCCGCTCCTTAGAGTCAAATGGGAGGCATGTGAGAAATGCACACTAATATCACTCACCTGTGTCAATAGTATCTAATGAGAATAGCATTTAGGCTTACCAACGTTTGCAGCCCGACAAGAATTTACAGAAGTGAGGTTAGGACGCGAATAAGGATTTGAAGAATTTTTATTGTATTGTAGATGCTAAATAACCTTGTATCAACCTGGACTTATATAGAAGTATTTAGAATTTATTATTTATTCTTACAAAAGCCTAGTTGCATTGTCTGATGAAGGAACTATCAGAAAAAGTTTATATTTATCGGTTAACTTTTACACTGTTGGATACATTGTATGGAGGTTTGAACCATTGATATATTGGAGGTTCCTGAACCTTGAATGGAGTTTTGCTTGTTTTAAGCGGGTGAAGTATGCATACATACTTTTGTGGCCTGGTATATGACCTGTGTGAATAACTGTATAGGTTCAGACTATTAGTAAAAGTAAAGGTTCCCCTTTCTCAAAAGCTAGTTGTATCCAACTCTAGGCTTCAGTGCTTATCTCTGATCAAAGCCGAAGAGCCAGATCTGTCTGTTTCCGCAGATGTTTCAGTGGTCATGTGACAGGCATGACTAGACACCAGAGCACACACAACTCTGTTTACCTTCCCACCGAAGTGGTCCCTATTTATCTACTTGCAAGTTCTTGCTCATTCCAGCCTGCAGTATTCGGGTATCGAACAGCTGACCTCCCACCTTCCAGTCAGTTTCTTAGCCACTTGAGCCACTGCAGTCAGATAATTATTGCTGTGCATATCATAAAGAAAAAAACTTGACAATAAAACCTTAGATTTTAGTCATGCTCAAACCTGCCCTTCTTTATACTCAGTCCAGATTTCAAGAATGTTAGTATTTCCCATGATCTGTTGTCAATTCCCCCTCCCTCAACTGGAGCTAAAAGATGCACAAAAATAATAATAGGACACAACTGAAATCATTTTAGCTGCAGGAAATTTTGCAATTGCCACAGCTTCAAATTGAGTAAACAAGAAACAACTTTAAAATTAATATAGCCCTTTACAACAATACATTAGAAGCATAATCATTTTACAATCTTGCAGCCTTGCATTGCCTCATACACATGAATAAAAAAGCAAGGATACAGTTAGTTTGTAATCCGATTAATGTTTCAAGAGGGCAACATTTAATTAATTGTCTATGACTATTCAGAAGTACAGAGGTACATCTCAATTACATATAATTAGAAAGGCAAACTAAAGTAGTCAGATCAGTTACAAGTAAATTAGAAACAAATGATCCATGTGATGAGACCATGTTGAGTTTCTGACCTTGAGTGTGTGTTATTCCTAACCCGTTTTGACAAAATGAAGCAAAAATGACTTGGTAGATCTTTGAATGCAACATCCAGGATGAAACAGCAACAAAGCCTATAAATAATAGAGACAGCAGTAGTGGCAATTTAATAAATCCAAGAGGTTATTAAGGCATAGGACCACAATAGTCATGCAAAAGTAAAGACAAACAGTATGACAGAAGGGTGATTTTGCATGGTTGTGTGTGTGTGTGTGTGTGTGTGTGTGTGTGTGTGTGTGTGTGTGTGTGTGTGTGTGTGTGTGTGTGTGTGTGTATTCCAATACTCAGTGGAACAACTTACTTGAATCATCATTTGAGGACAGAATCAATTTATTTTTGATCCATATTAATTTTGCATGAGTTCCATATACTTTAGCTGTCCCATTTCTGCATTAAGATGACATATTTGTTTTAAAATAAACAGGCTTGCATTTGTGATGTCTGTTTAAATTCAGGAGTATGTTTGTTTTGTTTTTCCTACATTTGATTTTTTAAAGACCAACAATGTTATTTTTGCCTTTTTATTAGGAAATGTAGCAATATCCTCCCCTTTTCAACAATCAGTCTAATATGTACAGCCAATAAAACATACAAACATAATGATCACCTTGATGATTGCCTATATTTGGATTCAGATATGGCAGAAGAAGAAGAAGAAGAAACATGATGAACAATGCTGATCACTCTAAAGGTCTGTATACTCCAATATTCTACAAGCAGCCAGCTACTGAAAGCCCAATATCAGGACATGAGCAATTTCATATATTATCTAACATATCTCAGAAACCATGTACAATGGCTCCCTCTACCTGGCATGAAGTTGCCAGGAGGGGGTTCTTTGCTGCATCTACCCAGGAGTGGTGCCATTTGCTGAGTGCCAATTAGCTATTGCCAATTGGCCAGAGGGTGGAGGGAACTGAGGATCCCATTTAAGTAAGGTCCTCCCTACCAATGGCTGCTTTTCCAAGGCATGAATGGGACCTCTATTTTGGCTCTCTGTTTTCCATGAAAGAGAAGCGGAATGGCCCAGAATCGGTCACCACCACTCTCCCAAGTACTGGGGCTTGGCTGCAGTCTAAAATGTCCATTCCACTTTTTGTGCTACAGCCAAGCCCCAGGACTTGGGAGAGTGATGGCGACCAATGTAATCTCCCCCCCCCCCTTCCTTAGCCTGCAGCACCGGCACACAGGTAAGGGTCACCATCAGAAAGAGTCATGGGGACATCGTAAAAAATGTCCTCATGGCTCTTTCTGCTGCTGTCCCTGGCTTGTCCGCTGGTGCTGCAGGCTAAGGAGGGGGCAGGATTCCTTTGGTCCACACCTTTCTCCCAAGCACATAGCCTTCACTGTAGCTGAAAATGCCCCCCCCCCACACACACACACACATTTTTTGGTCACAGCAAAGGCTCTGAGCTTGGGAGAAAGGCACGGACCAAATGAATCTCTTCCCCCACCCTTTCATAAGTTGGTTTTTTGTGTAAATAAGGACACCAATTTACCAAAAAAAAAAAAACTTTCATAACTCGAGTTTTTCATGAATTAAGGCATTCGTAACTCAGGGTTTTACTGTACATTGCAATATATCATGCCTTTTTTCCATATTTCAAGGCATCAGGAAGTGGTTAACTACTACAATGCTACGTGTCTAGCATCTGTATGCACAATTGTGATACACAGGTGCTCTTTGCCACACCCCTTGGCTAGGGTGGCCCTTATTTTGGCTAAAAAAATTTTTGGGGAATATCTGACTGCAACCTTTTTAAAAAGTTTTCTTTTACCATTAGTAATCAGAAAAAGAAGTTTGAACGTAATCGGGCAATGTTTACCTCTGCCACAAACATGTTAAGAACATAAGAACAGCCTTGCTAGAACAGGCCACAGCCCATCCAGTCGAGCATTCTGTCTCACACAGTGGTCACCATTTGCATCAGGGTATTCCCAAGCAGATACCTTCACCTGCTTAGGATTCCATGGAAATAGCATTGAGAGATATCCTGACTATCTCTCCAACCCAGAGGTTGTCCTTAGGTATCCATAATTATAGCCATTGATACCCTTGTCCTCCATGAACTTGTCTAATCCTTTCTTAAAGCTGTCAAGACTGACAGCTGTCACCACTTCTTCTAGCAGGGAGTTCCATAGACCAGTGATCCTCTGGGTGAAAAAGTACTTTCTCTTATTTGTTTGACAACTAGTACCCAAAGGTTTCATGGAGTACCCCCTAGTTCTAGTGTTATATGATAGGGAAAACAGTTTTTCTTTATCTACTTTGTCCACACCGTGCATGATTTTATTAAATTCAATCAGGTCACCTCTTAGATGCCATCGTTCAAGAATGAAGAGGCCCAACTGTTGCAGCCTCAGATTGTAAGGAAGGTGTTCCAGTCCCCTAATTGTGGTGTGGGAGGCACATACACTGGCCCTTCTTGTACTATGACCTTCCCCCTTCCCCCGGGGGTTGTAGTGCATAATTACAATAAAAAACAATGCCCAGGGGCCCAAACCACTGCATACTCAACAGATTGTGCTTACCCACTTTGAATACAACCAGTGGGAGTTTGATGGACCTGCCATTGTACTGGACAGCAAAGGTACCAACACCTAGCACTGGGATGTGCTGACCTTGCACATCTACCAGCTGGACCTGCAGAGCGCGCAACTTGGGCCGGTCAGCCGGAAGAATTTGGAAGAATTGCTTCTGGGTGATGACGGAGTAAAACGATCCTGAGTCAACCTTCATGCGGCAAGGTGAAAGAATTTGGAAGAATTGCTTCTGGGTGATGACGGAGTAAAACGATCCTGAGTCAACCTTCATGCGGCAAGGCTGACCTTGAAGATGGACGTCGGCGACCAGACAGTCTGCAACCATGTGAGTGCTGGAACATGGGCTGGAGCCTTGACTGGAAGATCCTGGAGATTGCGTGCTCCTGCTCCAAACGATCCTTGTTCCTGGAGGACTTCTCGGAACGCTGCTGGCACACCTTGGTGATGTGCCCCTTTCCCCCACAGATGTGGCATTCAGCAGACTTAAACAGGCAACGGGCACAGAGGTGACATCTCCCACAACACTTGCACGGCTGGATGGTGCTTCTGGAGCGACTGGGCTGAACCTAATGAATGTCATCCTCTGAATCAGAGTCGCCGGAAGACGCTGATGAACTTGAGTGGTGCAACCACTGGACGGCAGCCTCCTTCTGAGCTGGAACAACAGGCTGCACTCAGATGCTAGTGCCTCTCTAAGCACTTAAGCAAACATCAGAGTCTCTCTTTTAAGCAATTGTTTCTGAGCTGCCTCATCTCTCAAACTTGCCAGAAGACAATCACGGAGGGCGACCCTTAGTTTCTCCCATTTGCAGGGAATGGCTGCAAACTGAAGTGCCGCCGCGTAGTCTGCGACCGACTCATCTAGTTGCTGGTCCCTCCAGTTAAATGATAGGCATGCAGGAAAAATGGACACAGTGGGCCTGAAGTGTGCCCATAGTGCATCCAGGATATTCTTCAGCAATACGACCTCAATGTCCATCGGAAGCAGCAAGTTGGATGCCAGCTCCAGAGTGGCCATCCCACAGTTGGCAAGGGAAAATGTCCTCTTCTTTTTGTCCTCATTGATGTCCTGCCTAAGAAGTTATTGAACTGGATCTCAGAGCCACCACTTCTCTGGCTCTGTGATGCAGAACGGAGTGAAGGCAGGAGAGCAAGATCCCATCCTCATCGCCAATGTTGTGTCCGAATGCAGGAAATACTCTGACCAGCAAAGAACAGTTCAAACATAAGTGATTTATTAACAGCTCATAACTTGGGTAGTTCGGACCAAGGGAATAAGGGTGAGGTGGCTTGCTTATACACACACAGAATAACAGTTGGCTAACTAGATACATTTATCCAGCTTCTCAGAAAGGGCGGGAACCAATCCGAACCTAATGAAAACAACATGCAGTTTGCACCTTACAAAAATGGTGTGCTTTTGCAGCAAAGACTTGATTGTAAAACCAAAGCAATAAACATTTAGACATAACACCTATATACAATTCTTTTGAAATGTACACATTAATTTTGTATGTTTGAAAATGTGCAATTTTTAATCCATTTTTGAAGCTCGGAAAAGTATATATTTCAGAAAGCAGATTTTAGTCTGAAATGTTTGTTTCCCAGATATGCAAACTGGATAATTTTCAGGCATGTGGAAATGAATTTTTCACCCATCCCTAATAATGAGCACTAAGGAATCTTTGAAATAGTAAAAAATAATTGTTTTCAGCTCTGTCTAGAATCTAGATGAAACAACAATATTCATTCAAATGTTATAGGGATCATACAGCCCTTCATGATTATATGAGGCATGAAGTGGAAAGATATAAGAGCAATAAGTGTCAAAGAGATTGAAGTCAAGCTGTCAAAGCATATGGAAAACTAGATGTTTGAAAATTAGATGTTCTTGTTCAGAACATCTAATGACCACTAGCCTGCCATTAGTCTTTATTTCTTTTGAACAATAAGTGTTCTAGGTGGGCAATCCTTTCCTACAGGAAAATCTACTTACTTTGAGAGAGGGAAAAGAAGGCAATGCATTGGAACATGAAATCAAGCACCTGTCCTCCCTCCAGTTTATCCCTCTGTGCACTGATACATATATTTAGAGTCAAGGAGTGAAGATTCCCCGTGCCCGGTTGGGCATCAGTGGCTTCTGGCAGAGGTTAAACCAGTGAGCAAACTCCTGGCCTCTGGCCCTTGTCAGGGCGTAAGGGGGGCGAATTAATGATGGGATTAATTCGGCCGCTTGTAGCCTGACCGACGATTCTGCCGAGCAAGCATCTCGCAGACCCCAGTTACCCATTAGAGTAAATCACTCATCTCCAGGTCTCAGTGTAATCTCTGGTGCAAATAGAAGCCATATTTACCCTAGCCTAAGCCTCAGACAATGGTCAGTGTTTGTCCTAGTTAATTAACTTCCCCAAGAGAAGTTCCCAATTAACCCGAGCAAATAGGTGATGTGATTCTCTGTCAGATAACCATCCTACCATGCACAGCCTTCTGCATAATATATACTGATGATTTTCCCTCAATAAATCACTGGTCTTCGCTCCATCTTACCTCGTGTCATTCCTTTGACCAGTCTCCTCCGGGACCTCAAGGGCCGCTTTACGGCCCCAATTCCTACATCTGGTGACCCCGACGTGATCTACTCAAGAGTAAGCGACCCCCGAGCGGTCTACTCGTGAGTAAGCGATCAGCACAGCCAGGTTCTGCGCTTGAACCTTGTCCAATCGTCCCGGAGGACAGAGCAGCAGCCCCAGTCGGAAGCCATCCGATTGGGAAGACAGCTACGTGGTGAGGCATTACAGAGAGGCATCCTACAGCTTGCTCCCAACTTTCGAGGCGGCTTGCGCCAAAGGGAAAAACGCATTCCGCTCAGGGCAGCTGTGAGCCCCTGACAGCGCAGTGGCCACCGAGGGCCCGTCGCCGCAGTCCACGCTCCGAGCTCTACCCAGAAGCTTCGTCGCCAGAACCTATTGCCTGCCAAAGACGCGTCGACTCGTCCCGAGGAGGAATCTTCTGAGGACCCAATCGCAGGTAATATGGGGACCTGTCCTCAGCGACAGCGTCCATCCGCTAGCCAAAGAACTCATGAGGAAGGGTTCAAGATCCTGGCCAGGATATTTAAGTTGCGTTTTCACAGCAGGGAGCTAGCGAGACTTTTGGTGTACCTAGGGGAACACTGCCTGCTTTACCCAGAAGTAGGTACGTTAACCCTCGAGCTCTGGGATCAGATAGGAGACTGCATTCAGCAACCCCCGAAAGCTCCAGAGGGCATAATTCGCACATGGAGCAAATGTAGGAAGCTCTCAGTAGAGGATGACCCAGTCCGGATAGAGACCCAGAAAACCCCAGCGCAGTCAGAACCATCAGCCCCAAGAAGTCTCTATTCGTTATTTCAGCTTCAGCAGGGCAGTGTAGGGAGCATTCCCTCAGTGGCAGCTGCAGACGTCACTGAAGGAATTCATGGCATGAGAGGCCCTGGCGCTTCTCTGACAGTTAAAAGTTCCCTGCAAAGAAAGAACTCCATTCAGCGCAGGGGTGAGGAAGATCCATTCACGGGGAAATTGCCAGTGGCACAATCAGCTAGCGCCCAACTGCTGTGCTCAGCCTATCTGAAGGCAGACACACGTTCAGGCAGGGCTGCTCAGCGCCCACTGCTCACGGAAATCTGCACGGCCCCTGGCCACGCAGGGCTCCAGAGCAGACCCATCACCACACTCAGGCGCAGAGCAGTGCCAAAACCCCAAGGCGCCTGCTTCCAGTGTGGAAAAGTGAGACACCTTAGAAGAGAAAGCCAATCTAGACCAGGCAGATCTTCAAAAGGTTGTCTTCATGCCAAATGGCCACCCTGGCATGCATCTGGCCCAGGCAAGAAAGGAGGCGGCCATCGCCCTGGCCATGCCAGAAGAACCATCCCAGCAATAGTACCCCGAGTTCCCCCAGGGCACAGGCAGAATCTACTTGTCTCACCTTGGGAGTAGCCCAGAGAAACTTGCCCCTTAAGTAGAAGCACCCAGGTGGTTGTAAATAGCCATCTGTGCATAAAGTCATCTCCTCATGTGTAGTATAGAATGCTGCAGATCAGGGGAGGAATGTGCGAATGTGTAAATAAATGTGTGTATGTGTGGTGCACCACTGAATGTATGACTGCAAGAACTGTGTATGATTGCAAAAGCCTTGTCTCTATGACCACAGTATGACTGAAAAAGTGTTCCTTGTGTGTAACTGCGTGGTAATGTCACTGTGAAATATGTGTTAAAACAATTTGCACTCTGCTCATGGACAGGAGCTATTTAAAGGTTGAGAAAGCATGATGAACGAAACCCTTTGCCTTGCCTGCCTAGCAGCTTAAGGGCGGCGAAAAGCAGGAGGGGGGTGGTTCCCCCTCCTTCCCTTGAGACTTTTTCTTTGTCAAAGGATTAAGCCGCTCTTGGAAACCGGTTTTGCCACTCAAGGAAAACAGATTTTTCTTTTCAGAAGCGCGATCTGAAAACAAAAATTACTTCTATGAGTTTTCCTCACCAGATCATAAACTATGGGGCCCCTTCCTACGTCTGTGTGTGTTCCTCAAACCACCATCTCAGTGTTTAAGGTTTTTTGAATGTCTCTCAGCGTCTGGAAGTCGTATCTCACTAGGAGTGAGAGAATTGCATTGTCTTGTGTGTATTGTGTTATCATCCTGTAACCTCGGTTCTCAACCTTTCAAAGTCAGGGGCCAAAGTTCCGGGGCCGCAGGCAGCTCTGGGGGTCCGGACAGTCATCCTGCCATTCCTTTGCCGCACAGCCCTGCTTGGCTCGGCGGGGGAAGTGGCAGAGCAACATGGGCCACATCCGGCCCACTCGCCCACATCTGGCCGCAGGTTGAGAATCGCTCTAACTCTCCTTCATTCTCTTAGGAAGATACTGTTCTGGTATTTTGACTGTAATCAGTAACTCACTCATTGTACCCCTTTCACAGGAAAAAGCACGCAAACATTCTTGCGCTCTGCATATTCAAAAGATGCTTGCCTCTTTACAGGAACAAAACTAACCAATTTGTTTCCTTCTAAGTCTTAAATTGCTTCCTTTCACAGGCTCCAGGAGTTAACTACTGATAGGGATCCCTTAAAAGGAGGATCCCAGCCAGTTGCCTTGGTTACCTGACCTAATCTGATTTCGTTATGATAAGAGTTGTCGCATTTTCATTGTGCTAACTGCTGACTTGTCTTTCCTCCTTCCCTCCTTTCGCCAGTGGAACTCCCTGCTGGAAATATTTAACTGTGTGTCTTTTCATTTTTTGTGTATTATTTCCATACAGCTGGCATGTCATAGTTGGCTTGTTTTTAATAAGTCATAGTAGGTCATCTTAAGTATGGCACCTGGCCCACAGCACCCTCTCTAGTGTGCAGACACATTTTGTAAACTCCAGAGCACAGAGGAAGGATTAGTCCCTGAGCTCCCGAGCATGTGCAGGGTGCCACCCATTAGCCAGGACTGCCTAGGACCATTTTAAGAGTGCAGTCAGGTCACACCTTCAATCAGATACAGGCATTTTTAGGCCACCCCTTCCCTTTTTGCTGCTAGTCTAAGCACAGGCAAAAGGCTAAGCCACCATCTGGCACTCTTCTAAAAGTGTGCACGCACACCGTGGGCGGATGTGCGCAGGGGGGCCTCCATGAGAAATTTACCCAAGGGAAGCCTGGCGCTTCATGTGCCAAGGTTTGCCATAAGACCCCAGACTCGTCTCAAACGCAGACAGTCACCTTGTGTGAATTCATGTCACTGGTTCCTCTTCAGGGGGCTAGGACAGTTTTCACTTATGGGGGTCGCACATATTCGGTTCTTACTTGGCAAGAGGACCAAGCTTGGCGCACGCTCCTGACTCTTCCGCAAGCGGGCAGAGTTGGCAGCCGTGAACTTCGCTTTGCGCACCTTTGCCAAAGAACGCTCCAACATAATTGCTGACAGCCAGTTTCCTAGGAATTTGCTTCACAGTCTACTGGGAGCACACATCACTCCCGTGATAGACAAAAATTCGCTAAGTTTGTTCCGCACAACTCCAATTCAGAGTCATGCATTCCCTCTTCAGAATGCCAAAGCGCTCACAAGGCAGTTCAACCTGCCACTGGGGGGGCCCTCGTGGGGGGTCAACCCACAAGGGACAGAGGCCATTCAGGTGTGGCAAATGGACGTCACACATCCCCACATTTTGGCAAATGGCAGCACATGCACGTTGCCTTAATACCTTCCCACAGTTTGTTTGGGTAACAGCACAGAAGGGAGTAACGGCTCCCCATGTGGAGCAGCATCTCCTTTCCCACGGCCAAGGGCGAACGTCGGCACACGACGTCCCTTGACACCCCAGCTTATAGCTCCAGGCAGCTGGCCACCTTCAGGGCCACCTGGGATATTAAGCTCACTTTTGGCGTTCCTTACAATCAGCAGGGGCAAGCGATTGTGGAGGAACGGGCCTATCGGACCTTGAGTCCTACAATACAAACAAACAGAAAGGGGGGGAACAACGTCCCATAGTTGCACAGCAATTGCTATCCTATAAGTGCAAAAACTAACTAACTCTTTCAGAATTTTTATCTCCCAAACAAGTCTCTTCCCCATGCAGGTCCCAGAGGCCAGGATCAGACCCGGATGATTGCAAAGAGCGGCACCAGTCACTGTCCTGGAGGTCATCAGCTGTCCATCTTCCTTTATGACTTACATCTCCAAAGACATTTCTATGAACATTTTGCACACTCAGTGCCACTTCTAAGGACTTTTCCAAGCTCAAGCTACACATGAAACCCCACCAAGAAGAGAAGCCTCATCCTTCGGAAAGCTGCTGAATGTCCTTTATTGCTATTATTATCTGTAGTTGCTATTATTTATACATGCCTTGTACAATGCTCCAGTTGGGATTTGCAAGGGACACTTGAATTTCTGTATATTGTTAATAACGGCCAGCTTCCACCAAAGGAAGCCAGACCGGCCCATGTTTTGCACCGGCCCATTGCTTGGAAAGATTGAGCACCCGGTAGCCGGCTATCTCCAGCCATTGTAATCTTCACACCTCCCCATAGGTGTTAGAAAAGACATTTGCACAACACCAGAAGCTGCAGAAATAGCTTAGAGTCACCCCAGGTCACACTATCAATGACATATCTCATTATCTTCCCTTGCTACAGAAAGCAGTCTGGATTCAGACCCACAGCTCTGAAAAACCAGGCCGTAGTCAGTATATTCAGCGTGTCAGGCTTAGCCATAGGCAACGCTCAATTGGCTTGCGAATTAGCAAAAGCCATCAACCACACCTCCTCAGCAATAGCGCTGCTCGACCAGGAGCAGGCAGAGCTTCGCCATGCCATACTGGATAATCAAGCAGCTATCGATTATCCCCTATTGTTACATCATATGGGCTGCAAGTCTGTCCACAGCGTGTGTTGCTTAAATCTCACAGACAATACCCACAAGATACAGAGCCAGCTCACGGACCTCCACACCCTAGTTAGGGACATCAAGGAGGATTCTTCATGGGGGTGGGAGGACTCCTTGTGGTCGTGGTTCCCATGGGGATGGATTCAGACAACACTCAAAGTGATTGTGGGGGTGGTAATACTGGGCACAACAGTGGGTTGTTTCGTGCAATGTATTCCCTCACTACTATCGAGATGTCCCCCATGGAGGGAACCCCGAAGCGTCATTCCCGCTCATCAGCTGGCACCTCTCTAATGCAGAGCCGCTGGTCAGGCTCTTAATATAAAAAAGTAAGGGGAGGTGAAGATTCCCCGTGCCCGGTTGGGCATCAGTGGCTTCTGGCAGAGGTTAAACCAGTGAGCAAACTCCTGGCCTCTGGCCCTTGTCAGGGCGTAAGGGGGGCGAATTAATGATAGGGATTAATTCGGCCGCTTGTAGCCTGACCGACGATTCTGCCGAGCAAGAATCTCGCAAACCCCAGTTACCCATTAGAGTAAATCACTCATCTCCAGGTCTCAGTGTAATCTCTGGTGCAAATAGAAGCCATATTTACCCTAGCCTAAGCCTCAGACAATGGTCAGTGTTTGTCCTAGTTAATTAACTTCCCCAAGAGAAGTTCCCAATTAACCCGAGCAAATAGGTGATGTGATTCTCTGTCAGATAACCATCCTACCATGCACAGCCTTCTGCATAATATATACTGATGATTTTCCCTCAATAAATCACTGGTCTTCGCTCCATCTTGCCTCGTGTCATTCCTTTGACCAGTCTCCTCCGGGACCTCAAGGGCCGCTTTACGGCCCCAATTCCTACAAAGGAGCCTATGGTCAATTATACAACCATAAGCTCCAGTGGGAGTTTGTTTTAGCAGTCATGTCCCAAATCAATGGATACACAAGTTTTACTGAAAAGAGGTTGTTCTCTCAAGGGTGCAGATGAAAGACAATTTGCAACATTCATACATTTTTTTAAATCGTGGAGAAAGAACGTTCTAAAATTCTAAAAGAATTAAAATAACAGAAACTATAACTAATTGATTTTGTCTTATAGGTGTAGGGTTTGAGTGCTTAGCTTTAACATGTCTGCCTTTGAATTTGTTGTGTTCTGATGGTTTTATTGTACACATGGATTACAATGTATCTGAGCCAATGTAACCTTGCCTATAGCAACAATGTAACCTTCAGCTGTATCATATAAACCCTGTAATAGGACGCGAGCTAATGACCACCAGCTGGCAGCAGCGAGCGTCCAAGCTCTCTTGGTCCAACTCATCAAAGGCAACAGCGCGGGAAGTTTTCCCGCCACCACCTACACCTGGACAAGAAGGGCGTGACCTGCAATGACGTCACGCAGACAGTAGCCAATGGGCTACCATGGCACCACGTTCGAATGTATTACTGCTGTATATAAAGAGCTATCGATCCGCCATTACCTCATGTTCCCTCTGACCACGATGCAATAAACCTGAGTTAACCCAGCCCGAGGCTGTGTCCTGTGTCTTGGTTTGCATACACTAAATTGGCGACGAGGATGGGATATGGATCCCCACGGAACAGCCAGGGCACAGAGCGGTTTCAACATCACCAAACCGCAAGACTGGGAGCTGCTTGAGATGGATTTCCAGGCGGCCCTGGTGGAACTCAGAGTCAAAGGAGAAGATGAGGAGAGGAAGAGGGCCATCCTCACCAGAATGCTCGGGATGGAAACCAAGCGGACGCTGGTGGGCATAATCGCGCCGAAGAAGGTGAGCGACTTTAAGGCGAGCGACATCATGAAACTGCTGCGAGAGCGGTTCTGCCCCTCGAGGGCAATGTTTCCCGCTCGGAGCGCGTTTTGGAGGCGAGTCCAAGCGCCGGATGAGTCGGTTGAGGCATTCGTGGCCGCCATGAGGATAGCCGCCGCCCCCTGTAAATGGGGCGATATCCTGGAGTTGGTCCTCAGGGACGGCGTGTTGTGTGGCCTGAAAGACAAGGAGGTACAGCGCAGCTTGATGAATAAGGAGCCGCCACCCACGCTGGCAGAGGTCATAGAGGCCGCGGAAGCCGCAGAGTCCACGAATGCCGGAGTGGACGAGATGCACCAGTGGCGTGAGTGGCGTCCTAGAGCCGGCAAGGCGGAAAATTCGGTGCACGGGAAGACCGGACAGTCGGTGCACGCGACTCGACGGGCCTCAAAGTCGTCTACGGAAGGCAGCGATGGCGAGGAGGTCCAGAAGGTCCGGAAGGGTGGTCGACGCTGCGAGGGTTGCGGAGCGGCCCACGAGCGCGCGAGATGCCCGTTCAGGAAGGCCGAGTGTTACACCTGCGGCCGTCGGGGGCACATCGCCAAGGCGTGCCGAAAGCGGAAAGAGGGCCGGAGGCAGTCACAAGACCGCGCGGTCAGACCGGACCGTCCAGCGAGGCCCAAAGATGGCGCCCAGACCACGAGGAAGCAGGACGGCGTGGGCCGCGTCTCGGACGGCAGCGAGGACGACGCCTCAGTGTTCAGCGTGTCCGCGGGACAGTCCCATTACTTCGTTGAGGTATTAGTACAAGGGGCCCCTATTAAGATGGAAATTGACTCGGGGTCCTCCTATTCCATAATTCCCCAGAAAGAGTTCCTGAAAATCGACCCCCACGTGCGGCCCAAGCTTAAAGCGTTGAGGTCCACACTTCGGGACGTACAGGGAAACAGCATTCCGGTGTTGGGGGTCGGGAAATTTCGGGTCAATTTTAAGAGACATTCTGCGGTACTGCCCCTAGTTGTCCTCAAAGGGGGAAGCTGTAGCCTCCTAGGGACACAGTGGTTTCAGCCCTTAGGTTTGTTCATAGGGGGGGTGCATACCGTGGGGGGGGACCCAATACAAGCGGTTTGCGATGCGCATCCCGCCGTTTTTAAGAAAGGACTCGGAAAGTTCAAGGGACCCCCTGTAGCTTTCGACATAGACCCGGAGGTCCGCCCGATAAGACTCAAACCACGCAGGGTGCCGTTTGCACTCAAGGACAAGATAGAGGCGGAACTGGACAAACTGGTGGGCCAGGGGATTCTTATTCCTGTTGATTCCGCGGAGTGGGAAACTCCAATTGTAACGGCTCTAAAGGCTAACGGGGAGGTGCGCATTTGCGCTGATTATAAGTGTACAATTAACAAGGCGATCCGCCCTAATGCATACCCGGTGCCGGTGATCAGCCACCTTTTGGCCAGGCTAAATGGGGGAAAGTGTTTCGCTAAACTCGATTTGGCACAAGCCTATCAGCAACTTCCAGTGACCCCCGCCACGGCCGCGGCACAAACGATAGTTACACATAAGGGAGCGTTCCAGGTGTCGCGGTTACAGTTCGGCGTGAACTCGGCACCCGGCCTTTTTCAATCGCTCGTGGAACGCCTCCTAAAGGGCCTGGAGGGGGTGTTGCCTTATTTTGATGACGTGTTGATAACAGGGGGGAGTGAGGATGAACTGGCGAAAAGGTTGGACAAAGTACTGACCGTGTTCGAGAAAGCGGGGCTGAGATTGAGGAAGGACAAATGTGTTTTTTTCGAAACCGAGGTCGAGTTTTTAGGGTTCCGGATCACACCCGAGGGGATTAAGCCGTCTAAATCCAAAGTAGCAGCCATTAAAAAGGCCCCTCGCCCCACATCCAAAACCGAGCTACAGTCTTTCCTGGGGCTCCTCAATTTTTACCATACATTCCTCCCGCGGAAGGCGTCCGTGGCCGAACCGCTCCATCGATTACTTAAAAAGGAGGAGCCATGGATGTGGGGTGATGAGCACGAGAGGGCGTTCAAGGAGCTAAAGCAACTCCTAACATCTGAGGCAATCCTGACGCACTTCGACCCCAAACGGCCAGTGGTCCTAGTCTGTGATGCATCCCCGGTGGGGGTGGGGGCGGTGCTTTGCCACGTGTTGGAGGACGGAAGGGAGGCCCCGGTAGCGTTTTACTCAAGGTCCCTGTCCCAAGCGGAGCGAAATTACGCACAAACCGACAGGGAAGCGTTAGCAATAGTAGCGGGGACCAAAAAATTTCACGATTTTTTGTATGGCCGCCCGTTCAAAATCGTGACTGATCACAAGCCGCTGTTAGGGATTTTCACGGCAAGCAAGCCCACGCCACAGATCCTGTCCCCGAGAATGCTGCGATGGGCTATTTTCCTCAACGCGTACCAACATGAGTTGGAGTACAGGCCCGGAAAGGAGATCAGCCATGCTGATGCGCTTTCGAGATCCCCTCTGCCCTTGTCGGATGACCAAAAGGCGAGAGCAGAAAGAGACCGCCAGGTGTTGCTAATTGAGGTTTTGGACGCACCCCCAATAGTACCAGCCGACATTGCTAGGGCGACAGGCAAGGACAGGACGCTGGAGAAAGTTAGTTCATGGGTGCAGAAGGGGTGGCCGGCTTCGTCCCCGAGTACAGAGTTCGACCCATTCTTTAGGAAAAAGCTAGAGTTGTCCCTAGAGAGGGGGTGCCTTCTGTGGGGCCAACGGGTGGTGGTCCCTGCGCCCCTGCGGACGAGGGTGCTCGAACTGCTGCACGTCAGCCACCCGGGCATTGTTCGTTCAAAGGCGCTAGCCCGGAGTTACTTCTGGTGGCCACAGCTGGACGCGGACATTGAGCACATGGTCGGCACTTGCGAGGCTTGCCAGGGATCCCGACCTGAGGCGGCCCGTCTCCCGCATAGGGAGTGGGACACAGCAAGGGGGCCGTGGTCCAGAGTGCACGTGGATTTCGCTGGCCCGTTCCGAGGAACCATGTTTCTCCTGGTGGTAGATGCGTTCTCCAAGTGGCTGGAGGTTATCCCAGTAAAGAGCACGTCCTCCGCCACGACAATTAGCCGGCTAAGGAGAGTCTTTTCCACATTCGGTTTACCCGACACTTTGGTCAGCGATAACGCTAGTTGTTTCACCTCCGCCGAGTTCGGGGCGTTCATGGAGGCTAACGCCATTCGGCATGTCACGTCCGCACCGTTTCACCCGGCCACGAATGGCCAAGTGGAACGGCTGGTGCGGACAACGAAGGAGGCGCTGCGGCGCATGGGCCCGGGGGACCTGAATCACCAAGTATGCCAGTTCCTCTTAGCGTATAGGGTAACCCCCTTAGCGTCAGGCTACTCGCCGGCGGAGCTCTTGATGCGGCGAAAACTGACCACGATCCTGTCCAGGCTAGACCCGACGAGAGTCGAGGATAAAGGGAAAAACGTAGGGTTGGCAGTCTCGAAGGGTTTCGCCGCCGGGGACCCTGTTCACTGCAGGAACTACTCCAGCGCGGGGCCAGCCTGGGTACCAGGGACGGTGGTAGAACAGACGGGGCCAGTGTCGTACCGGGTCGAGACTAACACCGGCCTCCTTTGGAGGAGGCACGCGGACCAACTGAGGCACCGAGTGAGTGGGCCAGTCAGTGGAGCTCAGCAACAGGATTCAGCGTTAGGGTTCTCCCCCACCCGCTTAACCCAAGGGGGAGACAGCAGGGGACGACAGTCCCAAGCAAGGGGGGAAGGAAGCAGTAGTAGCGGCCCCGACTCATATCCTTTTGATACACCAGTTTTATCAGGGGCCGGGGAAGGGGGAGAGGAGTTCGCGACCGCTGCCCCCGATTGTGATTTTGATTTTGATTTTGCGAGCCGGGGGGGTTTTCAGGAGTGTTCCCCCACCCATCCAAGCGAGAAGAGGGGTTTTTCGTTAGCCCCCAGTGCCCCCGGTTCCTCCCTAAGAAAGAGCACACCTCCCAACAACGCCGCGGAGCCGCGGCAAGTCACTAACGAGTCTCCCTCTCATATTACAGGACAGGAAACCAGGGGACAAAGAGAAGGTAGCAAACCCGGGGAGAGGCAGCCCGCATCGAGACCCCAGCGTGTTCGAAATAAGCCATCTTGGCTGAGAGACTTTGTCTCCTAAGGGGGGGGAGTGTGTTTAAGTGTGGGCTCGAGACTTTGTCTCGTCCTAGGGGGGAGGGGTGTTGTGTTCTGATGGTTTTATTGTACACATGGATTACAATGT
Organism: Bradypodion pumilum; assembly: GCA_035047305.1. NCBI lineage: Eukaryota > Metazoa > Chordata > Lepidosauria > Squamata > Chamaeleonidae > Bradypodion > Bradypodion pumilum. The sequence goes on along the minus strand of JAWDJD010000003.1, from coordinate 211,991,469 downwards.
ATCTGAGCCAATGTAACCTTGCCTATAGCAACAATGTAACCTTCAGCTGTATCATATAAACCCTGTAATAGGACGCGAGCTAATGACCACCAGCTGGCAGCAGCGAGCGTCCAAGCTCTCTTGGTCCAACTCATCAAAGGCAACAGCGCGGGAAGTTTTCCCGCCACCACCTACACCTGGACAAGAAGGGCGTGACCTGCAATGACGTCACGCAGACAGTAGCCAATGGGCTACCATGGCACCACGTTCGAATGTATTACTGCTGTATATAAAGAGCTATCGATCCGCCATTACCTCATGTTCCCTCTGACCACGATGCAATAAACCTGAGTTAACCCAGCCCGAGGCTGTGTCCTGTGTCTTGGTTTGCATACACTAAAGAATTCCAGTGTATTTAGTCATTTTTATGCTAAATTAGTGTTACTGCCTTTTTTCTGGATGACTCTTCATCATTAACATCTTCTCCTATATAGCAAGGTACAACATGGCTTTTTCTCAGCTGAGATTAGTTATATCACTAGATTTTACTGGTACAGTAGAGGAAGAAACTAGTTTCAGTTGTTTTCAAAGAATTTATTGAAAGCGACAAATTTTCTCTTAAGTAGGAAAGAACCTAAAGCTAAAAAACTGGAATAAACAGGAAACCTAAACATATAGATTTTGATTACATTTCATGTAATACTGTGCATATTATTTGACATAACAGGTTTTTCTAAAGGTATACAATTAGAATGAAAGTAATATCTTATGCAAACATGTATCATGAAAACAGTAAATGAAGATAGCTAAAACAGCCTCCTTCTTATGCAACATATATGCTTATCAGGATCCTCATTTTGCACTCTTTGTTTGCATATTCTTCTCTCATTGAAACAAAAGGAAGATGCAGTGCAAGAAATAATTTTCAGTTAATATATACAACATTTTAAACAACTCACACTAAGGAGCTTGTGTTAAAAAATTATGATGTCTAAAATGCAAGGCTGGGAATAGTTCTTTTGGGGTGAACTAGTAAGACTTTTGTAGAAGCTGCAGTACTTGACCTTTTCATCTGACCAAACCTTTGCAGCAGGTGTCAAAATACACTTATCATACATCTATAGGGGTTTCTTTTTCTACCGTGATAGGCTTTCACAATTTGTCCCAGAAAAAAAAGTTCATATTGTTGATCTGTTTGTTTTTTGTGGTCAGCCAGGAGACATGTTGTTTTCACATTGCAGTTGAACAGATGCTCTTTCTGCTAGAACAGTCATGAAACTGGATGGGTCTGGTGGGACCACTTCCTCATTGTGAAACCCAACATCTTAGTTTGTGGGGGAGAAAGCCCCAAACTTGTAAATACTAAGGTAATCTTTAGAGATAGTGAGTTAAATAACTGAGAGTTCACTAGGAAGTCACATTAACTGTGATTTCCAACCCACAAAATTGGCAGAAGATGTGCCCAAAATCAATAGTACAGTCTATGTAGTCTGGTTGCAACAAGTACGTCTTCCTCATGAGTGATTCACTTCCGCATTAGTGATTGTCTCCATATGACAAGAGATTACCATATTGTATTATGACTATCCACGTTAAGCACCATGCCATGCATTTATTTGCTTTATTTACATTATATCTCACCTTTTTCTCAACAATTGCCTTGCATGGCTAACCATAAAACTGAAATAGATACAAATATATCTTAAACAGGTGCAGGTTAAAAAGCATGTTAAAAGTTGTCACGTTAAAACATAACTAAAATAATGATTGAGATCAAAGCATTCTTGAATTAAAAAGCAACTAAAACTTGATCAGGTTTAAGAAGAACAGTACCATCTGTTAAAGCCTTTCCTCATATGCTGTTATTAATTGATATAAAAAGATTTTTGGTCTGCTAGTGGAAGGGTAACAGGGAGCAAGGCCTACTCCCCTTGATATGGAATACCAATCACTGGAATCATTTATCATGAGCCAAATGAAATTGCCTGGCAGGAATAGGAAAAAAAATGGCTTCCCCTGAAAATATCAATTCCTGTGCAGATGTGTGGAGGAATAAAACCTTTCAAAAAGCCTGGACTCAAGTTATATATCACTTTGTACTTCATAGCCAGCACCTTGTACTCTACCTGGAAATAGAACTTTGAAGCCATTCTAAAAATAAAATTGAGTATTTGTGTGCTAAGTGCCAGAGACCATAGAGTCTAAAACCAGAACACTATTAGAAAACACATAATCATAGTCACCAACTGTGAGAACTGCTTGTTGCATTAAATAAAGGGTAAATCTAGGAAAGTGGTGGCAAACCTCTGGCACATGTGCCATAGGTGGTATGCATGGGCTTTTTTTGTGGGCATGTGCACCATCATAGGCAAGCCCCACCCCTTCCAGCCCAGTGTGCACCAATGGTAGTGCCAATTCCCCACCTAGCCCTCTCCATCCACCAGAGGGGAAGCTGAAATTCTACTAGGAAAGTGGCAGCAGGGACGAGGTGAGGCCATGTGAAACTGGGGGGGGGGGGGGGGGAGACCTGCAGTTGGGGATGTGTACAGCCATGGGGGTGGGGGAAATTGTGAGTGGGCTGCACACCCATGGGGCATGCAAAGCCACAGGCAGAGAAAACCACAGGGAGTGGGGAATCTGTAGGTGTGTGTGCACAGCTACAGGGTGCACCCATGGTGTGTGTGCACAGCCTCAGGTAGGCGTGCACAGCCATGAGAGGGCAGAGGAACTCACAAGGGCTGCACAACCATGGAGGGTATGTGCAATTGCAGTGGGGAAAACTGACAGGGGGCATGTACAGCCACAGAGGGGTGAGGGAGCCTGCAGGGGGCATGTGCAGCTACAAGGGTTGGGGGAACCCATGGGGGCAGGGGAACCCACAGAATGTGTGTGCACTGCTGTTGGGGCAGGGGAACCTGTGGGATGGGAAAACCCACAGTAGGTCATGTGTAGTTATGGAGGATGGGGGAACTTGCAGGGGGCATGTGCAGCCATGGGGGGGGGGAGTGTACACACCCATGAAATGTCACTGGTGCACCTCACGTGGCATCGCCGGGACTGTCAACATCACATGGGTGTGTAGGCATGTGCGGTGCCTGCCTGCATGCTTCTTCCTCCTCCTCCTTGGGCACTCAGTCTCTAAATGGTTTGCCATCACTGGTCTAGGATATGCTAGCCCTTGCCTCATTAGAAAGTGTTTGCATAGTTTATTAAAACATAAATCCTCCTTGACGATTGTGGTATTTTTGAATCACAACCGAGCATATCTGGGCAATAGCCACCTTGTGTCAGCTAATCTATCTCACACTAGGTTGGCTGAAAGGAACTGCAGAATGAACTCACCAAAAGGTGGCTTCATTTTGGTCATTTCATGTCTGGCTTAGACATGGAAGAAGAAGAAGTGGTGAATGTCTGGCATTTAAATCTAATATTTTTGAAATTATTCCCACAGGCCATGAAATCTAGCATTTGTTAATACAATGTTTCATACAACTCCAAACCTCTGTTTTGGGTTACTTCTGGAGACAAAATCCACCATGCTATTTTAAAATCTAGTTATGAACATGAAACAGATTTGCTTAATTCTGAGAACAAATGCACAAAATATAGCCATGTCAAATGACAGATCATGAATTTCACATTCTCCCTAAGAGTTAATGTAAACTACTCCCAACTGGGGATTTTCTTTAAAATTACACAGTGTAATGAGCCCTTCCAGTAAAACTTTAAATTGGTTCCCCCCCTGGAAAATATAAGGAGTTTTGGCTATTATATTTTCTTACTCTTTCTCTTTACATTTTTTCTTGAAGAATTAGTAATTTAAGTAACAAGGGATTAAGGCTGGTATAACCAGCTGCTAATCCAAAGATAAGCACCCAGAGTCTGAAGAAAATATTGAATTCCCAGAACTGTTCAACTAATCCATTTTTACAGTGACCTAGACAGACCAGCATTTCCTCAGAGAATAATTCAATTTCTAGAAGACAGTTATGCTAACATATATTAGATTTATGTAGTGCACCACAGTGCTAAAGGAGTATTTCCAAAGAGCAAATCAGGTGTGACAAGGAAGCTGCTGTTATTTATAGGCTGAACCATAATTCTCCACAAGACTGTTTTCCATTCACTCTGAGTTTATCAGAATCTCAGTTGCAATATTTATTGTTTTAATCATTGTATCTAATCATTGGTGTTTCTTACCTATACTTGATCATGATTTAAAGAAACCAAAACGTGACTACCACTACAGATAAATAGTCAACTTGGATAGTTCTCTCCTTGCAAAACCAAACACTTGGTATAGTGAAAATACAGATAACAACGTGGGATGCTGCTGAAAGTGACATACTGTAACATCTTTTCCATCTGAAGTATCAGTTGGTTCAACTTATTTTGTGTTTAGATGTTGCTTCAATGTGTGTGTGGGGTGTGGATACTGAAGTATGGGGAGAAGTGCTTGACAATGATGATGCCATTTGAATCAGTAAGTGGTTCTCTGGAGATGTTCTGGAAGTACAAATTGAGAAACATACAAAAAGTATATATTTTCCTATGTAATCCCAGTTATAGCTCCATGTTTTGTTTTGGTTTTATATTTAATTTTTATTGAGTTTTTTTGCAAAAATACATAAAAACACACATCAAAATTATATAGTAGAAATAATAAAAGAACATATAAAAACCAAAAATTATATTCAAATATTTAAAAATACAAGGTTTGCTTATTGTTACGTAGTTGATACACTCCTGCTATCAATCTCAACTTTATCTTTTCATTGTACAGTAATTATGTGATCAGTTTTCTTACATTCTAGTACAGTAAATATTTGAACCACTACAGCAACACTCTTATTATATTTCTCCATCAGAGAAAAAAGAAAGAAAAAGGGAAAAAAAGGAAAAAAGAAAAATAAACAATACACCATGTGATATATACATTGCCTGGGGATGGGGGGGGTGGGGGGGGACACGGCATATCTCATCATTTTTTCAGTGTTTCCAAAAACTCATTTGCTCTGGTGCTGGCCTACTTCCTTTCTCCTTTCCTTAATGCAAAATCCACAAAGGGTTTCCAGATCGACCAAAATCTATTGTCTGTAATTGGTCCTTTTCTCCGTTTAAATCCCAAGTTAATTTGTCATTTAAAGCCAATTGTCATGATTCCATGTATCATTCTTCTATACTTATTTTTCTAGTTTCTTTCCACTTCCTTGCAATACACTGTCTTCCAGTTATCATCAGAATTGAAACGTTCTTTTTTATCCCTGTCTAGTTTCTTGTCCTCAAAGTCCGTGAACATAGCAGTACCTGAACCGATCTAAATACCCACTCCTAGTATTCCTATAATCTCTTTTTCAACCTCCTCTCCTAATTTCTTAATGACATTACAATTCCACCACATGGTTATATATGTTCCCATCAATTTTTTTACATCTCCAACAGTTATTACTTTTTGTTTCATCAATTTGGTTCAGTCACACCGGGGTCAGGTACCACCTCCACAGCATTTTATAATTATGTTCCCTAACTCTTACCAATAGTTTACTCATGATCCTCCTTTTCCAAATATTTCACCATTTTGTTTCTGTAATTTTTATGTCTAAATCTTCTTCCCAAATTTTCCTCAGTGTCTCTTGTGGATTGCCCTCTGTGTTTAAAATCTTATATGTTTTGCTCACCAAACCTTTTAGTCCTAAATCTCCTTGTCTTATGTTCCACAGCAACTTTTCGAATTCTGTCTTATCTCTCTCCAAACTAGGTTCTGTTATGTATTTATTATTCCATTTATTTAATCTTATTTTCTGTAACGAGTCCAACCTCATTTCTTCATATAATCCTGTTTTTTTCTACTTTGTTCTTACAAATTTGAATCCAATCCTTCAACAGGTACGCATCCTTACTTATCAACAGGGATCTCAACCTCTCATCGATTTTGATTGGAAAACTTTGAATATCCTCAACCTCGATTATTGGGGATATTTCTGGGGCTAATATTTTCTTAGGTTTTTCCCCAAACATCCCACAATCTTTTTAACATGTTATTCTTAATATTAATTTTCCCAATGTTTTTACCTAAGAAAACTGCATTACCTATATGTTTAAAATCTTCTGTTTCTAAATCCTCCCAAATTGCCTTTTCTTTCATCGATCTTAGTTATATTTTTAATCTGAAATGCTATATAATAATTGTTAAGATTAGGCATTCCTAATCCACCTTCTTTTTGTGGTAAGTGTCGGAAGGTTCTCACACTCTCTCAGACTAAACTACCCTGTACTATTAGACAGACAGCAGTCTAAAAGATTTATAGTGCTGAGACAGACGTAAAAATAACTTTTCACAGAGGTTTCTTTGCTAATTGGCTCTGTAGCAAACAGCGTTTTGAGATTCGCTGGACCCCTGTTTGTTCCAATATAGCTGAGAATTAAGCTTAGCAATGTGGGATTTATGAGATTGTTTTTCTCTAACCCAAACACTGCCCTTTACGCTGCCTCCCCTCCTACGGCACTTGGTGAATCCAGCTTTGCTTCAAAACATAAATAATTACCTCAGTACAGAAGGGTTCCGGCAAACTGATAAGGCTTCTCAAAACAAAACTCACTGAGGCCTTCAATTTCTCTTCTCCCGGAACTCAGCCCTCCTGACAAAACCTTCAATTTATGGTTATGCTGGATCCTTAGAATTCTCCTCTTTCAAGGCTTAGAGGAGAACAAAATAAGCCACTACTATCTTCTTCAAATATAGCAGCTTTTATTGGTTACAAAATTGAAGTAGATTAATATGCAGATAAAGTAGACATTTCAAAATACAAAGATAAATCATAAAATAAACATGAATAACTAAGCTAGCTAAATAGGCTAAAGTATGGGGCCAAAGAGACCCCCCATAGAATGTTAGACTGGCATTGTCTAATTCCTAAGGTAAATGAAAGACGGACAGCATCTCACTGGGCTAGAGATCGCTGACCCGGGGTTTGGCTAAGATGGCCGCTGTGTAACATCTAGTTTCGGACGCTCGCGCTCAACAAAGTGGTGAACGATGTGAAGGAGCGGAATAGAAAATTTTTCAAGTGGTAAAGCTTAAAGTTAAGATCCTTGCCTGTCTCCTTGGAAAGTTTGCTGAGCTTTTGAAGCTGGATGATCGAAGTTCGGGAGGTTTTTCTGGGCGGTGGAGCTGTGACGGCAGTCGCGGCTTTCCCGCTGGAGAGCCGAGGAACGGGATCAGCGAGAGGAGAAGGCTATGGAACTGGTTTTGGAAGTGGTAAAAAGCGGCTGGAGTGAAGGCAATTTGTGTGTAAGTGCCTGAAGGGAGCTACATTCTTAGCTATAAGCTATAAAATCGGCTGAGTTTTTTCAGAAGAAAAAGAAGGGGAGGAAGAGCTGAAGGTACTGTAATGGCGACGGCCAGGGAAAACGAAAGTGATCGTGTATAGACTGTGGTTTTTTTTTCTACATACCAGAGGACCGCGCCACATTCTGAAATCAATAAGGCGGATTAATTTTCCTTTCTCTTTTTTTTTTCACCTCCTCTCTGGTCTGGAAAAGAGGAGAGCTGTGGGAGTTTGTTTTTTTTCTCTCTCTTCTCTTCTGCCTAAACTGCCTGCTCATTTAGGGAAGAGGGGGAAGAGGGGGGGCCTCTTCTCACTACAAAGTTAAGGCACTCGCTGGAAAAGGGTGTTTTGATTATCCACTTCAAAGGAAGGATTATGTGGCTTTGATTGAAGGGTTCCATTACTGTGTGGATTACAAATAGCTTCTCAACTTCTCACCTTAACCCCTTGGTGGCTGGATTTCTCTTTCCTTCTGAGCTCCCCCCCCCCCTCAGCAACCTGATTAACTGTTGTTCTGAAGCCTTTTTGCTGTGGTTGGAAGACGTCATTTGACTGCTGGCTTTGTGGGAAAGGATTATTTGTGGTTAACAAGTTTTACTTTTAAACTGCCTGTTTGGAGAGCTGTTTTCTTTTGTTTTCCCTTGTTCCATCGTTGTGGATTACAGTAAATTTTGGATCTTCTGCTGACATAAGAACTTGACGGTTGTATTGGTGGAACCTATGGCTGCAGTGTAGTAAGCCTTACTATATTGGAATTGTTACAGCAATCTGCAACATTGGGTTTGAAATATATTACATCACTATGGATAAAGGTACGAGAGCGAAAGCAAAAGAAGAAGAACTGGTTGTAAAACCTAAGAAGATTGAAAAAGCACCAATGGATGAATCTGTTCAGCCAACAGCTCTGCCCACAGTGTCATTGGACCAGACTCAAATTATGGTGGAAATTGGCAAGTTGTCGCAAAAAATGGAGAAAAATGAGGCTTCAAGGGTGAAAGATAAAAATGAAATGTTTAAAAGGCAAGAAAAGATGATGTCAACACTGACAGATTATACCAAAAAGGTGGACTTAAGTTTGAATAAATTTGAGGGAATGCTGAAAGTGGTTCAAATCGAGGTGGATGCGGTAAAGAAGGAAGTAAAAGGGACTCAGGAGGTGGTGCGGGACAGTAAGTTAAAACTGCAGGAACAAGAAATGAGGATAGATGCTGTCGAAGACATGATGAGAAAGCAGAACATTTTGATCCGTCAGGTACCGGAACGCACTCCGGATCTGTTAAGAGAGAGGGTGGTTCAGTGGTTAAATGGTTTAAAAATGGGGAAGGAATTTGTTCAAGAGGATTTAGGAAGTGTATTCCGGGTGGGTCCAAGAAGAGGGAGAGTGGCTCAAAGAAATGTGTTGGTTAAATTTGCAAATTGGGCAGATAAATTAAAAGTAATGGCTCATCTGAAAAGTGTTGGTTCAGACGCGTTGAAATTTGATGGCTCAGATGTAGAAGTCTACAATGATATTTCACTAAAAGAAAGAACATGGAGATATAAGATGAGGCCTGTTACTAAATTATTGATGGGTAAAAATATAAGGTATAATTGGAGATTTCCACAACAATTGCGCTTTTTCTATGATAAAAGAATGCAAGTTATTGATGAAGGCATTAATCCATTGGAATACCTGAGTTTGTTGGGATTGGTACAAGTAGATTCAGAAGAATGGAAAAATCTTAAGAAGGAAATGATGGATTCTGGAGCTTTGGGGAGGGAATATGGGAGGGAGGAGTCCGGTGGGGCAACAGGTGGAACACCACAACGAGGGGAGGAGGAGGAGGAGCCGTCTTTGATTATGATGGAGGAGGAGATAGGTAAGGAAGGATGAGCATTAGATAGTAGTAATCTTAATTAGCTAATAGAGGTAGAATGGGTAAGTAGCGCATAGCGCCGGCAGTAGGGCGCATCTTGCAGGTCCCCCCTCTCCCCTCTTTGGTTGACAGAGGCGACTTTTCGTTGGAAGGTGGGGAGAGTGAAAAATGTGTGTTTTATGTAGTGGGTATGGTGAAGGGTTTTTGGTGGCACGCCCGATGGAGAGTTTAAAGTTGGGAGAAGAATTTGGTTATGGATAGTATTAAAATAATATCGTGGAATGTGAAAGGTACAGGCTCTGTTCTTAAGAGACGGAGGTTGGAATCGGCGTTGAAAAAAGATAGACCAGATATTTTATTTTTACAGGAAACACATCAGAAATCAAAAGATACGAATAAACTTTATCTGAGTTGGATGCAACACTATGAGATGGCGTTTGGAACATCTAAAGCAAGAGGGGTGGCAACTATGATTTCTAGGAAGTTAGGATTTGAAATCACAAAAAAGATTGCTGATCAAGAGGGTAGGTATCTGTTGTTAAGAGGAAAATTGGAGGATGAGGAAATATTGTTGGTAAATATTTATGCTCCGAATGACCACCAAGTAGTGTTTCTTGAAAAAATTCGGAAAATAGTGGAGGGGGAAAATGTTGCAAAAATTATTGTGGCTGGTGATTTTAATTTGATCAGGTCAGGAATGGATTGCACAAACATAGCTAGAAGTGGAATGGGTGTGAAAGGGAAGGCGATGGACAAATGGATGAAAGTTATGGGTTTGAAGGATTCGTGGAGAGAGTTTAAAGGCTTGGAAAGGGCATATTCCTTTTTTTCGCATGTACATGGGACCTACTCGAGAATAGATTATGTTTTTCTGTCGGAAAATTTAATTGGGGATATAGAAAGTACGGAAATTGGGATTATTAAGGAATCGGATCATGCTAAAGTATATCTGGAATTGAAAGCACCAAAAAATATTCAAAGAGTTAGAAATTGGAGGTACGATCCTAATTTGTTCAAAGATCAGAAAAGCAAAGAGGCAATTATGGAAAGTTGGAAAGAAAGTTGGCAATGGAATGATAATAATGAGGTTGATTTTAATATTGTATGGGATACCATGAAGTCAGTTTTTAGGGGGGAAAGCATAAAAGTGGCAAGCCTTAAATATAAAAGGTATAAAGCAGAACACATAGAAAAAGAAAGGGAAATAAAACAATTACAGGAAGAACACGTAAAGAGTAAAGATAAAAAAATTCTCTTGAAACTACAAGGACTCAAGGCAGAAGTAATGGGTAAAGATATTGATAAAGTTAAACGAGATCTGATTTATTTAAATAGAGAATATTTTGAATTTAGTAATAAGAACTCAAAACTATTAGCAAGAGCAGCTAAGGTTAAAAGGGAAAAAAGAGAAATTGGGGTGTTAGTTGACAGGCAAGGTTCAAGGTGTAATAAGAATAGCGATAAATGTAAAATAGTTAGGGAATTTTACCAGGTGTTATATGCAGAAAAAGAAATAGATAGGGAAAAGCTTAAAAGGATATTGGAGAGGCAGTTAGGGAATGGGATAAAGCAAGAGCATAGGGAGAAAATGGAGGAAAAGATAACTGATAAAGAGGTTAAGGGGGTAATAAGCGGATTGAAGATAGGGAAAGCCCCGGGGGAGGATGGATTATCAACAGAGTTTTACAAAGAATTTAAAGAGATGGTGGTCCCGAAATTGGTGAAGTTATATAATTATATATTAGATGGAGGATCAATCCCGACTTCATGGTATAACACTACAATTGTTCTTTTGCCAAAACCTGGTAAGAATTTGGAAAGAGTGGATTCGTACAGACCAATTTCGCTTATAAATCAAGATGCGAAGATCTTCACGGCAATATTGGCTAACCGTTTAAATAGTTTTATGGGGGAATATATAAATGTTGATCAAGTTGGGTTTCTAAAAGGACGACACATGGCGGATTTGACTAGAAGGGTATTAGATTTAATAGACAGTGTTAATCAAACAAAGGAAAAAGTGGGATTACTATCATTGGATATTTTTAAGGCATTTGATTCATTGCAGTGGTCTTCAATTAAGGAAATAGTTAGAAAATATGGGTTTGGAGATAAATTTAATAGGGTTATAGATTTACTATATCAAAAAGGAAATGCCAGGGTTAGAGTAAACGAGGAGCTCACGGATGTGGTAAAGCTAGAGGCAGGTACTAGGCAGGGTTGCCCATTATCTCCTATTTTGTTTATAATGGCAATGGAGATTTTAGCTAAAAGTATAAGGGAGGATTTAAATATAGAGGGGATTATGGGTAATAAAGTGAGCATGTACGCTGATGATACATTGCTTATGGTGAAGCACCCCGAACAGGTAATGGACAGGATTAAAGATCATCTACAAGTATTTCAAGCTATAACAGGATTAAAGATAAACTGGGATAAATCTGAATTGATGTTGTGTAATTTGAAATTGAGCGAGATGGGTAGGACGGTGTCGACACTTAATATACAAATCAAAGATAAGTTGAAGTATTTAGGGATAACTATTTCAAACAAATTAGAAGAACTTAAACGATTGAATTATGACAGCTTGAGAATTGAATTTAGGAATAAAATACGAGAACTTCAGAAGTTAAAGCTGTCATGGTTTGGAAGGATTGCTATGTGTAAAATGATACTGTTACCAAAGATTAACTTTTTATTTGACACGCTCGCGATCCATTTAAAAGAGAAAGAAATCAATGAGTTTCAAAAAATGTTTAATGACTTTTGTAATGGAGGAAAAAAATCTAGGCTTCCAAAGAAATTATGGTATTTGTCTCAGAAAAAAGGGGGGTTGGGTATGCCAAACCTCTTAGCATATTATCGAGCATTTCAAGTCAAGAATGTTGTGAAGATCTTGGCAAGAGAAAAGGTAATTTGGGAACAATTGGAAATGAAAGAATACAGAAATATTGGAAACTTGAATTTTCTGGGAATGAAAGATAAGGCGAAAAGGTCAAATAATACTATGATGAAAGGTCTCATGGAGGTGTGGAAGAAGGTAAAAAAAGATATGGTTCCGAATCTCTCCCCAATCTTGGAATTGACTGATATGATGTGTTTCCCAATAAAATTAGATAAAGAAAAAATAGAAATATTGGATAAAAATGGGACGTTGTTATTGAAGGATTGGTTAAAAGCATGTGATGTTGATGCCGAGCGGAAAAAAATGTTTGAGATATTAAACTTGAATTGGTTTCAGAAGTTAAAGGTGGACAACTGGAATAAAAAATATAAAAGAGAACTAGGATCAGATAGAGTACTTACGGAATTTGAGGAATTGGTAAGGAAGATTAGAAAAGGCGAAAGTAGTATTAAGGGTCTTGTAAGTAAGCTTTATAATATATTGAATAGAGGTGCAGATCCACAGGAGGATTTGAAACGGAAGTGGGAACAAAATTTGAATATAAAAATTGGGGAGACTGAATGGAAAAATAAATGGAAAAAGAGAATTATGAGAACAATGTCTGTAAGAATTAAAGAACATAATTTCAAGATGTTGTGGCAATGGTACCTGACACCATTAAGACTTTACCAGATGGATAATAAAAGAGATAAGTTATGTTGGAGATGTAAAGAATTTGATGGAACATATGAACATATGTGGTGGAGTTGTAAAAAAATAAGGGATTTTTGGGGAAAAATAGAAAATGAATTTGGTGAAATATTGGGTAAAAATGTTAAGTTGGTGTCGGGTACTATTCTTTTAACGAATGTGGAAGATCTGGGTTTAAACAAGGAGGAAAAAGAACTACTGGAAATTGTACTGACAACGGGTAGACAATGTATAGCCAGAAATTGGAAAAACGATGTAGATATTCAGGTTGGAGAATGGTATAAAGAAATGTGGAGTTTAGCATTGAACGATAAATTGACATGGGAGATTAAAGTCAAAAGAGATAATTTAAAAGAGAATAGATTCTGGAATATATGGAAACCGTTCGTGGATCACTCTATTATGGCAGGTGATAGTTCAGGACCAGTACCATCTCAAAGAAGTTTCTGGACTTGAGTTAAAAATAAACTCTCCGGGCATTGTATATATTCACAGGGTGTTTTTTTTTTTTAATTGGTTAAAAAGATTAGTGGTAGTACAGAAAGTTTTTTTTTCTATTATTTTGGATTTTGAAATAAAGGTTCTTAATATTTGGTGGTTAAATAGTAGTTAATGAATATAGATATTGTTATGTGCTACCATATAGTAATGTTTGTTAGTATGATATTATGGATTCGTTAGTGTAATGTACTGTTAATGTATTGTTAATGTTTTCTTTTCTTTTTTCTGTATGTTTATTAAAGATTTAATAAAAAATTTAAAAAAAAAAAAAAAAAGAGATCGCTGACCCCCTCTTCTTTTTGAAGATTAAAAAGCTTGGGTTTTTATACCTTTCTTCTCCTCACATGTACTATTTCAATAATGTGGAAATTCCCAATTATGTCATCTAGGAGACAGTCAGACTGGGCATCTGAACATCCAGCTGTAGACCCACACCTGTGTTGTACATGAGATTCTCTTATCTCAATGTTCCATCTCTGCTATCTTGTGAGATGAATCTATCTGTCAGATTCCCAGACTTCTGTCCTTGAATCTTGGCATCTATGTGAGTGGGTGAAAGAATTCTAACTAACACCTGGGTATGCAATGCTCTCCTAATTGGCATTACATCATAAAGCACTAAATTGGCTAAGCATTCCTAACTTCACACAATAAAATAATGAGAATAAATGTCTTCCTTTGAATTGCCCATGACAGTAAGTACCACAGGCATTTTGGGATTCTCGGTTTACTTCCGCCATTACAAAAGTTATTTAGAATTTTTTGGTAATTCTTAATCTCTTTATCCTTAAGTTGTATTGGTAGGGCATCAAACAAAAAAATTAGTTTTTGGTAATAACATCATTTTACACAGTGCCACCATGCCAAACCATGACAGTTTCAACTTCTTATATCAACAAATTTGATCTTTAATCAACCTCTCCTGTTTGTCATAATTTTTGTTGAGATTTTCCAATTTACTTGTAATGCTGACACCCAAGTATTTTAAATTATCCTTGATCTCAATTTTATATCTTTCCAATAGCCTCAAATGTTCCTCTTCCTCTATATTACAAGTTATCATTTCAAATTTCTCCCAATTTATTTTAAGCCCCATCACATCCTCAAAGTTCATTAAATGCTCCTGAATTTTTTCCATTGACTTCATTGGATGTTTCATAATCACCAGTGTATCATCTGCATATAAACATATTTTACTTCCCCTCAGTCCTTCTATGTTGTTATCATTTCTGATAGCCATTGCGTGTAGTTCCATTTACAATATAAATAAGATAAGAGATAATGGACACCCCTGCCTAGTTCCAGCTTCAAGTGTTATATCTTCTGTGTAAGCATTGTTTACTTTTACCTTTGCTGTACCTTGCTGGTACAATTGTTCTATAATTTTTTAAAACTTAGAGCCAAATCCATAAAAAAGATATTATTTCTTTAATTGTTACCCATTGAATTGAATCGAACGCTTTGAAAATATCAAGTGACAATAGTACTACCTTCTTGTTTCTTATAGCAATGTCCGGTTAGTCCAGTGCTCTCCTCGTTTGATCTGTCAAGTGCCTCCCTTTTTATAAAACCAACTTGATCGATATTTATATAGTTTCCCATAAATGTATTTAACCTATTTGCTAATATAGAAGTAAATATCTTAGCATCTTGGTTTATTAAAGATATAGGTCTATAAAATTCAATTTTCTGGGTCTTTTCTGGGTTTAGGAATCAGTACAATCACTGATCTAAACCAAGAAGCTGGAATTATTCCTCCTTCCAATATATGGTTAAACAATTTTTCCAATCTTAAAATAACTATATTTTTAAAATCCTTATAGAACTCTGAATATAAACCATCTTCACTGGGTGATTTGCCTATTTTCAATTTTGTTATGACAGCTTTGATTTAATTTTCAGTTATTCTATCCTTATTTATTTATTTATTTATTTATTCATTTATTTATTTGTTTATTTGTAAATTTCTATCCCGCCCTCCTGATGAAAAACATCACTCAGGGCGGCTAACAGCATATACAAGATACAGTAAAAACACAAGCAAGCCAATAACAATTAAAAACCCCAAACCAACACACTAAAAAACAGCCTAAAATGCATTAAAAAACTACACAAGTTGTAGCTAAAAAACACCCCAACCCACCCCCATCCAGCATAAAATGACAAAAACAATCCACAGACAGTGAAAGAACCGGATCCCTTATAATGCTAAATGAGCCAGCGGGCTTGTGCAGAAGAATCACACATGCCCCAAGCCCGCTGACATAGCCAGGTCTTCAACATTTTTCTAAAGGGGAGAAGATCCGACTGGAGACGCAATTCTGGTGGTAAATTTAACCTTCCATTAAATCCTTGTGTTCTTGATTTAACTTTTGCCCTATATACTTTCCCAAGTGTTCTCTTAATCTTTCTATATTGACTTCTTTTTTGAATATAATTCTTGGTAAAAATCTTTAATTATTTTAATTTTATCTTTAGTCTTATTGCACCTAATTCCCCCTTTATAAAGCAAAATGCCAATCTCTCTTTTCTCTCTTTTTTCTTTAGCCATCCTTGCTAATAACCTTGCGTTCTTTTTACTATATTCAAAATATTCTTTCTTTAAATATATCAGGTTTCTTTTCACCTTTCAATATCTTTCCCAAACAGTTCTTTTTTCAACTTTTGCATATTATCATAAATCTTTAAATATTCCATTTTGGATCTCTTCTAGATTTCTAGTTCTCTGATACAAATATATAGTCAATCCTTGAGTATGTGTTGTGTACCTGAGAGAAGAAGGTATATGCCCTTTCTGTTCCACTGAGTTCTCTCCAAGTGTCTTTCAGTCCTAGAGCTAACATCCAATTAACTATAATATGTGTTTTCAGTCCTTTACTGCCCCTGTTTGTGTTAGTACAGTCAATTGCTGATCTGATTAAATTAAAATGACCCACTACATTCAACTTTGAACATCTTTCTCCTTCCAAAATATCATACACTTTATCTAGGAAATTTTTCTGGTGATCATTGGGTGCATATATATTTACCAATGTTAACTCCTCTTCATCCATTCTGCCATTCATTATCAAGTATCTTCCCTCTGGGTCAGAAATGGTCCTAGTTATTACAAAATCCAGTCTAGTGGAAATGAGGATCACAACTCCTCTTGACTTTGATGTTCCATAAGCTTTTTCAGAAATCTTAGACCAACCTAAAAATAGCCTGATTACTTCTCCTGACTTTTGATGTGTTTCCTGTAGAAAGATTATATCAGGTTTTTCTCTCCTGAGTGAGGCTTCTATTCTTTTTATCTTAATCTGACAGCCAGTACCTTTCACATTGCAAGATACTACCTTCACTTTCTTCATTTTTATCTATATCTTCTCTATTCCTACAATGGCTGCATCCCCCTGAAGGCATGCAAAAAAATAATCTAAAAATCCTTAATCCCAGACAAATAAAATAATTACAGAACATACAAAAAAACTTGTTTACCCTCCCCACTTTTTTTGAGAAAAAGAGGCATTCAATATTCAAAGAGGGGAGGGGGAAAGTGCATCAAATGAGGGCAGAGAATTATTGAGTTCCTCCCTCTGCTCCCTCGGGTACACTATCATCATCATTCCTCCCAAATTGTAATCCTCCTGATATCATCAGCTCTTGCTTTAGAGATTCCCATTCTTTAGTGCCATTCTCCAATAATTTTGCCTCCACCAGTATATCCAATACAAAAGCACCCTCCCTCACTACAAATCTCCTGCCTAGGTGCCAAAAGGTTAACATTTTTGGAAATTTAAATTATATTTGATACTTTTAGCAATCAAGTGTTTTGTAATCGTTTTCATAGTTTGACGCCAAAGTCTTTCCTCAAGTGCTATATCATTATATACCTCAACGTCTGTGCCATCAATCTTCAAAGTTGGTGGACCCATTTGTTTGATGTGAGACATTAATCTCATTTTATCTACCACACATTCAAATTTTAACAAGACATTCCTTGGACCAGTTCTTCCTCTCTTCTGCCCAAGACGATGCACACTTACGATGTCTTCTGAAGAATAGCTATATTCCATCACCATGCCATTCAGCCAGTCTAATATCCTATCTCTTAGCATATCTGGCGTCTTCTCGGGTAAATTACGAATCACAATGTTTGGACGTCTCATTTGTTCCTCCATTATTGTGACCCGTATTTCCAATGAATCTACTTTAGTATTTCTCATCTTCTCTTTCTCCTTCATCTTCATAATTTGAGTTCCTTCTGTTCTTCTTTAATTTCTTTCTGTTATTTTTAGGACAACTTGTCCTTTTTCTACTTCGTTAAATCTTTTATCAAATTTGTCTGACATGTCCTCCATTTGTTTGTGTGAGTCTAGCTGCCCAGCTTTGATTAATGCCACCACTCTTTCATGCTTTTCACACATCTATTCAAACTAACTCTTGGGTCCCTTTATATCCTTAGGTATTTTTAATGGCACCTAGTGCTGCTGCACCTCCTACTGTAGTAATTGCTATTGGTGTCATTGCTGCTGATGTTATGGTTACTGCTATTGCTGCTGCTGTCATCGCTGCTGTTGTTATAATTGTGGTTGTTCTTGCTGCTATCATTGAAGTCATTTTGTCACTGATGCTGCTGTTGTGGTTGCTGCTATTGCTGCTGCTGTGGTTGCTGCTATTGCTGCTGCTGTGGTCACTGCTGTTGTTATAGTTGTGGTTGTTGTTATTGCTACAGTTGAAGTAATTTTGTCACTGATGTTGCTGTTGTTTTCATTGCTACTGGGGGCACTGTGGCTGTTGTTGTTGCTACAGTTGTCACTGGTGCTTTCGCTGGTGTTGCTGCTGCTACACCAAGCTGGCTGTGTATCTGCTTTTGTTGCTGCTGTTGTTGTAAAAATTTTTTTACTTTCTCCTGTTCCTCTATGTCCTTAACCTCCTGTAATGAATTCTTCTTCATATCTTTAGACCCTTCTTCTAACCAAACCAATCTTTTGTAGCTCCTATCAGACGATGTTTCTCTGTCTCTTGACCAGCCCACTTTCTTCTCCTTGTCTTTCCCTCGGCCATGCTGGCTCATCCACTTACACTTCCAATTACAACTCATATACAGGCTCAAAAAACATCTTTAAAATATCTTTAAACCTTTATATTTTTATCTGATTTCTATTTGATGCTAATAGCAATTACATATCAATTACATCAAATGAAGAAAAAAGAGAGGGGGGGAGGAGAAAACATATTTTAAGAGCCCCTGAATCTGTCTCTCAGTCTTATTTCTGTCTTTACTATACATTCTCGATGAAACCTTAAATAACTGAAATAAGAGTTGAATGGAGCCAAGAAGAGGAAGGGAAAAAACTTATTTTAAAGTGCACCACCAAAATCTCCTATCCCCTCTTAGTTCCTGCATTAAAACTATAAAAAATTCCACTACTGCAACTTCAAATAAAGTCCAGTCCCACTCTGTTGAAATTCCAGTACTGTAACTGCCAAAGAAAATATTCCATCAAGAAAAAGGTGGAAGTAAAGAAAAAATAACTCATCCACTCAAAGCTTGAATATTCTCTTTCACATAAAGTCCATTACACTCTGCGGAATTCCAGTGCTATGGCTGTCAAGAGAAAAGTTCCATCAGATGCTCAAAACTTGAATGTACACTTACAAATGAAGTCCATTCCCCCTCTGCTGAGATTCCAATGCTATGACTGCCAAGAGAAACATTCTGTCAAAGAAGGAATGGAAATAGAAGAAATTAGCTCAATCTCATAAAAATTAAATGTTCATTGTCAAATGAAATCCATTCCCACTCTATTAAGATTTCAGTGCTATGACTGCCAAGAGAAAAGTTCCATCAGAAGCAGAGTGGAAGTAGAAAATGTTAGCTCAGCCACTTAAGATTGAATATTCACTTTCAAATAAAGCTCCTTCCCACTCTGTTGAAATTACAGTACTGTGACTACCAGGAGAAATGTTCTATCTAAAAGAAGGTGGAAATACGAGAAATTAACTCATCCACTTAAAACTTTAATGTTCTCTTTCATATAAGGTCCATTCCACTCTGCTAAGTTTCCAGTACTATAACTGCCAAGAGAAAAGTTCCATCAAAGACTTAAAAATTGGTTGTTCGGTTACAAATGAAGTCCATTCCCACTCTGCTGAAATTCCAGTGCTGGGACTGCCAAGAGAAAAGATCCATTAAAAAGAGAGTGGAAATAGATGGAATTAACTCAACCTCATGACAATTAAATTTTCACTATCAAATGGAGTTCCCATCTACTGAGATTTCAGTGCTGTGGCTGCCAAGAGAGAAGTTTCATCTGAGGTAGAGTGGAAATAGAAAAAAAAACCTCAAACACTTAAAGTGGATGTTCACTTTCAAATATAGTCCATTCCACTCTGCTGAAATTCCAGTGCTATAATTGCCAAGGGAAATGTTTGATCAGAGGTTTGAAAATTAAATGTTCACTTTCATATCAAATCGGGGTCTCCTCAGGTGAAACAAAAGACTCAGTCCAAATAACTATCTTTCAATCGTGTTTCTCGGTGTCAGAAGATAAAAGAAGAGAAAACCTTTTTAACTGCATCACCAGTTCAGCTTCCATTCTCATCCCCACAGCACCATTTTGGGTACCACAAAGAAAGTAAAAACAGACCACAATGGCAAAAATAATCGTTTTAACTCTTCACCCCTTTTCTTCCTTCGCCCATCAGAATTCAATCTTTTATATTTTAGGAGAGAGCAAATAAAAAATATAAAGAGCTTCACTCTTCAAAGTCTGGCAAATCTTGACTCACTCACACCACACAGATTGCAAGCCCCGCAAAAGCTCCGCTCGGCTCCACTAGGCTCCGCTAGGCTCCGCTTTGGTGACAATGAGACCAACCAACCGAGGCTCACTTCCGCTGGCCCCCGTTCAGGCTCCCACCGGACTTACCCCCACTGTAAGCTTCGCTTGCCTTTCCCTTGCCTTTCACCCGCTTGCATCTGTCTCCCCATGGCTCCTCCTCGCCTCTGGCACCATCTCTTAGCCTCATTTAGCCTCCTCACTGGGAACCAGCCTCTGCAAGAAAGTTCTCTTAAAGACCCTGTCTCTCCATCCACTCTCCCCTCTGCTCTGGGGCCAGCCACTGGTAGTATTAGTCACAAATTGAAACCGCTCAGCCCATGCTCACTCTTGCTCGCTCGACTCAGCTCAGCTCGACTCAGCTCACGTGGCCAGCTCTCGGCAAGCCAAGAGGCCCGGTCTTGTCATGGCTGAAAGTGCTCATCCTCAATCGTCCCAGCAGCGACCAACAGCAACCTATTTAAGGCTTCAAAAATTCAGGGTCAGGATCTCAAAACATCGCTTTCACTTTTTAGTATTTTTTTCTATGCTTTTATGTGACTTTCCCCGCTTTTAACAGCCCTCCTTTACAGAACTGAAGGAAATCTTGGCTGCTCAGCTCGCCATGTTGACATGCCCCCCAGCTCCATGTTTTCTGCCATCTGCTTTTCACTCTTCAGTGTGGCTCTTAGTTGCCAGTACAAGTTGAAAGTCATATGATTGTGTCTTTAATTGTTTTCTTTTGTTTCCCAATTCAAACAAATTAACATGCACAGCTTTGGTGAAGGCTTTCTCTTAACCAATATACAAAGTATATCTGTTCAAATACATATCACAGCACCTCTCCTTGAAAGCAAATGAGCAAAGAAGTGATTCTTTGGTTCCAAAGATTCACCATAATGACAACATGTGTATAATATGTTCAACTTTATCTATCCAAGAACTGAAGATGATTTAAGTCCAGTTTATGGGTAACATATCTTTACACCATTGAATTGCCTGTAGATTCAACACTCAGAAAATATAGCTATTATTTTTTCAGTGAATGAAACATACTTTGACTTTGTTTCTCTGTGAACTGTCACTGCCTTGAATCATTAAAATCTGCCATTTCCATGTTTAGGACATAAGACCTGACACATACATTTCTTTAGTACACTCATAATCTATTCATAGGTACTTAGTAATCTTCCAATGGATCTTTTTAATGGATCTTTTCTCTTTGCAGTCACAGCACTGGAAGTTTCTAGAACATTCTCATTTGTAACTTTGAAAGGTTTCTACTGTGTCACATTTAAAAACAAATGTGTTTATAACATTACTGAATGTATACAGTGTGAATCAAGAAGTGCAGAGAATGTGAAAACTCTGCATGTGTATTAAATTGGATGATTTAGCACTTTTAAAAATCAAGTCAAGGCCAGGTGCTACACCCAGTGTAAATCCTTTGTGTTCCAAGTGCATTACTACTTTATTGTTGAGTAGATCTGTGATTTATAACTCCTCAATCAATTGGATAACCTGGATGTTTCTGCCTGAGTATTCTGCCTGAGTATCCAAGAAGCAAAATATTCCAAAGTGAAAAATAATTGTTTCAACTTCCTGAGAGACAGACAAGGCAGGAACTAAGTCTGCTTCCTGAGAGTTTGGAGGAGTGGGCTGATCTTTTTCTTAAAAAACTGCATCCACATTTTTTGGCTGCTGGAGATATCCTACTGCTGAAGTAAATTTTTCAAATGCTCTGATATATACCATTCTCAGCACATGTGGATATCAGTCAACATTGAAGGAATATCCTCAGTTAAAGAAAGCTTGCTTCAGGAACTCTGCAATAAACATAAATGTGACCTACTATGTGTGCAAGAAACACACTGGGATGAAAAAACAATGTCACCCCAAAGTTTCTGGAATGCAATTAATCACCAAACGATGCCATTGACAATATGGAAGTGCAGTGTTTGCCAGAACAGATCTCCAGATTCTGTCTACAGCAGTGACAGAGGAGAACAATGTTGAAATAATAACAGCTGAGCTAACTCAGTGACTGCACAATGATATCTGTCTATAAACATCCACCTATACAATATTTCTTCATTGAACCACTAAATTTCAGAATAAGCCTTCAAGTTTCATAATAGGCAACTTTAATAGCCACAATAACTTGTGGGGTTATGAAGACAATGATGAAAGTGGAGAAGCTGTTGTAGAATGGGCAGAATCCTATCAACTATCACTCATCCATGATAGCAAATTGCCAGCATCTTTTAACAGTGGCAGATGGAGAAGAGGTTATAACCCAGATCTCATTTTCATAAGTGAGAATACAGCACAGCAATGCTTAAAGTCAGTAGGGGAGCCAATGCCAAATACCCAACACCACCCCATTTTATGTGAGATTACAGCTGCTGTTCGACCACAAGTTGTGGTATACCTAAGAAGGTACAACATTAAAAAGGCTGACTGGCACAATTTTTCAGAGGCCTTAGATAGAAGAGTGGTAGATATTGATCCAGACCCCACATCATATGATAATTTTATTGATGCTGTCCAGAAATGTTCTAAGGAATCTATCCCTCAAACAGGCCCATGCTGGGGTGTCAAATTACCTGGATGGGTGGCTGCACACTTCTACTGAGAACCCATAACTTAAAGGGCCATAATACCTCGACAGTTTCCGCTTCAGCTCCTCTCACAGGGCTCCCTTAGGCCCTGTGGGAGAAAATCCGAAGCATTTCGGCAGCTTCGGCAGATTTCTCCACACCACTGCTGAAGCGCTTTGGACTTTCTCCCACAGGGCTGAGGGGAGCCCAGCGAGAGGAGCAGTGGAAACTGCTGAGGTGGCATGGGCCTTTAAGTTATGGGTTCTCAGTAGAGGCATGTAGCCACTCACCCCAGTAATTTGGTGCCCCAGAATGGGGCCTGATCTCAAGGATGTAGGACTTCCTACATTCAAGTTCTAACACATGAAATTGCCGGGTTACTGAGTGAATATTTTACTCTTTTGATGCAAATCCACTCAGCAAAGATACCATTAAAGCTGGACAATAGGAAGTATCAGCTATCTCAGAGCACAAAAGGGAAAAATTGATTAAGCTCATAGAAGAAATTAACACAAGCCGCAGCAGTCAAAAAGCATGGAGATTACTTAATCACCTTAATAATGATGTAACCAAATGACCAGTACATACCAATGTCTCAGCTAACCAAATTGCCCACCAATTATTACTTAACGGGAAACCAGATTCCAACCCATGGAAAAACAATCCATGGAAAAACAGAGGATAAGAGGGAATGAGGAATGAAAAACAAGCAATCTGACTACACATTTTACCATTGGAGAGCTGGAAGAGGCAATAGGCAGGTGTAAGAAAGGTAAAGCAGCTGACATGGATGAGATTCGGTTTGAGCAGACCACACATTTTAGGCCAATGACAAAAAAAATGGTTACTTAGCCTGTACAATAACAGTCTGAATGTTGTTCAGATACCAAAGATATGGAAGAAGGCTAGGGTGATAGCTATACTTAAACTAGGCAAGAAGATCCCAAAAGCTACAGATCCATGTCTCTTCTAAGCCACCTATTCAAGATATATGAACGTTTAATTCTGAACCGACTGTCTGCAATAGTAGAACCTCTGCTTATAATTGTACAGCACAATTGTACAACATATGATTGTACAGCACAAATTCTTACCCTAACACGGTATATAGATGATGGCTTTGAAGTGAAGGAAATCACAGGTGTAGTGTTTGTAGATTTCACTGCAGTTTATGACACAGTCAACTACACAGCCTTGCTGAAGAAAGTCTCCCACATCATACATTGTTAAGAGTTAGAGGGATTTTCTCTTTTTTGTAACAAAGAAAGGATTGGTTAGTTGCTGCAGCCAGAAATGTGTCCTGCATTTTTCTATGAAAACAGGTGGCAGAGTTTCCTGTGCTAATAAAACAGTGGTTAGAATCCTATTAATACTTTCATAAGCCTACTGCAGTTTATGTAGCTGATGGCAGCTTATCGACAAAATGACAGAGCATGTCTCATTTATTCACATGGATACATGACCAATCATACTCCAAAGATTAACTCGGGACCTCATTAATTAGCTGCAACAAACAATACAACCTTTATGCAAACACCAGAGGATTCTGCCCTTTTTTACCCCATAATCCTTGTTACCTTCCCAGAATGTGATTTCTTTCTCTCTTTTTAAGTGAATTCTCCAGGGATGTGTACATGAACACCTTTTGGGATACATTCATTTTTCTTCATTAACAGAATTGCTAATTCATTTTAGGGTCTTTCAGGTACTAAGCTTTTTGTTTACCAAGAAAATGACTGGCTCTTTCAGGTTCTTTCATTTTGTTTCCCCATTCATGGAAAATTTTGCATTCATCCAAAAGCTCTAAAAACCCTTAAAAACTACTTCAAAATAAGGACAAGCCAGGCAATCCATTGTAAATCCACCTAATAATATAATTTAAGAAACCAGTTTCATGATGAAAACACTCCATATATACACACAGGAGAAAAAGAGGCATAATGAAAAATGCACACCACCACCTCTGTCAAAATCAAAGAAAGGCAAGAAAGCAAATAAAGACAATAATATAGTCAAAGCCCTCCTCAGAATCAAACTGACTATAACATGGGCAGATTTGTTTTTCTTCTATCATTGATGTGTTCCTTGAGCTTACTACCAGCATGCAGGAGCAGATAGCAAAAATAATGCAATAAAGGAAAGAGGAGAAGGGGAAAATCTCCATGAAATAGGGAGGGAAATCTAAACAATAATCCTAAAGAGGCATTCTAACATTACAGGTGTGCTGCCTGATGACACCAGAAAACATAATCATAAGAATTCTAGAATCTGGGGGGAGGGGGAGAAGAGCAGTAAGTATCCACACATACAAACTGTGAACAGAATGCAAGCGCGGCGCCAAAATGGCCGCCGCGCCCTTTGCGGGCCCCCCCCCACAGGACAGAGAATCCGGGTAGTTAGGGGCGTGGCCAGCTCCCTTATAAAAGGGGTGGCCACGAGGCAGCCGCGCTGCCATTTTGCCTCAGCGACGGAGCGGAGAAGTTTTTCCCCTGCGCCTCCGTCGCTCGTTGGTATTGCCGGGAAGCCTTTTGGGTCGATTTTGCTTAGCTAGCTTCCCTTTTTTGCTCGAGATGCCTTCCAAAAAGAAGGCTCCTGCGAATTCAGCTCGGGCTGTTAGGAGGCGCAACCCAGGTCGGAGGACCGTGGTGCCGCCTCCTCAACAGCCACCTTTGCCATCCCCGGCCGGGGCTAGTGGCTTGGGGTCTATCGCACCTTGGCCCGTTCAGAGTGCGGGCGCGGAGGGCGCTCCGGCCCGCGGCCCGCGAGCGGTGGACACCGCTCCTCCTTCCGCCCAACCCGTTGGGCCGACTACTTCTGGGCCGCAGCCTCTCCCGGGGCCCTCTAGCCTTGGGGGGTGGCCCGGTGCCCTGCCTTGGCAGGTTTCCTCACCAGCCCTACCGGGCTTTGGCCCTGGCCAATGGCCATATCTGGGCCATGGGGTGCAGGGAACTGTCCCCATGCAAGGGTCAGGTGGGCCGGCCGGCTCTTTACCCATGATTACTGTAGACACCTTACTGGCCCGTATTGCGGCCTTAGAGGAGTCTTTGGCCAGGGCCAGTCAGGCAGGTGCCCCTTTCGGGGTACCTTTGGAGGCGCTATCGGCAGCAGGACAACGGCCGGCGGGGAGGGTTGAGCTGCTGCAGGCGGGTGGCGTGGCTCCGGCCACTGCCTCGCAGCTCCCCAGCCAGCAACCTGGCGCGGGTCAAGCCCCGGTGATGAGCTCTACATCGGTCGTGAGCTCCGACGCCCCCAGTGGGCCGGAACCCCCATTGGGGGCGGCCCGCGGGGGTGCAGCATGTGAGTATATGGTGCAAACGAGTACATCCACACACATTCCCAATATAGGGGGGACCTTTCAGTGGCCTTGGCCTCGCGCGGGTGGTGCAGGGGCTACGCCGCTGGCGACCCACCCGGCGACAACTACTGCCACCATGCCCGCTGGGGTGGGCATTGGTTCTTACACTGCTGGGAACGTACTTGGGGTGGCAGGGTTAACTCATGCCCCTTTGGGTAGGCCAGCTATCCCCTTTTCGGCTTTGCCGACGGCAGGGTATTCCCTGCCATTGGGTGATCACTTGGCTCAGGCTACCAGAGAAAAGATATGGCGAGGGGAGTACGTGGATATCTTCTCACTCCTGAACAGAGAGCCCACTAAGGAAGAAAGGGAGGGTCAGGATGAGAAGGACAAGGAGCAGGCACGCCGCCGTAAGCCGCCGCGTACCTGGGCTAACTGGCTCCCCGCTTATTTGATATACATGGCGGTGTATTTGAGGGCGCGGCCGGATCTAGCTATTCCCATGGTCCAATATTTGGACAACATATACAGGGCGATGGTAGATTTCCCGGGCCCCTCATGGCTAGCATATGATGAGGAATTCCGTATGAGGATTCCCCTGCACCCCGAGATGAGATGGGATGAGCCGTGCCAGAGACTGTGGCTCTTGTATATGACACCCACACGTCCTGCCCCGGGGGATAGATACCATTGTGGGCATGCGGTCCAGCGAGCAGCTCCAGCGCAGGTTACCCGCCAAATGGCGGGGCAGGGGGTTCCAGCCCGCCTGCTGTGCTGGACTTTCTCGTCCAATGGTTCCTGCAGTCGGAAGAACTGCAGGTATAAGCACGAGTGTCCCACATGTTCTGGTCCCCATGCAGCCTCTGCTTGTCCCAAGCCTGGGGGGGTGCGAGGCAGAGGGAGGGGTGGACAGTGGGCTGGCAAGCCTGCCACGGATGGAACTAGTTCTCCGAAAGGCCCCCTCCCCAATTAAGGTGGACATGCTGGAGCGCTGGCTCGCATCGTACCCAAGGGGAGAGGACAGGGAGTACCTCATCCAAGGTTTTAAGCAGGGATTTCGTATCCCTTTTATGGGTGATAGATCTCCTCAGGATGCTCCCAACCTTTTATCCCTCAGAGGAAGGGAGGAGGTAGCCGAGGCCAGCATTAACAAGGAGTTAGACGCGGGCAGGGTCGCCGGACCTTTTCCCGCACCCCCTTTTCCCAACCTTAAGGTTTCACCATTGGGTTTGGTTCCTAAAAAGTCCCTAGGTGAGTTTCGCCTTATTCATCATTTGTCCTACCCAGCCGGCCGATCGGTCAACGATGCGATACCTGATGACCTTTGTTCGGTCAGGTATACATCGTTCGACCATGCGCTGCGCATGGTGCGCTCGTGTGGCCCGGGTGCCTTGCTGGCCAAGTGCGACATTAAGTCAGCTTTTCGCCTCTTGCCGGTGCACCCGGGCGACTTTGAATTGCTGGGTTTTAAATTTAAAGGGGAGTATTATTTTGATAAGGCCATGCCTTTTGGCTGCTCCATATCATGCTCGGCTTTCGAGCGTTTTAGTACCTTCCTAGAGTGGGCTTTCGTCCGCAGGTCAGGGTCCCGGTCTGTAGCCCATTACCTGGATGACTTTTTATTCGGGGGTGAACGGGGCTGGGACACGTGTGCACGTCTCCTCAATACATTTCAGACGCTAATGCAGGAACTGGGTGTCCCTTTAGCGCCCGAAAAGACCGAGGGCCCGTCGACCAAACTAGTATTCCTGGGGGTTGAGATTGATACAGTAGTACAGGCTTCTAGGTTACCGGGTGATAAGGTGTCCAGGATAGTGACCCTTATCTCGGAATTGCTGGCTAAGCGTAAGGCATCCCTGAGGGAACTGCAGGTGCTACATGGGCACCTCAATTTTGCCTGCAGGGTGGTCGCACCGGGCAGGGCTTTCGCCCGGCGCTTATGCGACGCCATGGCAGGGTTATCCAGGCCCCACCACAGAGTCAGGCTTACCCGGGGTATCAGGGCAGACATGTTTGTCTGGTTGCAATTCCTGAGGGAGTTTAATGGGGTCTCATTTTGGAGGTCTGACCTCCTGGCATCCCCCAATTTCCAGATCCAGTCTGATGCCTCAGGATCCCTGGGTTATGGGATGTACTTCAATGGGAAGTGGGCCTATGGTGGGTGGCCACCGGCATGGGCAGGCACAGGTCGCCTGCGGGATCTCACATACCTGGAATTTTTTCCCATTCTGGGGGCTTTGATGCTATGGGGCGAACAGTGGGCTAATTCGGTGGTGCATTTCTGGTGCGACAATGCTGCCGTGGTGCACATTGTCAATGCACAGACTTCTAAATCGCCCAGGGTCATGGATCTAGTGCGCCATTTTGTGCTGCGCTGCCTGCGCCTCAACGTCTTGTTCAGGGCCAGGCATGTCCCAGGGGTTAATAACGATATTGCTGACGCTTTGTCCCGCCTGCAGATCTCCCGGTTCCGCGCCTTGGCCCCGGATGCGGAGGAATTTCCCTCGCCACTCCCGGACGAGATGTGGACTATTGGCAAGGAGAGGTGAACCGGGCGATTGGCCTGTCACTAGCGCCACGCGCGCGTAAGGCGTATCAACAAGCATTCAATTTGTATAGGGCTTTTGCTACTCGATTTCAATGGCCAGAGACCTGGCCCATCCCGGTGGACCATGTTCTGCGGTTCATGGTTCACCTGCATGCACAGGGCCTTGCACCTCGCACCATAGCATCCAAGCTCTAGGCGTTGGCTTTTATGGCCAAAGTAGGGGGTCATGTGGATACCACCTCTGACTTCCGTGTGAGACACGTTTTGGAGGGGTGGGTGCGCGAGCGCGGGCGTTGCCCGGACGACCGGCACCCTATTTCCCCAGGGGTTCTTACCCAGTTGGCCCGGGGCTGGCCAGGCCTCTGTTTTGATCATTATGAGGCAGCCCAATCGCATGCAGCCACAACGGTGGCATTTTTTGGAGCGCTCCGCATCAGCGAACTCGTGATGCTGTCTAAGGCGGATGCAAGTGGTAGGGCACTGGAACGCGGAGATGTATATGTTGCCAAAGACTGGGCCCAGTTGAGGATTCGCTCCTCTAAAACAGATCAGCATGGCGTAGGCAGTGGAGTAAGACTGCTACGGTGTTCTTTGGCAGACATCTGTCCGGTTGGTGCCCTACAGGAATACCTGGCACTGCGTGGCATGCACCACGGCCCGTTTTTCTGTCACCAAGATGGGTCTCCCCTTACTAAATTTCAGTTTTGGAAGGTGACTGCCAGAGCCCTCACCAGGGTGGGACTACCGGGTGCCCGTTCTGGCACACATTCGTTCCGTATTGGCGCAGCCTCTACAGCGGCTGCTTTTGGGTACTCTGGGGCTGACATACGTAGCAGGGGGAGGTGGGGCTCACAATGTTTTCAGTTTTATGTGCGCCCACTCCCGCCATGAGTACCAATCCAGTCACCTTACCTTCCTTTTTCTCAATTTTCTTACAGACCCTGGGTGTCGTATTACACCGGTGACAGTATGGCTGGTGGGCCACAGCTATGTGCTCAGGGCAGCGCGTTACGCTGCGGCGACAGAGTGGGGACCCCGACTGGGACTGGGTGACCACGCCAGTCTCTCATGGCACGGTAAGCCTGGGATGTTATGGCGGGAGCTGCGGCCTTTCCTTTTTTCTGGCCTGGGGGCTGACCCGCCTGACATTCTAATCATCCACTTGGGGGGCAATGATTTGGGCCAGGTCACCGGCTTATCGCTCAAGCATGCGATTTGCGAGGACCTCGCCTACTTGCATTATGTCTGGCCTGCCACAGCCCTGGTTTGGTCGGACATTGTTCCGCGCCACTCTTACAGAGGGGGCGTTAACCTCCTGGCCCTTGACCGAGCTAGGTGCGCGGTCAATAAGGCAGTGGCGCGGTTTCTCACCACCAGGGCTTGGGGACGGGTTAGTCATCACCCCGATATTAGTCTACAAAATTGTGACTTGTATGCAGGGGATGGGGTCCATCTGTCGCGAGGAGGTATGGACCTCCTGTTGGGTGACTGGCGAGCAGGCCTGTTGACCGAGCTGACGGTCTGGGGGGGGGGCGTCAGGTCTTCTGTGAAGCCCCTCCGTGTGGCGGGTAGCACTGGTAAGGTAAACAGTATGACCCACAAGTATCCGGCAGGTTCGCAATTGACTGGACAACACTAGACAGGAATAAAGTAGTTAAACGTTGTCCGGTCAACGACGAATCAGGCGATGGGGTGATGATGATTGCTAACCAGCATGCATCACCCCTGTGATTTCACGGATACGCGTCAGAGGGTGGGGTCATGAGTTAGTTATTGACTACGGTCAACAATTTGTTTGTTGTTAACAAACAAATTGATATAATTTGATACATTGTAACCAATTGCCGTTGGCAATTTTGGGGTGGTACCTTACCAGTGTTACTTCGGCCTGCTTGCCTTAGGAATTATGATTGGTCGTTTTACCAATACAAATTTATAATTCGGACTAGGGCATTGAATCAATAAATGTGGCCCTTTGCTGTTATCCACTTTCAATGTTGTCTGTGTCCGTTATTGGGGGGGGTGCGCCTGCAATGCAAGCGCGGCGCCAAAATGGCCGCCGCGCCCTTTGCGGGCCCCCCCCCACAGGACAGAGAATCCGGGTAGTTAGGGGCGTGGCCAGCTCCCTTATAAAAGGGGTGGCCACGAGGCAGCCGCGCTGCCATTTTGCCTCAGCGACGGAGCGGAGAAGTTTTTCCCCTCCACCCCCTCCCTAGTTAACAGTGTGATTATGGTCGCTTCGGGGCCGGGTGGGAATTTTTGGTTGGGACCCACATTGGCTTCGGGTCCTGGCTTTTTTGCCCATCCCACACTGTTGCTATGGTTTGATATAGGGGTCTTTCTTCGTTCCTACTGTTGACTTTGGTCACATGGGCGGGTAGCACTGGTAAGGTAAACAGTATGACCCACAAGTATCCGGCAGGTTCGCAATTGACTGGACAACACTAGACAGGAATAAAGTAGTTAAACGTTGTCCGGTCAACGACGAATCAGGCGATGGGGTGATGATGATTGCTAACCAGCATGCATCACCCCTGTGATTTCACGGATACGCGTCAGAGGGTGGGGTCATGAGTTAGTTATTGACTACGGTCAACAATTTGTTTGTTGTTAACAAACAAATTGATATAATTTGATACATTGTAACCAATTGCCGTTGGCAATTTTGGGGTGGTACCTTACCAGTGTTACTTCGGCCTGCTTGCCTTAGGAATTATGATTGGTCGTTTTACCAATACAAATTTATAATTCGGACTAGGGCATTGAATCAATAAATGTGGCCCTTTGCTGTTATCCACTTTCAATGTTGTCTGTGTCCGTTATTGGGGGGGTGCGCCTGCAATGAAGATGGAGGACACCATGGGGCTCATAAGTAAATAGATCTTACACACAAGGGCAGAACAAAGAACATTCTTCACTGGCTTCCATCTTCCCTCTTTTCCCTTCCTGAGCATTCTGATTGACTACTCCCAGCAGCCATAGTTATGCTATTTGATTAAATCTATCCTTGGTGATTTGACAGACAAGACATGAAAAAGAGAGAAACTCAAAAGGATCTGAAGCATTCAGATTTCGAAGGGTCTTTTTTAAAGTAACATAATAATTCTTTTTAAAATAATTTTTATTAAATTTTTAACAATAATACAACTTAAAAAGAACAACAACTATAAATGAAAATACAAACATCATACTTGCAAAGACAAGCCAGGCAATCCATTGTAAATCCACCTAATAATACATTTTAAGAAACCAGTTTCAAGATGAAAACACTCCATATATATACACAGGAGAAAAAGAGGTGCCTTCAAAAGCCTGCACCGCCACAGCTCCGGGACTCCCGCTTCCCCCTCCTCAGCCAGTTGAGCCAGAGGGGAGAGATTCCACCTGTGGGAGGGCCTTCAAAAGCCTGCACTGCCACAGCTCTGGGACTCCCACTCCCCCCCTTCGGCTAGTTGGGCCAGAGGGGAGTGATTTCACCCGGCGGGGCTCTCGACCGGTGGCCGACTGGCAATGAACGAGTTAACCCCCCTTTTTTGTCTCGGCTGGAGCTGATGCTGTCCTTAAGGCTCTTGCCTGCGTCTTTGCAGCCGTTGCAGCCCTGGGAACAATCTGAACTGCCGTGGCCACCTTTGCTGACAGGGGGAGTGGTAGCTCCTGTGACTTTCTCCAGCGGACATGGGGTTTTTCCACGCTGGGTTTGTTGTTGTATTATACTGTTTTTTACTGTAGTTTATAATGTAATTCATTATGTAGTTTTTTTATTTTGATACCATGCTTACTTATATTGCTCACTATTGTAAATTTATTGTATCTCTGTATTATTATTTTGTTGCTTTTTTTGTATATGCTGTTAGCCGCCTTGAGTCGGCCTTTGGCCAAGAAAGGCGGGATATAAATTAAACTGATTGATTGATTGATTGATTGAAATACAATATATATAACAAAACATATAAAAGAAAAAAACCATAAGAATATAATTAAACTACAACTTAATAATATACTACTTTCCTCTTTCATCCATACATTATACTACTCTTATAACTATCCTAATATACATATTCAAACTATTCTTAAACTCTTCAATTTGATACAACTATTAAGTCAAAGTAAAAATACAATAATTAAAATACAATTTTCACATAATACACCCAGTGTTATTTACAATACCCTGGAGAAAACGGAGTGTCACAGTTGTTTTCTAACCCCAGAAACTCATTTGTTCCGGTACTGGTCTATTCCCTTCATCCCCCTTCAATGAATAATCCACAAATAGTTGCCATATTTTACAAAATCTATTTTCTTTAACTATACCCTTTTTCTTATTCATTTTCCATGATAGCTTATCATTCAACACAAGATCTCACATCCCCTTATACCATTCTTCTATTTTCAGAGTTGCTTCATTTTTCCAATTCCTGGCTATGCACTGTCTGCCTGTTGTCAACATTATCGACAATAACTCTTTTTTATCCTTATTTAAATCCATATTTTCCACTTCTGTCAATGAAACAGTACTTGGCCCAAATTTAAGTCTCATACCCAAAACAGCACAAATCTCTTTGCAGGCGCACCCACCCAAATAAAGATTATTGGATTAAAAGCATCGGGCCACTTTTATTGAATAATGCCCTAGTCCAAATTATCACTTTCAATTGGTGTATCATCCAATTGTAATTCTTTAAGGCAAGCAGGCCGCAGTAGCACTGGTAAGGTTCCACCCTAGATGCCAATGGAAATTGGCTACATGTATCAATTTGTATCAATTTGTTTGTTGCCACAAACAAATTATTGACTGGAGTCAATATACTATCTACTGACCCCACCCTATGACGTGTATCCGTTCAAATGTCAAGGTGATGCAGGCTGTGAAGCTCCTGACATCACCCCTTTCATAGTTCGCCCTTGACCGGCCAATCCTGTTTCCCCTGTAACTATCTACGTGTTGGCCAGTCAATTGCAAACCTGCCGGATACCTATGGGTCATAAATCTTTACCTTACCAGTGCTATCCGCCACACGGGGAGGCGTCCATGATGACTCACCACCCCGCCCCCCCAGACCGACAGCTCAGTCACCAGGCCTGCTTGCACATCCTCCAGAAAGAGGTTCATACCTCTGGCTGACAGGTGGACCCCATCTCCTGCCTATAGGTCAAAATCCTGCAAGCCTATCCCCGGGTGTCAAATGGCTGTTCCCAAGCCATTCTCGACAAGGAACCGGGCAACAGCCCTGTTCACTGACCACCATGTCTCCTCTAAAACAGTGTCTCGGCACGATGTCAGACCATAGCAACCGTGTGTACGGCCATAAATGATGTAAAAATGCCAGGTCACTGCACCTTGACATTTTAAGGAAGGCCACTGATCCGTGAGAGATCATCACCGCCGAGGTGCAGAATCAGAACATCAGGTGGTCAAGCATCCCTGATGGACATCAGGAATGGCAACAGTTCCCGCCATCTCATGCCGCGCATACCATACCACCGCATACATGCGGATGCACGCAGCCTGGGATGGGGTCCCCACTCCGTCGCTGAAGCATATTCTGCCACCCAGTGTACATAGCTGCGGCCCACCAGCCCCACTGCCACCAGTGTGCATAGACACACAGGGTCTGTAAAAGAAGGAAAAGGAATTAAGGACATAACTAGGTACTCATACAGTGAGGAGACGTACATATAAGGAAAAAACGCACGGACCCCCACCTGCCCATCCAACATATATCAGCCTCAGAGTACCCAAACGCAGCCACAGTCGATGCGAATGAATGGGTGCCTATCCTGAATGAATGGGTGCCATAACGAGCCCCACACTGTGAAGTGCGGTACCGGTCACCCTCCAAAACTGAAATTTGGTAAGGGGAGACCCATCCTGGTGGCAGAAAAACAGGCCAGGGCGCACAGCAGGCACTGCCAAAATTGCATGTAGGGCACCAACCGTACAGATCTCAGCAAATGTACATCGTAGCAGTATAACACCACTGCCTACTCCATGCTGATCGGCCTTTGAGGAACGAATCCTCAACTGAGCCCACTCCTGG
Organism: Bradypodion pumilum; assembly: GCA_035047305.1. Lineage (NCBI taxonomy): Eukaryota > Metazoa > Chordata > Lepidosauria > Squamata > Chamaeleonidae > Bradypodion > Bradypodion pumilum. Next base: position 211,956,926 of record JAWDJD010000003.1, on the reverse strand, counting down.
TTGATAGACACATTGTCGAGTTCCAGTGCCCTACGAAACACGTCCCCCTTTGACCATGGGACCAGCTTGCTGATTCGCAAAGCTCCATAGAAAGCTACAGTGGTAGCTGCATGAAAAAGAGACTCCTCCTTCCTACTGTAACATAGTCTATGCCAACCTCGTGCAAGGTGGGTCAGAATACCTGTGAAAACAGGGCGACTTGTGTCCGGGCAGTGGCCACGTACACGTGTCCACCCTTCCAACAATTGGCGAACTGAGGCCATGACTCCGGGGGATTTAGACATTTGGGCATTGACAATGTGCACCACCGCAGCATTGTCACACCAAAAGTGAAGCACAGAATTAGCCCACCTGTCCCCCCAGAGCATAAAGGGGACCCAGAATTGAAAAACTCCAGAAACGTAAGATCGCGTAAGTGATCCGTGCCCTGCCATCCCTGGGGCCAATGACCATAGGCACACTGTCCTTAAAATAAATCCCACACCCCAGGGAGCTGGAGGCATCCGACCGTACTTGGAAGTGTGGCTGACCATAAGCTCAGACCTCCAAAAGGAGACGGCATGAAAGTCCTGCAGGAATGTGAGCCAAACCAACAGGTCTGCTCGTAAACTCCTAGTCAGCCGTACCCTGCCATCCCTGGGGCCAATGACCATAGGCACACTGTCCTTAAAATAAATCCCACACCCCAGGGAGCCGGAGGCATCCGACCGTACTTGGAACTGGGGCTGACCATAAGCTCAGACCTCCAAAAGGAGACGGCATGAAAGTTCTGCAGGAATGTGAGCCAAACCAACAGGTCTGCTCGTAAACTCCTAGTCAGCTGTACCCTGCGGTGTCGTTTATTGAGGCCCGCCATAGCGTGACCCAGATGCCTGGCGAAGGCACTGCCTGGTGTCACCACTCTGCAGGCGAAGTTGATAGATAGATAGATAGATAGATAGATAGATAGATAGATAGATAGATAGATAGATAGATAGATAGATTTTTATTTATATCCCACCCTCCTCAGCTTACGCCAACTCAGGGTGGCTAACAGCACATCAGTAATACAATACAATAGAAATGAAATACAATAAGAATACAAAATACAACAGTGCAAAAATTCCAAAGATATCAAATACACCACACAATCAAGATTTCCGATAATACCCTAAGAAAAAGCCAAAAAGAACATACACAAAATTAGACTCAGACCGACACCTTCCCTCCAGACTTAATGCAAAAGACCTCATCCAGAGAGACCTCATCTCTCTCAAGGCCAGGGGCTGGCCAAAGGGGGGGGGAGTCCAGTAGTGACAGCTGCGGAGCTCCCACATCTGTCCATTCGCTCGGCACCGCTGCCTCTCATCTCCCTCAAAACCGGGGGCTGGTCAAGGGAGACAGTCCAATAAGGCTGCGGAACAAGGAGATAAAACTAGTCTGACTATCTGTCCGTGGCCGCTGGCTCCTGGGGCGATGGCTGGGGTGCTTTTGAAGGCACACAATGGACGCCCAGGGGCCGGAGGTTGGGCTGCAGTCCGTTCCCCTCCTCCAGCCAGGGTGGCAAGGCAGGCTCTGGGGCGATGGCTGGGGCACTTTTGAAGGCGCGCTCTGGATGCCCAGGTGCCGGTGGTTGGGCTGCAGTCTGTTCCCCTCCTCCAGCCTGGGTGGCGAGGCAGGCTCTGGGGCGATGGCTGGGGTGCTTTTGAAGGCGCGCTCTGGACGCCTAGGTGCCGGAGGTTGGGCTGCAGTTTGTTCCCCTCCTCCAGCCAGGGTGGTGAGGCAGGCTCTGGGGTGATGGCTGGGGCGCTTTTGAAAGCGCGCTCTGGACGCCCAGGTGCCGGTGGTTGGGCTGCAGTCCATTCCCCTCCTCCAGCCAGGGTGGCGAGGCAGGCTCTGGGGCAATGGCTGGGGCGCTTTTGAAGGCACGCTCTGGACGCCTAGGTGCCAGTGGTTGGGCTGCAGTTCGTTCCCCTCCTCCAGCCAGGGTGGCGAGGCAGGCTCTGGGGCGATGGCTGGGGCGCTTTTGAAGGTGCGCTCTGGACGCCCAGGTGCCGGTGGTTGGGCTGCAGTCCGTTCCCCTCCTCCAGCCAGGGTGGCGAGGCAGGCTCACCCAATAATCCAGCCCATGAGGGGCCGGAAGAACGGTGGGGCGGAAACCCACACCACGCTCGAGTGGGCCGCTATGCCCCAAGCCGAGCAAAGGCACAGCAGGGGTAGAAACCCCAGGGGAGCAGGCCTGTGTGGCCCCCGGCCAAGTCCTCTGAGTGGGCGGGTAGGCAGAGGCCTGGTCACCCTCATTGGTGGCAGTGGGTATGATGACCCTGCCACCCCCCTGTGGGGCGGCCGCCCGAGCCCTCCAGCCCGGTGGCCGTCCCAAGGAGGTCAAGGGGGTGGGCCGAGCCCTCCCCCTGGTCGCGACTTGGGGGCCGCTTGGGCCTTATGCTTGGTTGCTATAGCCACCCAAGCAGGCGTTGATCGGAGGAGGAATATCCTCCGATCAGAATAAAAGTCGTGTCGGAGTGATATCATTGCAAATTCCCAAAGGATATCCTCCGATAAACGGGGAGAGAAGCATCGGAGCAAACTTCTCCGCTCCGTCGCTTCGCAAAATGGCAGCCAGGCTGCCTCGTGGCCACCCCTTTTATAGAGGGGTGGCCACACCCCCTAACTAGCCCGGATGTCTGCGTCCGGGTGGGGGGCCCCACAAAGAGCGTGGCGGCCATTTTGGCGCTGCGCTTGCATTCTCAGTTTTTCCCCAAAAATTCTTTCCCACATTACAACCCCACCACATGTGTTCATATGTTCCCAATGTATCCTTACATCTCCAACACATTTTATCTTTATTTTTATCTATTTGATGTAACCTCACTGGGGTCAAGTACCATTTCCACAACATTTTGTAATTACGTTCTTGCACTCTAACAGACATTGTTCTCATGATCCTTTTCTTCCATTTATTTCTCCAAACCTCGTCTATTATCTTTATTTTCAGTTCTTGTTCCCAATTTATTTTCAACGCTTCTTGTGGATTACCATCTTTATTTAACATTATATATACTTTACTTACTAAGCCCTTAATACCCCTTTCTCCCTTTCTTATCTTTGATATAAATTCTTCAAAATCAGTCATACCTCTTTCCAAACTGACTTCCATCAAATATTTACTATTCCATTTATTTACCAACACAATCTGGAGCCAGTTCAACCTCAACTGTGCAAACATATCTGCTTTTCTCTCTCCATCTTTACAAAACCGTATCCAGTCTTTCAACAGGAAAACATAATTTCTAAATAAAACTTATTTCACCCTTTTGTCAATTTGTATTTGAAATTTTTTGATAACCTCTATTTTTATTATAGGAGATGTATCTGGAGCCAATTCCATCTTCAACTTTTTCCATACTCCTAATATTGTCTTCATCATTTTATTTTTTTGCAACTATTTTCCCTATATTACTATCTAAAAAGTCCATTCCCCTCTTTGATTTAGATTCCTCATCTCGATTTCTTCCCATATTGCCTTTTCGCTCACTAAAATTTTCACAATATTTTTAATTTGAAAAGCTCTGTAATAATTCCTCAAATTTGGCAATCCTAGTCTTCCTCCTTTCTGAGATAAGTACCACAGGTTTTTTTTTTACAATTCTAGGTTTCTTTCCACCTTTACAAAACTTATTTAACAATTTTTGAAATTCCTTAATTTCCTTATCACTTAATTGTATCGGCAGGGCATCAAACAAAAAATTAATTCTTGGTAGCAACATCATTTTACATAACACAATCCTGCCAAACCAAGACAACTTCAACTTTTGATATTGGTGTATTTTATCTTTAATTTCCACTTTCTGTTTTCCATAATTCAATTTCTTAAGGTCCTCAAATTTATTTGAAATATTTATTCCCAGATACTTCAAATTATCTTTAACCTGTAATTTAAATTTACCCTTTATTTTCTGCTGTTCCTCCTTATCAATATTACATAATATCATTTCCAATTTATCCCAATTTATTCTCAAACCTGTCATCTCTTCAAAATCTTTTAACTGCTCTTGTATTCTTTCTAACACCTTCCTAGGATGCTTTCATTGTTATCAAAGTATCATCAGCATACAAACTTATCTTATTTCCTAGTATTCCTACAATATCCTTATCTTCTCTTATAGCCTTTGCCAACAACTCTGTTGCCATAATAAACAAAATTGGTGATAATGGACAACCCTGCCTTGTTCCAGCTTCTAATTTTACTTCTTCTGTAACATCATCATTTACCCTAACAATGGCAGTACCATATTGATATAATTGTTCAATCGTCCTTCTGAATTTATCTCCAAATAGATAACATTTAATTATCTTGTTAATTGTTGCCCACTGTAATGAATCAAATGCCTTGAAAATATCTAATGATAATAATCCAACTTTCTCATTTGTTTGTCCTACAATATCTATTAAATCTACAACTCTCCTTGTCAAATCTGCCATATGTCTTCCTTTGAAAAAAACCATTTGATCTTCATTTATATAATTACCCATAAAACTGTTCAGTCTGTTTGCCAATATTGCTGTAAAAATCTTAGCATCTTGATTTATCAATGAAATAGGCCTATAGGAGCAGGGTGTGGCCAAGATGGTGAAGGTTTAACATCTGCTTTAATGCTGTGTGCTCTACAATGTGTTTTCAAATGAGATTTTCTTACAAAAAAAAGTGGAAAAAAAACAGCAGCAAGGATTTTAAGTGTCTGGGAAAAGTTATCATTGGTCATCAGCGTTGGGAGTCAAAGTCCACGGAGTGGTGGCGGCAGTGGGTGAGGCTTGTGGTGAAAGCCGTGGGCCGATCAGGCTGATCACGGGTCGCAGGCGGGTGAGACTTCTGAGAGGAGACCGAAGGGAGAGAAAGGCGAAGAGAAAGCCTAAGTGGAAGCATGAACTTTGTGTTGGTGGCAGACGAGACTGGTGAGCTGATTGTGGGTGCCCGGTGAAAGAAACGGTGAGGAGGAAAGAGGAGGGTGGAAGTCAAAAGAAAGTGAGAGTGAGTGAGTGGATGGTGGTTAATGGCGGTGAAAGAAGAAAACAAAAGTTAAAGAGCAAAGGGGAAGCAATGGCGGAGAAGTAGTTGCAGAGGTGGTGGAGTTTGGGAAGAAGTGTGGAGAGAGGCAAGAGAGAGAGGAGGAAAAGGACGGAGAAGGAAGAAGGAATTAAAGAAAGAAGTAAAGATTGGAAGAGCATTTAAGACAGACAGTTTTGGCAAGTTCAGGCGGGAGGAGGAGGAGGAGGAGGAAGAAAGAAGACTGGTCTCGGAGACTGCAGTGAGATTTTTCTTTTTTCTTTCTTGCATGTTGGAGTTAGTTGGGCTTTTTAAATAATAAGTTGGACTGACGGACTGATATAAATTGGATGAAGTTTCGAGATTGGGGTTTTTTCTTCTTTCTTTAATGTGGTTTTTTTCCTGCTCTGATCCCTCCTCTCTCTCCTGATACATACAGAGGACATACAAATACATATAAAGAGGCAATTATTTTTCTCTTTTTTGGATATTTTTCATTTTTTCATTTTAACTATTATAAATTGTTCCAGTATTTAATTAGTTTTTATATAGATTATTTGGTTAATCATCAATTGTAGATTAATTTGGCTTGATTGGGTATCAATTATAATAATAATAAAAAATAAATTAAACTGAATGTATACTACATATACTACACTTGATTTAATTGACTGGGTATGATTAACTGATAAGTTGGTTATAATAAGGACAATACCAAAATTATATATAAGTTTTTTAGTTAAGTACTTTGTTTAAAAGTTAATTGATTAAAATTGTAAAATTATACATTGAAAGAAAAATAATTGTTATTAAGAAATTAATTTTATATATAGTTGCTGGGAATATTTAATTTAGTTTAGGACATTTTGACGCAATATTATAATTGGATTATAATAAGGATCAGCTAAACTTTTGTTCTGGATCTTGAAGAATTAATAGAAGTCATAACTTTATAAGTTTACTATGTTTAATTGAATCTGGAATTTGATCAGGAAGACAGATTGGGAGGAAATAAAGGGGTTGCTGCGTTCAGATTATTATTTGAAGTTACAATGGAAAAACTTGGAAAAGGAAAGGGAAAGGATGAAGAGGTGGTGAAGCCTAAGAAGATGGATGTGAAGAAGGACGAGAAGAAGGATAAATTAGCAACTGAAGAAGCACCCCTATCAACAGCAGCACCAGAACCTGCACCAATGGATCAAACACAAATTATGGTTGAGTTGGGTAAATTGTTTAAGAAATTTGAGAGGATGGAGGAGGCAAATGTGAAGGGTTTTCGTGAAATTAAGGAAACAAGGGTAAAAGACAAAGATGAAAATATGGAAAAACAGGATAAACTGGTTGCAATGTTCACTGATTTTTCTAAGAATGTTGATTTTAATTTTCAGAGGATGGATATAAGTGGTAAGTCGATGCAAAAAGATATGAAATTGATGCAGGATGACATGAAAGGGTTACATGAGGAAGAAAAGGATACTAAAATGAAAGTAGAAGTGCAGGAGAAAAGGATAGACATGATGGAAGAGATGATGAGAAAACAGAACATAGTAATCCGTAATCTTGTGGGGGGGAAATGCCAGACCAGCTGAAGGAAAGAATAGTTAATTGGCTAAACAGTTTGAAAATGGCGCAAGATTTTGAGAATGAAGATATTGCAAATGTTTATAGACTGGGTGCAAGGAAAGAAATGTTTTGGTTAAGTTTGCAAATTGGGGGAACAAATTAAAGGTGATGGCTTTTATAAAACAAGCTGGGTCTGGCATTTTAAAAATTGATGGGAATGATGTGGAGGTTTACAACAATATATCAGTGGAATAACGTGGTTGGCGTTATAAGACAAAACCAGCAACAAAAATGTTGATGGAACGTGGGATAAAATACAATTGGAGATTTCCACAACAATTGAGCTTTTTTATGACAAGAAAATGCATACAATTGATGCAGGGATGGATGCTTTGGAATATTTGTGCTTGATTGGTCTGGTTAAGGCAGATTCACAAGAATGGCTTTGATTAAGGAAAGCTTTAATAGAATCGGGGGGAATAAAAAGAGACTATGGAAATGGTGAAGAGAGGGGTGCTACAGGAGGAACAGCTGTGGATTTTAAAGCATTGACGGTGGTTGATGAAGGGTGAATCAGGATTTAGGGGATGGAGAAGAAAATAGGATGATGCAGGGGAAAGAAATAATCTTTATAAATGTTTGTGTGTTTTCAAAAATAAGATTGAGCACTGGAGCGTTACACAGTAGGCACATCTTGCATGTTCCCCCCTCCTCTCTTTGATAGCCAAGGGCTACTTTTTGTAGAAAGAAGTGGGGAGGGTAGATGTTTATTTGTTATATGTGTGGTAGAGGGAAACATGCCCGTAGGAGGAAGCGAAGGTCATAGAAGATGGTTTTTAACATTAAGGTATGAGAAATATTAAAGTGTTATCTTGGAATGTGAAAGGTACTGGTTCTCAAGTGAAGAGGAGAAGAATAGAATCAGCCATGAGGAAAGATAAACCGGATATAGTCTTTTTGCAGGAAACTCATCAAAAATCGGGGGATACAAATAAGATTTTTTTAGGATGGATGCAAATTTATGAAAAGTCCTATGGTACATCAAAAGCAAGAGGGGTTGCGGTTCTGATCTTGAGTAGACTAGGTTTTGAGATGATAAATAGTGTTTTCGACCCGGAAGGTAGATAATTAATAATAAAAGGGAAGATTGACGATGAGGAAATAATTTTAGTGAACATATATGCACCAAATGATCATCAAGGGGAGTTTTTAGACAAAATATATGGTATATTGGAGAAAGAAAAAGTAACAAAAATGATTGTAGCTGGAGATTTCAATTTAATAAGGTCAAATTTGGATTGTACAAATATAGCAAGGAGTGGAAGAGGATCTAAAATACAGATTCTTGATAAATGGATGAAATTTCTAGGCTTGAAAGATACATGGAGGGAGTTTAAAGGGTCAGAAAGGGTTTATACATTTTTTTCACAGGTGCATAATACATACTCCAGAATAGGTTACATATTTGTAACAGAGAGTATGATTAGGAATATAGATGAGGTGGAAGTGGGCATTTTTAAAGAATCAGATCATGTAAAAGTGTTGATGGAATTAAGGATAGAGGGACTAAAGAAAATTAGAAGGAATTGGAGATATGATGCTAAAGTTTTTAAAGACCATAAATGTAAAGAGCAAATAATTGAAAAATGGCATGAAAGTCGGTATTGGAATGATACAGATGAGGTGAGTTATAATTTGGTATGGGATGCCATGAAGTCGGTTTTTAGAGGGGAGAGTATTAAGGGCTAATATTAGAAATAACCAATTTAAGGAAACACAAGACAAAGTTGAAAAAGAGATAAAGTGGTAACAAAAGAGCATGTTAAAACAAATGATAATAAGATTTTCGACAAGATGCAAAGATTAAAGATGGAATTGGTAGAGAAGGACATTGAAAAGGTAAAAAGAGATTTGGTTATTTAAAATGGGAATATTTTGAATACAGTAATAAGAATTCAAAATTATTAGCAAGAGCTGCTAAAGAAAAAAGAAATAAAAGGGAAATTGGAATATTGGTTAATAAAGAGGGAATAAGATGTAATAGGATTAGAGATAAATGTAAGATTGTCAAAGATTTTTATCAGGATTTATATGCTAAAAAGAATATAGATTTGGAGAAGTTAAAGAATCAATTGGGGAAACAAATAGAAAATAAGATAAAACAGGAACACAGAAATAGAATGGAAGAGCGAATAACAGAGAAATAAAAAGATGTTATAGCCAACTTGATGTCAGCTAAAGCCCCGGGGGGAGATGGGTTATCAGCTGAATTTTATAAGGAATTTAAAGACATTGTGGTTCCAAAATTGATGAAATTATATAATTATATTTTGGAAGGATGGCAAATTCCGACTTCATGGTATAGATCTATAATTGTCTTATTACCAAAACCTGGAAAAGATTTAGAAAAAGTAACATAATAATTCAAAAATGAATGTAAGTCCTTTTGCATGTTTCATACCTCTTTTTGTTTTAATGTCAAAGTCCCTTTCACCACCCAAACATTTTTGCTTCCTCATACAAGTTTTCAGTTCCAGTTTTTGCCTGCCCCCAAGCCACAACAATTCTGCAGATGCAAGCATTTGCAGCTAGCTGAAACTTACTCACTAGTGGGAGGGGTGTGTGAAGGTGTGAAGATTTGGTTATATTCATTAGGTTGTGAACTATATGGAACATCCATTTTTCACTCAAATCTATACATACAAGTTACATTTTCTACCGTATTTACATAGCTGTGATCAATGTCATCACCAAAATATGGAAAGGAACTTGAATATTATTATCAAAGGAAAGCATAGGTTTACATAATCAACAGACTAGAAACAATACATAAGCACTGTAAAATAAAGATGCACAAATGTTTATAATAATACCGAATTAGTGACAGTGAATTATAGCCAATGATACAGCTAGACTTTTATCTGGTAGTAGAAATTGAAAATAAGATGAACTGTTCATCCAAGGAGAATGGTCATTTTTAAAGAAAGCATAATTGATGGTGAACCTCAGGATGTAGATTTTATAATAATGCATATGTGCCAGTGATTACATGATATGGCTATTACATACACAAACCCTTGCATGTGGAGAAATGCTACCATAAAAGTCACTTAAATAAAACTGTATTTTAAAAAGTTATAATAAATACCAAATAATATTTAGGTATTTACGTAAGACAAAACAATGACAGTTTTCATTGATCCCAACTGGACCATTTCAATAAAGGTGTTTTTGGATATTTACATCTTTCACACAGTAGTTTGAGATGGATGCTCACTCCATCGTGTGGGATTTGGGTCTTAAATGGCTGACCTGCCGACATTCCACTACTTATTTATTTATTTTATTTATTTCTTATATTTGTATCGCCTCCCCATCACCAAGGCAACTCTGGGCGGCTTACAAATCACAATCCCAACATAAAACCATCTCTACGATAAAAGACATAAAACCTCAAGTTAAAATAATCTAAACCTAAAATTCCTCTGGCCCAATTCTCAGCCAACTAGCTAAAACTAAAATAAAAAAGCTAAAAACCACCCTGGATGACCATTATATCAAACAATGGTGGGCACTGCTCCATTGACAGCACCCCACACCTGAGGAGCTAGCCATGTTTTTACCCCCTTTCTAAAAGGTAATAGCTCTGTCTGGAGACACAACTCGATCGGTAAGAGGTTCCACAGGGCTGGAGCAGATACGGAGAAGGCTCTCCTTCTAGTGCCAGAGAGATGAGCCTCTCTCACAGATGGAGCCTTTAGGGAGCCTTTCCGATCTGCTCTGGTGTGACGGGCCAATATCCTTTGGGTGATGCAGTCCCTTAAATACCCTGGGGTGATGTGGTCTCTTAAATTCACTAATCCACTGCAGTCCCAGGGTGAGGGTAGGAACTGAATAATGAAGAGTAGAAAAAAGATCTTACACACAGTAACTGATTTGCTTTAAAACTGTGGCATAATCAAAACTTTCTTTGATTCATGTATGAAAAAGCCAATTTAATGTAGCGCTTGACCTTTCAAAGTAAATCATTGGTTCAAATGGCTACAATCTGGCACAATAAGATGAATTACTATATTATGAGATACTGTGGTACCTCAAGCTATGAACGGTTCAAGTTATGAAATTTTTGAGTTACAAATGAAAATCCATTGAAAATAATGCCTCAAGTTACAAAAAAATCAGAATAGATTAATTGGTTTTCAATGCATCCCTATGGGAAATTGGATTCAATGCATTCCTATGGGAAATCCGTGTTACAATTTTTTTTGTAATACCAAATGTCCTGTGTAACACATTAAATTCGTAACTCAAGGTACCACTGTACCTGTATCTGAACCTCTTTTTTTGTTACAAACTATCAAGTCAGAACTAACTTATACTGATATTAATAAGACTTTTAAAGTGAGTGAGATATTTACCAGTTGAGTTGTTTAACCAATTTCATCCCATCTCTGTGCAAATCTCTATGGCTGAGTGAAGAATCAGGCCCTGTTCTCCTTAGTCCTTGTCCTTCACTCTATGTAGTACATTACACTGGGTGCACATTGCTATTGTAGAGGGAAAAATACTAAAAATGATGTTACTTACTGGCAGATTGTGGTAGTTTTGCTTATTAGACAATAAGTTGTTTTATTCCTTTTAATGTCTTAACATAACATACAATATGAGCTTATTCACACTATTATCTCACAAATAATGAAGCAATTGATTAACTAAATTTTTTGATTAATTAAGTATTGCAATTGTTTCAGTTGGAGTGATTTAACATTACAGAATTCTTGAGAGTTGGCATGTGATCTCTGAAATAGCACCAAATGGTTGTGTTTATAAATTCAGAAACAATTTAAGTATGTTGTATAACAAATGGATATCCAAAGGTAATATGATGTTTGTAACCAAATCTACTATTCTACTGTAGTAATATGGAACAATCCAAGTTTCTTGCATGCCTACATTTGTTCTTTAGAATTTAGACTTCAAAATTGTTAAAAGCAAAAAATAAATAAAAATACTTTCATTTTAACAGAGGTACTTCATTCATACTTCATTCATTTATGGTTTACCTTTGCCCCCACATGTCTATGACTTGTAGACCTAATTTAAATGATGCATTTTGGCTCACAAGTTAGTAAAGAAAATAAATAAATGTGGAAGTTAAAATGAGCTTCAGCAATGAGATAAATCAACTCTGTTTATTGAGGTCATTTCACCAACAGTAATTGAACAAAAGGGAGTATGTTGATCAAAGATTCAATCAGGCTTTGTTTAGGTGGTGGTGTGTATCACCACAGTTAGAAACTTTCATATTTTACTGTTTTTAAGATGTGTTCTGCTATATGCTAAGTAAGACTTGCTGTTCAAAACTAGATGTTTTTAAAAAATATTGATCCCTGTCATGGACCTTGAGTTGTCATGGCAACCTTATCACTTAGCTACTGAAGTTACTTGTAAACACATTTCTACATTCCTTTCTGATGAGCAATACTGCACCTGCAGATAGAGCTGTAAACACATTCCTTTCTTATGGAATCAACACAGCTGCATTCCCTCAAAGGAATGTACACCTGCAGACCCCTCGAGGGAGGATGACAAATAGGTCAGGTGGCAGAGTGACAACAGAGACATCTGACTACCCCACGAGGGAGAAGATGCCTCCCCCTGTCAATCAAAACCCCGTGACTCTGAAACACCTGCAGATTGAGTCATTCTAAGAATGCAAAGATGGGAGGGAAATCTGCTCCTTTTTGTGTATAAAAGCAGAGCCCTTTCCCTCAGTTATTCGGTCCTCTCAGGTTGAAGGCAGAGATGTCTCCTTGAGCTGGACTCTAAACACTTATGATCTGAACCCCTCAGATCTAAGTGAACTATAATATGTTATGCTATGTACTTTGTCTTTTGTTCCTGTCTTTGTTCTTTTCCAGATACTAAAGGAAAATAAAACTCTTTGTGAGTAACATCAACGAGTGGATGTCAATTTATCAGGCTATATCCTAGTGCTTTGCTCTATGCCCCCACATGCTACCAACATATTAAACCACTGCAAACTCCCTGTAAGCAACAGGTGGAGTTCTTTGAAGCCGATTGGGAAGCGGTACGGTGAGGTGACCTTAGGCTGCACTGGGAGTGTACTGATAAAGGAAATTATTGCAGCCTAAAGGATCGGAACATGCCTCCTGTAAGCCAGCGCCCAGTTGAGCATTCAAGACAATCCCATCTTATTGCCAAAGGTCAAGATCCTTTATGATAAAAACTCATTTAACTGGCATAAACCAGTTTTGCATTGACCTGAGATGCTTTTTTCCATTCCATGGTGTTTCTGTGCAAAGGCCCATGAAAGGGAATAGGTTTCACAAGATATTTTCTTACAGGAGCACACAACTCCTAGATATTTTCTAGCAGGAGCACACAATTTTTCACTCCATTCTTCATCTTCAATAAACTATGGAAAATATGATGACTATATGTGTGCCACATCTGCTTCATATACAGACAGACTATCTGTGGAGTAAATGGCAGGATAATCAGCTGTTTATATCTCTCATGCCTTTAAATGTGATCTTAATGATGGTTGATGAGGATTTCTCCCAGTGACAGAGATTAATGCTTTTCATAAAAATATCAAGTAAGATGCAATACTCCAAGTCAATTCTTTATCTGATAGGCCACTTATCAATAGCTAAATAAATATATCTTAGCATCATTCTGGCCAAAGGGGTTATTCCATTCAATATTAAGTCAATGTAAACAACTGGAATTCTTTTTCAATCATTTTGAAATGATTTGTGTCTGTTCTTCAGGAAAACAAATTCATAAGAATTTAGCTACTACAGTCATCTGGGATTTCTACACCAGAACTGCATGATGAAGCAGATTCTTCCCTGCATCATTTTGTGTGATGGTATGTGTGATGGTAGCTTTCTCACTGCCGACCACATAATTCAGTGAAAATGGATGAAAACATGAAAAAGGTAAAGTTAGTGTCCTATATCTATTTCCTTCTTCTTATACATACAAACAGATCAATTTACAAAAAAATCAACATACAAATAGAAATCCAAGCTTAGAAAATCAACATACAAATTTTTAATAGGAAAAATTCGACATGCAAAAATATGGTGACATCTAGTGGCCTCTTCAGGTAATGCAATGTGTTTTCGACATACATTTTTAGACATACAAAAAAACCTAAAGGAATGGAAAAAATCGTATGTTGAGGCGTTATGTATTAAGGCACAATTGCAAGTTGCACGGGCAGTGCCTTGTGAGAAGAAAATCCAAATTAGAAGCTAAAGTTAATGTGAAATCTCCCTCTCCGAGTGCACTCATTATGCTAATCAGAGTTCTGTGAATGGTTACAGTTTTGGATCCTGTTCCTCATTGGTTAATACATATATATCATGTTATGATTGGTTGCTTAGGATTGTCCGGTGGGTCGCTACTTTGTATCAAGGAGCCACCACCGGGGAAACACTATATAAGCCCCATGGGTAAATAAGGGTGGGGCCAGACCGGATCTATACTACCCATTCTGCACAGGTAGCCAGTACGTGATAAGCCTGGGTCTCCTCCACACGCTATCACTACTAGTGTAGCTTAATCATTGCCAATCTTCTACAGCAAATTCCGAAGGGACTGTTTTCATGGGATTCATATAGCCATCTTGTGTCCGGAGTGCCTTGTAAGCTTTATCTGAAAGACTGTTTAATAAAAGCCTGTTGCTGTTCTGTTCATTGCTGCTTGGACTATTGCTTATAAGGGCCAGATGCAACAAGAGGTTTTACTGTACAGTATTAAAGAATGGCAAGGTGTGAAACACCTTCTTGATGCAGAAGCCCAGTCAGCTGGCCTGCAGGGCCTATGGAATGATCCTTCCACAAATCTCAATAGCAAAGTAGGATTGGGTGGCCTTCCACTTGTTAGATTACTACAAGTCCAATAAGCTCTCATCATTTCTCATCAGCCATAGTCTATACAGTATAATGAATTCTCTCACGATAGAAGCAGCAGCCCAAGAACATGTGGAGGCCACACATTTTTCACTCCAGTGTATGATCAGGGTAGGGTGGGAATCAACAAGTATGTGGTGGGTAATTATGCAAGATGTAAACCTTAGTTATAATGACAACAGCTATTGGTACTTCTTGATATATTTTACTGTCACCCAAATGGCTTCTCCCTGAACTATAGGTTGAAATATGATCTGGTTAATCAGACCCATTTATCTGGCTTCATCTGGCACCTGATTTCAGAGTCATCTAGCTCAGAAAAAAAATCTGCTTCCCTTTCAAAACCTTGCCTGCCCTCTCTTTGTGGTATCATAAGAGTCCATCTTCCAGTCTCAGGTTTGGAACAGGGAATGAGATGCTGTTCACCTAACAAGCCTAGTCCCTGACCGTTGATTCTGGATAGATTGTACCTAAGGCCATCATTGGGGGAGACTATGGTGACTAAGTGGTTAACATACTGAACTTGATGACTCGAAGGTCAGCAGATCAATAGTTCGACACCTGAGTGCTGCATAACAGAGTGAGCTCCCGTCTCTATCCCAGCTCCTGCCAACCTTGCAGTTCAAAAGCAAGAATTTGCAGGTAGATAAATAGGTAGCACTTTAGTGGGAAGGTAAACAGTATTCCATGCACTCTGGTATACTGTCATGTCTGCCACACATCCATGGAAATGTTGCCTAATGCAGACAGCAGTGGCTTTTTGGCTATGAGCACCAAACACTAGAGTCTGATACAACAGACTTTTGAGGAAGGGCAACTTTTATCTTTAGCTTTAAGGCTCTCTGCACAAAGAAAAGAAATTTTCCCAAACCCTGTTTTTGGATATGGTGCATTCAGAGAGATTACAAGTTAGATCTGTCAAATCAAGAGGACTAACCTGATAGACTGTTTAATCAACTGCTCATTGCAAAAGCACACCAGGCAAGTTTGTGCATTGATAACAAATTATGGCAACCCTGGCAGTATGTAAGCTATGCAAGAAGTGATTTTGCACTGCCATCCACTTCTCACTTGATTTCCATGATGAATCAGTGATATGAGCCAGGATCTTCTAAGTCTTAGTCCAACACTATCCAGTATGCCATACTGGCTATCTGCATAATGCAAAATGAATAATCTGTCCCCAGAACATGTACTGTAACATGAACTTGAGATGATGGGTATATTAATACCTGAGTTTCAGAAATAAGATTTAATATGCTAATACACACCACTTTTTCTTACAAGCATATCATTTTTACAAAGGAGGAAATATTCTTGCATTTTTAAAAAATGAAATGAAGATGAGATTACTGTTGCTGCAGCACATTTATCATTATGTGTGTTTGTGAAATTGAAGGGATGACAGATAATTACAAAGTATTTACCCACTTATCAAAATTAAAGTTTTTGATTAGGTGAATTAGCATACATTATTAAATACTACAATGATTGTTAATGTTAAGTAGGAAATTAAGAAACAGTTATTGCAAATAGTGGCAAGTTTGCAAACCAGAATTGGAATTCACAGATCTTAATGCAGTCCACACAAATTATTCTCATCAAATTGAATAAAAGTCCTATCCACATATTTAGGCTCATTAGGGTCTTGGAAGTCCATACCATACAAGGCATATGTGAAAAGAGGAGAAGGACAAAGACCACGAGGAAGACCCAGAGGAAAGAGGAGAGATACCATCAAAGAAACAATACAAGAACACCAAATAAAGCTGGTGGAGGCTGATAGAATTACCAGAGTAAGAACCTTGTATCTCCCTTCACACCTGAAAGGATAAAATCAGAAGCAAAGAAGAGAAGAAGGCTCTTGATAATTCACTCATTTCTGTAATATGAGGCAGGAATGGCAATTAGCAGGATTATCAGCTTCCTGATGCTTCTGTTCACATTTCCAATGAGTATCTGATATGATTTTGTGTTGCTGATGAGATAGCATTCCATATTCACTATCAGAACATTTTTAAAAACAAGATATTCTGAAAACTATCCTGAGTAGGTTGCTAATATTTTACAGAGATTAGGCGAAAGATTTATACAATCTGAAGAGAAACAAGAGTATTATTCCTGTTATTCACCTTGTTGGCAGGCAGCAGCTTCATCAATACTGGCCTGGGGCCAATGAGGACTTTGCATGCCAAAAGGGCTCAGGATCAGAAAATGACTCATGGAATTGGATCAGTGGTATGGGTGTCACGCTGTGATGCAGAAAGCAGATGAAAGGCCACTGCATTATATTCCCAAAACAGTCTTCCTGGCTGATACCATGCTGATCACCAATATTCAGAGTCAGATATGGCAGAAGAAGAAGAAGATTCTGGTCTTGGACCGTAATAAAGATTGATTGATTGATTGATTGATATTTTACAGAATTGTTATTCTTCTAAGATAGCAGCCTTGCTACAAACATAAGAATTTTTTTAAAGTGAAGACCTGTTGAGTCAGAGGTAGAGTGAGTCCACCAGCCCAGTTCTGCAACTTCTGCATCAAGAACATTAAGGTCACTCCCAGTAATCCTTCAAAAAATCACCTTTCTAAATAATTAATAAAACTGCTTACAGCGTACATTTATTGTCTGGGAATGAGCTGGTGAATTTCTGCTCTGGGTACTTTATTTAATGAAATCCTTGTAATAGAGTGGATAGAGAGGTAAACTGGTTCAAATCCATGATCAGCTATGGAAATTCATAGGATAAAAGGTAGATTTGATAAAATGACTCCTTTAATATTTCACTTAATTTGGAAATCCTACTAGGGTTGCCTGAAGTCAGAATCCACTTGATGTTACAACGCATATACTTGATGAAAAGGAATTTACTATGATTTATCTTCTTTTTTTGTCTCAGAAGCAAACAAGTGATGCTTTTGATTGATTTGATTTGATTTATTGGATTTGTATGCCGCCCAACTAAGCTACGCAACTCAGGGCAGCTAACAACAATCACAATAATCTAATAATACAATACAATAAAATATAATAGAATATAGTACAGTAAAATAAAAGATCAATGTACATCATAAGAAAATGCAAAAACATTACAAAAACATTGCAAAAGCAATCTGAGGGCAACATCAAAGAAAGCTGCCAGCTGAGGCCCTCTAGGCTTAATGAGGATATTGCCTACTTAACCAACACGCTGAGGCAAGCACATTATTAGAGCAATGTTCATGTTGAATGCAGGGCCGCCATCAGAAATTTCTGGGGCCCGTACTGAGCAATACTATTGGGGCTCCCCTGACACACACACACTTTTCTCTCTCCTCGCATTGGGGTGGCAGCGGCGGGTGGAATACACAATTTCCCAAAAGAAATCATTGGGCAGTTGTATCCAATTTTAGAGTTCAGGGCTCATCTCTGATTACAGCCAAAGAGCCAGTGGCCTTGATCCACAAAAGCTCACATTAAAATACAGCAGTTAGTCTTTAAGGTGACACACATTATGCCCAAAAACAGACTTTTATATCAACATGAACATAATTAAAAGGTAAAGGTTTCCCTTGCTCAAAAGCCAGTTGTATCCGACTCTAGGGTGCAGTGCTCATCTCTGTTTCAAAGCTAAAGACCCAGCACTATCTGCTTCTCCAAAGAAGTTTATTGCTTACACCTTATGAAAACCCCAAACCCCGCTCCCAATCCCATGTACCCCATAATCACCCATCATCTCATGTATGTCGTACGCCAAGATCATCACAATTATAACAAATTAAGGCATGACATCTCTTGCTTTGTACGTAGTGAGTCTATCTCATATATTATATTTGTTTCACCTTTTAAATTAAATGAATGAATATTTGCACGTACGTTTCCATAGAATTATAATGGATATATATTTAATATCATCACGATATTCTAATTTTCCGAGTTTCACTTGTAGTCTAAAAGGGGAGTAGTACCTGAGGGGCTTTGATGATTTGAGATTCTGTTTGCCCACACGTGCTCATCTCTGTTTCAAAGCCGAAGAGCCAGCGCTGTCTGCTTCTGCAGATGTTTCCATTGTCATGTGGCAGGCATGACTAGATACTAGAACACATGGAACACTGTTACCTACCCACCAAAGTGGTCCCTATTTATCTAATTGCAATGTCTTTCAAACTGCTAGTTTGGCAGGAGCTGGGACAAAGACGGGAGCTCATTCCATCCTGCAGTACTCGGGAATCGAACTGCTGACCTTCTGCCTCCCAGTCAGTGTCTTACCACTTCTGAGCAAGGGAAACCTTTACCTTTACCTTGCCTTCATCAGAGTGGTGGGTGAGCAGCACAATTTAGGCGGGAAGTCCTGACTGGAGAGACAGCAAAGCTGATTTTGGTAAAGGAGGGGTTTTGCGCTGGGCACAGTTGGTGGGAAGGAATGAAAGGTGCTCTCTCACCCTGCGCTTCTGAGGAGAGGAATAATAACACTCACCCACCCCCACCCCCCACTGGTCGAGAGAAGAGGCATGCCAGGCGAAACTCACAGTTGGGCAGTGGGAAAGAGGGGCTCTGGCTGCTCCTGAGGAGTACCTTCGTCCCTTTGGGCTGGTCTTCCTCTGTCTGAGCGTGGTCGTGCCTGGACTCATTGTTCTGGCAATGCTGCTGTGGCGCCAAGACCTGCCTGGCAGAGGAGACAGGAGAGGGGCAGCCTGGCCACCGCCAATACCGCCACAGCTCACCCAGAGGGATGCACAGGTGGTCACTGGGGCCAGAGCTGGATGGGGAAAGGGTGGGTGGATGGGATCGGGATGAAAGGGACTGGCAATCCCCCTGCCGCCACCCCCCCAGTTCTTTCAGAGCCCCTCCCTTCCGCCGGAGTGGAGAAAAACCTTTGCCTGAAGCCCAGCCGCTACCTCCTTCCCCGGCCCGGGGTCTCTGCCAGACCGGCATGCCTCGAGGGCTGAAGCCTTGACCCCACCCCTGGTTAGGGGCATGCACAGTGGTGCTGGGCTTGTGCACCGCTGTTGTTAAAAAAGTAAAAGAATTTTAAAAATTCACAGCTGAGCGGTGCGCCGGGGCCCGGCCCGGCAAGTAAAAAGAAAATTCAAACAAGTTTTTTTTAAAAAAAAAATCACACAGCTGAGTGCCGGGCCCTTGTACCCTCCACTGATGGTGGCTCTGGTTGAATGACACACACACACACACCACACACCATCGAGCCTCTTGTTGATACCCCACCTTGAATCTCTGTTGGACTTCTTTGCTGAACCCTTGGACCTTCAGTACTGGAGTTGACTCTGCTTTTGGATTATCCTTTGGACCCAGTGGTGGGATTCAGTAGGTTCACCCCAGTTCACCATGACCGGTAGCAGAAATTCCAGCTGATCCCACTCATCCAAGATTTGAAATAAAGTAGTTCTAAATTGGGTGCAACACAGGGCCTTCCCCCTGGCCAAGCCCACCATACCATGCCCACAGAGTAGGTAGTAAAAAAATTGAATCCCACCACTCTTTGGACCTGTAAGTCATTTCTGGAACTTGAACTTTGGCTGCTCCTGACTATTCTTTGCTAAGACTCTCATTTGAAAGACTGTTAGCCATCTCTCTCTTTCTCTATTGATGCAGCACCACACTCCTTGTTGGGGTGGGCTTGCACCATCAATTTCTTTCTACATTTCAAACTTTCCATTATAACTCTTAACTACCTATGCAACATTTTACCTCTGTATTAGAGCCACTCCATTCATTCTGTCATTGCCACAGTAAAATGTTTTGCAGTTTTATGACTGTATAATCCATTTTCAAGTCCATATTAGTTCACTATCACCAAGTACTACAATTTTTATTTGTTCTATTTGTTGCTTTATTTTTCTTCAGTTTATCTTGCTTCCTACTTCTCATGTTCCATGTTCCAACTGTATATGTTGTTCACTATTATGCTTTCCTTTCACCTTCATTCACACCAGTCACTAGACAAACCTTGGGCTTTATTCTAGTTGTATAATTAGTGGCAGCTGTATTCACACTAATTCTTTGATCTTCTTCATTAGCTGATTGAGTGCTTTCTTTTTTTATATTTTTATTGATTTTTTAAAGCATAAGACATGAAACAAACATTTTATACATGACAGAAAAAAATAACAAAAAATTAATAAAAATAAAATCATAATATAAAAAATAAGACAGACTGTATATTACATACACTTACAGACTTCATCACCCTAGTGCTATATACATTGTCCTAGGAGGTTGTGGGATCTCCCATTCATTTCTATTGTTCCCAAAATTTCGTTTGGTCTGGTGTCAATTTTTTTATTTCATCTCTTGTCATTGAGTATTCCACAAATTTTCGCCATATTTTCCAAAATCTACTTTCTTTTATTATACCTTTCTTAAGATTTAATTCCCATGTTAGTTTTTCATTCAATGCGAGATCCCACATCTGCCCGTACCAATCCTGCACTTTTAACATTATATCACTTTTCCAATTTTTTGCAATACACATTCTTGCCATTACTAACATCATAGACAACAACTCTTTCTTATCATTATCTATTTTAATATTCTCAACATCTGTCAGTAAGATGGTATCTGGCCCCAATCTGAGACGTACTCCCATAATTTTCCCTATCTCGATCTCTATTTTTGTCCAAAAGTTTTCTACCTCTTTACATTCATACCACATATGAACATATGTGCCCAAACTGTTTTTACATCTCCAACACATTTTATTGTTCTTCTTATCCATCTGGTGCAGTCTCACGGGTGTCAGATACCACCTCCATAACATTTTAAAATTGTGTTCCTTTATTCTGACCGATAGGGATCTCATAATTCTTTTTTTCCATTTATTTTGCCATTCCTTTTCCGTTATTTTCAAGTTCAAGTCCTGTTCCCATGTATTTCTTAATGTTTCTTGTGGGTTACCTTCTGTGTTTATTATTTTATAAATTTTACTAACCAGCCCTTTAATACCAATTTCCTCCCTCCTAATTTTCCAAACTAATTCCTCAAATTCCGTCCTGTCTCTTTCTAGGCTTCGTTCTCTCCAGTATTTATTATTCCACTTATTCACCATAATTATCTGAAACCAATTCAGCTTCATCTGGGTATATAGCTCTCTTTTCCTCGCATCATCTTTGCAGACTCGTATCCAATCTTTCAATAGGAGAACCCTATTTGTCGACAAAATTTCCTTAATCTCGTTATCCAATCTTATTGGGAAGTTATTCAAATCTTCTATTTCAATTATCGGTGAGATATTCGGGGCCAATTTCATTTTAACTTTCTTCCATACTCCCAACATAGATCTCATCATTCTGTTTTTAATCGATATTTTTCCTATTTCCTTGTCTAAAAAAAAACTCTTACCAACTTCCTTTACTTCGTTCATCTCGATTCCCTCCCAGATAACCGTTTCCTTCATCAGTATCTTAACTACATTCTTTATCTGGAAGGCTTTATAATAACTCTTTAAATTAGGCATTCCTAAACCGCCTTCTTTTTGAGGTAAATACCACATTTTCTTTAAAATTCTAGGTCTGCGTCCCCCATTACAATAACTATCAAATAGTTTTTGAAATTCCTCAATATCCTTATCTATCAGCTGAATTGGTAAGGCATCAAATAAAAAATTTAGTTTTGGTAGTAACATCATTTTAGTCAGTGCTATTCTGCCGAACCAAGACAGCTTCAGTTTTTGATATTGTGAAATTTTAATCTTAAGTTCCTTCTTTTGTTTATCATAATTTAGTCTTTTCAGGTCCTCTAAATTATTGGATATATTTATCCCCAGGTATTTCAAGCTCCCTTTAATCTGTAATTTAAATTCATCCCTGATTTTCCTTTGCTCTTCTTTTTCAATATTATTTAAAATTAATTCTGATTTTTCCCAGTTTACCTTTAAACCTGTAATTTGTTCAAAATCCTTTAAATGCTTTTGAATCCTTTCCATGGTTCTTCTGGGGTGTTTCATAATTAACAAAGTATCGTCTGCATATAAACTAATTTTATTTTCCAGTATTCCTTCTATATTTTTGTCTTCTCTTATTATATTAGCTAGTATTTCCATCGCCATAATAAATAGAATTGGAGATAGGGGACATCCTTGCCTTGTTCCTGCCTCTAATCTTAATTCTTCTGTTAAACCGTCGTTAACCCTGATTTTAGCGTATCCTTGTTGGTACAGTTGTTCTATTGTCTTTATAAACCTGTTACCGAATCCATAACTCTTAATTATCTCGATAATTGTTACCCATTGTACAGAATCAAATGCTTTAAAAATATCTAATGATAATATACCTACTTTCTCTTTATTTTGTCTTGCCACGTCTATTAAATTTAGAACTCGCCTTACTAAATCTGTCATATATCTCCCTTTCACAAAGCCGGCCTGGTCTTTATTTATATATTTATCCATAAAACTATTCAGTCTGTTTGCCAGTATAGCTGTAAAAATCTTAGCATCTTGATTAATCAGGGATATAGGTCTGTATGATTCTACTTTTTCTAAATCTTTTCCCGGTTTTGGTAATAGGACAATTATTGTTCTATACCACGATGCAGGTACCTGTTCCCCTTTAAGAATACCATTATAAAGTTTTAACAATTTCGGGATTACTATCTCCTTAAATTCTTTATAAAACTCAGCAGGTAATCCATCCTCACCAGGTGCTTTATCTACTTTCAGTTTGTTTATTACTCTTTTTATCTCTTTTTCAGTTATTAATTCTTCCATTCTTTGTTTATGCTCTTGGCTTATTTTATTTTTAATTTGCATTTCCAATCTATCTTTTAATTTATCTAGGTTTATTCTCTTTTTAGAGTATAGGGATTGGTAAAATTCTCTGACCACCTTGCATTTATCTTTAATCTTATTATGCCTTATACCCTCCTTATCCACTAATATCCCTATTTCTCTTCTGCCTCTCTTTTCTTTAGCCGCTCTTGCCAACATTTTTGAATTTTTATTACTGTATTCAAAATATTCTCTTTTTAAATATGTTAGGTCTCTTTTCACCTTTTCTATGTCATTTCCAATTAATTCCTTCCTTAGTCCCTGCATCTTTTCATATACTTTTCTATCCTTGGTTATTGCATGTATCTCCTGTAACCTTTTAATCTCTTTTTCTGTTTCTTCTTGCTTACCTTTTAACTGTTTATTTCTAATACTTGCCAACCTAATACTTTCACCCCTAAATATTGCTTTCATAGTATCCCATACGGTACCAATTCGTACTTCCCCTGTATCATTCCACTTCCAATTTTCTTCCCATTTTTCTACCATTTGATCTTTACTTTTTTTATCTCTAAACAATCTGGCGTTATATCTCCAATTTTTCGGGCTCTTTATAGCATCTATTTTCAATTCCACCAATACTTTTGCATGATCCGATTCTTTGAATATTCCAATTTCTATACCATCTAAATTACTTATCAAATTATCCGTAACAAATATGTAGTCTATTCTGGAATATGTATTGTACACTTGTGAAAAATACGTATAGGCCCTTTCCTGTCCTTTAAGTACTCTCCATGTATCTTTCAACCCCAAAGATTTCAACCAGTTATTTAACACAAACGTCTTATTTCCACCTACACTTCTCTTCATATTCGTGCTATCTATATTTGATCCTACTAGATTAAAATCTCCCCCTACAATCATTTTTGTTGTTTTTTCTTTCTCTAGTATTCGATATATCTTATTTAAAAACCTGTTTTGATGTTCATTTGGCACATACAAATTCACCAACGTTATTTCCTCTTCTTCTATCTTCCCCTTTATTATCAAGTATCTACCTTCTGGGTCTGATATACTTTTTATTATCTCGAATCCCGCTCTATTTGATATCAAAGTTGCGACCCCCCTAGCCTTTGAGGAGCCATACGATTTTTCGTAAACTTGGGTCCATCCTAAGAATAATTTATTGGTTTTTTCCGAATTCTGATGGGTCTCCTGAAGAAAAATTATATCCGGTCTATCTTTTCTAAGTGCCGCTTCCAACCTCCTTCTCTTCACTTGACAACCAGTACCTTTCACGTTCCATGTTAATACTTTTATATCCTTCATCTATTATGTATCTCCCTCCCTTTTTTTGCAGTTCCCACTTCCTCCTACGGACATGTGATCAACATATAACATTTCCTTCACCTTATACAAAAAAGTAATAATAATAATAAAAGAGGAAAAAACATCTAAAAGAAAAAATACACTAAACAATCTACTACTCTCCCTCCCCATTTCTTTTTTACAAATGGCCTCCAAAATTCAGAGGGGGGAGGGGGGGTGCAGTCATACATAGGAGTCTGGATTGGGCCTGAACCTACTCCCCGTCCGGAGCTATTCCTCCTTCTGCCCCTTTTGGCATATTCTCGTTTCCATTGCTATCCCTTCTTCTATAACCACCAGATATAATCAATTCTTCCTTCAGATCAAACCACTCTTTAGTTCCTGCTTCCAATAATTTGGCATCTATCATTACGTCCAAGACATTAATATCTTCATTGATTAAATATCTTCTTCCCAGATAAAAAAAACTTAATTGTCTTGGGAATTTCCAATTGTATCTTATTCCCCTTTCCTGGAATCTTTTTGTGATTGGCTTCATCGACTGTCTCCAGAAACGATCCTCCATTGGAATGTCGTTGTACACTTCAATGTCATGGCCTTCTACTTTTAAAACCTCTGGTCCTTTTTCACGTATAAGCGCCATTAACCTCAGTTTATCTGATACATTAGCAAATTTTAACATGACATTCCTTGACCCAGTTTTGCCCCTTCTTGAACCAAGCATAAATACATTTACCACTTCATGCGGCGTGAAGCCATCTTCCATAATTTCGTCAAGCCATTTCACTATTCTTTCTTTTAATTTGTCTGGTGAATTCTCTGGGAATTTTCGAATTATAACATTTGCTTTTCTTAATTGTTCTTCTACATTTTCCAATCTCTTTTCATGGTCCCCAACTTTATTTTCTCTTTCCTTTTCTTTCTTTTTTAAGTCCATGACCTCTACTTTTATCATTGCTTGATCTTTTTTTATCTCTTCTTGCTCTTTTTTAATGGTCTTTGTTTCCTCTTTCATGTCTTCAATTCCCTTCATAATGTTTACTAATACATCTTGCAAATCCTTCTTCCATTCTGTTCTAGATTGAGCAAACATATTTCCAATATTATTCCCCAGGGTATCAAATCTCTCGTTAAGAATTTCAAATTCAGATTTAGTTCCTTCTCCTCCCCCTGTCGCCGATGTCGTTGGTGTTGTGGCCGTGGACGTGGTTACGATCGTTGTTGGTGTTGTTCCTGCTATCGCCGCTGTCGTTGACACTGTTGACATAGCTGTTGTTGTCGTTGTTACTTTTGCTGTTGTTATCACGATTGATTTTACCACAGATGGAGTAGGCGCCGTTGGTGATATTATTGTCTTCTGTTGCTGCTGCTGCTGTAGTTGTTGTGCCATCTTTTTCACTGTCTCTTGTTCCTCCAAATCCTTTATCTCTTGTTGCATTGCTTTTTTCATTTCTTCTTTCTCCTCATCCAATCTTGTAAGCCTCCTGAAACTTCTATCGGAGGACGTTGGTCTTTGCTCTCTTGTCCAAGCCAATTTCTTCTCTTTCTCTTTCCCTCTCCCCTGCCGTTTCATTCAAATATATTTCTAACTGCTTATTATCAATTTACATATAAAGTTTAATCATTCAAAATTCACCGTATATTTTATCTCTAACCAATTTTATTAAACTTTCCAAATACAGTACTTAACCCTTATCACCTCCCCCTCCCTCTCTCTGTCCTATATATGCGCGTGTATTTACAGACACATATACACACACATGTATACCCAGAGAGTCGTTCAAACTTCCGTTGTCCCAATTTAAATTTAATTAATTTCCCTCTTATATTTTTATCTACTTTAATATTTCCCCTCCCCACAAAATTCAAAATAAAATAAAAATAAAAAAAAACAAGAAAAAAAAGGGGAAGAAAAAAAATTTTTTTTTAAAAAAAGAAACAATTAGAAAAATCTTATTTGAAAAGATATTTAAAAATTAAAAAGCTTCAAACCAGCCAAGAAAAGAAAAAAAAACCAAACAAGAATAACAGCAATTAAAAAAAATTTTTTTTATCTCCAAAATTTAACTGTAGGGGGAGCCAACTCTCTATTGTAAATTGCAAACGATTTCCAAATCTCTTTTAAGGAGGGAAAAAGGGAGAGTCAGCAGAAACAAAGATAACACTGATGAGTTCACTTTCCTGTTCTCCAAAGTTCCGATCTACAAGCAATTTATTTCTCAGAGAACTACGCCACAACAGCTTCTTACTTCACTTTGTATCTCCAAAAAAATGTATGCAGGGACAGGCTTATCGTCTCTCTTCTTCTTTAAAAACCAGTTCTCTTAGACCACAGCACAATAGCGGGAGGGGGAGGCAAGAAAAGGGGAAGAAAAAAAATTAACAAAAGAAGGAAAGCAGGGAATACTATCTTGCCCCTTTTACTTAGCCGTTAATTTATCCACTCCCACCGGCATAAAACATTTCAAAAGGGAAGAAAAAAAATAAGAAAAAATCAGTCTCCTTACTTCTGCTTTCTATTTCCCCCTTTCTCTTTATAAGTCTTTACAACTTTGCTCACCGTCAAACTTCTTCGCTTTCCCCTTTGCTCCTTTCCAGCACCTCGAAACTCCGTACGTCTCCGATCGGGGGGGGGGGGCGACGAGACCAAGCGAGCCCGCTACAAAATCTCTTTCGGCCCCCCAACAGATTTACTTTTAATTTCGACGTCCACTTATGCTTTGCCCATACTTTTAAGCTCTTTTACTAGAACGCCGCTTTCCTCCCGTTTCCAGAATTTCCGTTCTTCGATCCAGAGCTCTGGGGACTCGTCGCCATTACAGGTCGCCCATCCCCCCGCTCTCAAGATCGAAACTCTGTCCTACCTCTTTTTCTCGGCGCTGCTTTGGAGCATTCAATATATTTTCCACTACTAATTTTCCTTCTCTTTTTCCTAGTCCATTTTTCAGCCGGTTTCAGGGTCTATTTTCACTTTAAAAAAGTCACTTTCTTTTCTCTCCTTTCCGAGCGGAGAAAAGCTCGTCCCTCTCAGCCCTCCATCATGACACGCCCCCCGATTGAGTGCTTTCTAAACTGAGAGTTTCATCTTCCAACATTATTATTATTATTATTATTATTATTATTATTATTATTATTATTATTATTATTATTATTATTATTATTATTATTATTATTATTATTATTATTATTATTATTATTATTATTATTTGGACTTGTATGCCACACACGACAAAGCGACTCAGGTCGGCTCACAATTCCACATGTAATACATTATACATATATCGTAATACAGTAAAATAAGATACTTTAGTGTATGAGAGTCAAGACACAGGAAACAGCCAAGGGCTGGGTTAACTCAGGTTTATTGCATGGTGGACAGAGGGAACATGAGGTAATGGCGGACGAACAGCTCTATATATATGGTAGTAACGTATTTGAATGTGGCTCCACGATAGCCCATTGGCTACTGCCCGCGTGACGTCATGGCTGGTCACGCCCTTCTTGTCCAGGTGTAGGTAGCGGCGGGAAACTTCCCGCGCTGTGGCCTTTGATGGGTTTGAACCAAGAGAGCTTGGACGCTCGCTGCTGCCAGCTGGTGGTCATTAGCTCGCGTCCTATTACAGGGTTTATAGTGATCAGCTGAAGGTTACATTGTTACTCGTAGGCAAGGTTACATTGGTTCAGATACATTGTTATCACATGTAGAAGGTTACACTGTTAGAACACAACACTCCTCCCCCCTAGGATGAG
Source organism: Bradypodion pumilum (assembly GCA_035047305.1). Taxonomy (NCBI): domain Eukaryota; kingdom Metazoa; phylum Chordata; class Lepidosauria; order Squamata; family Chamaeleonidae; genus Bradypodion; species Bradypodion pumilum. The sequence continues at coordinate 211,928,610 of JAWDJD010000003.1, read as the reverse complement.
ACGAAGTCTCTCAGCCAAGATGGCTTATTTCGAACACGCTGGGGTCTCGGCGCGGGCTGCCCTGCCCCGGCTTCGCTCCCTTCTCCTTGCTCCCTGGCTTCCTGCCCTGTAATCGGAGAGGATGACTTGTTAGTAGCTTGCCGCGGCTCTGCGGCTTTGTTGGGCGGTGTGTGCTTTGTTTGGGAAGAACCGGGGGCACTGGGGGCTAACGAAAAACCCCTCTTCTCGCTTGGATGGGTGGGGGAACACTCCAAAAAACCCCCCCGGCTAGCAAAATTAAAATCGTAATCGAATTCGGGGTAAGCGGCAGCGGCGGCCGCAAGCTCCTTTTCCCCCTCCCCGGGCTCGGATAGAGCTGGCGTGTCAAAAGGATATGAGTCGGGATCACTGCTTTCCCCCCTGGCTTTGGACTGGTGTCCTTCTCTGTCTCCCCCTTGGGCTAAATGGGTGGGGGAGAACCCTATCGCTGAATCCGGTTGCTGAGCCCCACTGATCGGTCCCTCACTCACTCGGCGCCGCAGTTGGTCAGCGTGCCTCCTCCAGAGGAGACCGGTGTTCGTTTCCACCCGGTACGACACTGGTCCCGTCTGTTCTACTATCGTCCCTGGCACCCAGACTGGGCCTGCGTTGGCATAGTTCCTACAGTGTACAGGATCGCCTACGCCGAAACCTTTCGAGACCGCTAAACCTATGTTCTTCCCTTTGTCCTCGACCCTCGTCGGGTCTAACCTGGACAAGATCGTGGTCAGTTTCCTCCGCATCAGCAGCTCAGCCGGCGAGTATCCAGACGCTAAGGGGGTCACTCTGTACGCTAATAGAAATTGACAGACTTGGTGATTTAGATCCCCCGAGCCCATGCGCCACAGCGCATCTTTTGTTGTGCGCACCAACCGTTCCACTTGGCCATTCGTGGCCGGGTGAAACGGCGCGGATGTGACGTGCCGAATTGCATTTGCCTCCATGAATGCCGCGAACTCAGCGGACGTGAAACAGCTAGCGTTATTGCTGACCAGAGTGTCGGGTAAACCGAACGTGGAAAAGACCCTCCTTAGCTGGCCAATGGTAGTGGCGGAGGATGTGCTCTTTACCGGAATGACCTCCAGCCACTTTGAATATGCATCCACCACCAGGAGAAACATGGTTCCTCGGAACGGGCCAGCAAAATCTACGTGCACCCTGGACCACGGTCCCCTTGCTGCGTCCCATTCCCTATGCGGGAGACGGGCTACCTCCGGTCGGGAGCCCTGACATGCCTCACAAGTGCCAATCATATGCTCTATGTCGGCGTCCAGCTGGGGCCACCAGAAATAACTCCGGGCCAGTGCCGTGGAACGGACGATTCCCGGGTGGCTGACGTGCAGCAGCTTTAGCACCTTCGGTCGCAGGGACGTAGGAACCACCACCCGTTGGCCCCACAAGAGGCACCCCCTCTCTAATGACAATTCTGTTCGTTTTCGAAAAAATGGGTCGAATTCCATGCTTGGGGATGACGCCGGCCACCCCTTCTGTACCCACGAGCATACTTTCTCCAGTGTTCTATCCTTTCCCGTCGCCTTGGCAATGTCGGCCGGTACTATTGGGGGTGAATCTAAGACCTCTATTAGCAATACCTGGCGGTCTCTTCCTACCCCTGCCTTCTGATCGTCCGACAAGGGCAACGGAGACCGTGAGAGCGCGTCTGCATGGCTGATCTCCTTCCCGGGCCGGTATTCCAACTCATGTTGGTATGCGTTAAGAAAAATAGCCCACCGCAGCATCCTCGGGGACAGGATCTGTGGCGTGGGCTTATTTGCAGTGAAGATTCCTAACAGGGGCTTGTGATCAGTCACGATCTTGAACGGGCGACCATACAGAAAATCGTGAAATTTTTTGGTTCCCGCTACTATCGCTAATGCCTCCCTGTCGGTCTGTGCGTAATTCCGCTCTGCTTGGGACAGGGACCTTGAATAAAACGCTATCGGGGCCTCCCTTCCGTCGTTCAACACGTGGCAAAGCACCGCCCCCACCCTCACCGGGGATGCGTCGCAGACTAAAACTACTGGCCGTTTGGGATCGAAATGAGTCAGGATTGCCTCGGATGTTAGGAGTTGCTTTAACTCTGTGAACGCCCTCTCTTGCTCGTCACCCCACAGCCATTTTTCCTCTTTTTTAAGTAACTGATGGAGCGGCTCGGCAACAGACGCCTTCCGTGGAAGGAAGGTATGGTAGAAATTGAGAAGCCCCAGAAATGACTGTAGCTCGGTTTTGGATGTGGGGCGAGGAGCTTTCTTGATGGCGGCTACCTTAGATTTGGACGGCCTAATTCCCTCGGGCGTGACACGGAACCCTAAAAACTCAACCTCTGTTTCGAAAAATACACATTTGTCTTTTCTCAGTCGCAGCCCCGCTTTCTCGAACACGGTCAGAACTTTATCCAATCTATGTGCCAGCTCGGCCTTACTCCCCCCCGTTATCAACATGTCATCAAAATATGGCAACACCCCCTCCAGCACCTTCAGGAGGCGTTCCACGAGCGACTGAAAAAGGCCAGGTGCCGAGTTCACGCCGAACTGTAAACGCGACACCTGGAACGCCCCCTTATGTGCAACTATTGTTTGTGCCGCCGCTGTGGCGGGGGTTACAGGGAGTTGCTGGTAGGCCTGTGCTAAATCGAGCTTAGCGAAACACTTTCCCCCATTCAGCCTGGCCAGGAGGTGGCTGACCACTGGCACCGGGTATGCATTAGGGCGGATCGCCTTGTTAATTGTACACTTATAATCAGCGCAAATGCGCACCTCCCCGTTAGCCTTCAGTGCTGTTACAATTGGAGTCTCCCACTCCGCGGAATCCACAGGAACAAGAATCCCCTGACCCACCAGTTTGTCCAGTTCCGCCTCTATTTTGTCCTTTAGTGCGAATGGCACCCTGCGCGGTTTGAGTCTTATCGGGCGGACCTCCGGGTCTAGGTCGAAGGCTACAGGGGGTCCCTTGAACTTTCCCAGTCCACTTTTAAAAACGGCGGGGTGTGCGTCGCACACCGCTTGTATTAGGTCCACGCCTACGGCATGCACCCCCCTATGAACAAACCTAAAGGCTGAAACCATTGCGTCCCGAGGAGGCTACAACTCCCCCCTTTGAGCACCACTAGGGGAAGTTCCGCAGAATGTCTCTTAAAACGAACCCGGAATGTCCCGACCCCCAACACTGGAATGCTGTTCCCCTGTACGTCCCGTAGTGTGGCCCTCAACGCTTTAAGTTTGGGCCGCACGTGGGGGTCGATTTTCAAGAACTCTCTCTGGGGAATTATAGAATAGGAGGACCCCGAGTCAATTTCCATCCTAATAGGGGTCCCTTGTACTAGTACCTCAACGAAGTAATGGGGCTGTCCCGCAGACACGCTGAACACAGGAGCGTCGCCCTCGCTGTCGTCCGAGATGCGGCCCACGCCGTCCTGCTTCCTCGTGGTCCGGGCGCCATCTTTGGACCTCGCTGGACGGTCCGGTCTGGCCGAACGGTCTTGTGACTGTCTCCGGCCCTCTTTCCCTTTTCTGCACGCCTTGGCGATGTGCCCCCGACGGCCGCAGTTGTAGCACTCGGTTTTTCTGAATGGGCACCTCACGCGCTCATGGGCCGCTCCGCATCCATCGCAACGGCGCCCTCCCCTTCGGACCTTCTGGACCTCCTCGCCGTCGCTGCTTTCCGAAGACGACTTCGAGGTCCGTCGGGTTGCGTGCACCGACTGTCCGGACTTTCCGTGCAACGAGTTTTCCGCTTTGCCGGCCCTTGGACGCCACTCACGCCACTTGTGCATCTCATCTACTCCAGCATTCGTGGATTCCGCGGCTTCCGCGGCCTCTACAACCTCTGTCAGTGTGGGTGGTGGCTCCTTGTTCATCAGGCTGCGCTGCACTTCCTTGTCCTTCAGGCCACACAGAACTCCGTCCCTGAGGGCCATCTCTAGAAAGTGGTCCCATCTGCAGGGGGTGGCGGCTACTCTCATAGCTGTTACGAAGGCTTCTACCGACTCGTCCGGCGCTTGAACTCGCCTCCAAAACGCGCTCCGAGCGGGAAACATTGCCCTCGAGGGTCGGAAACGCTCACGCAGCAGTTTCATGATGTCATCGGCTTTGAACTCACCCATCTTCTTCGGCGCAATAATGCCCACCAGCGTTCGCTTGGTCTCCATCCCAAGCATGCGGGTGAGGATGGCCCTCTTCCTTTCCTCGTCGTCTTCTTTGACTTTGAGTTCCACCAGTGCCGCCTGGAAGTCCATCTCAAAAAGCTCCCAGTCTTGCGGTTTGGTAATGTTGAACCCGCTCTGTGCCCTGGCTCCTTGGGGATCCATTATCCCACCTTCGTCGCCAGTTTAGTGTATGAGAGTCAAGACACAGGAAACAGCCAAGGGCTGGGTTAACTCAGGTTTATTGCATGGTGGACAGAGGGAACATGAGGTAATGGCGGACGAACAGCTCTATATATATGGTAGTAACGTATTTGAATGTGGCTCCACGATAGCCCATTGGCTACTGCCCGCGTGACGTCATGGCTGGTCACGCCCTTCTTGTCCAGGTGTAGGTAGCGGCGGGAAACTTCCCGCGCTGTGGCCTTTGATGGGTTTGAACCAAGAGAGCTTGGACGCTCGCTGCTGCCAGCTGGTGGTCATTAGCTCGCGTCCTATTACAGGGTTTATAGTGATCAGCTGAAGGTTACATTGTTACTCGTAGGCAAGGTTACATTGGTTCAGATACATTGTTATCACATGTAGAAGGTTACACTGTTAGAACACAACAGATACAATTAGCATACAATAATAGAAATAAACCACAATATCAAAAACATCACATAAGTCAAAACATCACAAATCAAGTGCCATCATAAAACATTTAAAAAGTCATTCATTTCAACAAGTTGCCTGCAAAAGTGTCCAAGGCCTAAAAGTCCAAGAAGTCCTAAAGTCCAAGGCTCCAACGGTCAAGTCCATGGCACAAGCCAGCATAAGTGGCAAGAACTCCACCACCCCAGGCCCCTGCCACTGGCCCCTGTGTGGCCGAGCCACCCATTCTGCTGCTACCCACTCCACCGCAGCTCAAACCGACACCGAGCCTGCCACACCCGACGCCAACCCAGTCGCAGCTGGAAGCAGAAAGCCACAGAGGTCTTGCAGGGCAGCTGTGCAGCTCCTCCTGGCCGTCTGCCCTCTGTGGCTGCTCTTTTCAAGCCCCGGGCAGGTGGAAGGGTGGCCAAAGTTCTTGTGGGACGGTGGCACAGCTCCTCCTGTCTGTCTGCCCTTCGAGGCTGCTCTTTCCAACCTCTGGCCAGGTGGAACGGTGGCCTGACATCTCGCAGGGCGGCGGCGCAGCTCCTCCTGGCCGTCTGCCTTCCGAGGCTGCTCTTTCCACCTCTGGCCAGGTGGAAGGGTGGCCGGAGGTCTCTTGTTTTATATTGCATTTTTTCATCATAGGGTTTTAAAGGTAAGAAAATTTCTGTTAAGTTTATGGTAAGAAAGGTTAAGGTAAGAAAAATTCAGTTTACCACTGCTGTCTTCTGCACAGTATGAATGCAGTGTGACAATGCTATTATTTGTGAAGGATCCTCTCCCAGGATTACCTTCATCTACTGCTTCTGCCTAATAGCTGCTCTCCAGAGGTTTTCCCCTACCATCACCATTGGATGTATTCATTCTCTTCTGCTTATGTGACTATTACTCCTGAAGAGGATGGATGCCTCTTAGTCACAGCTAATGACTGAGCTGTGACCATTCCACCTTGGATGATTCTGACAGTAGTCCAGCTTCATAATGGTGTCTAGCCTCTTGACTGTGTCAGATTCAGCTTTTTTGGCTCACTCACCCACCCTTACCACATTAAAGGTGTACATCAAAGTGAGGGATTTTATCCACTGGAAAATCAGTTATTAATGTGCTTTGGGGATTTTAAAATCATCATTACTTCAGTTCTTAGTTCTTAATTCCATTGATTGCCATTATTTCTCATAGTATGTTGCTTAGTGGTAGGCAGTGAACAGTTTAACAACAAGATGTGTATTTTTTCTCATTAAAACAATGCTCTGAGCTGTGTCCTTCACAGATCTAATTTACACAGCATTTTACCTTTTGCAACTATAAACTGTTTTGTAAAGTCACTGCAATATACCAGAAGTGTGAAATGTAATTATAATTTTCTATTCTGTTATCCTCAGTGATAGGATTTTTTTCAATGTCCAAGGTCAAAATGAATATTCACAGTTTCAGGCAGTGAAGAATGTGCTCTTATGTACCAAACTTCCTTCCTTCATAATAGGGGTTGCACTTGCCAGCAGGCTTGTTTGGGTCCAAATGGAATATTCAGGGAGAAATGCCAAGCTTCAGAGCTCAGCCATTCTTCTCTGTGAATTGTAGGATATCATTCAGGAGACTTGTGGAGATCAAGACTTAATGCTTTAATAAAGACATACAACCCAAAGTGAATCGCCGGCAATGATACTGCATCATCAGAAAAGTGAATCCAGTCCCCTGGATAGCCCATACATTACAGTGAACAATTTCCAATCTCATCTCCCTACAGCACTCCAAGTGAAATGAAGCTGAATAGAAAAGATCCTAGGTTTTTTTTCACATTTACCATTATTAAAGAAAGGAAGAAAGTAGTGCCAAGGGGAATGACAGACAGAATCTATGGCCATTCGATTGTGAAGGAAGTAAATTAATAAAACTAACCTCATTTCTATTGTACATACTTTCAGTAGATGCCTCCAGAGGATCATTCATTTATAGGAGGAAGAAGGGGTAAAGGAACAGAGACTACATTGTTGGTTCAGTGCAGTTGACAAAATATGATTCACACAATCAGCCTCACATATAGAGCCTCATGTTTATTGCATGCACAGACACACACACACACACACACACACACACACACACACACGCTCACACGCACGCGCGCACGCACACACGCACGCACACACACACACACACACACTTATTTATTTATTTATTTGCTCATTTGTTCTCTTTTAAGTTGGTACAGTCTTCTGTTTTACAGTCCGTCTTGCTATGAACTCGAAGTAATTTTTAGAAATCATTAGTATTTGCCTTTTAGCTAGCTGAATAGCTCAGTGGGTTAAGTATATGGCTGCAGAGTCAGAGATTGGAAATACAATTCCCCACTGTGTATCTCAGAAGAGTTAGTTTGTATGGATCTGGGCAAACTGCACAGTCCCAGGATGGTCCTAAACTTAAGGAATGGTAAACCATTTCTGAGAACTTTCTATCTCAAAAATCCTGGAAAAGGATCTCCATAAGTCAGAATTGATGTTAGAGCATACAGTTATTTTTAAAGCTAGATTTAAATTCTGACAGATGGATTTTAAAATTAAGTGTTACAGCACTTTCAAAGCATTAGCAAATATGTGGAATAAATGCATTGTTGTTGTTGTTGTTGTTCAGTCGCACAGTCGACTCCGACCCTTTGCGACCCTATGGACCATTTTCCTCCAGGCGCCTCTGTCCTCTACCATCCCCCTCAGCCCTCCCAGCTCTGTGCCCATTGTGTCTACAATGCCATCTAGCCATCTCATCCTTGGCCTTCCCCTTCTTCTTTTGCCCTCCACCTTTCCCAACATCAATGCCTTCTCAAGTGAATCCTCCCTTCTCATTTGATGTCCAAAGTACTTTAGCTTCATCTTTACTATTTGACCTTCCAATGAGCAGTCAGGGTTAATTTCTTCTAAGATTGACCTATTTGTTCTCCTCGCTGTCCAGGGGACTCTCAAAACCCTCCTCCAACACCACATTTCAAAGGCATCTATTCTTCTGCGTTCAGCCTTCCTAATTGTCCAGCTCTCACATCCATACATTACTACTGGGAAAACCATTGCTTTGACTATTCTAATTTTTGTTTGCAATGTGATGTCTCTGCTTTTCACTATGTTCCCCAGGTTTCTCATCGCTTGTCTCCCAAGAATCAGTCGCCTTTTTATTTCATGGCTACAATCCCCATCTGCAGTGATCTTTGATCCTAAGAAAGTAAAATCTGTCACTGCTTCTACTTCTTCCCCGTCTATTTTCCAGGAACTGATTGGGCCTGTTGCCATTATCTTGGTTTTCTTGATATTGAGTCTCAAGCCAGCTTTTGCACTCTCCTCCTTCAGCCCAATCAAGAGATTATTTAGGTCTTCCTCACTTTCTGCCATTAGGGTGGTATCGTCTGCATATCTCAGATTGTTGATGTTTCTCCCAGCGATTTTAATCCCATATTGTGATTCCTCCATCCCTGCACTGTGCATTATGTGCTCTGTGTATAGGTTGAATAAGCATGGTGACAAAATGCAGCCTTGTCTTACTCCTTTTCCTATTCCAAACCATTCTGTCATTCCGTGTTCTGTCCTAACTGTTGCTTTTTGGTTCATGTACAGATTTCTCAGGAGGCATATGAGGGGCTCTGGAATTCCCATCTCTTTAATTACTTGCCACATCTTGTTGTGGTCCACACAGTCAAATGCCTTGGGGTAGTCAATAAAACAAAAGTAAACTTGTTTCTGGTATTCCTTTGTTTTCTCCATGATCCAGCGTATGTTGGCAATGTGGTCTCTAGTCCCCCTGCCTCTTCTGAAACCAGCCTGCACCTCTGGTAATTCTCTCTCTTTGGTGTATGCAAACCAAGACACAGGACACAGCCTCGGGCTGGGTTAACTCAGGTTTATTGCATCGTGGACAGAGGGAACATGAGGTAATGGCGGATCGATAGCTCTTTATATACAGTAGTAATACATTCGAACGTGGTGCCATGGTAGCCCATTGGCTACTGTCTGCGTGACGTCATTGCGGGTCACGCCCTTCTTGTCCAGGTGTAGGTGGTGGCGGGAAAACTTCCCGCGCTGTTGCCTTTGATGAGTTCGGACCAAGAGAGCTTGGACGCTCGCTGCTGCCAGCTGGTGGTCATCAGCTCGCGTCCTATTACAGGGTTTATATGATACAGCTGAAGGTTACATTGTTGCTATAGGCAAGGTTACAGTGGCTCAGATACATTGTAATCCATGTGTAAGATAAAACCATCAGAACACAACACTCTCCACATGTTGCTGAAGTCTATCCTGTATTATCTTGAGCATCACCTTGCTGGCATGTGAGATGAGCGCGATTGTTCGATAATTTGAACATTCTTTGGCATTGCCCTTTTTTGGGATTGGGACGTATACTGATCTTTTCCAATCCTGTGGCCACTGTTTTGTTTTCCAAATCTGCTGGCATATTGAATGCAGTAATTTGACGCCATCATCTTTTAGCGCTTTGAAAAATTCAAATTCACCATCTCCACTAGCTTTGTTGTTTGCAGTGCTCTTTAGGGCCTTTATGACTTCGCTCTCCAAGATGTCTGGCTCAAGTTCAATTTCTTCATCATTGTGATTATCAGGAGTGTTGAGGTCCTTTTTGTAAAGTTCCTCTGTGTACTCTTTCCATCTTTTCTTAATTTCTTCTGCATCAGCTAGCTCCTTTCCGTCTTTGTCCCTTATCATGGTCATTTTTGCTTTAAATGTTCCCTTGATTTCACCGATTATTTGGAAAAGATCTCTGGTTCTGCCTCTTTTGTTGTTTTCCTCCATTTCTCTGCACTGTTCTTTTAGGTAGTTTTCCTTATCTCTCCTTGCTTTTCTTTGAAATTCTGTGTTCAAATGATTGTATCTTTTCCTTTCTCCTTTGACTTTGGCGTTCCTTCTTTCCTCTGCTATTTTAAGAGCCTCATCAGACAACCACTTTGCTTTCTTACTCTTCTTTTCTTTTGGTATGGTTTTCTTTGCTGCTTCCTGCATGATGTCCCTTATCTCCATCCATAATTCTTCTGGTACTCTGTCTACCGAGTCTAAGCCATTAAATCTGTTCATCACCTCCACCGCGTATTCTTTAGGGATGCTGTCTAGGTGATATCTTTCTGGTCTCCGTGTTTTCCCTATTTTCTTTAGTCTAAGCCTGAATTTTGTGATCAGTAGGTTGTGATCTGAGCCACAGTCTGCTCCAGGTCTTGTTTTTGCTGACTATATGGAGGTTCTCCATCTTTGGCTGCAGAGTATGTAGTCAATTTGGTTTCTGTGTTGGCCATCTGGTGATGTCCATGTGTAAAGTCGCCTCTTGTGTTGCTGGAAGAGAGTGTTTGCTATGACCAGTGCGTTCTCTTGGCAGAACTCTATCAATCTTTGCCCTGCTTCATTCTGTACTCCAAGACCAAATTTGCCTGTTATTCCCTCCACTTTTTGATTTCCTACTTTGGCATTCCAGTCTCCTAATATAATTTGGACATCATTTCTTGGTGTCTGTTCTATGAGGTGTTGTAAGTCCTCATAGAACTGGTCCATTGTGGCTTCATCTGCACCAGTGGTTGGTGCATATATTTGGATCACAGTGACATTGAAAGGTTTGCCTTGAATTCTGACTGACATCATTCTGTCATTTTTAAGGTTGTATCCCATTACTGCTTTTGTCACTCTTTTATTGACAATTATGGCTACTCCATTTCTTCTAAGGTTTTCTTGCCCACAGTAGTAGATATGATGGTTTCCAGAGCTGAATTCCCCCATCCCTGTCCATTTGAGCTCACTGATGCCTAAGATATCAATGCTTATTCTTTCCATCTCATTTTTTACCACTTCCAGTTTACCTTGGTTCATTGACCTCACATTCCATGTCCCTATACAGTATTGTTCCTTACAACATTGCATTTCCCCTCCCCCTTTCCTGTCCCTCCCCTTCCTCCCCTCTGTGGTGTTAAGCATCCTGTATCACCTAGCCTGCCCCTTTGTTTTGCCTTTTGTTTTGGTCAATAGGGTTCTCTTGCCAAGATTTGTGGCGTGGTTTGCCGGTGTCTACGCCATTTTTCCCTCCTCATACATTTTATCCACAGTTTTTAAAAGTTTAAAACATTTTAGACAACATATTATCATGCATATTATCACACTTTATACACAGTCTCTATGTCAGTTTCTGTATTTAGTCAGTATAAAGTCTCTATGTCAGTTTCTATATTAAGTCTTCTACATCTGCATATCAGGTACTTATCCTTTGCCTGGGACTCTGAGTCTCTCCCCCTGCTTTTCCTCCTCTGCATAATTAAGGTATAATCTTGGGTCGCAATTTTATTGAAATTTATTTACATTCCTGATCTGCAGTGCGGCCTGGTAGTGGAAAAACCTGGTACTAGAGCAGGGGAGGCTACTTCTCCCCTTCCTAGTCTGGACTGACAAACTCCTAACCCCTGTTCAGTGCTGGACCTTGTCAGCTACACCCCAGGCCAGCTAAAATAGGGATACATCCACATGGGCATTTCCAATTTTATTCATGAGAATGGATATTAGCCATACTGCACATCTATTTCATGGTGAGCCTTAAATGCCTCTCAGAATCACTCTAGTTGTGTCAGGCATCCATTACCAACCTCATCCAAAGATGCCCTGAGGGATTCACCTCTTCCACCCAAACCCAGCATTACCCACCAAACTAATTGTGACCTATTCCTCCGAAACCACCATAGCTAAACCCAAGTGTCTCACGTCCCAGAGTGGAATAGGTAAGCCACCAAAAAAAATCCTATCCGGGCCTCAAAGGCAACCCAACCAGCACTCTAAAATGCAGAGTGGATGGATCATTCAAGTTCCGGAGACAAGAGGCTGGTGTTAGGGCAGGATGGGTCTTAAACCATCTCGACCCTACCCCTGCACCAGTGCTGCAGCAAAGTCCTATCTGCTTCTTTCCACTTTCCACGGAAAGGAAGGAAACTGCCCCTTTCATTCCATGCTATGCCTCAGCTGATATTCAGAGGGGTCCATTATTACTCCTCCTTCACAAAGAGAATGATGTCACTAATTAAAAAATCTCTTCTTTGAATTCAGGATATGTGCAAAATAACATTTACCCTAAAATCTAACAGTGGTATTGTTCACTGAATCTATAACCAGCAAAATCAAAATGTGTGCACTTTATTTCAATTTTATTCCTTATTTAACTTTACAGACTAAGCGCCTAGCAAACTGTTCTGTTTAATATTAAGCTTAGGATAAACAAAGAAGCTAAACACATTTTCAGCTGAAGCTCAAGTACTTTGGCCACCAAGTGAGAAGAGAGGATTCACTGGAGAAGGCCCTGATGCTAGGAAAGATTGAAGGCAAAAGGAGAAAGGGGTAGTAGAGGGTAAGATGGTTAGACAGCTTCATTGACACAGTGGGAGTAGATCTGGGAAGACTGCAGAGGATGGCAGATAACAGAGATGCCTGGTGTGCTGTGGTCCATGGGGTCACAAAGGGTTGGACTCAATTGTGTGACTAAACAACAACAAACAAAGATTGCTATTATGTAAATAAAAATGTGTTTAATTCTTGGTCCCACTTTTTCTTCAGTGAACCCATTGCCCTCTTCCCTATTTTACTCTGGCTGTGGAGCAAGGGAAACTTTTGTGCACACTGGCCCACCTTAGCTACTGCATCATGGGCCCCCTTCTATCATCCCCCACCACCCCCAAGGCCGCTCCCTCCTTCATCTCCCCACCACCCCTAACCCAGCAGCCAAGGCCTGGCTGGCCTGGTGAAGGCTCCCGCTCCTCTCCGTGCCACTCACTCACTCACTCAGTCACCATGCATTTCCTGCCATGGAAGCTGAAGAGGCTCTTGTTCTCCTGTGGGGTGAGCAGCAGGGAGCCCACGTTGGTGACCTGCTAGGGTGGGGGTGGGCTACTGTTGGCTGTTGGTTATGGTGGCTGGCTAGCAGGCAGGGAGGCCAGTGGGGATATCCAGCCACTCCCCTTCTCCCCTCCCTCGGTCGCAGCTCCCCATGGCTGTGGTTTAGGTGTTGGGCCCAGCGTCCCTTCAGTGGAAGTATTTCTTATTCTCTCGGCAGTGGGGGCCCCCTTCATGCCCCTTCTTTTGGGGGCATAAACCCACAAATGGGGTCCCCCTCATGGCCATCTCACCAGGCCAAGGTAGGTGTGTGGCAAGTTTTGGATGGATCCGTCCAGGGGTGTGGGAGCCCATCGCAGACATAAAAACTACACCTTTGTTTTATAGATATAGATTATCACAGATTTACCTGATATCATGAAGTGTTGCAGAAATTATCAATAGGACTTATTTTGTTTTGCCTCCACAAAATACAGTATGTCTGAAATTCACTAGTGAAAATAAACCAGAGAACTTGATGCTTGTGTGACTTGCAATAATACAAGCAGTTCATGCTTGGTTTACATTGGACAAAGCCCAATATAAACTGCTGTACTGCAATGAAAAGGTTGTGAGTTCGATCCTGACTAGGGCTTAAGGTTGATTTAGTCTTCCATACTTCCAAGGTCAGTAAAATAAGTACACAGTATGCTGGGGACAAAATGCTAATTAACTTGTGAACTGCCCAGAGAGTACACTAAGTTATATTGGGTGGTATAGAAGTGTGATTGCTTTGCTTTTTGCATAAAACACCAACAAAACAGAATGCAATAGCCTAGAATAGCAATTATTTAGCTGAGTAAGCCAATCAAATCTACACCACATACATTGTAACAGTTGCCTTCCTCCTGAGTAGAACCTTTGGCATACAAATGAGTAGCAACCCACCTGAATTGTCACACTTAGGAGGACAATCCAGGATTTAGCTTGCCTATTCACAGGTCCTGACTTTAGTCAGGCTGTAGAAAGGTAGCAGAAAGGAAAAATGCACTCCAGCCACTCCATTTAAAATGATGTTGTATTATAGCAAAAGCAGGTTACAGGAGCAAAAAATTACAGGCAAATGAGGAATCTTCATTTCAGAAAGCACATTAAAACCAATAAAAACCTTTCTAAATTTGGAAGCCATAAGGTCTCTCCCTTAGTTTAAAAATGACCACATGATTGCTAAGTTCAAAGCAGACTCAAGAACCTCGAAAAGAAGTAAGTACAAAGGATGTCTCAGCAATTTATGTCCTTCTTTCTGACCTCATAACCCATGATGCTGAACCAGCCATACATTATGAGTGGGGACCAATCAAGTACACAATATGGAAATTAAGGATCCACCTTCGATGATATTTTATCCAACCTCTGGGCTCATGCCCCAAGAATATACCCCCTCACTTGGAATGGCCTCCCCATCTTTTTTTTAATGCGGGCAGTTTTAATGTGGTTAGTTTTTAATAGGTGGGTGGGTATGTTGGGGTTTTAATTGTTTTTAATATGTATGTTTTAAACCTGTTGTGAGCCGCCCTGAGTTGGGTTCACCTGATTGGGTGGCATAGAAATTTGAGCTATAAATAAAATAAATAAAAAATAAATGGCAGTGGGAGGGCAGAGGCTCAGCTTGTTACGTTGTGTATGCAGTAGTGGGCTCCAGAAAATTTTACTACCACACTGTGGGTGTGGTATGGTGGGCATGGTCAGGGAGAAAGCCCTGTGTTGCACCCAAATTAGGACTACTTTATTTCAAAACTTGGAGGGGTGGGGCCAGCCAGAATGTCTGCTACTGGTTCTGGTGAACTGGTGCAAGCCTGCTGATGCCCACTGCCTGGCCTGATAACAACTTGGGCCTCTCTAATCGGAACTGGCACAGATGGTGATAAGGGTTTGCAGAGCTTCTCCAGGGAAAATATGTTCTATCTCTTGCAAAGGCTGGGTGAAACCCAGGGCCTCCCTGTTTGACTTCCAGAACCAAGGTGTCTCCATTTCTATTCCTTACATATGTAACTAGATTAAACAGATTCAGCTTGTTACATCATTCTTCTCTCATCCAATGCAACATTGTTCAAAGTATTTATTGGTACAGTACAGATTTTCTGAATGGAATAGATTTAGTAACACATAGTTGGCATCCAGAAATATTTGTCTGACCTGATCAAAACCAAAGGTTGTTCAGATACTAGTTGACTTGGCTCTTTCATTTGGTTAAGTGAATGGATTTCTCATACAATTTTTGGCAATAAAAACTGACAAGATAGCAAAATAAAGCACATCAGTGAAATGAAAAAGCTTATAAACAATTCATATATCTATTCAGAAGGGGAGAAATAATTGGGGAGCTATTGGAGGATAATTTAAAGTAGAGACAAATTGAAAATGTGCTGGAACAATAATTCACATTGCTAACAAATGTGGCATAAAAATGCTCAAACTATTAGTCAAAGGAGGAACAGCTTTGGTCTCTGCAGTGCACTGGATTAAAATACAACCGCCTTATGAAATTGCCATGAAATTGAGTTGAAGCACATGCAGAACTAAACAGATTGCTTGGAAGGCATTCAGTTACAAATCTGCTCTCTTTTCAGGCCTGCTGAAAATCTAAGCAGATTTCAAGGGAACTGGTTTCAATTATGAGCTCTGCTGTTAGAGGAAACCATATCAAAGGCTACAGCAGCCAGCAGCCAATGGTAGTAAGACACATTTGTTGACTGGCAATACAAAAGTTATTGAATTTCATTTATTTATTTATTTGCTTTACAGAGATGAAAAAGAAGGGCAAGACAGGGAGAGATTAATGGAAGCATTGGTATATTACAAAAACAATGCAGATCCTGTTAAGTCTAAAAGGATCCTGCTTCGTCTGCATGTTTGTAACAATGCATGAGTTTCATTCTCATATGACATCTCTCAGAATCCTACCAACATTTTCAACCTGTCTGCATGAGGCAGGGATGCTTTTATTTATTCCTGCAAGACAATTTATACACATTTTCATATGTATACTCCTCTATATGCACATTTTATAGCTGTAATTCAGTAATAAGTAACAACTAGAATAGGGTCATTAAATCAATGGATCTTATGAAAATATTGACTAACTAAATCCTCATGATTCAATAGACCTACTCTAGTTGTGATTTACTTCTGGACTTCAGCCAATATGTACTTTTTAATATACACTAGGTAGGGATACAAATCCTCATTTTGTCTCATTCATGTCAGCAGGCTATCTTGATATCTGAAGTCAGCATCAAGGATGAAAAATCTAATGTGAATTCTTCATATTCCATAACTGTATATATTTAAAGTTTATCTAATTTAAAAATGGAACTATTTTTTTGTATGTATTTAGTTGCATGAAATTTGCACCAGGAAAAAAGGAATATACTTATCTCCTGATGTTGTGAGGTATTCATATCTACTCATTATAGGCTCATTGGCCACAAATGGAGTATTTTTTTCCATTTCACTTTTATTTGTATAACACTTTATTTGGCCCAAAGGCAACTCAAAGCAGTTTACATTGATGCATGCTGTCTGCACAGTAAACAGCAACAAAAAGTGAACAGGAAACATACAATATAAAATATACAAAAAATAGCAAGAACATAATTAAAATTACAATCAAGAGAAAAAAGCAGTAAAAAAACAGAAACAAGATACAAACAATGAAGCTCGGACAGGGCAAAAGACGAAAGGTCCTCAGTTGTGACTGCAACAGCAGTCGCAAGTGGCCTCAATCCCCGGGGAGATGGAGTGGCTCCAGAGAGAGTGAGGGTCCTCTCAGTGGTGGTGTTTTATTCACCCCTCCAGCCAGGCATGGCATAGAGGGAGGTGGCGAGGGCAGGCGCAGGTGGTCTCAATCCCCAGGGCGATTGAGTGGCTCCAGGGAGAGCAATGGTCCTCTCTGCAGTGGAGGTGGTGGCTTTTTCACCCCTCCAGCAAGGCGTGGCTCAGAGGGGGTGGCAGCAGGCGCAGGTGGCCTCAATCCCTGGGTGATGGAGTGGCTCCAGGGACAGCCAGGGTCCTCTTTGAGGCAGTGGCGGTGGCTTTTTCATCCCTCAGGCCAGGCGTGGCTTGGGGGGGACAGCAGCAGCAGCATGTGCAGGTGGCCTCAATCCCCAGGGCGATGGAGTGGCTTAGGGGAGGTCAAGAGTCCTCTCTGCAGTGGTGGTGGTGGCTTTTTCACCCCTCCAGCCAGGTGTGGCTCGGAGGGGGCAATGGTGGGCGCAGGTGGCCTCAATCCCCAGGGTGATGGAGTGGCTCCAGGGAGAGCAAATGTCTTTAAAGTCACACAACTCCTCATGAAAGTTACTAGCAACATTTCAGTTATGTAGAAGAGTATATGTAAGTGTATGTGAATCAGTTTATGCAAATTTATTTTCCATTCTTAATACAAACATACAGACACAGAGGGGGTGAAAGGAGGGAAAGAAAAAAAGAGAGAGAGAAGCTTGATGGTAAAGCTCTGCTAGTTCTACAGTAATATTTAGTCTGATGAAAAGGAAGGCTGTATCACAATTATATCATATCAGTAGACTGTGATACAATGCCCCACATACATCAGCTAATACAGTATTTGCAGTGGTGGGCATCAACTGATTCGTACCAGTTTGGGTGGGGGGTAGTAAAATTGGGTGGCCATGCCCACCTCCCTGCCCTACCCCTTACACCTCCCTTTTCCACCCCACACACCTCCTCCTCCACCTTAAATTCCGGGTGCACCTTGTGTGAGTGCATGGAGTCGATGGCCCGGGGGGGGGGGGGGGTGGGGGCAACCTGGCCTTGGTGTGGCTGCCTCCCTTGGGGGTCCCACTCCCCCTGTGCACCATGCTGCCTTGGGCTCAGCCATCGCCCAGTCACCTGGCATGAAGTCTGCCCGGCAGGCACTGCTGGTGCTTGAAGTGTTGGTGGCATGTGCGACTGGGGGAAGGGGAGGAAGGAGCTCTTGCTGTTTGAACCAGCCTGTGCAGTGCCACCACCATGAAGAGCAGCAGCCCTTTACCGTCCATCCGCTCAGTGCAAAGTCCGCCTGGGCCGGCAGGTGCTACTGCTGCTGTCAGAAGTGGCATTGGTGGCTACAGGCTGCTCCGGGCAGCACGAGCTCTTCCCTTCCTTTCCCCAGCCACCCACGCTGCTGCCGAAGTGCGATGCACAGCAGCTGCTTGAGGAGGAGGAGGAGCCACTGCTGCCACCGCTACCGTTGAAGGGTGACCATTAGGGACCACTTCATTGGGAAGTTAAATAGCGTTCCATGGGTAGGGGTGGGGAGGGGGTGGGGGAGATCCACTTTGTTGGGAAGGTAAATGGTGGTGTGTGTGTGCGTGCATGCATGCGTGCGTGCGCGTATGGGGAGATTCCACTTTGTTGGGAAGGTAAAGAGTGGTGTTTGGGGGGGGAGGGGATATTCCACTTCATTGGGAAGGAAAACAGCATTCCAAGAGTGGGGTGGATTAGGGGTGGGAGGAGAATTAGATACAATTGGCTTTCAAACAAGGGCAACCTTTACTTTTACCTAATAACAGAAGATCCCTGATTGGTATTCATATTTGCTGTGAGGTTTTAGCCATGGTTAGTTTTAAGTGGTTAGTAAAGTTAAAGGTTGCCCTTGCTCAAAAGCCAGTCACATCCAACTCTAGGACTGCAGTGCTCATCTCCATTTACAGCCAAAGAGCCAATGCTTCCTGTGTTTGCAGACATTTTCATGGCAATATGGCAGGCATGACTAGACCGCCCACAACATAGGCTCCACCCACAACAAAGGCTCCACCCACAATGCAGACTCCACTCATGGTGTGGTAGTGAAAATTTTTGATGCCCACCACTGAGTATTTGTGTTATTGACGGGTGTTTCTAGTTGCATATGGTAAGAATTACATTTTGTTACAAATTGATTCTGGGGTTAATGAGATAACAGAACCAGGACATAAGAAGCATCAACATTTTCCTAAAACAAGGACGGAAAATCTTCTGCTTCAACTTAATTTGATGGGCACTGGGGGCAAGCACCATCTGCAAGCCTCGTCTTGAAGAAAATTTGAAACACTTTTGGAAAATCTATGCTGATACAAAATTGCACACTTGATTTTAAGCCTGAAATTTTATCAGAAGACCTGAATTTTTTTCCAGAGACTGATTGTTCAGTGTGTAGAATACAATGTAGTCAATAATATTCAGAAAGATCACTCTTTTCTCTTGTGAATGAGTAACACCTTATTGAGACAGTATGGATCAAATTGAGTTAAATGCTCCCAATCTAGAAACAATAAATTCTATTTAAATTCTGTGGAAAAAATATGGACTTTGAGCTTTTACAAATTTACTATAGATGTCATCACATATACAACACGGCCATTTATATAACTCATTTTCTATAGGAGAAAAGATGTTCGTATGTCCATGGCTGTTTTCTCTCTTTTAACTCAAATTCACAGAACTTTCTGTCCAACATCTCCTACTAAGCCAAAATGTAATCCACGCTGACATTTCTGATACCTTCTATGATTGCATATGTTTCTATTAAACAACTCTCCATGTATCTTTTATCTTTACTGCTCCAAGTGGTGTCTCTCACCTGCCTCTGTAATGTATTCTCTTTAATCATAGGAACTAGCTTTGTTTCTTTTTTATACTCCCTTTTAAATAACTGAAATTTACACAGAAGCAGCCTCTGGGCACTTAGAAGATTGAAGTAGTGGCGCGGGGGGGGATTTAATGCTTCTAAAAAAAATGCATCACTTCTTGTGAAACATAATGGAAATTATGTCTTTATGCAGAAGAGTATAATCCAAAGGATTTTGGAATAATTTTGCATTATATCAGTGGGAAGGATGCCCATACATCCTGTTATATAGCTCTTTAGGCTGCTTTTCAATATGTAACACTAATTCCTTTGTTGCATTTTATAAATTTTTAGAGAAGTTATACTATGTAATTTTCTTTGCAGGAAGCATTGCATAAATGACAACTGGACTCTTAATGGGATATTATTTAAAAAGCTATAGTTGCATGACTCTTGAGTAAAGAGGGCTTTTTTTTATACTTCAAAACTTTATACAGTAAAACCCCAGGTTACAACTATCCCAGTTTAAGTTTGCTATAGTTTACAATGGCAAATCCTATGGAAATGGCATCCTGGTTTACAAAATTCTAATGTATTTTTGTTTGCTTTACAATGATCAATTCAGGACCATTTTTTATTTTTCAGTGCATCCATATGAATGTTTTGGTTTAAATTTTTTTGGGTTACAATAGAGGCTGTTGGAACGGACCTCCATCGTAACCCAGGTTTTACTGTATTCTTATTGGCGACATTTAAGAGTGATTATATCAGTCATCTTTAATCAGGGAAGCACTCCCTTCTAAAGGGAGATCTAAACAGAGAGAGAGAGGGAGATTGATTCAAAACATTTTGAGGTACACATTCCTTTATTGTTGTTGTTGCTGTGGCCGCCACTGCTGCTGATGCAGACACAGAAGCAGGAAAAAAATCCATACATAAATAATATCACAGTCATACACACACACACACACACACACACACACACACACACACACACACACACACACACACACTGTTTTTGGTTTTTTTGCAACTCAATGTGAAAAGGGATTAGAGGGAAAATGCAGGAAAGATTAACACAAATATGATGACTAAGATTTTCACATTCATATGGGGAAATTGTTCCTGCTTATCAAGAAATGGCATTGTTTGATTTAGGGATAGATTTTTAATTTCTGTCCTCTTTAAAAACAATCTAAATACAGGAATCCGAATCAAGGTAGTCGAGCTCTGGGGGGAGAACAGCTCAGAGTATGCAGTTGTTCACAGACATGGCTCTTTCTAATTTTTGGGCTCTAACACCCGTCAGAGCCAGGCTTTTTTTCCTGACCTGTTTTGCAAAATCTCCTATATCTCAGCACAAGTGACTTCTTCATGTACCAGAAGCAGTTTCCCAGAACAGGGCATCAACAATGCAGAGCTCTGAGAGTAGAAAATAATAAACTTCAGACAGCTGTGAAATAGCAATAGTAGTAGCAACTACACTTTCATACCACCCTGTAGTGCTTAGAACCTTAAAGTATTCTCTGGGTGCTTCACAAGTTAATTAGCATTTGGCCTCCAAAATGCTGGGTACTCATTTTATCATGCTTAGAAGGATGGAAGGGTGAATCAAACTTGAGCCCATTGGGATAAAACCAAGATCATTACACAATGTTACTCAGCTTAACCTTTGTGCCATGAGAGCTCTTATGCAAGGTACTGGCAGATCTCTGAAGTGATGAGGTCTTACATTCTATTGGAGGGTTGGGTAGTAAGTTTTATACTTATTTTGGTGCTAGCTTTATTTTCCTTGATTGGAAGGCCAGTCCTACATTTAAGGTGATGTGTGAAAGAAGTTCCTTTCTGTTATTAGGACATTTGGGAAAATATATTTTGGAAATTCCATAAAGGGATAAGCAATAGAAGAGAAATGTATTTTTTTTGGGGGGGGGGGCGGCATGGTGAGCAGAGTAAGTCTGCAATTCTGTGTTCTCTATAGAATTGAAACTGTGGTCATTTCATCATGCTACCTTAAAACCAAGATAAGCTCCAGTAGCTAAGCTTCTCTAGTCAGAGAGTCTGACTTTTTGTTGTCAAAAGTATCCTCCAGGACTTCATAATTATAGCCCTATAACATTGTACTAATTATTTATAGTTTATATTTTTGGATATCCAGCAAAGTAAAACAACATAAAACATTTATATCTCTTTGTGCTCTTCTTCAGCTGCCATATGCATCCTGGATATTGGCTATCATCATGGTGACAGTCTTCCTGTTCTTAACTCTTCAGAACAATTCTTTCACACCAGTCTCTCAGGTTCTTCCACAATGAAGTCTGTATACATCTAGTACCTCTCTTCCTAGGGATATTTCCTTGCAGAGAGAGTTGGAGTATTATATTTTTTTTATGTTGTTCCCCATGATATGGCCAAGATATTGGAGTTTTCTTTGCTTGATGGTCTTAAAGAGTTCTTTTTCTTTCTCCATCCAGAGCAATACTTCTACATTAGTCACATGGTCAACCCATGATATCCTTAGCAGCCATCTGTAGATCCACATTTCAAAAGCTTTGATTCTCTTTTCAGATGCTTTAGTCAATGTCCAAGCTTCAACTCCATATAACAACATTGGGAATATGTATGTAACATTGCACTATTCAGATCTTTCTAGTGAGAGTTAGATCTCTGTTACATAACAAGTGTCACATTTTTATGAAGGAGGATCTTGCTTTTTCTATTTGTATTTTAATCTCTACCTCGGGATCCCAATTTTCATTTAACATAATCCCCAAAGAGACAACTTTATCCACTCTTTTGATTTCTTGTGTTCTTGCCAATAACTTGTATTGAGTTGGTGTTTGGCTTATAACCAGATGATGTTGAGATCCAAGCCATATTCTGCACCTATTCAGCTGATGGTGCAGGTTCAAATTTGCAGAGGTGTGTGATAAGGCTGTGTGTTGTCCCCAATACTGATTAATATATATTCAGAAAGTATTTTTCAGAAGCATTATCAGATTTAAGCATTGACATACAAATCAAGGGGGGCGTGGCTAAGATGGTGGGCAAGTAGCATGGACTTTTGATCGGCTCACACTAGTAATGCAATTTAAAGAGGTTAATCCCAAAGTGGCAAGGTAAAATTTCCAAAGAAAATGAAGTGCTTGAGGCTCCGAAACTGAAGATCATTATTTGGCACCATTAGGAGACTGGAGGTCGGAGTCCGAGGATCGTGCGGGGGGAGAGGTGTGGCATAAGCTGTACCACTCGAGCCGCTTCGTGGTTCGGACGGGATCTCTTTTTTTAATTAAGTTTTTATTTTTAAAATAAACAATACATAAACAGAATCAAGAGGGAAAACACATAACAATAAAGCAACCACATTACATTACTTTTCATTGCTACAATTCCTTAGATCTTACATATATATATATACATACCCATGAGGGTCAAGCTTCCAATTTAATCTTCCCAAAAACTCATATATTGAGGTACTGGTTTGTCCCCTTTGTCACATATTAAAACATATTCCACAAAAGGTTTCCATATTTCGGACGGGATCTCTAAGATCTGCTTTTGGCAGAGACTTCATTCCTTTCATGTTGGAATAATTACTGTGGCTGAGGTGGTGGATGTGGCACGAGTTGGAACGGAGCGGATCCTGGAAAGTCACAGTAAGTGCCGAGAGCGTGAGAAAGTGAAGAAGAAGGAGGAGGTGGTGGCTGGGCTGAAGTAATGGCGGCGGAGGCATGAAAATGAAACTTAGCAACTAAAAGCACGATACTGAGGGGAAGGGAAAGAGAGGAGCTGCGGAAGGTTTGGAGGAGGAAGAAAGGAAGTAGTTCATGGATAGAAAGTAAGCCTGAAAGTTTGAGAAGTGATATAAATTTGCTTTGAGAACGTACTTGGGTGAAGCTCTGGGTTGGAGGAGCAGAGGAATAGAGAAAAGAGCCGTGCTGTGAAGCCACCATTTGCGGTTGATTTTAAAATGGGGTTTGAGCTTTAAGAGAGAAGTCTGTGAACGGAGCTTAGCTGGACTTTCATTTTAAACTTGCTCCTCCGGATGGAAAGAAAAAAGCTCCTCCGGGCTTGTTACAAAGTATCCCTTTTTTCTCCTCTCTCTCTCTTCTCTCTTCCCCCACTGAGTGCTCCCCCTCCTCCTCCTTGCAACAGGAGGTTCCCTTGCTATAAAGTTATGGACACAGCCTGGCTTTTGGATATCATTTGGGAGCTTTGTTGGAGTGACTCAATCTTCAGTTGGATATTTCTATTGATTTTTTCCTTCTTCTTTGGTTTGGATTTGCTTCGATCAAGGTTTTTGCACTTGGATTATAATTACCTGTGGATTATAATAATTATGTTGATCTCCCGGATCCTTGATGTAAAGTAATAGAGAGGTGGAATCTCCAATCAAGTTCCCGGGTATTAAGATTTTGGCTAAGCTGTGTCGTGTCACTGCAACTGGAAAACAGCAGTAGGGAAGCTTGGTTGATTGAACTTTGAGGGTTCCAGGGGACTGAAAAGGATCGCTGCACTATCCTCTATTATCATCTTTATTACCCTTTGGAAATTAGGAAAGTGATTCTACTTTACAGTTGGAATATTTGATGTGATTAAATTCTGGAACAGTTCCAGGGAGAGGACTTTGCGGGTTTGAAAAGTATTGCTGCACTGAAATTATTGTTTCATATTACAATGAATAAAGTGGCAAGGAGTAAAGGGAAGGAAGAGGAAATTGTGAAACCGAAAAGAAAGAGTAAAGCAAAAGCTGTGGAACCACCTTCATCGTCATCTTCATCATTGCCTGAACCTCCACCTGACCAGACTCACATAATGGTGGAATTGGGTAAATTATTCCAAAAAATTGAGAGGATGGAAGAAGCGAGGGTCAAGGATAAAAATGAAATGTTGGTTAAATTAACAGGATCGATTACTGATCTTTCTAAAAAAATTGATTTAAATACTCATAAGCTGGAGGGTAATGTCAAGTTGATGCAAAATGATATGAAAGAGATAAAAGGAGAAATTAAAGGGATGCATGAGGAGGTGAAAGAAAATAAGATGAAGTTGGATGAGCAAGAAAAAAGGATTGATGCGATGGAAGAGATGATGAGAAAGCAGAATATTGTGATACGTCACATGACTCAAAGAACGCCAGACCAGCTAAGAGACAGAATAGTTAATTGGTTAAATAATTTGAAAATGGGGAAAGATTTTGTCAACGAAGACATTGTAAGTGCTTATAGAGTGGGACCGAGAAGGGGGAAAATTGAACACAGGAATGTATTGGTTAAATTTGCAAATTGGGGGGACAAACTGAAGGTGATGGCTTTTTTAAAACAAGCAGGATCTGGTGTTCTGAAAATTGATGGAACTGATGTGGAGGTATATAATGATATTCTAATTAAGGAACGTGGTTGGAGATACAAAATGAAACTGGTAACAAAAAATTTGATAAAAAAAGCAATAAAATATAATTGGAGACCTCCACAACAGTTAAGGTTTTTCTGTGACAAAAAGATGCAGGTGATAGACAAAAAGACCGATGCTTTGGAATATTTGACTTTACTTGATTTGGTCAGTGCAGGTTCAAGCGAATGGTTGGAGCTAAGGAAAGATCTGTTGGCATCAGGAGGGATAAGAAGAGATTATGGTGAGGAGGATGAGGGAGGTGCTGTGGGACGAGAGCAAACTGGAGGTGCTGGAGCAGAATTGTCATTGATAGTGGTGGAGGAGGAGTCAAGCAAAGGCTAGAAGAAAAGGGAAGGAAGGTGAGAATTTTTTTAAAGGCTAATGGTATTTTTAATAGTTTTTATTTTTAAAATGTGGAGAGCGTGCTTGAGCTTTAACTAACCTGCTTATCTTACACATTCCCCCCTCCCCTCTTTGGCAATCAAAGGTGTTTTTTCTTCTTCTTTTTTGAAGGAGAAAGTGGGGAGGGTGTTACTGTATGTTTTATGTTTTCTTTTAATTATTATAGGTTAATTGGTAGCACGCCCAAGGGAGAGCTCAGGAGAGATAAAAGTGTGGGACAATTTAAATTATGAGGCCGATAAAGATATTAACATGGAATGTAAAAGGTACAGGATCTCAAATTAAGAGGAGGAGGATAGAATCAGCTCTGAAGAGGGATAAACCGGACATAGTCTTTTTACAGGAAATTCATCAAAAATCTCAAGAGACAAACAATTTTTTTTTAAGTTGGATGCAGCACTATGAAAAATCATATGGTACATCAAAATCAAGAGGAGTTGCAATTCTGATCTCGAACAGACTGGGGTTTGAGATAACAAATAGTATTTCAGATGTGGAAGGGAGATTTTTGATAGTGAAAGGGAAAATAGACGATGAGGAAATAATACTGGTAAATATATACACCCCAAACGATCATCAATCGGAATTTTTAGAAAAAATGCGTGTTGTTGTTGTTGTTGTTGTTGTTCAGTCGCACAGTCGGTTCCGACCCTTTGCGACCCTATGGACCATTGTTCTCCAGGCACCTCTGTCCTCCACCATCCCCCTCAGCACTCCCAGTTCTGTGCCCATTGTGTCTACAATACCATCTAGCCATCTCATCTTTGGCCTCCCCCTTCTTCTTTTGTCCTCCACCTTTCCCAACATCAGGGCCTTCTCAAGTGAATCCTCCCTTCTCATTTGATGTCCAAAATACTTTAGCTTCGTCTTTACTATTAGCCCTTCCAATGAGCAGTCAGTGTTGATTTCTTCTAAGATTGACCTATTTGTTCTCCTCGCTGTCCAGGGTACTCTCAAAACTCTCCTCCAACACCACATTTCAAAGGCATCTATTCTTCTGCGTTCAGCTTTCCTAATTGTCCAGCTCTCACATCCGTACATTACCACTGGGAATACCATTGCTTTGACTATTCTAATTTTTGTTTGCAATGTGATGTCTCTGCTTTTCACTATGTTCCCCAGGTTTCTCATGGCTTGTCTCCCAAGAATCAGTCGCCTTTTTATTTCATGGCTGCAATCCCCATCTGCCGTAATCTTTGATCCCAGGAAAGTAAAATCTGTCACTGCTTCTACTTCTTCCCCATCTATTTTCCAGGAACTGATTGGGCCTGTTGCCATTACCTTGGTTTTCTTGATATTGAGTCTCAAACCAGCTTTTGCACTCTCCTCCTTCAGCCCAATCAAGAGGTTCTTTAGGTCTTCCTCACTTTCTGCCATTAGGGTGGTATCGTCTGCATATCTCAGATTGTTTATGTTTCTCCCAGCAATTTTAATCCCATATTGTGATTCCTCCATCCCTGCATTTCGCATTATGTGCTCTGTGTATAGATTAAATAAGCAGGGTGATAAAATGCAGCCTTGTCTTACTCCTTTTCCTATTCCAAACCACTCTGTCATTCCGTGTTCTGTCCTAACTGTTGCTTCTTGGTTCATGTACAGATTTCTCAGGAGGCATATGATGTGCTCTGGTATTCCCATCTCTTTAATTACTTGCCACATCTTGTTGTGGTCCACACAGTCAAATGCCTTAGTGTAATCAATGAAACAAAAGTAAACTTGTTTCTGGTATTCCTTTGTTTTCTCCATGATCCAACGTATGTTGGCAATGTGGTCTCTAGTCCCCCTGCCTCTTCTGAAACCGGCCTGCACCTCTGGTAGTTCTCTCTCCACATGTTGCTGAAGTCTGTCCTGTATTATCTTGAGCATCACCTTGCTGGCGTGTGGGATGAGTGCAATTGTTCGGTAATTTGAGCATTCTTTGGCGTTGCCCTTTTTTGGGATTGGGACGTATACTGATCTTTTCCAATCCTGTGGCCACTGTTTTGTTTTCCAGATTTGCTGGCATATTGAGTGCAGTAATTTGACGCCATCATCTTTTAGCGCTTTGAAAAATTCGACTGGGATACCATCATATCCACTAGCTTTGTTGTTTGCAGTGCTCTTTAGGGCCTTTATAACTTCGCTCTCCAGGATGTCTGGCTCGAGTTCAGTTTTTTCATCATTGTGGTTATCAGGAGTGTTGAGGTCCTTTTTGTAGAGTTCCTCTGTGTACTCTTTCCATCTTTTCTTTATCTCTTCTGCATCAGCTAGCTCTTTTCCATCTTTGTCCCTTATCATGGTCATTTTTGCTTTGAATGTTCCCTTTATTTCCCCGATTTTTCTGAAGAGATCTCTAGTCCTGCCTCTTTTGTTGTTTTCCTCCATTTCTTTGCACTGTTCTTTTAGGTAGTTTTCCTTATCTCTCCTTGCTTTTCTTTGAAATTCTGTGTTCAGAAGATTGTATTTTTTCCTTTCTCTTTTGACTTTCGCCTTCCTTCTTTCCTCTGCTATTTTAAGAGCCTCATTAGACAACCATTTTGCTTTCTTACGCTTCTTTTCTTTTGGTATGGTTTTCTTTGCTGCTTCCTGCATGATGTCCTTTATCTCTGTCCATAATTCTTCTGGCACTCTGTCTATTGCGTCCAGGCCATTATATCTGTTCATCACCTCCACCGTGTATTCTTTAGGGATGCTGTCTAGGTGATATCTGTCTGGTCTTCTTGTTTTCCCTATTTTCTTTAGTCTTAACCTGAATTTTGCGATCAGTAGGTTGTGATCTGAGCCACAGTCTGCTCCAGGTCTTGTTTTTGCTGATTGTATGGAGGTTCTCCATCTTTGGCTGCAGAGTATGTAGTCAATTTGGTTTCGGTGTTGGCCATCTGGTGATGTCCATGTGTAAAGTCGCCTCTTGTGTTGCTGGAAGAGAGTGTTTGCTATGACCAGTGCGTTCTCTTGGCAGAACTCTATCAATCTTTGCCCTGCTTCGTTCTGTACTCCAAGACCAAACTTGCCTGTTATTCCCTCCACTTTTTGATTTCCTACTTTGGCATTCCAGTCTCCTAATATAATTTGGACATCATTTCTTGGTGTCTGTTCTATGAGGTGTTCTAGGTCCTCATAGAACTGGTCCACTGTGGCTTCATCTGCACTAGTGGTTGGTGCATAGACTTGGATTACGGTGATATTGAAAGGTTTGCCTTGAATTCTGACTGACATCATTCTGTCATTTTTGAGGTTATATCCCATTACTGCTTTTCTTACTCTCTTATTGACAATTATGGCTACTCCATGCCTTCTAAGGTTTTCTTGTCCACAGTAGTAGATATGATGGTTTCCAGAGCTGAATTCACCCATCCCTGTCCATTTGAGCTCACTGATGCCCAAGTAAAAGAAAAATCAAGGAGGATGATTGTGGATGGTGATTTTAATTTAGTAAGATCAAATCTGGATTGTACAAACATATTAAGAAGTGGAAAAGGGATTAAAGGGCAAATGTTGGATAATTGGATGATTGCACTAGGTTTGAAAGATTCCTGGAGAGAACTTAAGGGATCAGAAAGGGTATATTCTTATTTTTCGCAGGTTTACAACTCTTATTCCAGAATTGATTATATATTTGTATCTGAAAATTTGTTTAAAAATATGGAGGAAATGGAAGTCGGAATTTTTAAGGAATCTGAACACGCAAAGGTGATACTGGATCTGAAATTATGGAACGATATTAGATTAACTTGGAAATATGATCCTAACCTATTCAGAGATCAGAAGTGTAAAGAACAAATTATGAAGAGTTGGAGTGAAAGTTGGTATTGGAATGATAATGGTGAGGTAGAATACAATGTGGTCTGGGATACCATGAAGTCAATTCTTAGAGGGGAGTGTATAAAGTTGGCAAGTAATAGATATAAAAATTATAAGTTAACACAGGATAAGCTTGAAAAGGAGATAAAGCAGTTACAGGAGGAGCATTCAAAAACAAAGAATTAAAAAAGTTTTTGCTAATTTATTAAGATTAAAGACTGAATTGGCAGATAAAGAAATTGAAAAGGTGAAAAGAGTTCTGGTTTATTTAAAAGGGGAATATTTTGAATTTAGTAATAAAAATTCAAAATTATTAGCAAAGGATGAAAGGGAAAAGAGGGAAATCGGAGTCTTCATTAATGAACAAGGGATAAGATGTAATAAAATAAAGGATAAATGTAAAATTGTGAAGGATTTTTATCAAGCTCTTTATGCAAAGAAAGACATAGATGAGGGGAAACTTAAAAAGCAACTAGAGATGCAAATAATCAGTGGTATAAAACAGGAACATAGGGACAGAATGGAAGAATCAGTGACAGAGAAAGAAGTAAAAGAGGTAATTGCTAGATTGAAGTTGGGAAAAGCCCCTGGAGAAGATGGGTTGCCCGCTGATTTTTATAAGGAATTTGGAGATATTGTGGTATCAAAGTTGGTAAAATTATATAATTATATATTAGATGGTGGGCAAATCCTGACTTCATGGTATAGGACCGCAATTGTACTTTTGCCAAAACCTGGAAAGAATTTAGAGAAAGTAGAATCCTATAGACCCATTTCATTGATAAATCAAGATGCCAAGATCTTAACGACAATACTTGCTAATCGTTTGAATAATTTCATGGCGGAATATATAAATACTGATCAAGTGGGGTTCTTGAAAGGAGGACATATGGCAGATTTGACCAGAAGAGTAGTGGATTTAGTGGACACAGTGAGTCAAACAAAAGAAAAAGTGGGATTAATATCTCTGGATATATTCAAGGCATTTGACTCTCTTCAATGGATTTCAATTAAGGAAATAATTAAAAGTTATGGATTTGGTGTCAAATTTAGAAGGGTAATTGGCCAATTATATCAGCAAGGAATAGCCACTGTCAGAGTAAATGATGAGGTTACAGACGAGGTAAAGTTGGAGGCAGGTACGAGACAGGGCTGTCCTTTATCTCCAATACTATTTATTATGGCAATGGAGTTATTAGCAAAAGCTATAAGAGAGGAAGGAAAAATAGAGGGGATTATGGGAAATAAGATAAGTATGTATGCTAATGACACTTTGATAATTGTAAAACAACCAGAGAAGGTAATGAATAGAATTAGGCAACATCTAAAGGAATCTGAGGATATTACTGGGTTGAAAATAAATTGGGATAAATCAAAAACGATGCTTTGTAATATGGATGAGAAAGATCAGAAGAAGATAAAGGATATAGTAAATTTTCAGATCAAGAATAAGATGAAATATTTGGGAATAATTATATCAAACAAATTGGGAGAGCTTAAAAGACTGAACTATGATAGTTTGAAAACTGAAATTAAGAACAGGATACAAAGTTTTCAAAAGCTGAAACTTTCATGGTTCGGGAGAATTGCACTCGCTAAAATGATGTTGTTATCTAGAATAAATTTCTTATTTGACGCATTAGCAATCCAATTGAAGGACAAGGAAATTAAGGAGTTTCAAAAACTGATTAACAACTTTTGTAATGGTGGAAAGAAATCCAGGTTACCAAAAAAGCTATGGTACTTACCGCAGAAAGAAGGAGGGTTGGGAATGCCGAATTTGATGGCATACTATCGGGCATTTCAAATTAAGAATGTCGTGAAGATCTTGGCAAGGGAAAAGGTAATATGGGAGGATATTGAGACGAGGGACTATAGACATATAGGTAAAATAGTTTTTTTAGGTGGTAATTTAGAAAAGGTAGTTACTAAAAATATTATGATGAAAGGATTAATGAGTGTATGGAAGAGGGTGAAGAAAGATCTGGTTCCGAATGTCTCTCCAATACTGGAAATTTTAGACATGGTGAGTTTTCCAATTAACATAAATGAGGAGACAAAGGAGGTTTTGAAGAAAATGAAGTTATCCTGTTGAAAGACTGGTTCCGGATATGCAACAATGAGGCTAGTAGGATAAAATTGTTTGAGCAATTAAAATTAATTGGTTTCAGAGATTGAGGATTATTAAATGGAACAGTAAATATATGAGTGCTTATGATTTGGAAAGAGAAAAGACGGAATTTGAAGAGCTGATTCTAAAAGTCAGAAAGGGGGATAAAAATATTAAGGGACTAGTCAGTAAACTGTATACAATACTAAATAAGGATGGTGATCCACAAGAGGATTTGAAATTAAGGTGGGAACAAGAATTGAATATAAAGATAGGAAGAGATATATGGAGAAATAAATGGAAAAAGAGGATTATGAGAACTATGTCGGTTAGAATAAAGGAACATAACTTTAAAATGTTGTGGAGATGGTATCTGACCCCAGTGAGGTTACACCAAATGGATAATAAAAAAGACAAAATGTGTTGGAGATGCAAGGACTCTATTGGAATGTATGAACATATGTGGTGGGGTTGTAAAGTGGTTAAAGATTTTTGGAAAAGAATTGAAAAAGAAATCGGAGAAATATTGGACAAGATGATTAAATTGGGCCCAGGTACCACCTTGTTAACAAATGTGGAAGGTATTAATTTAAACAAGGATGAGAAAGAGTTATTAGAAATAATGATTACAACGGCTAGGCATTGTATTGCTAGACATTGGAAAAATGATGTAATTATACAAACTGAAGAGTGGTATAAAGAAATGTGGAATTTAGCATTGAATGATAAATTGACTTGGGAGATAAAGAAAAAGAGGGATAATATGAAAGAAAATAGATTTTGGAATATCTGGAAACCTTTTGTGGACCACTCCCTTAAGGGGAATGAAAGAAACAGACCTGTACCAGAGCATAGTGGATTTTGGAATTAAATTATTGAGATATCTTGAGCTCTCCAGGGCAATGTAAATAAACACAGGGTGTTTTACTTTCTATATATATTTTTCTTTTCTTTTTTCCTTTTTCCTCTTTCCCCCTATTTTTTTCCTATTCATAATGGTATTATATGACTTACTAGAAAAGGAGTTTTAGAGATAACAGTTAAGGTTAGAAAATAACCATTAAGTAATAAATCAAGAGATTATAAGTACAATGATGTTTTTTAGGTATTAGGATAGGTGTGCATAATTTTTTAAAGTTGTTTTTGTATTATGTATTTTGACTATTTTTAAGTATTATGTTGTATACTTTATTTGTTTTGTATTGTGTTTTGCATTTTATATGTATAAAAATTTATTATTAAAAAAAGACATACAAATCAATAGGGAATACCTGAGTAACATCTGATAAGCTGATGACACAGTGTTGTTGGCCACAAATCTTGCAGATCTTCAGTTAGAGCTTCTTTTGTTGGCCTGTTTAATAAGGAAGAACACAGAGATTTTTCTGGACATTCAGTTCATCTGCCTTGCATGGGTTAGATGACCAAACCATGGACCACACTATATTTAGCTGTTCTTTATGTCAGTTTGGAGGCACATTGGAGGACTTGCATAGTGCCACAGATGAAGCATTTCAATGGCTTTCAAACCTACCGTATTTTTTGGACCATAAGATGCACTTTTTCTCCCCCAAAATTGGGGAGAAAATGAGGGTGCATCTTATAGTCCAAATGTTGGTCTTTGGCCAGCTGTGGCTGTTGTAAAAGGATATTTTACAAGAGTCACAGCTGGTCGAAGACTACTACTGCCACCTCTCAGCTGTTCAGCTAGTTTGCGGCTCGGGGAAAAACATATGAAAAACAAGTGGCCATTAGAGGGCGAAAATTGCAATTTCCCATTTAAATGCATTGGAAATAAATTTATTGTATTCAAAAGTTTTCTGTTTGTATGTTCCCAATGCATTTAAGTGGGAAACCAAACCTGTGCTTAAAAAGAAAAGGTTTCACTTACCTTGATGCCTTTGTCTCTACTCCACGTGGACAACATGGAGGGGGGAACATGGTTGAGCAAGAGGCTAGGCTAGAGTATCACTTCCTTCCTCAGTGCAATTGGCCTGGTCTGCCCATTTCCCCTGCAGCGCTACCACTGGTTGCTGGTGCAAAATACAGTATAAATTTTTTTTCCTGCTCTGAAAACTGGGTACGTCTTATGGTCCAAAAAAAAATGGTAGATGTGGAACTCTAGCTAGGAATTAGAAACTCAGAGGTTTTGTCTGAACTTTTTGAAAACACGTTTGATGCATGTTTACAATATGTGTGGTATGGGTCCCAATTGTTTGTCTGAAATCCATTTTAGGCTTTCTAGTTACACACACACACACACACACACACACACACACACACACACACACACACACACACACACACACACACACACACACACACACACACACACACACACACAGGGGTGCATGCCAGGCACCCCTATCCTCCACCAGCCTTTCCCACTCTCTCTACCTTCCTCCCCCCATTGGAATTTCCTGTTGATAGTTATGGTGTCTGCAAGAACCATCTCCATGTTCCTCCCCCTCCCCCTGCCACCTGGATCTTCTGGGAACAAAAGGAGAGCAAAGTAATGGCATAGCTCGGGGGGGGGCAGCTCACTCCTGCCTTACACTATTCATGACCCTTCTTGCAACATGCCATGACAACAGCAGTGCAGAGCCTTACAGGTAGGAGCTTCTCTCTTCTGCCTGTTTCCTGCACCTACTTTGTAAAATAACTATGGAGATGGTACTTGATATCAGCAAGATTAAATCAGATTTATATTACCAAAACCAGAATGAGTTGGAGATGTAAGAATACAATGGGAACTTATGTTCATATGTGTTGGAGTTGTAGTGTTGTTAAAAACTTTTGGGGCCTGGTACCATTTTGCTGACAGATATGGAAGATAAAGCATCAGCAATATCGTTATCGATACCTGGTACATGTCTGGCCTTAAAAAGCACATTAAGGCGTAGGCTACGTAAAACAAACTGGCGGACCAACGCCATCACCCTGGGTGATTTAGACGTCTGAGCGTTAACAATGTGCACAACCGCAGCATTGTCGCACCAAAAATGGACCACTGAGTCGGCCCACTCCTCGCCCCATAGCATCAAAGCTCCCAGGATTGGAAAGAACTCAAGAAATGTAAGATCGCGGAGGCAATCTGTGCCCCGCCATGCTGGAGGCCATTGGCCATAAGCCCACCTCCCCTCAAAGTAAATCCCATACCCCAGGGAGCCGGAGGCATCCGACTGTACTTGAAACCTAGGGGAAACTAAAAGGTCAGACCTCCAAAAGGAGACCCCGTTGAAGTCCCGCAGGAATGTGAGCCAAACCAAAAGGTCAGCCCTCATGCCCCTGGTCAGTCGGACCCTATGATGGCGCCTTGACAGGCCGGACATGGCGTCACATAGGCGCCGAGCAAATGCTCTGCCAGGCATGACCACCCTGCAGGCAAAGATAAGATGGCCATGTAGAACCTGAAGCTCACGAAGTGACACTTTACGTTTGGCCAGCAAGGCCAAAAACATCGCGGAGATCCGGGTGACCTTATCGATGGGCAACCGGGATGCCTGTGCGACCGTGTCAATTTCAATACCCAGAAGTGTGAGCGTAGTTGATGGGCCCTCGGTCTTTTCGGGCGCTAAAGGGACACCCAGTCCCTGCATTAGCGTCTGAAATGTGGTGAGGAGACGCGTGCACGTGTCCAAGCCCCGTTCACCCCCGAACAAAAAGTCATCGAGGTAATGGGATACAGACTGAGACCCGGACCTGCGAACAAAGGCCCACTGAAGGAAAGTGCTAAAACGTTCAAATGCTGAACAGGATATAGAGCAGCCAAAAGGCATGGCCTTATCTACATAAAACTTCCCTTGGAATCTAAAACCCAATAGCTCAAAGTCCCCCGGGTGCACTGGCAACAATCGGAATGCCGATTTAATGTCACATTTTGCCAGGAGGGCACCAGGACCACAAGAGCGCACCATTCGCAGGGCTTGGTCAAAAGACGTATACCTGACCGAACAAAGGTCATCAGGAATAGCATCATTGACAGAATAACCCGCCGGGTACGATAAATGGTGGATTAAACGAAATTCCCCCGGGGCCTTTTTGGGTACCAACCCCAGAGGGGAAACCTTCAGGTTGGGAAAGGGTGGTACAGAAAAGGGGCCTGCCACCCTCTTGGCCTCTACCTCCTTAGCAATACTCAGGGCAGCCACCTCCTCTCTACCCTTCAGGGACAGTAAATTGGGTGCATCTTGGGGTCCCCGCACTCCTTTGAATGGGATACGGAAGCCCCACTGAAAACCCTCCAGGAGGTACCTCGCGTCCTCCCTCCTTGGATAAGTTGAGAGCCATCGCTCCAACATATACACATTAACTGGGGAGGGGGCCTTTTGTCTGGCTAGCTCCATCAGCAGAAGCTCTGCCCGCTCCCTGTCCACCTCTACCTCTGCCCTGTGACCCACCGGCCCGCGGGCACATGGCGGCGGCGTGGGGGCCAGCGCAAGAGAGACACTCGTGTTTGTATCGGCACTGCTGCTTATTGCACACGCCATTAGCCGAGAAGCTCCAACACAGCAAGCGGGCTGGAACCCCCTGCCCCACTGGCTGGCGGGAAGCCTGCGTTGGAGCAGCTCGCTGGACGGCATGGCCACAATGGTACCTATCCCCAGGCGCCGGACGCGTGGGGGTCATGTACAATAGCCACAATTTCTGACGGCTAATCCCATCTCAACTCCGGGTGCAAGGGCACCCTCATTCTGAATTCCTCATCGTAAGCCAACCACGATGGGCCAGGAAAATCCACCATCGCCCTGTAAATATTGTCCAAATATTGGACCATATGAATGGCCAGGTCAGGCCGGGCC
Organism: Bradypodion pumilum; assembly: GCA_035047305.1. Lineage (NCBI taxonomy): Eukaryota > Metazoa > Chordata > Lepidosauria > Squamata > Chamaeleonidae > Bradypodion > Bradypodion pumilum. The sequence goes on along the minus strand of JAWDJD010000003.1, from coordinate 211,892,900 downwards.
CTAAGGTACACCGCCATATAAATAAGATATGCGGGCAACCAGTTGGCCCAGGTGCGTGGTGGCTTACGATGGCAGGACAGTTCTTTGTCTCTGTCATCCTGTCCCTCTCTCTCCTCCTTAGTGGGCTCATGGTTCAATAGGGAGAATATATCCACATACTCCCCCTGCCAAATCTTTTCCCTCGTGACCTGGGACAAATGATCACCAAGGGGCAATGAATAACCAGCCATCGGCAAGGCCGTCACCGGCACATTAGGTACACGGGGCATACGCAGCAGAACCTGGACCACCCCTGCTATGCCTGGCACTGCCCCGGGGGCGAAAACCCCCACCCCCAATGTTGTGCCAGTATGGGACCAAGGGGCACTGGGATAGGCTGGCAACTGTTGCCCACTCGCCTTGACTTGACGAGGCCATGCCCACTGAACCCCACCACTGGGAGTGGACTGCGATGTGGGTGCATTAACTTGAACCTGATACTCACTAGGTGCACCCAAGTGAGCCGCCCCCACTGGGGTTTCCGGCCAACGGCGGGCGTCGGAGCTCGCGACCAGAATCGAGCTCTGGGGCTGCACCTGACCACTCTCCTGTTGTAGCGCTGGACGAACAGGGAGCTGCGAGACACCGGCAGGCGCAGGCCGGAGCGTCTCAAGTAGCTCAACCCGGCTGGCCGCTTGTTGCAGTGTGGCAGCCGTCGAGGTAGCCGGTGAACACAAAGGGCCCCCAGCTGAGAGAGAAGGGCCCCCTGCCATGGGGTTGTGTGCAATCCCCAAGGATGCCTCAAGCACAGCTAAACGCGTTAGCAACGCATCCACTGCCACAGATCCCCCAGTATAAAGTGGGCTGGGTGGGCCGGACGGCCCACCAGGCATTTGACCAGGAAACCCAAAATGAGCACCTGGGCCCGAATAGGGCCAAGCCCAAAACTCCGGCCCATGAGGGGCCGGAGTGGGAACGTGCTGTGCACCCGCACCAGGCCCTCCCCCGCTGACCTGACCCATGGCCGGCAACTGCGGGCCGAGGGTCGAAGCACCTGAAGGGCTGGCCAGAGGCTGGCCAGCTGAGGGCCAAGCACCAGCCTACATCGCCCCACCGGTATCGGTGGGTAAAGCTGGGGTAGTGCCCTGCCGCGTGGGCGCAGCCCTGGTCCTCCGACCTGAGGGCTGCCCTCCGCGCTGTGCAGGGCCCGCAAAAGTCCTCCCCGTTGGCCACGGTTTCGTCACCGGGGCCTTCCATTTGGGAGGCATATCTGTAGCAAGAGCAGGATCCCTTTCCAGGGATCAACCTAACGCCAAAAAGCACAGAGCAGCCAGCAAGCCAAAGGCTCTGTGCAACTCCTTCCTTCCCAGCCGGGAAAGACCAAGGGCTAAAGAGCCGAAGAGTCAAGGAACAGCGACGGAGAAAACTTCTCCTCTCTGTCGCTATTTTAAAATGGCAGCTCGGCTGCCTCGTGGCCACCCCTTTTATAGAGGGGTGACCACGGCCCCTAACTCACCCGGATGTCTGAGTCCGGGTGGGGTGGGGGCCTGCAAAGAGCGTGGTGGCCATTTTGGCGCCGCGCTTTCATTATCCATATACCGGTGTCTGAGTCTTTCTTTGGGGGGTGCACCTGCAATGGAGTGACTCAACTCATCCCCCAGGGCAATGTGTATTACTGACTTTTGTTATGTTTTAAGTCAAGTAGTTTAATGAGATGAGTCCGACAAGTGCTTGTTGTATAATAATATGTTAAATATAGCATAGTTTATAAGCTGATAGGAAAAGGGGAAGGATAAGATATAATGAACAATGATAGATTTTAACATATAAAATATGAGATGAACACTTTGAAGATTCCAGATGGAAAAGAGAAAAGTAATATCAAGTTCGTATTTTGTTTATGTCATGTATGGTTTTTTTCTTTTTGTATTTTTCAACTTTTTAGTTAATTGGTTTAATGTTCTCTTTTTATATGATTTCTATGTTATTGTTTTCTCTTTGAAAATTTAATATATATATTTTTACAAAAGTAAAATCACTATGACACACCCCATGGCATCCCATAGAATCCTCCCTGCAGTCAATCTGAGGTCAGTGTATTTCTGATAACTGCTAACACAGAGACTTACTTATTTAGACTTAGTTCCTCTTCATGCTATACAACATATGAGGCAATAAGGCTCCTTGTTGCTTCTACAGCAATATTACAGGACCAGTGTGCTAACCTGGCTCTGAACTCTCCTCCTTTCTCATCCGTGTTTGGGACCAGCAATGGTGGATTTGCTAACATTGAGAAACATCCTTTTTTCCCAAATTATAAAGGCTACTTTTCCATATAAATGAGCAAAGGTGTACAACTAAGAGTAATAGAAAGAGGAAGAGAGAGGCATGTGTTTCATTCACTTCCACCTGTCATACAGATTTTTTTGAAATATTCATGGTCTGCATTGTTCTATCACGTATATGGCATCCTTGTTAACATTTCACTATAATTTAGGACATATTTCATAAGCACAACTGTTAAATATTTATGACTAATGTTCATTACTTAAAAAGCACTTCACATATACATCTCCAGTTTAATTATTAATACCGTGAGTTTGGACAGACCTTGTTTTTATAGCTTTGCTCTTTGGAAATTGACTTCTCATCTATTTTGGTATTAATATCCCAAGATGCCAAATAAACCAAAGCAGAGATATATCTCAGAATGTGCTCCATTGTATTAACTCATCAAAACACAACCACTAGCAGTCTTAGGAAACATCCTAATGGAACCCTGCATATCTGTCTGTCTATCCAACCATCTATCCTTTCATCTAAGCACAAATATACAAATATACACACACACATACAACTGGATGAAAACAGATTTTGAGTTACATGAAGAGTTTGCTAAATACCTCTGACAGTCTGCTCTTCCTCTTAAATAGATATTCATTGGAAACATGAGCTAACCTTGTTATGGGATTCTTTCATAGTCACAGAGGCCAGGAGAACTCTAAAAATATCTTGAATTACCCTCAGCCTTAATTAGACCAGGACTCTCATCTATGCAACATACAATTGCATTACATAGTTGGGAAAATCTCTTCTTCCTCTTCCTCATTCTCTTCCTCTATTTTGGTGATCATCATGGTGATCAGCCATGAAGACTGTCCTGAGAATATAGTGCCTTTCATCTGCCTTCTGCATCACAGCAGAAGGCATCACTGAAGATTTCCATGGACATTTCCAAAACAAGGTTCTTTTCTCATTTAGTGATTGATTTGAAATCTTCCTCAAAGTATCATTTTGATAAAAAAAATCCTTCAACACATTTTAATCTCCTCTATTGCAAAATTATTCTCAAGATGTGTAACTGAAAAATGGGAAAAGTTGGAAGGTTGGCAGGCAAATTACAACGGTTGTCACGACCAAATCAAACAGCATCTTTTATTCTCTCTTACCTCACTGATGTCTTTGCAAGTTCTCAAGCATAATGAAGGTGGTTGTTTGCCCCTTCTAGTAATTGCTTGGTCCATATATTAATAAACAGGTGGTTGAAAAGAACTCTTGTTTTCAAGCACTGTGGCTCATGTATCCTGCATGACAGACAGATTTTAATATTTACAAGTCTTCCATTGCATAATGGCTACAAAATATTACATAATTAAAGCAGTGCTGGGCATCAGCCAGTCCGCCCCAGTCTGAGCGGATCAGTAGTAGACCTGGCTGGCCACACACCCTCCCCACTCCACCCCACCCACTTCTTCCTGGGAGAGTGGGCAACAGCATCGGCTCTTCCTCCTTCTCCTCCAGAGTGGCTGCTGCTACCTCCTTAATAGGCTGCGGGTGCCACTCGGGTGGTGGTGGAGGTGGTTGCGTGTGCACACCTGGGGGGAGAGGGAGCTGACGTTGCAATACCCAGAGCAGCTTGCCCACCTCCGTTCCCCATGCCTTCTTCTAGCAGCAGTAGCAGCAACTTTCGCGATGCCTGGACCTAGTCCTGCAGGAACACAGGATGTTTGTCTGGGCATTGCAAGAGTTGCCGTGCTTGCGCCATGCTGCCTGGGTTCAGGTTGCTCATCTCTGTTTCAAAGCTGAAGAGCCAGTGCTGTCTGCTGCTGCAGATGTTTCCATGGTCATGTGGCAGGCATGGCTAGACACCGGAGTGCACGGAACACTGTTTACCTTCCCACCAAAGTGGTCCCTATTTATCCACTTGCAATTTCTTGCTTTTGAACTGCTAGGTTGGCAGGAACTGGGACAAAGACAGGAGCTCATCCTGTCCTGCAGTACTTGGGAATCAAACTGCTGACCTGCAAACTTCCAGTCAGAGCCTTAGCCACTTGAGCTCAGTGGTTAAGAAGCTTGCCTTGTTAGCTGGAAGGTCGACATGACCGTTTGAGCTCTCATCTCTGTCCTAGCTCCTGGCAACCGCAAGTTGATAAATAGGGACCACTTCAGTGGGAAAGGTAACAACATTCTGGTGTCTAGTCATGCCTGCCACATCTACAAACAGACTGTGCTGACTCTTTGGCTATAAACAGATGAGCACTGAACCCTAGAGTCAGATATGACTGGCAGCTTTGGATCTAACAATAGGTAAAGGTAATGGTTGCCTTTGCTCAAAAGCCAGTTGTATCTGACTCTAGGGTGCAGTGCTCATCTCTATTTACAGCCAAAGAGCCAGTGTTGTCTGTGTTTGCAGATGTTTTCATGGGCTATGTGGCAGGCATGACTAGATTGGCCACCCAGTCACATGCCCACCAATTAGGCCACACCCATTGATTAGGCCACACCCACCAGTTAGGCCACACTCACCAGTTAGGCCATGCCCACTGTGTGGTAGTAAATTTTTTTGGTGCCCATCACTGAATTAAAGGTGCTACTTTCTGCTAGATCTTGTGTGTACATGATAGTAAAATTTTCTGCTGCTTTACTGTATGAACACCTGCAATGAACATTTCTAGCAGTACATAACATATATCAAAATACAGGCTGAAATCCAGCAGTAAACTGCAAGTAGATGAAGCCCGTCAAATCAGTGGGGATATGATGAGTTAACTGTTCTATAAATTAGAATAATTCAGTTGGTTTACTCTAGCTATCACTTACTTCATCCATTAGTTAAATTAGAGGAAAAGCATTTTAGATATCCCAATGTGTTACCAATAATACTTTATTGTCCACATGAAAAAATTACTCATAATTGCCTCACTAGCTTCAGCTTTTAGAGAGTCAGATGACTATGTCTGAAGCTGCATAAACTTGGAGTAAACATTCTGACTGCTTCCACTGGAGCAGAAGAAGCCACAGTCAATCAGTTCTATGGAAACCTACAGCACCTCCTAGAACTGACACCATAGGATACTGGAATGCCATAGTAGAAAGTCAAAAGGTAACTGGAATAATAGGCAAGTTTGGCCTTGGAATACAGAATGAAGCAGGGCAAAGGCTAATAGAGTTTTGCCAAGATAATGCACTGGTAATAGCAAACACCCTCTTTCAACAACCTAAGAGGAGGCTACACATGGACATCACCACATGGCCAACATCGAAATCAGATTGACTACAGACTCTGCAGCCAAAAATGGAGAAGCTCTATACAGTCAGCAAAGATTAGATCTGGAACAGACTGTGGCTCAGATCATGAACTACTGATTGCCAAATTTAGGCTTAGACTGAAGAAAACAGGAAAACAATTAGGCCACAAAGGTATGCCCTAGATAACATCCCTAAGGAATATATGGTGGAGGTGAAGAATAGATTAAAGAGATTGGACTTGATAGACAGAGTGCCTCAAGAATTATGGATGGAAGTTCATAACATCATACAGGAGGCAGTAATTAGAACAATACCAAGGGAAAAGAAATGCAAGAAAGCAAAGTGGTTGTCTAATGAGGCTCTTCAAATAGCTGAAGAAAGGAAGGAAGCAAAAATCAAAGGAGAAAGATAAAGATTCACTCAACTGAATACAGAATTCCAAAGGAAAGCAAGGAGACATAAGAAGGCCTTCTTAAATGAACAGAGCAAAGTAATATAGGAAAACAACAGAAGGGGAGGACTAGAGATTTCTTCAAAAATTGGGGAAATTCAGGGAATATTTCAAGCAAAAATGGCCATGATAAGGGACAAAATGCTAGAGACCTAGCAGATACAAAAAGGACCTCAATGTCCCTGACAACCACAAGGTTGAGAACATTGGCCTTGAGTCGGACGTTCTGGTGTGTTAAGTCAAGAGGGCCCTAGAAAGCATTGCTAACAACAAGGCTAGAGAAGATGATAGTATTCCAGTTGAATTATTCAGAGCCCTAAAAGATGATGCAATTAAAGTGCTGCACTCAATATGCCAACAGATTTGGAAAACACAGCAGTGGCAACAGGATTGGAAAAGGTCAATCTATGTTCCTATTCCAAAGATGGGCAATGACAAAGAATGTTCAAATTATCATACAATTATCATACAATTGAACTCATTTCACATGCTAGCAAGGACATGCTCAAGATAATACAGGCTAGGTTTCAGCAGTACACATATCAAGAACTTCCAGAAGTGCAGGCTGGGTTCTAAAGAGGCAGGGGAACTAGAGACTGAATTGTCAACATTCACTGAATCATGGTGAAATCAAAGGAGTACCAGAAAGAAGTCTACTTCTGTTCTGTTGAGTACACCAAGGCCTTTGATTGTGTAGACCACAATTAACTGTGGCAAGTCCTGAAAGAGATGGAAATACCAGACCACCTCATCTGTCTTTTGAGAAATCTGTACAGGAGTCAAGAAGCAATATTAAGGATAGGATATAGAACAACTGAGTAGTTTAGAATAGGAAAAGCAGTACAACAAGGTTGCATATTGTCACCCTGCTTATTTAACTGATATGCAGAGTACATAATGCACAATACAGGGCTGGATGAATCACAAGCTGGAATTAAAATTGAAAGGAGAAACATCAACAACCTGAGATTTGCAGATGATACTACCTTAATGGCAGAAAATGAAGAAGACCTAAAGAACCTCTTGATTAGGGTAAAAGAAGAAAGTGCAAAAAGCTGACCTGAGACTCAACATCACAAAAACCAAGTTAATGGCAACTGGCCCTATCACTTCCTGGCAAATAGAAGAGCAAGAAATTGAAGCAGTAACAGACTTTACCATTTTAGGATCCAAGATCAATGCAGATGGGGACTGCAGCTATGAAATAAAAAAGATGATTAATTCTTGGGAGGCAAGCTATGAGAAACCAAGAGAACATAATAAAAAGTAGAGACATCACCCTGCCAACAAAAGTCCGCATAGTCAAAGCAATGATATTCCCAGTAGTAATTTATGGTTGTGAAAGCTGGACCATAGTAAGGAAGGCTGAGTGCAGAAGAATAGACACCTTTGAAATGTGGTGCTGGAGGAAACTTTTGAGAGTACCCTTGACAGCAAGGAGATCAAATAAGTTGATCCTGAAGGAAATCAACCCTGACTGCTCTTTGGAAGGACAAATATTGAAGATGAAGTTAAAGTCCTTTGGACACCAAATGAGAAGAGAGGACTCACTTGAGAAGACCCTGATGCTGGGAAAGAAAGGGGGTGGCAGAGGATGAGGTGGCTAGATGGAATTGTTGACACAATGGACGTAGAGCTAACTGAGCGGGCTGCAGAAGATGGCGGAGGATAAGGGTGTCTGGAGAGCAGTGTTCCATGGAGTCGCAAAGGGTTGGACTTGACTATGCAACTGAACAACAACTACAACAAAATATTCTGACTATTATTGATAGATTCTATACTTGATAGTATTTTATTATTACTATTCTTCTTCCTCCGTGTCTAGGCTGAACATGAAACTCGCAAAAAGCCTGTTCCATTTGTTGAGTTTACTCTGCAGCTTTTTTCACCTGACCTAGTGTGAGAAAGATTACCCTGTTACCAGGGTACACCCGATTGTGGTTCAAAAATACCACAGTCATGGTATTTCTGTGTGCCCAACATTAATGTTTAAATTACAATTTTAGATATGTTAATCATTGAGTACCTTAAAATGAGAAGAAATAACTAATACATATCTCCCCGCCTCCAACCCGTCTTAAAAGCTATGACTCAAAATCTGAGATGGACCAGCATAGATATAGTGTTTCAAAAGAAAAAGGCAACAAAACTCATATATGTTCACATCTCTGCTCATGTCATTTTAAACTACTGATTCAACATTTCCTATTTCTATTAATGATCTCTGAACAACAAAGTATATTAATTTGAGAAATAGAAAATTCAATTAGCAATACATTCTAATCACATCTTTTAAAAATGTGGAATAAACCTCACGGTTATATTCTTGCTGAATGTATAATCTGGACCTTATCCTTTGACTAAGACTTATGTAAGAATAGTTTTCCTTCTTTAGGGAAACATTTTCATAGCATATTTTGCATCCACATCCTTTAAACATTGTCTGCTACTGTGTTAATAATTTTAGACATAATAATTTGGTAGTAGGGTTAACATTCACTGCCCTTTAATTGGTATCAATAGAATTATGGTGTAACTGAAGTGGATTAATAACCTTCATTCTGCTGAAAATGCAAAGTGACTGAAAGATAAACATGAAAATCTAATTTCTCTTCTTTCACAAGGTGCTCAAAAGGGCAGTTCCCAGTCATCTACAAGTATCCTTAGGTTAAACTGATTTTTCTCAATCCATTTCAATTACATATTAGACATGATTGTGGCATGGAAGCTGTCTTTCCTACCCTGCCAGGAAGGGTATTGGTGGAACACAAAAAGCTGCTATGGTAGTGCATGGCAGGACTTCGCCACCACCGCCCTCGAACTTGCCTATGGCAGGAGTGGAGAGGCCGTTGTAATGTTAGGCTTTGAAATCCTCTTCTCTTTGTACTTTTGTGATGTATATTGTTTCTGTGATGACATGACATTTTGACTTGAGTATTGTTGTTATATGCTGCTGCTGTATTCTATTATATTTTGTACTCTATTGTCTTGCTCGAGTGGTAGAAGACGGTCTCGCCTTGAGGCTAAAGACGCCTGCCACCTCATCCCTCGACTTTGTGTTGGGAATTTTTTTATGTAGTTGTGACTTTATTATTATATTATAGTATTGTATTATGCTGTTGTATATTATAATGTTGTTTTTTGTAGATTGAATTTTGTATATTGTATTATTGTGTACTTACTTTGTATATTGTTGACTTATGTTGTAATTTTTGTGAGCTGCCCTGAGTCAGTGTATGTTGAATGGGTGGCATACAAATCATGTAAATCAAATTGGTGGAGCCCAGTTGATTCTTTTGGGTCTCCTAATAACTTTGGATTCCAGGCAGCAGTATCTTGACAAGCTATCCTAATAGGCCATGTGGGAGAGGTATTATTCATTTCTATTCCATTCATATCATGATAGCCCAATATAAAAGCATGATTTTAGAGGATTTCTATAAGATTCCTTAATATTTGTGTTGAAGGATCTTGCAAAGTTCTTTGTGTCCTTTTTATTCTTAATAGCTACATGAAATCACTAAAGGAGGTCATTGAAATGCAGGTAGCAACAGGAAGTGTATCCAACTCTTGGGTTCAGTGCTCATCTCTGTTTCTAAGATGAAGAGCCAGCACTGTCTGTATCTGCAGATGTTTCCATGGTCATGAGTCAGGCATGGCTAGACACTGGAGTGCACAGAACAGTGTTTACCTTCCCACCGAAGTGGTCCCTGTTTACCTACTTGCAATTGCTTGGAGCTAGGGCAAAGACAGGAGCTCATTCTGTCCTGCAGTACTTGGGAATCAAACTGCTGACCTTCTGCCTTCCAGGCAGCATCTTAGCCAATTGAGCCACTGCAGACATAATATTCCATTCTGCTTCTAAGTATACTAACCTATCTCAAGAAAAATAGTCTTCTGTCTTCTTGAAGTATTTTACAATGCAGATATTGTCAATAAATTTAGAAAGATGCCACAACACTCTTCAGAAGTTATGTTAGTCTTAGCTAAACCTGCTCTACTTGTGACACAGAGAGCATAATACAAATGATAACTGTGTGTTGTGACTAAATGAAGAATTAAAAACTGTGTGATACAGTATTAGTATTTCATGGAACATAGCCTGAGTTAGCCCCTGGCAAGCCAGAATGTATGGCTCTTTACACCGCCTTCACTTGATGGGCTTTTGTTTTGGACTGTGCTCATTTTTTTCAAAGTGTGAGCTTTGAGACAAAGCGGCCAGGAGTGGGCCAATGCAGTGTGTCAGAGTACATGTTTGATTACTCAGGAAACAATGAAAAACATCATTGGAATGGAGTTGGAGTGTTCCAGAGCAAAGTGATAAAGAGCACAGTGCTTAGTATGATGCCATTTTCAGATAGGATCATTGTGATAAAACTTAAAAGCAAACCTTTCAACATGAATGTCATATAAGTCTAGGCACCAACTGCAGACAACTTGGATGAAGAGATCAAGAAGTTTTATGAACAACTCAAAGCTGTGTTGAAGTATACAAAAATAAATAAATTTACTGTGATTATGGAAGATTTAAATACTCAAGTTGGCCAGGCTAAAGAGAATGTTATAGTTGGACTATATGGCCTTGGAAAAAGGAATGAGACATTTTGTGGAATACGTATTTCCTGATAACAAGGGTAGTAAACCTCCCCAAGAAATGATGTCTTTCTGGAAAGTAAAGAGTTAATAAGTATGGTGTATATGGTAGTTAATGGAATAATGTAGATACCCTCAAATCACAGGTGGGGTTGCACTAGTTTATTTGTATTTGTATTATTATGAACAACATAATTGGATAAGCAGAGACTGACACTGTATGATTTTTTTCTTTTCTTTTTTATATTGTTTATTGTTGTTTAGTTTTTACTGTTTTTAACCAATAAAAATTAAACATAAAAAAGGAATGAGAGAGGGAGCCACCTTGTACAGTTCTGCAGAGAAGAAAATCTAGTGATCACCAACACATGGTTTAATATGCCACCCTTCTTCTTCCATATCTGTATCCAAATATTGGTGATAAGCCATGAAGACTGTCCTGAGAATATAATACAGTGGCCTTTCCTCTGCCTTCTGCATTGCAGTGTGACACCTGTACCACTGATCCAGTTCTGCGAGTCACTTTCTGGTCCTGAGTCCTTTTGGCAAGCAAAGTCCTCATCAGCCCCAGGCAGGCCAGTATTGAGGGACCTGCTACCCTCCATCAAGATGGACTTGTGGAATTTAATCCACTTGGGGACCATCACCCTTCCTGTGGACTTTGGCACCCAAGGCGGTTAGTCCTCAGAGTTGTCGGGTTAGTTAACTGCCACCAGACACTTGCCATTGAGTTGCTGGCAGTATGGTCTACTCTATTAACAAAGCAGGATAACCTGGGCAGACAAATGCCACCTAGATGACTTTACACTTGGAAGTCCCCTGCCGATAGCCCAGAAAATATTCTCAGAAATCAAATAGACTTTGCTCTTATAAACAGAAGATTTCATAACAGCATCTTGTCAGCAAAGACGTATCCTGGAGCAGATATTTCAGCAGACCATAACCCATTAATATGTCGTCTCCTCCTAAAATTGCATAAAATTGTAACTAAAACAATGAAAACTGGTTTTGATGTCAATGTTCTTAAGGTCAAAGATTGTAGAACAGCAATGAAAGAGACTGGTGGGAAGAACTTACAGCCTCATTCTCCAGTATTGGTGGTCCAGTATTGTCATTTATGACAAGCTGTTCACCTCTTTCATCATTAAACAGCTCTCCTATGTATTCTTTCCATTCATTGACCATATCATGAGGAACAACATGAAGTATAGAATACTCCAGTTCACTCTGCAAGGGAAGACCCCTGGGAAGAAAGGTCCTGGACATAGTTGAACTTCATGGCTGAAGAACCTGAGTAACTCATGTGGCACATGGTCTAAAGAACTGTTCTGAGGAGATAAGAAGAAGACTATCACCGTGATGATAGCCAGTATCCAAAATGGATACGGCACCTGAAGGAGAAGTGAGCTTTAAAATTGCTCAGATGGTTTATCTGAGAAAGGGTCAGCCCGTCAACAAGAAATGGCTTGACTATCAGCCAAAGCCTCTGGGAAGAAGGGGAAAGATGTCAGAAGTGACACTGTCAAGGGCAAGGAGCAATGTTTGCCAGCAAGGAGGGAAACCTGGGATCAGCAGGTACCATTGGTCTAGTCCAACTCTTAAAAAAGCTTGGCTTGCCAGGTCCATGAAGTTCTGTGCCTCCAAGTATCTCTCCTGCCACCAGCACCTCCACCTTAGCTGAGACTAGTATGGCCTGATTCATGTAAGTGAAGGAAATCAGAGAGAAATGGACCTGGAGAATTTTTTTATTTATTTATAGCCAAAGGGGAAGGAATGAAGAGAGCCTCTTGCTCCTGAGAGGGTTTATCTGAGTATTTGGAATTCTTTGGTCACTTACTATTTGTTGCTGATATACTTTTGATTTGCAAAGTTTGTTTACCCACCTGGATCCATGATAGAACAGGGATTGTTGGCCCCAACTCAAGGTGAATATCTAGAAACATTTATTCAGTAAAAATTATTTTCATACTCTCTGCCTATAGAAGCCTCTGAGTTAGGAGGAAGTACCTATCATGCTTAAGATTTCATTTCACCTATAAACTTGCTAAACATACAATACATTCTCTTTTCAATATGCAACAAATTTTAGTTACTTTTTAGTAACCCTATGGAAAGCCACTTATTTCTGAAATTTACACTTTTAGAGAAAAAAACTTAAGAGAAATCATCGCTGGAAATCAGTTTCTGGGCATCATATTTAGCATTCAGAAAACATTTAGAAGAATTTTCCTCATAGAATCTAAATATAGTATTGTTAAAAATAAAAAAGGCAAAGAAAAAAAGTCAGTACCTTCCAAATGCTTGCAGGTGCACAGGCCATCTGCACAGAACACTTATGGCTATGGGCCACTGAAATGTTACCAGACAAAATCTGTCACTAAATTGCAATGTTGGCACAGTAACACTTTTTCTTTCCCTATGTAAACTTTAATTGTTTGATTATTTGAATGTGTATGACAATATTTTAAAAGTAAACAAAAACATGAGCCCATATGTTGCAGAAGGACAAATACTTTGAGTTTACCAGCTGCAATTCTTTTCCCAGTACTGTATTGTGATTAATTGATGTCTGTTTCTAATTTTGCAGATTAAATGGTAGTAGAAAAAAGAGCCAAGACTGAAATATAGTATGTCTAGATCTGGGTCTTCTCATGAAGAGTAACTTGATCATGAAAAGCAAACAATGCATTAAGTAAAGCAGCCTGGAAATTACCCTTGTTCTTCCCTTTTCTCTCTTCTCAGCACACATTGAAATATTCTTTATTTAAACAAAGTCATGAGTTCTAAACTCTTGGAAACTGACATCAGTTAGGAGAAAAAGTCTAAAAGCTGATATGAAGGGGTTGTGATCTTTTAAATCAGTGTTTCCTAAACTTTGGTTTTTGAACTTCAATTCCCAGAAGCCTAAGTCAATTCTCCAAAGCACTGATCAGCCAATGTACTGACTTAAGCCCCTGGTAGGGCATGGACCCCACTTTGGGAACCACTGCTCTACATGTTACTGATCTACAGCTCCTATCATTCCTGAATAGTGGATACAATATCTGGAAATCACATATTTTTCAGATATAACACATCCAAATGTTCAGAGCACTTCGCAAAATTACAAACAAACCCCAATTAACCCCAATACTGAGAAAATGCTGCAGCTGATGAGCTGAAATTATGTATGCAAGCAAGGTGATGCTGAAGGTGCTGCAACAAAGGCTTTTACCTTATATGGAATGAAAAATGCCTGGTGTTCAAGATGGATTATGGAAATGAAGAACCTAAGGATTATATTGCAAACATATGATGGATAATGGAATGTACAAAATATTTCAGAAAAAAATAAAATAAGAAAAATAAATAAATAACGGTAAATATTAGATTAAATTCTGTAGTAGTAACATGAATTATAAAATATCTGGGAACTTTCACAAATTTTCAAATTGTCATAGATAATATAGGTGACCACTGATAATTATATGTCATACTCACACTAAAATAGGATTCTCTCATCCCTTCCTTGTAATTGTCTCATGAAGTATTATGGTATATGAAGTCTTGATTACAGATTATTGGCTTTTCATTTATTAATGTTTACAAATAGAAGAGTGTAAGCAAGAGGAGATACTAGTGTTAACTTTTATTTGAGACACAGGATCAGTAACTTTTTTTAAAAAGCTATGATTTTTATCCAGCTATTACTTTCCATCCCTACCTGTATAATTTATATTATAATGGAATATGGCAGGTACTTTGAGTTCATTATACATTTGAGGGGCCTCAAAATATGAAATTATCTTTTAATTACACATTTGAGAGCTCTAAATGTGAAATCTATAATGCCAAAGTATAAGTCTTCTCTCTTTGTTCTTGTTGACAGAGACTAATGTGTAATTAGTTTCCAGTTCAGAATGTTAAAATGTTTGTATTCAAACCTAAACAAATGCACCCATGAATTTACACCTTACTAAAATAAGCTCCCAGTTATTTTGCCATATGGTGCAACATTTGTGATTGATACAAGAAAAAGTGAGAATAATGGAGAAATTATGGCTAGTTGTAGTTGTTGTTGTTGTTGTTGTTGTTGTTGTTGTTGTTGTTGTTGTTGTTGTTGTTGTTGTTGTTGTTGTTGTTGTTGTTGTTGTTGTTGTTGTTGTTGTTAATTGGATTTATACCCTGCTCTACTCAAGCCAAAGGCCGACTCAGAGCAGCGACAACAGGATTAATATACATATAAGTTACAATGATATAATAATACACATACTAGTAAATATCAAATGAATAATCAAAAGAACAACAATATTACCACATACAACCCCAACAACAAAATGTCAAAATCAATTGTTACAATATAAATTACAAGGGTTAAGAAGCATCATGGTAGACAATATCAGAAAACATTTCAAAAACACAGGAAAACCTCGTTCAGAAGCCCCAACAAAGACCGCTCACAGCCGAACCGCTCCAAGAGCAAAGCCACAGTCAAGTTCATGATGGGACTCAGCTGGGCTTCACTCCCACCTCCTGTGACTGGCAGAGCCATGGGAGGGAGCTGAAGGGGCTGGCATCTGGGGCAGCACTGGCAGCTTTTCATGGCCCCAGCCATGATGGGACTCAGCTGGGCTTCGTTCCCACCTCCCGTGACTGGCAGAGCCACGGGAGGGAGCCAAAGGGGCTGGCATCTGGGGCAGCACCAGCGGCTTTTCATGGCCCCAGCCATGATGGGACTCAGCTGGGCTTCGCTTCCACCTCCCATGACCGGCAGAGCCACGGGAGGGAGCCGAAGGTGCTGGTGTCCGGGGCAGCACCGGTGGCTTTTAATGGCCCCAGCCATGATGGGACTCAGCAGGGCTTCACTCCCACCTCCCGTGACTGGCAGAGCCACGGGAGGGAGCTGAAGGGGCTGGTATCTGGGGCAGCACTGGTGGCTTTTCATGGCCCCAGCCATGATGTGACTCAGCTGGGCTTTGCTTCCACCTCCTGTGACTGGCAGAGCCAGTTATTTACTTTCCTGATTCTTAAACATTTGTTTCACTTTTCATTGGGCAATGAGCTTGTCCAGAGTAGTTACTAGCTGTATTGCAAATCTAAAAAAAATGTGGGTACTCACACATACAGTACATAGTAAACACAGAATTAATGGCTCACCAATCAAAATATACAAAAACATATTTAATAATGTTAATTTTAGACATTTATTTAATGCATCTTTATTGCTTTGCATAATTTCAAAAGTTTACATAATTTACCGAAACAAAATCTTACAAGAATTTTTATTAATAAGAGAAGAAAATATGTTACCAGAAATGAGAAAGGGGTTGTCATTTCCAGGCATGGGTCAAGAATTTTTTTATATCCTTTGCACTTTTACAATTTTTTTTACAAATTTAATTACACTCTCACAGTGATAAAATGATCAGATGTATAATGCCCTCCCATAGGAGTAGAACACTGCAAACTAGTCAAAAGCATTTGTAGCAAAATGAGGGGGGAATACTTCCATCATCCCTAGGAGCCAATTACCAGGAAACATACTTCACATACCAAACACAGATATTTCAACAATGAAAACTAGAAAGTCATCCAAAGCAATATATCATTCATGCTTAGGTTTGGTTATCACAGTCATATTCATTCATTCATGCATGCATTTAGTTATTCAGTTATTCAGTCATTTGGTCATTTTATCTATGTTCTGCATTTCTCAAAATAAAAAGTTCAAAAGCAATTTATAAAATCAATCAATCAATCAATCAGTTTAATTTATATCCCGCCTTCCTCAGCCGAGACCAACTCGAGGTGGCTAACAACATAATCCAACAAAGTAACAATAAAAAGATAATACAGAGAAACAACAAGTTCAAAATGGAAAACAATCCAGATAAGCATAATATCATAATACAAAAACTACACTACATAATTAGGTCATAAAAATGCAATAAATATAATTATACTACAGCAAACCCAACATAGCAAGACCCCCATGTCCACTGGAGAACAGTCGTAGGAGTTACCACTCCCCCAACAGCTTGGGGAAGGAGGTCCACGTCTCAGTCTCAACATGAGCCAAGGCAGCCACAGCAAGGAGCCAAAGACGGCGATGGTCCTGGGGCGGCGGCAGTCCTGGGCCTGGCCCGGCGGCCCACGGCCCTTTATCTCCCCGCGCAAGGGACGGGAGAGGAGGGCGGGGCCAGGTGGAGAGGCCGATGGAATGGCCCTCTCTTCGCCCCCACCGGGGCAGGACGCCCAGCGGCGACAGGTTCACCTGGGCGCCCCTCGCCTTTTAAGTCCAAGGGCGAGGGGAAGGCGGGGCCCGAGGATGCCGGCCAGGTGAGAGGCCGATGGAATGGCCCTCTCTTCGCCCCCACCGGGGCAGGACGCGCAGCGGCGGCAGGTTCACCCGGGCGCCCCTCGCCTTTTAAGTCCAAGGGCGAGGGGAAGGCGGGGCCCGAGGACGCCGGCCAGGTGAGAGGCCGATGGAATGGCCCTCTCTTCGCCCCCACCGGGGCAGGACGCGCAGCGGCGGCAGGTTCACCCGGGCGCCCCTCGCCTTTTAAGTCCAAGGGCGAGGGGAAGGCGGGGCCCGAGGACGCCGGCCAGGTGAGAGGCCGATGGAATGGCCCTCTCTTCGCCCCCACCGGGGCAGGACGCGCAGATTTAAAAGATTAAAAAAGAAAATGTTCTGACATTAAAATACATTTAAATGAAAATAATGGTGTAACATGAATAGACAAATGTCAGATTTAACAAGAAGAATTTTGCAAATCATACTTACTTACTTGGTTACTTGGTTGATCCTTATTTCACACGTCAGGTAAAAGTGACAGATCAAAGCATTTTCTTTCACTGTTTCCGATTCCATGGAGATTCAGGAGAGCATTAATGGAAGAATTACTTAGATACAAGATAAAGGATGTAACAATCTTCTTACTCCCAAGTGGCATCCTCGTAATGGGATTGCGCCTGATCCAGCTTCCCTGGCTGTCTCTGGCCCAGCAGGCTTTCCCTAAAAGCTTGCCCTCTGACTCTTGACCTAAATCTAGGTAGTGAAGAAACAGTGCTCATGAAATTAATGTAGATTCAGGTAACATAAGCCAAGTAAACATTCCAGTCTCCTTTAGGTATTTTAAAAGTATATTAAAATGAAAGTAAGGTACAAAATAAAGTTCATCAGAATCTTAGAAAGCATTTCGAAATAAAGATAGCTGCTATCTATTCCCCTAAAGAATTCCAACCAATGATCTTACAGCATGACATGTCCATTACACATTACTCACCAGGCCAACATTGTTTACATTCAAATCTCTCTCCGTTATGTGTGAAAAGGGTCTCCCCTGAATGGAAATCTTCATTTTGTATGGGCTAAATCACAAGGCAATTTGGCAGACAAAATCTCAGGAAAAAGTACAGCTCAGAAATGGACAAAAGACTGGGTGGAAAACATAAGAATAAGAAAGGTAGACAAGAGTTATATACTAAATTAAACTTGAAGGGTTAGAGAAAATAAAAATGGAGAATTGGGATAAATAATGTAGAAAAGGATATGGTGAAAGGAGAGAACTTATGAGTTTTGAAGAACTAATCACACAGATAAGAGATAAGGTAACCAGGATGCAAGGAATAGTAATCAAGATATATAGGATTGTGAATAAAGAGTGTGATTCCCAAAGAAACTTAAGGGAAATATGGGAAACAAAGTTATGCACAAAATAATTGGTAATATCCTGGGGGGGGATTCAAAGCAAGAATAGCAAGAAATTGTTTAGTAATAATTAAAGAGCATAATTATAAATTGTTATGGTAAAGGTTTCCCTTGCTCGAAAGCCAGTCGTATCTGACTCTAGGGTGCAGTGCTCATCTCTGTTTCTAAGCCGAAGAGCCAGGGTTGTCTGCTTCTGCAGACATTTCCGTGGTCATGTGGCAGGCATGACTAGACACCGGAGCACACGGAACACTTACCTTCCCACCGAAGTGGTCCCTATTTATCTACTTGCAATTTCTTGCTTTCGAACTGCTAGGTTGGCAAGAGATGGGACAACGACAGGAGCTCATTCCGTCCTGCAGTACTCAGGAATCGAACTGCTGACCTTCCGCTTCCCGGTCAGTGTCTTATCTACTTGAGCCACTGCAGGCCATTGTTATGGAGATGGTATATAACCCCAGGTCGTATAAATCAATATGACAAACATTAATCCAACATACCTGTCAAGCGCGGCTTCGGAAAATATAGGACCTGCCCAGAAGGGTTCTGCACTTGCCCTGGCTTGCCTTTTTTTTCTTCAAAAAAAGAACCGCAGGGATGGGGGGGAGTACAGCACCCCAACACGTTGCCTCCTTCATGCCCCAAGGGGTTTTCCAAGCTGAGCTACTTCTGGGCCGGGCCAGAGAGTGGAAGGCACAAAAGGGCCCACTGAGACCGAAGAAAGGAGGATGAGGATAAGACAGGGTGCCCCCCCCACACACACACACTACCCCTTCACTGCCACTGCCCTTTGGTTCTCCCTCTTTCACCAAGAGCCACTCCTGCGGCCACCACTGCCTGTGAGGCGTTTAGGCGGTGTGCGACAAGGGTGGCTCATGGTGGAGATGGGTGGTGGTGGCAGCCATGCCAAGGCAGCAAAAAGAGCAACTGCCCGCGGTCCCATCATTTGAGGCGGTGGCTGTGCTGATCCCCATGGCAGCACTCTGCCTCAAGTGATGGGACCGTAGGCGGCTGCTCTTTTTGCTTCCTCGTCGTGAGCCCGCCCTTGTTGTTCTGCACATGTGCAGAAGGGTTCTGCACAGACCCTTTCTATGCAGAAGGGTTCTGTGCATGTGCAGTAACTCCTTCCCCGTTGGTCAAATTACAGGATGGCAGCGGGAAAGTGGAGGAAGTGGCGCGGAAATACGGGAAATCCTGGCCAATCCAGGATACTTGACAGGTATGTACTCCAAGAAGTGTTGGAGATGGAAAGAAAAATTGGGACTTACCTACATCTTTAGTGGGTATGTAGATATATACATAATATATGGTTAAAAGTATATGAAAAAATTAATAAGATAATGGGAATGAATTCATTCCCAATGTTGCGTTAATTATGGGTTTAGAAAAGGTTAAGCTAGATAAGGACAAAAAGAACTGATTGTAATTTTACTAACTGCTATAAGATTATTGATTACAATTTTTTTTTGGAAAACTTGTATTGTTATTGAAATTGAAGATTTGTATAAGGAGATATGGGACATAGCCTTAAATGATAAATTAACTTTTTTTATTATTTGATTTTTATTAAAAAATTTAAAACAGACATACAGAAAAAAAGAAAACAATAACATTACAATACAGTAATACCTCAAAGATAACCTCAATACAATATTAACTCACATTCATAGAGGCTAGCACATAACAGTTCTTATACTGATTGTTTACCATTTAACCACAATATTAGATACCACAATGTAAAATATTATTCAATCAAACAATAAAAGTTTTCTAAGCTACCTCTATAATAATTTTTTAATAATTACAAATCACCCTGTGAATATATACAATGCCCGGAGAGTTTAGTTGCTATTTCAACTCCAAAAACCTCTTTGCGATGGTGCAGGTCCTGAACTGTCATTTACCATAAGAGAATGATCCACAAACGGTTTCCATATATTCCAAAACCTATTCTCTTTTAAATTGTCTCGTTTCACTTTAATCTCCCATGTCAATTTGTCATTCAATGCTAGGCTCCACATATCCTTATACCATTCTCCGACCTGTATATCTACATCATTTTTCCAATTTCTAGCTATACATTGTCTACCTGTGGTCACTACAATTTCCAATAATTCTTTTTTCCTCCTTATTCAAACCCAAACCTTCCACATTTGTTAAAAGAATGGTACCTGACACCAACTTGACCTTTTTACCCAATATTTCACCAAACTCCCCTTCTATTCTTCCCCAAAAATCCCTTATTTTTTTACAACTCCACCACATGTGTTCATATGTTCCATCTGTTTCTTTACATCTCCAACA
The DNA here is from genome assembly GCA_035047305.1 of Bradypodion pumilum. NCBI lineage: Eukaryota > Metazoa > Chordata > Lepidosauria > Squamata > Chamaeleonidae > Bradypodion > Bradypodion pumilum. The sequence continues at coordinate 211,872,354 of JAWDJD010000003.1, read as the reverse complement.
TAACTTATCTCTTTTATTATCCATCTGATAAAGCCTTAGTGGTGTCAAGTACCATTGCCAAAACATTTTAAAATTATGTTCTTTAATTCTTACAGACATTGTTCTCATGATCCTCTTTTTCCATTTGTTTCTCTATTCAACCTCCCCAATTTTTATATTCAAATTTTGTTCCCACTTCCGCTTCAAGTCTTCCTGTGGATCATTACCCTTGTTCAATATAATATAAAGTTTGCTTACAAGACCCTTAATGCCTCCTTCCCCTTTTCTGATCTTTATTACCAAATCCTCAAATTCCGTCTTATTTCTATCTAACCCTGCTTCTCTTTTATACTTTTTTTTCCAGTTATCCGCCTTCAATTTCTGAAACCAATCCAAGTTTAGCTTCTCAAATATTTTTTTCCTCTTAGTATCATCATCACACACTTTTAACCAATCCTTCAATAAAAGCACCCCATTTTTATCCAATATTTCCATTTTTTCCTTATCTATTTTTATTGGGAAACACCCCATATCCGTCAATTCCAAAATTGGAGAGAGATTTGGGACTATATCTTTCTTTACTTTCTTCCAAACTTCCATGAGACCTCTCATCATAATATTATTTGACCTTTTCACCTTGTCCTTTGTTCCCAAAAAAATCATACTACCAATGTCTCTATATTCTTTCATCTCCAGTTGCACACAAATTGTCTTTTCTCTTGCCAAGATCTTCACAACATTCTTAATTTGAAATGCTCGATAGTATGCTAACAAATTTGGCATACCCAAACCCCCTTTTTTCTGAGACAAGTACCATAGTTTCTTTGGAAGTCTAGATTTTTTACCACCATTACAAAAGCCATTGAACATCTTTTGAAACTCATTAATTTCTTTCTCCTTCAGATGGATCGCTAGTGCATCAAATAAAAAATTAATCTTTGGCAACAATATCATTTTACAAATAGCGATCCTTCCGAACCATGACAGCTTCAACTTCTGAAACTCTTGTATTTTATTCTTAAATTCCACTCTCAAGCTGTCATAGTTCAATCGTTTAAGTTCTTCTAATTTATTTGAGATAATTATCCCCAAATACTTCAGCTTATCTTTAATTTGTATATTAAGTGTCTCCACATTCCTACCCATCTCACTTATTCCCAAATTACACAACATCAGTTCTGATTTATCCCAATTTATCATTAATCCAGTTATAGCTTCAAATACCTGTAAGTGATCTTTGATCCTGTCCATTACCAGCTCCGGGTGTTTCACCATAAGCAATGTATCATCCGCATACATGCTCACTTTGTTACCCATAATCCCTTCTATATTTATATCATCCCTTATATTTTTAGCTAGAATCTCCATTGCCATAATAAACAAGATAGGAGATAATGGACAGCCCTGCCTAGTACCAGCCTCTAAATTTACCACATCAGTAAGCTCCTCATTTACTCTAACCCTAACGTTCCCTTTTTGATATAATAAATCTATTACCCTATTGAATCTATCCCCAAACCCATATTTTTTAACTATTTCTTTAATTGAAGACCACTGTAATGAGTCGAATGCCTTAAAAATATCTAATGATAATAAGCCCACCTTTTCCTTAGTTTGGTTAACGTTATCAATTAAATCTAATACCCTTCTAGTCAAATCCGCCATGTGTCGTCCTTTTAAAAACCCAACTTGATCAACATTTATATATTCCCCCATGAAACTATTTAAGCGGTTAGCCAATATTGCTGTGAAGATCTTCGCATCTTGATTTATAAGTGAAATTGGTCTGTACGATTCCACTCTTTCGAGATTCTTGCCAGGCTTTGGCAGTAGAACGATTGTGGTGTTATACCATGAAGTCGGAATTGATCCTCCATCTAAGATATAATTATATAGCTTCACCAATTTTGGAACCACTACCTCCTTAAATTCTTTGTAAAACTCTGTCGATAATCTATCATCCCCCGGAGCTTTCCCCGTCTTCAACCCACTAATCACCTCCTTAACCTCTTTATCATTAATCCTTTCCTCCATTTTCTCCCTATGTTCTTGTTTTATTCCATTCCCTAACTGTCTCTCCAATATCTTTTTAAGCTTCTCCAGGTCTACTTCCTTTTTTGCATATAATAGCTGATAAAATTCCCTGACAATTTTACATTTATCTCTGTTCTTATTACACCTTGAACCTTGCTTATCAACCAATACCCCTATTTCTCTTTTTTCCCTTTTAGCCTTAGCTGCTCTTGCTAATAATTTTGAACTTCTATTACTAAATTCAAAATATTCTCTATTTAAATAAATCAAATCTCGTTTAACTTTATCAATATCCTTACCCATTAGTTCTGCTTTAAACCTTTGTAATTTCGTAAAAAAAATTTATCTTTACTTTTCGCATGATCCTCCTGTAATTGTTTTATTTCTCTTTCTTTTTCTATCTGTTCTGCTTTATATTTTTTATATTTAAAACTTGCCAATTTTATACTTTCCCCTCTAGAAACCGACTTCATGGTATCCCATACCACATTAAAATTAACCTCATTATTATCGTTCCACTGCCAACTTTCTTTCCATCTTCCCATAATCTGCTCTTTACATTTCTGATCTTTAAACAAATTAGGATCGTACCTCCAATTTCTAACTCTTCGAGTATCTTTTTGTACTTTCAATTCCAAATATACTTTAGCATGATCCGACTCCTTGATAATCCCAATTTCCATTCCTTCTATGTCTTTAATCAAATTTTCGGTAAGAAAAACATAGTCTATTCTTGAGTAGGTCCCATGAACATGTGGAAAAAAAAGAATATGCCCTTTCAGAGCCCTTAACCTCTCTCCAAGAATCCTTCAGACCCATAACATCCATCCATTTATCCAAAACCTTCCCGTTCAAGCCAATTCCACTTCTTGAAATATTTGTACAATCTAACCCTGACCTAATCAAATTAAAGTCTCCAGCCACAATAGTTTTTGCAACGTTCTCTAATTCCACTATTTTCCGAATTTTTTCAAGGAACTCCGCTTGATGATCATTTGGAGCATAAATATTTACCAACATGATTTCTTCATCCTCCAATTTTCCTCTTACTATCAAATATCTACCCTCTTGGTCAACAACCCTTTTTGTAATCTCAAATCCTAATTTTTTAGAAATCATGATTGCCACCCCTCTTGCTTTTGATGTTCCAAACGCCATCTCATAATGTTGCATCCATCCTTAAAAAAGTCTATTCGTGTCTGTTGACTTCTGATGGGTTTCCTGTAAAAACAAAATATCTGGTCTATCTTTCTTCAGCGCCAATTCCAGTCTCCGTCTCTTAAGAACAGATCATGTACCCTTCACATTCCATGATACTATTTTAATACTTCCCATAATCTACTTCCTTTCCAAGCTCTAAACTCTCCATCGGGCGTGCCACCAACCACCCCTTACCCCTATAGCATACAAAACTACATAGAACACACACTATCTCTCTCCCCACTTTCTTACAAAAAAAAGTCGCCTTTGACAACCAAAGAGGGGAGAGGGGGGACATGCAAGATGTGCCTTCCTACCGGTGCTACGTGCTATTCACCATTCTATATCGATTAAATGCTTTAAATTGTTATAATCTGATTCTCATTACTCCTTACTTGTCTCCTCCTCCACCATGATCAACGACAGCTCCTCCTCCTCCTCCCTTCGCTGCCGTGTTCCACCTGTTGCCCCACCAGCCTCCTCCCTCCCGTATTCCCTCCCCAATGCTCCCGATTCCATCAATTCCTTCTTAAGATTTATCCATTCTTCCAAATCTACTTTTACCAGTTCCAACAAGCTCAAATACTCCAATGGATTGGTCCCTTCATCTATTACCTGCATTCTTTTATCATAAAAAAAGCGCAGTTGCTGCGGAAATCTCCAGTTGTACCTTATATTTTTACTCATCAATAATTTGGTTACAGGCCTCTTCTTATACCTCCAGGTTCTTTCTTTCAACGAAATATCATTGTAAACTTCTACGTCAGAGCCATCAAATTTCAAAGCATCAGGACCAGCGTGTTTCAAGTGGGCCATTACTTTTAGTTTGTCTGCCCAATTTGCGAATTTTACCAACACATTTCTTTGAACCACCCTCCCTCTTCTTGGGCCCACCCAAGAACTTACACTTACAAAATCTTCCTGGACAATTTCTTTTCCCATATTCAAACCATTTAACCACTGAACCACTCTTTCCCTTAACAAGTCTGTAGTTCGTTCCATGACCTGACGGATCATAATATTCTGCTTTCTCATCATATCTTCCACAGCATCAATCCTTCTCTCTTGTTCCTCCAGTTTCAGCTTATTCTCCCGCACCACCTCCTGAGTCCCTTTTATTTCCTTTTTTATGGCAGTTACCTCGGTTTGAACCAATTTCACATTTCCCTCAATTTTTTTCAAACTTAAATCCACCTTTTTTGAAAAATCTGCAACAGATGATACCACCTTATCTTGCTTTTTCATCATTTCATTTCTGTCTTTCACCCTTGAATCCTCATTCTTCTCCAATTTCTGAAACAGCTTGCCAATTTCCACCATAATTTGGGTTTGATCATAGGACACTGTAGGGGGAGATGAAGACTGAGCGGTTTCCTCCATTGGTACTTTTCCTTGCTTCTTAGGCTTCACAACTGGCTCTTCTTCCTTTGCTTTCCCTCTTGTACCTTTATCCATAATAGTATAAAATCCCGAAGTTGCAGATCGTTGTAAAAATTAGTCAAACAAATAAGCCTATAACACTGGAACCCCTGGTTCCACAAGTCCAACAGGGAAACTTATATTAAGCAGAAGTCCAAAGAGTTATTGTAATCCACAAAAAAGAGCAGAAGGAACCAATATTCCCAACAGGCAGCTGAGAAGAAAAAAAAGAAGGGCAAAAAAGAAAATAATAATCCACAGCGGGTCCGTTTCCCCAAAGCAATCAGTCCAGCCAGTCGTCTTCCACACTGCAATGTAAGTGCTCCAAAGAAACAGTCACCCAAAACTTCTCCTTTAAATCCAAGCCGCCTAAAAGTAAAAAGAAAAAAAGGGAGGGGAGACTGGAGGGAGAAAAAGCCCAAAATCCAAACAGGAAAGCAGGAGAAGTGAGAAGCAATATTTTCCAAAAAGATTAAGTATTTATAATCCACACAGTGAAGGAGCAAAAAGAAGCCCAATTAATCCTTCTCTTGAAGCGGACAAGTCAAAACACCATTTTCCAGCGGCTGCTTTAACTTCTGGGTAAAAGCCCCCCTTCTTCTTCTGTGGAACAGCAAACTTTTTCCAAACACTTTAAGCTGGGAAATTCACTGTTACCTTCCAATGTCATAGCCCAGACAATTATTTTTTTTAAACCACTTTGTTATCATCAAAACACGGCGTGGTCCTTCTGGTGTGTGAAAAAAACATAAACCCAAACACGATCACTTTCGTTTTCCAGAATCACTGCCATTAACGAAACAATCACTTGTTTTCATCTACTTCCACCCATTTCCATTTCAAAGCCCGGGCTCATTAAACAAGATCTCCAGCTGAGTTTAATCTTTAGTACTCCATTCATGCACTTACATGCAGCTGTTTTCGTGCCAAACAACTTCTTGCCAGCTCCAACGCTTCTCTGCAGTCTCGCTGATCCCATTCTCGGCTCCTTGGCAGAAAAGCCGCGACTGCCGTCGCAGGCCTCACTAGCCCAGGAAAACCTCCCGAACTTCGACCATTCGACTTCAAAAGTTCCCAAAATTTTCCAAAAAGACAAGCAAGATTCTTATCTACAGAAGTTGCCACTTTAAAAGTTTCCCATTTCACTCCAACACATTAATTACCACTTTGTTAAGCGCGAGCATCCGAATCAAGATGTTACTCGTCGGCCATCTTAGCCAAGCCCCCCGATAAATTAACTTTTGATTTAAAGAGTAAGAAAGGAATGATTAGAATTTTTTTTGGCTTACATGGAGTGAATTTACTGAATATGTTCTTTTAAAAGCACAAAACTTAAGCCTGTACAAGAATAGATTGATTTTTGGAAAGAAGGTAGTGTTTTTTTTTTAAAAAAAGATGAAATTAGCTAACTTGGAAGTTAAGTATCCCCCAATGGTGAAGGGTACACAGATTTTCAGTTTTATTTATAATGATCTACTTGTTCATTTATGTAGTGTAATAAGTATTAGTTTATTTTTATTATTTTCTTATTCTAGTTATCCTTTGATTAGTTTTTGTGTAATACCTCTTTCAATCAAATAAAAAATTTATTAAAAAAGAAACAAATATCTTTGACACCTATTCTTCCCAGATTGAAGAGGAAATGTCTGCATGTTGTATATGTAAAGATGATGAACTGTCTTTCTGAAAAATAGTTGGCAACCCAAATTCAGCAGACATGTGGTGATGAATAGGTGAGGATTCAATCTTAAACTTGTAAGACATAAATACTCAGATGCCTAGATCTGGATAGATGATTCCAGCTAATTTCCCCTCACATAGTAGTGCTTTGCTCTTAATTTTTTTCCATTCAAAAATCGAAATAATTGCAAGTTCTTGAACATTCTGATTAAAACAGAAATAAAACAACATTCTCACCTACATCTCAAGTTGAATAAAAAGCAACAAATGGAAGAAATGATCTAAATAAAAACTGTGCACTGCAGCTCCAAAATAAATAAATAAAGCATTCATCTTTAGTGTGTGTGGATGAATGAATTTGGCCAGTACAAAACAATCATCTTCTTTTTGAATGCATCAGTATCTTAATATACTATGTAGTGAAAAGACAAAGTGGAAATGATCTTTCCCTTGTTTAAACTTCTATCATTTAAGCCACAGTAATGACAACATGTAATAAACACTGTGTAACAATGTGCAGGCCCTGTAATTAGGTAATACATTTGACTTCCAGTTCCATTCCCTTTCAACCACAGTGCAATTTTATTCTGCACCAATCTGCTTTATGATGTCATGAACCTTAATTGAGCAGGAAATGTTTCTTCCTTCTGGGATTTGAAAAGCAAGATGCGTACCAACTTTCCAATTTTCCCTTTGAATCTCCTGTGGATTTACATTGCAGTCCGCAAATTTGATGTCACAATGACAGGCAGTCTGATCTGGGGAAAAAATCCTCAAAGATGCACTTTACAACTTTAAACCTCATTGACGATCAATATGAATGATTCATCTTTAATACTACTGCCATCAATCTGCGTTGAAATAAAGCACCGCAGAAACTCTAGTTGACTGAATTACAACTAGGAAGAATTACAAAGTCTTGAATCAATTTTGCATGTCAGTAATATTGGTTCTCATATAGTTTAGTGTTGAGACTTGTTTTGTGCTTAAGAGTAAAAGTTACAGTTGTCTATGGCTAATGCTTTTGTCATTGGCTCTCAACTTTCCAGTCTCCTCAAAATATTTTCTGCTTTGAATTTTCTGTAGAGGAAAAGCTGAGGATCCTTAAGTTTTCTGCTTTGAATTTTCTCTAGAGGAAAAGCTGAGGATCCAACCATATATATATGGTTGTTCAGTCGCACAGTCGAGTCTGACCCTCTGTGACCCCATGGACCACAGCATGCCAAGCTCCTCTGTCAAAATTTATATAGGGCGGTCCTAAAGTACAGTTGTACCTCACTTTACAAAATTAAGGTGTTTCCCAGGTTGTTTCATATTACGAAAAATTTGTAAAGCAAATTTCCCATAGGAATGAATTGAATGCAATTTCCCATAGGTATGCATTGAAAATCAAAATTCATAAAGCAAATGTTTTCCTATAGGAACACATTGAAAACCAATTATTCTGTTCTGAAAAAATCGTAAAGTGAGTCATTATTTTCAATGGATTTTAATTCGAAAAGCAAAAATTACTTTAACTGAAGTGTTTGCAAAGTGAGGTACCAGTGTACAACATCTGAGGATGTGCTCTTGTGCCTTCCCTTGCAACATCCCCCCCTTGTGGACACCCATTTCCAACATCTTTATAAAGAGAAGTGACACTCTCCCCAATGCTGAGAAGCAGGCTCCAGGTAAGGCAGTGAGACAGCGCTGCCAGGCCTCTCCAGCAAACAAGATATTAAGCACAGCTCCTGTTCATAGGTCAAAAAGAGACAATTTGGAGGTAGGATAACTGGGTCTCACCATGTAGTGCCATTTCTGGGAGGAAAATGTACCCCCACCAGACAACCCTGACCACAAATGGCTCACCAAGTGGTGCCATTTCGGGGCAGAGGGATCCATTTTCAACATTTGATCATGTGTCATGTAGATGGCAACATGTAGCTATAACTATTTGTCTACTGGGTAACATTTAGCTGAAGTTTAGATAAGCATGGATCAGGAACAGACTGGCTTGCAATGGCTTGTACATCATGTTGCCATCAGAAAAAGAATTGAACCCAAATAGCAAGAGAAAGCCCAGTCTAATTGCATCTAAAAAAGGAGAAAGGGATTCATAATATCATTCATTCCTCCATGATTCTTAAATCTAGACCTGAAATTTAATAGGATTGCTGAAAATACCAACATGAGGCTGTTGAAAAGTATATATTTCCATCTCATGATGGAAAAAGTGTTTGAGGTATATAAACAAACTGTAGCCCTCTTTTGTGTAACTGCATGATTGATGAATACTGGAAGGAAAGAACATATTTTTTTAATATTACTCCCAACTATTCTTCCCTCAGCAGTTCCTGGTTATTTCTGTGGTCTGTATGTTTCCTATTTTAATAAGGTACCACCACTCATAAAAATAGCATTTGAAAAGCTCTTTTCAAGGGTAAAGGTTAGAATTGGGCCTGGTTGCATATTGGGTCTGTAATGGAGTTTGGTGTGTGCATATGTACTGAAGAGGAGGAGTTATGGTGCATTCCAGAGCCGTATTGATAGTCAAAGCATGCTAGCCTTGTGGTTTGGAAAAAATGAATCCTAAATTGGACAGACATGTGATACTGTATAGTCACTGGCTGGATTCCTTTAGGGGAATGGCAAGAGGGTGGAACTTGTTTGAGGAGATAAAAACCAGAGTGAATGGGCAGGATTTTCTCTTGGTCCAGTGCTCAACACTGATTAAGTCATGTAAGGGCTTTAAGCTAAGAGGGGGTCCCAGGCTTTCCCCCATTAGATAGGCTTTCATTGTTTTAATGTGGTTTCTGAACTTTTGACACTAGGAAATCTTTGCATCCTAAAACTTTGTTCTGTAACTTACTTTGACTACAGTATACTTTTAAAAGATAAGATGATGACTGGAGTGTTTACTTGGCTATGTGCTACCTTACTTACAGCCTAGTTTAAGATCAGGAGACATGAGAAGGCAAGTTTAAAATTATAGATTAAGGTGCAGTCCCACCTATGTGTAGACTGGGATTCAAATCGTGGGTAATGGGATTTGTTACATCAAGCAATCTGATACATATGTATCAAGAATAAAGTGGACAGTTTGAATTAGTTTCCCCTTGCACAGTATGCACTCATTTGAGAAAGGAAAAGAGTATGTCCTAGCTTCTTGCCTTCCCCATTGATTTATGACAATTACAATCAGGATTCACAATCTAGAAAGAAAGTATTTTCTGATCAATCCGTGGGAGATTTACACAGGATCGGTGAAAAAAGAAGGAGGGAGGACAGCTGGAACATACCCTATTCTTCCAATTGCATGATGAGATCTGTTTGCTTTGTTTAAAATGCAGATCAAATGTCAAGATTCTGTATCACGGATCACACCGAAGGGGAAATTGGAAAGAATGTGACAGGAATACCACAGAGGTGTCCTTCATTCCTAATTAAGATGAAACATTTCTTATGAAAAAGAAAGTGCTGCATGGTTTTAATTAATACTTTCCAGTTCGGGCATTTCCCCCTTGACTATAAACTTAAGAATTTTCTCTGGGTTTGCTTCATGTACAATGTACAATTATGTATGGCATCCCCTTATTTATTTTTCTATATGAGATGAAGGGAGAAAATCAGTGTTATTTTCTCTGTCCCACTTATTAACATGAACAGGGCTTTGTAGTTTACTGGGAAGCATCATTTGATGCAATCTATCAGCCAGTCCAAAAATGCCATCTTTTTTGTAAATGCTTTAGGCAAATCATTGGCTTTATTGAATTTCTTGTGGATATGAAATAATAATTTTGAATAATTAAATAATTTTAGAGGTAATTAGTTTCATCAAAGTTATTCTTGTATATTAAATCTATGCTCAAGTACTTGATATACCACATACAGTATGTACAAAATGCCTGAAGAAATCGTTTTCATGACGGAAAAAGTGTTTGAGGTATATAAGTAAGATGTAGCCCTGCTTTGTGTAACTGCATGATTGATGAATACTGGAAGGAAAGAGCAGTTGTTGTTGTTGTTGTTGTTGTTTTAAAGCCTTGTTTCCTATTGTACAATTCCTTGTCATCTTTATTGATCATCATTATTGCACAAAACAGAATGTCAAGGCGTTCCTAGAAAGGTAGCTTTCACGTGTCATAATAAGCAAATATTTGTCTGTGGAAGGTTATCTGCTGAAATATGGATGCTGTGTTATTGACACTGGCTATAGATTATAGAAAGAAATAATGGTCTGCAAGAAAGTCCCTAATGGGTACCTTTTAAATGACCTTGAAGAAAGATATTTATGATGATGTATGTTTGCCAAATCTTCCTGTGGGTGAATTTTGAATGGGAAGTATAACAGGATAGATGATCCAGCAATTCAACACTGATAGAAGTTAGAAAATGCATCCTAATGGAATAACATCTTAAATCTTAACAGGTTGTGCACTTGTGAATGGGTCATTTGGTGATTATCAGCATTGCTTATTGTCCTCAATAATCTGTCAAACTCAAAGCTTATCGTTTGTTCCTTTTATTTCCATTTATTTGCCCTTTTATCAGTTCCAGGAGAACTTGGCATCTGGATTATAATGGCAAAGTTGCAGAAACAGCTGGAAAACAGATAGGATCAAATGAGCAAGGAGAAGTCATGTGGAAAAGGAACAGACATTCATGCTACAAGATGCAAAACTTGAAAAAAAAGGGGAAACAGACATGGGACATTGCTTTTTTAAAGCCAAGATATGCAAGACCTCAGTCTCATTCCTCTCACTTCTCCTCCACTGCACCCTTCCAGACTGTGCCTACATTACACATTTATTGTTTTCTGGTGAATTGAAATTCACCATGATATAAAGACAAGAACTTTTCTGAATGCTGGAAATTATGGTTTACCAGTCTTGAAAGAAAAGGAAGAACATTTATTAATTAATATGGGAAATGCAAAATTTTGTAATTACAGGAAGTTTAAAAAGAGAAGCAGAATAGAATATGTAGGCACATAATGCCAGTGACTCAATGACGAGTATCAGGCGGTGGTTAACTAACCTGTCAACCCTGAGGACTAACAGCCTTGGCAGAGTCCAAAGGGAAGGGTAATGGTCCCCAAGTGGATTAAATACCACCTGAATCCATCTTGATGGAGGGCAACAGCTTTATTAAAACTGGCAGCAACTTTATTAATACTAACTGAGGAGGACTTTGTGTGCCGTAAGGGCTCAGGATCAGAAAGTGACTCACAGAGCTGGATCAGTGGTACGGGTGTCATGCTGTGATGTGGAAGTCAGATGAAAGGCCACAGCATTATATTAACAGGTCAGTCTTCATGGCAGATCACTATGAAAGACTGTATTAAAATGTCTTTCCTGAATTCACCTATTGTACAGGAAAAAAATCAGGACAACCATTTCAAACTTGCTTCACAGGCCAAGGAGGAGGAGGAGGCGGCGGTGGCACATGTCTCCTCAATAATATCTCACCTTAATCACCAGTTAAGAAAGTCTGAGCTATAACTCATAGAATTCAATATTAGTGAACAAGGATACGATTATAAGGTGAAAAACAGTAGCTATGCTTTGCCGTATCTTTATCTAATTTTCATGCAGAAGCATATCAGGGAAAAGGATCAGATGGAACATTAACTGACACATGGAAAATACTCAGTCTCATAAGGAGAATTTCTTTAAGAAAACTGTAGGAAAATCTATACATATTTTTTTAAAAAAATTGAAAATTGAAATTGCTTTCCATCCCGAATTATTTCTATTGGGCCTTTGTGTAAAGGATGTTGAGGGTAAATATGGGGAATTACTAAGGATTATGGGTAAAGCCACAATGATTCTCCATGCAAAAAAAAAAAAAAAACAACCCTTAAGGTCAGAATCTTCTATATCTTTTGACTGCCTCACTCTTCCTAATGGCATTGTCAGCCCTGAAAATATCTTCCTGGTATTGTTTTCTCCTTCTGTTTCATTCAGGAATCTTCCTGATAATTTCATCTTATCTTTGAAGCATCTAGTTTCTCATTAATTTTCCCAGAGACGTTATCCAGGCAGGAACCTTCAGATTCATCTTAAAGTAATGTATGGTATATGCATTTATTTAGGTTCTAGAATTTCTTGAGAAATGTGATTTATTGCACCCCTTCTCACTTTTGACAAGCTTCCTCAGAATTTCATTCCAAGTAAGAACCTTCAAAAATGGCTTGAGATTAGAGGAGAAGTGCAGTATTAATTCTTTATTTAGCCAACTGTTGAGGCAAAGAGCCATCTTTTTCTCCTCTTTCTCTTGGAATTTTCTCTTCCACATGATTAGTAACAAATGATAAGCAGGAATAACAAGCTGTTATTGTGTCTTCATATACTCTCAGAAGAGAAGCTAGTGCTCAGGTTTATTATAATTATAATTATAATTATAATTATAATTATAATAATAATAATAATAATAATAATAATAATAATAATAATAATAATAATAATAATAATAATAATAATAATAATAATAATAATAATAATAATAATAATAATAATAATAATAATAATAATAATAATAATAATAATTATTATTATTATTATTATTATTATTATTATTATTATTATTATTATTATTATTATTATTATTATATGGGGCAGCAGTGAGAAAACCAGAAAGAAAATTATTCATCACTGTTGAATGGTAGGGAAACGAGATTGGAAAGGGATGAGCTACAGGGATATACAGTATTATGTATGTTAACTGTGCTTGTAACTGTCAAGGCAATTCAAACCACCATGTTCCCGCACTTTCCTAGCTGTCAAACAGTGTCCCTGTTTGACAGCTACAAAATCTCGCCAGACAGCATAGTCTTGTGAGATTTCGTTGTGGCGCGCAAATTAGAATCTCATAGGAGTGGAATGTATTTTTTCTCATGTATCTTTTCTTATGCAAATAAGTGGATCAAAAAATGTGCACACGCTGTTAGCCAATGGGCTTCTGTTGTTGTTACTGTTACTGTTTATAGTATATATAAGTCCGGGTTTGCCCCATCCAAACTGTGTTCAAACCCCACTAATAAAGAGCTGAATTTCACCACTTCATTCGTCTTGTCTTCATTCCTTGAACACTAAACTGGCGACAAGGATGGGATGGCATCCCCACATGGCAGCAACATCGGCCCATTAGACCCAGATCATCCAGAGAAATGGGCAACATACGAACGTGGGTTTCCGCACACAATTGCCTTGCAGAAGATCACCGAGGAAGACCAGAAGTGCTCCTGCTTCCTCGCACAGTGCAGAACTGAGAAGCTTGAGCTGGCAACCCACCTCATTCTTCCATAGGACATGGATGTGATGCTGCTCACAGAGATCATGTCCACACTGAGGAGGCACCTACAGCCAGAGGTCTCGATCTTCCCGGCCACGGTGGCCTTTCACAGAAGGGAGCAGCGACCCGGTGAATCCATTGCAAACTACGCTGCCATTCTGTGCATTACTGCCACCCCGTGCATGTGGGAAACAATTGAAGAAGCGCTCTGGGACCATCTGCTGGCCGGCATGAGGGATGAAAATGCTCAATGTCGCCTCATGATCAGAAAGACGATAACCTTCAAAGCCATCCTAGAAGAGGCAGTAGCGTCTGAGGCCACACGTTCCAAGATAAAACTTTTCCAGCATCGCCACTCCACCATCAGTGCCACTGACTCAGCTGTGCAAGCTCAACAAAGTTCATCTTCATCCCCCTCAGCATTACCTGGTTCCACCTCTTCATTGGAGTCCAGCGATGTAGAGGGTGAAGTCTGAGTAGTCCAATGAAAGCACCGAGAACACCGTGATGATCGGGAGAAGAAATTCCTTCGCAGGTGTGATGGCTGCGGAGCCGGCATGACCTCAAGAAGTGCCCATTCTGCACTGCAAAATGCCACAACTGCAGGCAAAGAGGGCACATTGCTAAGGTAAGGCAGTGAAAGCAGAGACCTTCAGTGCCTGAGCTCAAGAAGAGTAATCACCACAACACGTCCATCACCAAAGTGTCACCCAAGCCTGAGCCGTGCCAAGTGGGCATTGTCAGAGAGCGTTTCTATGCAGACTTGAGTCTGCAGGACATTCCCTTCAAGATGGAGGTGGATTCAGGTACTACCTTTTCCATAATCCCACAGCAAAGTTATTGAGAATTCCCCCTGCCTCTCGGTCCAAGATTAAATCCCTTAAGACTTCCCTCCGGGATGTGCAAGGTTTCCAGATTCCGGTCCTGGGGGTGGGTAATTTCTTGGTTAGCTTCAAAAACATTTGCACCTCCTTGCCATTGGTTGTAGTTAAGCAGGGCACTGACAGTCTTATTGGGACCCAATGGTTCAAGCCCCTGGGAATCTGGCTTTTTGGCATTCACGCAATAGACTCTGACCCAATCCGGGACATTTGTGCTACACATCCTGAGGTGTTCAAAAAGGGTTTCGGCTTAAACAAAGGACCACCTGTTGACTTTGAACTTGACCCTACCATACGGCCCATCTGGATGAAGCCACACCGGGTACCCTTTGTCCTAAAGGAGAAGATAGAAGCCGAGCTGGACAAACTGTTGGGGCAGGGTAACCAAGTGCCGGTGGACTCCGCAGAGTGGGAGACACCAATTGTGAGTTCTTTGAAATGTACAATCAATAAAGCTATTCACCCGAATGCATATCCTGCATCTGTGGTAAGCCACCTTCTTGCCTCCTTGCATGGAGGAAATTGCTTCGCAAAATTTGACTTTGCCCAGGCTTACCAACAATTAACTGTGTCTCCTGCTGCTGTCATAGCCCAGACCATAGTAACGCATAAGGTAACCAGACTACAATTCGGGGTAAATGCAGCCCCTGGAATATTTTAATCCCTTGTAGAACGTATTTTAAAAGGTTTGCCTGGTGTCCTGCCATATTTTGATGATGTCCTGATCACTGCTAAGGACACCGTCGAACTAGCGGCCCGGCTCGACCGAGTCCTGTCATGTTTCGAGCAGGCTGGTCTATGTCTCAGAAGAGACAAATGTGTTTTTGGCACAGGAAGTGGTGTTCCTGGGGTACTGAATTACACCCCAAGGTATCATGCCCTCTGACTCCAAGGTGACGGCTGTGCAGAATGCACCCAGGCTGGAATGTAAAGCTGAATTGCAACCATTTCTAGGATTCTTAAACTTCTAATATGCTTTTCTCCATCGCAAAGTCTCAGTTGCGAAACCATTACATTGGCTTCTTAAGAAAGATACTGTTTGGCACTGGGGTCATTGCCAGGAGAAAGAGTTCCAATAACTTAAAATGCTACTATCTTCGGATGCTGTCTTAACTCATTTTGATCCTAACAAGAAAGTTGTACTTGTGTGTGATGCATCCCCTTTGGGGGTGGGAGCTGTGTTATGCCATGTATTAAATGATGTGAGGGAAGCCCCCATAACATTCTATTCCCATTCGCTCTGAAAACCTGAGAAAAATTATGCTCAGACAGACAGGGAGGCGTTGGCAATCATGGCTGGCACTAAGAAATTCCACGATTACCTTTATGGAAGGCCTTTTACCATCGTAACTGACCACAAGCGCCTCCTTGGAATCTTTGTGAATGGGAAACCCACACCTCAAATTCTTTCCCCAAGGATGTTGCGTTGGGCAATTTTCCTAAATGCATACAATTTCACTTTGGTGCACAGGACCGGCAAGGACATCAGCCATGCTGATGCCCTGTCACGTTCTCCACTGCCAGGGGTCGGGGAAGCAGATTGTGAGATCGAAAGCGACCACCAGGTCCTCATGATTGAGGCATTCTACTCACCCCCGGTCATCCCCTCAGATATAGCCAAAGCTATGGCCAAGGATGTAACATTGACTAAAGTAATGTCTTGGGTACAAAAAGGCTGGCCTGTCTCTCCTCTAACCGAGGAATTTAGAACATTCCACTACAAGTGTTTGAAATTGACAGTGGAATGAGGTTGGCTTCCATGGGGCCAGCGGGTGGTTATTCCTGTCACTCTCAGGAAAAAAGTTTTACATCTACTTCACACAAGTTACCCGGGAATTTCCGTTCCAAAGCCCTTGCCCGTAGCTACTTTTGGTGGCCTCAACAGGACCACGACATAGAACAAATGGTCGGCACTTGTGCCAGTTATCAATCCTCTCACCCAGAGCAATCCCACCTTCCCTCTCGGGAATGGGATTCTGCTAGGGGCCCCTTGGTCCAGATTATACATAGATTTTGCAGGTCCATTTAGGGGTGCCCTATTTTTGTTAGTTGTAGATTCATTCTCTAAGTGGTTGGCAGTGATTAGGGTGCCTAATACCACTTCAGCCACAATGATAATGCACCTGAGAAGGCTGTTTGCAGCATTTGGACTTCCAGATGTGCTGGTGTCTGACAACACGTCCACGTTCACATCTGCAGAATTCCAATCCTTCATGGAAAGGAATGCAATTAGGCACATCACTGCCACCACATTCCACCCAGCCACAAATGGCCAGGTGGAGCGGCAGGTGTGCACAACTAAAGATGCGCTTCAGCGTATGGGTGAAGGGGATTTAGAGCTCGAGTTATGCCAGTTTCTTTTCAAGTATAGGCTCACCTCCCTGCCTCAGGGCTGTCCCCTGCTGAATTGCTCCAGTGAAGGAAACTGTCATCCTTGCTGGACAGATTGGATCCCTCTAGGGTGGAGGACAAAGGCACAAATATAGCAATCTAACACCAGAAGGGTTTCTTATCCAGAGACCCTGTACATTGCCGCAATTATGCAGCTGGTGGTCCTATGTAGGTGCCTGGGTTTGTGATCGATCAAACTGGTCCTGTTTCTTACAGAATCGAAACAGCCACTTTTCTGATCTGGAGCAGGTACGCGGATCAATTGAGACCCAGAATACTGGACTCACAGGACAAATACAGACACTCAACGTTAGGGTTGGCCTCCACCCGTTTAAACCCAGGGGGCAGAGGCAATAGTCAGCAGCAAGCTAACTTAGACCCAGGAGTGTGTTTTAGGGACCGACTTCAAGGGGAAATTGTGGAATGCTCCCCTACTCCGGCCAGGTGTATCCCTACACTGTCCCAGCCTAGCACTCTGGATTCCTTTACTGATGATGACCAATTTTGTTTAGAGTTGCCCCCCCCTCTTAGTACACACAGGAGGAACCCTAAATTGTCTTTATCATCCACATAATTAGATTTTGGTTTTGAGCGATCCCCTGCTCCTCCATCTGACAAATGGGGCTTTAATTTGAGTTTACAATCCTCTCCCTCTAGTCAATCCCTCATTCCAGTCAGATCACCCATCCTATGAGCCCCTGAGTCAGCTCAGCCAAGCGTCTAACCCAGAAGGGAAACTAGACCGCCATCCTGGTTAAAGGATTTTGTTTTTACCTAGGGGGGAGGAATGTTATGTATGTTAACTGTACTTGTAACTGTCAAGGCGATTCAAACTGCCATATTCCCGTGCTTTCCTAGCTGTCGAACAGCGTCGCTGTTTGACAGCTACGAAATCTCACCAGACAGCATAATCTCGTGAGATTCGATGTGGCACGCAAATTAGAATCTGACAGGAGCGGAATGTATCTTTTCTCATGTATCTTTTCTTATGCAAATAAGTGGATCGAAAAATGTGCACACGCTGTTAGCCAATGGGCTTTTGTTATTGTTGTTACTGTTACTGTTTATAGTGTATATAAGTCCGAGTTTGCCCCTTCCAAACTGTGTTCAAACCCCACTAATAAAGAGCTGAATTTCACTACTTCATTCATCTCGTCTTCATTCCTTGAACACTAAATACAGGGAGCCAGAAAACTCAAAGCAAGGAGCCAAGATGTAAATAAAGTTTGCTACTGTTTTGGACAGCAATCTTCTTATGACAGGCTTCCCCACTTCAATTTCTTCTTAATGTGTTGAAGCACAACTTCCATTTTCTCTAGGCAGCATGACTAATGGCTTCTAATGTGACACCCAGAAAGAAAAGTTTCACCAAAAAAGAAGCATAAAATTAATATGATTTGCATAAATGTATACATATGCAGAACTGGAAAATATTTTTATAAATTAAACAGAATTGCAGTTTATCACACCTGAGTTTGGAAGATAATGACCAGATAAATAATTGTGGATGAGGAATTTCAAGGTTACTTTTGTGACTCTATCAATCAGACTTGGTCTGATAAATCAGACCTTCAAATGAAGGACACCATAAATGGGTGGACTGATATCCACCAGGACTTAAAATGCATGCCTGTTCTCCCTAAAGGAAAACTCACAAATACCCTCAGAAGCAATTTGTTGAAGACAGCTGTTCTATTACATATAAGAGATTTATAGTTTCAGTCCATTCTCAGAATTAAATTTTAGAACTGGTCTCAGGTAGGAAAGTAGTTTGCCATTTATTCAGGTTTACTGTTACTGTCATTTTGCAAAGTGAGTGGTATTTTTTTTAAAAAGCTCAGCGTTTTAACTCCTGATGTTCTCACTTCACTTCAGAATGAAAGAGTAATATTCATTGGATTTTCATTAACACTTTATTGCTCCCAAACCCACCAGAATAGAACACAATGGCCTGGAACTATCAATTCACAACATACATGTGACTAGATGAGATAGATTCTGTAAGCCACAATTCATCAGCCGGAACAACATTCCAATTCCCTTGCAGGAAGATAACTGATATTGGGGGAAAACAGTCCTGAATGGAGACTTTCAAGTAGGACTGCCCAAGCAAATCCACCTACCCCACTCAGCTAGAGAGTTATGACACAGCCAGTCATGAAACATCCCTGCGAACAACATTCTGGTATTTGTTCTGGGTGGAAAATCAATATTGTATAGAATTGGTACTGGAAAGTTGCACTGGACCCCTCTAAGTAAATGGAGCTAGTGAATTTGCTATTCCAGACATTGTGTTCCTTTCCAGTGGGTTTGGGGACAATAAAGGGTCAATAAAGAGTAACATTTATTGGGTTTGAGGTTTAAAATTTTGTTTGGATGTTTTTTCAGCACATCTTACCTTTTTTAAAATAGATTTTTTTAATTAAGAAGTCCCTGTTCTACTCTACTATGAGTTTTAAAGGTTAAGGTGATAGCCACACTTTCTTGAAAGCCAGTTGTTTCCAACACTAGGGTTCAGTGCTCATCTCTGTTTACAGTCCAAGAGCCAGTGCTGTCTGTGTCTGCAGATTTTTCCATGGTGATGTGGCAGGCATGACTAGACACCAGAGAAAACAGAATGCTATTACCTACCCACTGAAGATATACCTATTTATCTACTTGCAATTTCTTGCTTTCAAGCTGCTAGGTTGGCAGGAGCTGGGACAGAGTTGGGAGCTCACTCTGGTCTCAAACTGTTGGTTTGCTGACCTTTCAGTCATCAAATTCAGTGTATTAACCACTATGCCACCACAGTCCCTGTTATGAGTTTTACATAGTTCCAAAAGACAGTACAGTGCAACTTTGGTTAACAAATGGCTCAGTTAACATAAAAATCACATAACAACAGGAAATCCATAGAAAACAGTGGCTTGGTTTACAGAATTATTTTCAGACTAGATTAATTGGTTTTCAATGCATTCTTATGGAAAATTCAGTTAAAGTAATTTTCACTGTAAGAAATGTCCCGGAGAATGCATTAATTATGTTAATCGAGGTACCACTGTATTTTGTTTTCTTTGTATTTTGTGCATTTAAAAGAAAAAGCTCGTGACATACAAAAGATTTAGAATTCTGAAAGAAGGTTAGCAATACATGTGGATTTTGTATGTACAGTACCTCACATAACAAACACATCACATAGTGAAAAATTTGCACATCTTAGCGTTCATTATGCAATGGTTATACCCCGCATAACAAAAAAAGTTTTCGTTATGTGGGGCTTTTGGTAACCGGGGTATACACATTTAATGGGAACCCCAGTTAATAAAGTTTTTTTCATTATGTGGGGTATCTCCGATAGGGAACTGCATAATGAAAAAAACAGTATAGCGATGAGCCCCGTGGAACAGAGGTTTTGTTTCATTATGCAGGGTTCTAGTGTATTTCAAATTTCATATTATTCTGTTTCAGGTATGTGGTTTATTTTTATTTATTTTTTTGCCTGTTTAAAATCAATTTTTGGTGTTTTCCTCAATTTTTATTATTGCTGCTTGGAGTTCCTGCCTGCCTGCCTGCCTGCCCGCCCTTTACTTGATACACTGCTGGACTGAAGCTAGAAAAAAATGTTGAAGGGAGAATTGTTTTCCCAGTCATACATATTCTGGTTTTTGAGGTTGGTTTGATAACATTGCTGTCAAAGATTTAATTTTGACTATGATCATAGTAATCATTTCTCAGCTGCATTGTTTTCTGCAGGTCAGTTGGTGAAGATGATGATATGATAAATATTAACTTTGCAGTTTCATTAGTGTCTTCATAGGTATATGGATAAAGAACTTTTCTTTCTAATGTAGTTTTTATTTTTGTCCTCTTTCAGAATAACCTTCTTTCTGTTTTTTTAACAGGCTAATTTGAGGATTTGGTAAGGCCTATTGGCTCTAGGACAGTGATGACAAACCTTTTAGAGACTGAGTTCCCAAACAGAGGGGCAGGGCAAACTCTGTGCTAGGGGGAGGGAGGAAACACTCCCATTGGGTTGCTGGGCAGAGGGGTGGGGTGAACTCTGTGCTTGCACAATGGCCCACATACCAATAGAGAGGGCTCTGAGGGGATAAGAAACCAGAATGGAGAAACTTTTATGCAAGAACTTGAAATGTCCATGTAGCTTCAGGTTTACTGAAAAGATTTGTATGTAAAAGAACCTGAAACTGAAGAAGGACCAATCCATATGGCCCCAAAATCAAAGTAATATGAAAGTGTTTCTCTTCTACTTATTTCACAATCTCAGCAAGTTCCTTGACAAGCATTTTACTTCTCACTCTAAGTTCCACATAGGTTAAGCTTTCACTCTGTTACTTGGTCATAGCATTAGTCACCAAAATGGGATGTTAAACCTTCAGGATACTTTTGGAAAGTATCCAGAGAATAATTCTGCATAAGATTTTGCTGAATGTATTAAACACAAAAATTTCACTTTACAATGCTTCAGTGAGGTTTCACACATTATAATACTTACCACAATGTTCCACAAAATGTGTTTAAACCTTGAAGGATTATCATAAATTATTCAAACTAAGCTAGACTTGCCATACTTTATGTATTCCTTTGTGGTGTTATTTCATTAGGGTTTCTGGCTCACTCACAGGTTTCAAATGTAAGCCATTGAAACAAGTCTCTATGTCACACATGTGGTTTCCTTGATAACAACAGCCTGAATGAAGAGCCTGGAGACTAGGAGAGACTTGAAATATTTTAGAAACAATAGGTTGAGTAACCTTTAGCTTCCTATGTGGTGAAAGGTTACAATTGAGGATTGTATTTGCTATTCAGTGAGCAAATTCTTTCAATTTGAGGCTTTAACACAACATCTCGTTGGGCTTATCCATGATATACAGATTTTCATGTAGAATATAAGAAGTCCCACTCTTAATTCAATAATGTTGAAATACAGTCAGGGAAATATACTATGTCAGGATTAGCTAACTGTATGAAGTTTTCTCTTCCACTGCCCCCCCCCCTCCCAAAAGAGTTTTGGGCATTTCTTTCCACACTCCAGAATGAATTGTGACCTGATTCACCAGGTACACAACACTTTTACCAGACATTTCTAAGCTTCAGTGACATCATGGAGTACAGAAAAAGAGCATCTTCAAAGATTTTGGTATTTTTTGAACCACAATGGTAACCTTTTTGTGCCATGCAATAGGAACTATGGAATGAATTCACCAAAAATTGCTTCATTTTGGCAGTTTAAATTCTGAACTGGACACAAAAAAAGAAGTGACATCATTATGTCACAAGTTTTCAGGAAAGTATATCTGGTCGCCATCTAATTTGGACACTCTGTTTGAAAAGTCTGCTAAAGCATCTTCTCCATGTATCTTGCAGTGGCAAATTCCATAGCCCATTATAAAAAGAATGTAACAAGAAATGGGAAACATTGGATCATAAGTGATTTTTGTTACAGCCAGGAAGAGCAGATATGTTGTTGATTACAATGTTTTTGATTACAATGTTGTTGAGATAATCTTATAAAGTGCCCAACATTTTCTGTCTATTAAATAAATGATAAAAGAGTCCCTGGCTGCAAGGACCCAATCAGATAGACTCACTACAAAAAGAGAATTGAACATGACTGGCTAGTTTCCATACCTATAAGGAAGGGGTGTGGCTGTGCATGTGCGGAATACATTTCCAAACCTGTCCAGCCTATCCCATGATGCACCGTGCACACCAACCTTACTTCACTGACATCAGTGCCGCGAGGGTCCGGAGAATGAGAGTGGGTCTTGTGCCCCACAAAAGCCATAAAACAAACACTACAAGTCCCAGCAACCTCCACGGCACACCACAGCCAATCAGGCAGGAGCGCAGAGGAGGTGGGACAGCCAGCGCACAAATGCTCAAGCCAATGGCCACTTCGCGCATGCACGCACTACAGCTGAGGACCCTCCCTGCCATACCCAGGTGGACTGGGCCCAGTCTGCGGGGACGGGCTGGCCCTTTCCCCCTCCTCAAATCCCAGCCCTTGGCCACTCTACCTGATCGAGGATGAGCGGTTGTTCTCCTCCATCGCCTCTGCCAGCCCTGCTCCTGCCGAGGCCTCCAGGCTCCAGTACAGCCTACAGTCAGTTGTGCCCCCCAGCTGGGGGCAGGGCAGCATGGTGTCATGGTGGTGGTGGGGTTGGTTGCTGACAGAGCATGGGCACTCTGTCTGTCAGCTCAACACTGTCCCCGCCTGACTGACCACGACCTGGGCCACAGCCTGGAGGCCTTGCCAAAAGCACCAAGAAAGAATGCCCATCCTCCTGTCTGAGGGCAGTGCTGGTGTTGCAGTGGCAGCGGGGTTGGCCACTGATGGAGCATGGGGTCTCTGTCCATCAGCTCAGCCCCATTCCCGCCCAGCCCTCACCAGGGGACCTGACTGACCACAGTCTGGGCCGCAGCCTGGAGGCCTTGGCGGGAGTGCAGCTGCCGAAAGGAAGACCAGGTACGGACTCCAAGGGTTGGGAACCAGAGAAGAATAAAAGAGCCCAGGCCCTCCCCTCAGCCAGGGTTAGCACCATAGGGGAACAGGACAGTGCCATGGGTTGAGCCCCCCACAAAAAAACACATCGAAGACTGGCACCAATGCTAGTAAAATATAAGTACAGTATTACTGAGATGAGAGTTAATCTGGAGAGCTTCCCTACCTCTCAGACACATCATCTGAAAAAAATTACCATTTAGACCACAATTTCCAAAATTTCCCAGCCTGCATGTGATTCAAAAATTAACTTTTCTAAGTTCTATTGAAATAGGGGTGAAAGAATTAAGATATTAAGATAATATTAATTCTGTTTTAAAAGTAAAAAAAAAATTTTTTTCTCAGTTCTCTGTAGAGTTGAAACAGATCAGATTGACCTGCCACGTAGATCTGATGACGGTGCTAAGTAAATAGAAGCCTTTTTGCATCCACAAGCTCAGCACAGTTTGTATATCTGACAGGGAACTGTAAATAATATTTGTGTGACATGACATGATGTGACATGAGACATGTTCCTTATATGACATGTTCTAAACAACAAACACTGAATGTTCTAACCTGAACTTAATGAAATGTCAGAAGATTAATTAATAATTTTGGCTTTACCCATAGTGATGTAATGTGTAGAAATTTCCACATTTTTATGCTATAAAAGGATGGCTCTGAAAATGTATATTCATTCAGGGAATATTAGCTTGGTAAAGCTTTCCTGAATCTATTAATATTAATATTAATAAAACTCCTAAATCTGTCTTAGCGTGTGGAATGCGATTTTGTCTAGTTCAGAATTCCATAACACTATTTGGTGAATCATTTACTTAAGTACTGCTAACCTAGCTTTGGTAGATTGATAGAGAATTTCCTATGTGTATGCTGCAATCCAAAATTAAAGGCATATTTTCTCTGTCCTATTAGTGGATATTGCACTCTTAGTGAAATCTTGTACCAACATCAGACAAGCTTTGAAGATGAGTAGTGCTAGTGGAGAAAGTTAGGAAATATGAATTACATTACATAACATTAACCTCACCAGTTGGTCTGTGCCAGGAATTTCATGTAAAGAAACAGCTGCAATGGAAAAATAGATAAAGTCAGTACTTTTAAGAAAAATCAACAAAATGTGGCAATTAATTAAATAGATGGGAATTCCAGAACATCTTATATGTCTCATGAGAAATCTGTACAAGAGTCAAGAAACAACAGTTAGGACAGAATATGGTATGACAGAGTGGTTTGGAATAGGAAAATGAGTAAGACAAGGCTGCATTTTATCACCTTGTTTATTCAACTTATACACAGAGCACATAATGTGCAATGCAGGGATGGAGGAATCACAATATGGGATCAAAATTGCTGGGAGAAACATCAACAATTTGAGATATGCAGATCATACCACACTAATGGCAGAAAGTGAGGAAGATCTAAAGAAGCTGCTGCTTAGGGTGAAAGAAGAGAGTGCAAAAGCTGGCTTGAGGCTCAACATAAAGAAAACCAAGATAATGGCAACAGGTCGGATCAGTCCCTGGAAAATAGATAGGGAAGAAGTAGAAGCAGTGACATATTTCACATTCTTAGGATCCAAAATCACTGCAGATGATGATTGCAGCCATGAAATAAAAAGGATTCTTGGGAGACAAGCTATGCAAAACTTGGGGAATATTACTGGTGGTAATGTACAGCTGTGAGAGCTGGACCATTAGGAAGACTGAGCGAAGAAGAATAGATGCCTTTGAAATGTGGTGTTGGAGGAGAGTTTTGAGGAGGCCCTTGACAGTGAAGAGAGCAAATAGGTCAATCTTAGAAGAAATCAACCCTGCCTACTCCTTAGAAGGTCAAATAGTAAAGATGAAACTGAAGTACAGTAATACCTCATACAAAGTCCACTTCGTACAACATCAAATTCATACAACATCGCCTAATTCCTTGAAAAAAGTTGCCTCATAGAAAGTGACTTTGTATGAGGCAATTTTTTTTCAAGGAATTAGGCAATTTAATGAATTCGATGTTGTACGAAGCAGACTTTGTATGAGGCATTGTAGTTTTTCCCAGGTTGCATTGTGCCTGGGCAGTATAAAAGGCAGGACGCATGTGTGCATTGCTCGTGTGGGTTTTGCATGAGGCAAACAGTTGGGAGGTGGATGGGGGAGGGCAAATTTTTGGTGGGGTGGGCAATTGTTAGGTTTTACTGTTGTGGTTTTTAAAAACAGATTGCATGCTCCATAATTTTTCTTATGTTGGTCTTTTTTGGGGGAGCACTGTTTGGTGGGGTGGGCAATTGTTTGGTATTTGCTGCTGTTTGGATGATTGACACTGTGCTGCATGATGGGACATTTTAACATTTAAACCTGTACTTCAAATTTTCAATAGTTAAAAACTTCTTGTATGGTTTGTCCCCTAAAATCAGGTTTGTTTGACATGTTTTTGTAATGTATTTAGATTTTAGAAAATGATTTCTTAAAGTTCTGTCAGTTTCCTGTCTGTTTCCTTGACTTTGCCCTGAAGTCTGTGCTGTTACAGTACAATGTATCTCTATGGAAATGACGTTGTATGAGGCATCGCAGCAATGATTTGGACGTTGTATGAGGTATCACGGCTAGGATTTTGCATGCCTCATACAAAGTCCGAATCCGTATAAAGTCCAAACTTGTGGAACCAAGTTTGGACGTTGTATGAGGTATCACTGCACTTTGGACATCAAATGAGAAGAGAGGATTCACTTGAGAAGGCCTTGTTGCTGGGAAAGGTGGAGGGCAAAAGAAAAAGGGGGCAGCCAAAGATGAGATGGCTAGATGACATTGTAGATGCAATGGGCACAGAGTTGGGCAGGTTGAGGAAGATGGTGGAGGATAGAGGTGCCTGGAGGACAATGGTCCATATGGTCACAAAGGGTCAGAATCGACTGTGTGACTGAACAACAAAAGTCATGTAAAGGAACTGGGTAATGTTTAGTTTATGAGATGAGCAGAAGACTCTCATGTTTGCTAAATTTTAATGCATCACCACCACATTGTTTTTTTAAAATAATTTTTATTAATTTTTTTTTCAAAGACATACAAAAAAGAAAAGAAAACAATGACTAACAATACAATAAATAAACAAATCCATAATATCATCTTAACAAACATTACTAAGTGTTAGCACAAAACAATATCTATACTCATTAATTACTATATAACCAGCAAATATTAAAAACTATTATTTCAAAATCCAAGATAATAAAAAAATTTCTGTGCTACCACAAAACTTTGAACAAATAATCATCACCCTGTGAATATATACAATGCCCGGAGAGTTTATTTTCTGCTCAACTCCAGAAACTTCTTTGGGACAGTACTGGTCCCGAACTATCATTTGCCATACAAGAATGATCTACAAATGGTTTCCATATGTTCCAAAATCTGTTCTCTTTTAGGTTATCCCTTTTCACTTTAATCTCCCATGTCAATTTATCATTCAGTGCTAAACTCCACATTTCTTTATACCACTCTCCAATCTGTATATCTATATCATTTTTCCAATTTCTAGCTATACATTGTCTACCCGTTGTCAATACAATTTCCAATAATTCTTTTTCATCTTTGTTTAAACCCAAACCTTCCACATTCGTTAAAAGAATGATACTTGACACCAACTTAACACTTCTACCCATTATTTCAGCAAGCTCACCTTCTATTCTTCCCCAAAAATCCCTTATTTTTTTTTACAGCTCCACCACATATGTTCATATGTTCCATCAAATTCTCTACATCTCCAACATAACTTATCTCTTTTATTATCCATCTGGTAAAGTCTTAATGGCGTCAAGTACCATTGCCACAACATTTTAAAATTATGTTCTTTAATTCTTACCGACATTGTTCTCATAATCCTCTTTTTCCATTTATTTTTCCACTCATTCTCCCCAATTGTTATATTCAAATTTTGTTCCCACTTCCGTTTCAAATCCTCCTGTGGATCTACACCTCTATTCAATATGTTGTAAAGCTTACTTACAAGACCTTTAATACTACTTTCCCCTTTTCTAATCTTCCTTACCAACTCCTCAAATTCTGTATATGTTCTATCTAACCCTACTTCTTTTTTATATTTTTTGTTCCAGTTGTCCACCTTTAACTTCTGAAACCAATTCAAATTTAATATCTCAAATATTTTTTTCTGCTCAACATCAGAATCACAAGTTTTTAACCAATCCTTCAATAAAAGCATCCCATTTTTATCCAATATTTCCATTTTTTCCTTATCCAACTTTATTGGGAAACATGTCATATCAGTCAATTCCAAAATTGGAGAGAGATTTGGGACCATATCCTTTTTTACCTTCTTCCACATCCACCACATTGTTTACTTCTTTTTCTTCACAGAAATGACCAACAGATGAGAAAAATGTCAGCAGAACATGAACCTATTTTGTATAGCCCCCAGAGTGATGAAGCTTAATACAGCCCATACAACAGGTATAGTAGTCAATCCAGCTGTTACAAAAGTAACTGTTTGTACTACAACTACTAGACTTCTCCAAACAGCATTACCTATAGTAGGTGGCAGATTCTGGGTTCTGGCAAACATTTCCCAAATGTGGGTCAAATGGTGGATCATTGAGTCATTCAGAGTATGACTCAAACCATACATTGCTAATAGCATGGTACAAGGAGATGTTCCTTAAGTTTTGAAAATTATTCATTGTCACATTATCAGTTTCTTATGTCACCTGTAATGGGAAAATTAATTAATGGGCTTGTGTATTTTAACACAAACTTGGATAAGAGATGCCATGGGCAACATGTCAAACAGGCAATGGGCGATGTGAAAACAAAAGAAGATTCCATTCAATTTTCATGAGAATACAAGAGCTTATAGAGTGCTGGGATCACCTAAACAAACAGAGACACTACTTTTCATTAGATAACAACAGCCACATTCACAATGGAAAATGAATTTTTCTCTGGAAAGGTAGGCTCATTTCTGGGAACAGGTATAAGAATCAGGGATCATTTTTCATGTCTCTGTGACTTGTTTGCCCAGAACTATGAATGTATTTGTATGTTCAGGGCCTTATTCTGATTGCACAGTAATTCTTCCTAAAAGTAATGTAATGAAAATAGCAACACAAAATCGAAAAGAAGAGAAACTCCCCCTACTGTGTTCTAGGCCCTTCTACACATTCAGTGTTTTCTTTATCATGGGTATCTGATTGACTGCTGAAAGCCGTCATTATTCACACCACCATAGATCTCCAATTTCTCTTTTACAATCATACCATTAAAAAATGAGCAGGGCACAGTAATGGAGGAAACTAAGATGAAGATTTTATCAACTATTCAACTGATTAAGTTTTAATTTCCCTCCCAGATCTACAGAGGGACAAAAGTAGTGAGAATGTCAAAGCCAAGGGATTCAAACTGACCCCTGCACCAGATGTTTTCAGTGAGTCCAAAACCCTGGGGAATTGCACCCTAAGGCATACAACCTCAGTCAGTATCCTTACTAGTAGCATGTTCCCTGCCCCCGGGTCACCAGTCAACATGACCAGGTCATACCTGTCAACCTTCCCGATTTGGCCGGGATTACCCCGTAAATTGACGTCGATTGACGTCATAACCCGGCCCCCGCTGCCAAAACCTCATAATTTGGCAGTGGGGGAAACGCTTTCTGCACATGCACGGAAGGGTTTTACCCCTTCCACGCATGCGCGGAAATGCTACATCGCTTGCGTAAGGGCTGCGCAAGCGATGTAGCGCTTCTGCGCATGTGTGGAAGGGGTAAAACCTTTCCACGCATGCGTGAAATGCGACCTGCGCACAAGCGATATGCGCAGGTCCCATTTTTCCGGAGCCGCGGGTTGCCTTGTATGGACCAGGTACCCAAAGACAGCAATGCCACCTGTGTTTCCACCACCACTCCACCAGCCCAATACCTTGTTTTAGGCTGGCAAAATGAAGGTTTGCTCTTAAACCTAACCCTGGACTCACTGTGATGTGATTCCATTCCACACTATCTGCCAGTTGTGACCTATTTAAAAGGTCATCACCCTATATTTGCCCAATGCCCATGGGTAATCAGTGTGAGATAGGCAATAAATAACTATCCTTTTTTACCTGCCAATCAGTATATATGCCAAACATTCCTATCCAGCCCCGAAACAACCAGCTATTTGTAAACTGGACCCAAAGGATGAGAGGGTGGGTCCCTGAGTTTGGCTGGCTCAGAACCAGGGAGTTAAGGAACACCTTCTTAAAATAGGTACTCATGGAGAGCTGCCATTGGCTACCACACCATGGTCCGACTTTCTTTGGAGCAGAGGGAGGGAGGCAAAAAACCTGTAGGCTGAACAGAAGGCTAACCGAGGAGGCCAGTTTTGATGTTAATAGATGAAAAATGATCAGGTGATTTGCACTTTACAGATGAAATAAAGTTTAAATGAAAGAAGGAAACACAAAAGATGAAATTGCATGTTTGTTGTTGTTCAGTTGCACAGTAAATTCCAACCCTTTGCGACCCCATGGACCATCGCACGCCATGCACCTCTATCCTCAACCATCCCTCTCAACCCACCCAACTCTGTGCCCATTGCATCAGCAATACCATCTAGCCATCTCATTTTCTGCCACTCCCTTCTTCTTTTGCCCTCAAACTTTCCCAGCATCGAGACCTTCTCAAGTGTCTCTTCTCTTCTCATTTGATGTCCAAAGTACTTTAGCTTCATCTTCACTATTTGACCTTCTAAGGAGCAGTCAGGGTTGATTTATTCTAAGATTGACCTGTTTGTTCTCCTCGCTGTCCAGCGTACCCTCAAAATTCTCCTCCAACACCACATTTCAAAGGCATCTATTCTTCTGTGCTTAGCTTTTCTTATGGTCCAACTCTCACATCCATACATTACTACTGGAAATACCATTGATTTGACTATGTGGACTTTTGTTTGCAAGGTGGTGTCTCTACTTTTAACTATGTTCCTCAGGTTTCTTATAGCTTGTCTCCCAAGCATCAGTCGCCTTTTTATTTCATAGCTGCAATCCCCATCTGCAGTGATCTTTGATCCTAAGAAAGTAAAAACTGTCACTTCTTCTACCTCTTCTCCATCTATTTTCCAGGTGCTGATAGGACCTCTTGCCATTATCTTTGTTTTCTTAATGGTGTCTCAAGCCAGCTTTTTCACTCTCTTCTTTCACCTTAATCAAGAGGTTCTTTAGGTCTTCCTCACATTCTGCCAATAGGTTAGTATCATCTGCATATCTCATAGTGTTGATGTTTCTCCGAGCAATTTTGATTCCAGCTTGTGATTCTTCCACCCCTGCATTGCACATTATATGCTCTGTATATAAGTTAAATAAGGAGAATGACTTGCATTACTCCTTTTCCTATTACAAACCACTCTGTCATTCCGTATTCTGTCCTAACTGTTGCTTTTTGACTCTTGTACAGATTTCTCATGAGACCTATAAGATGTTCTTGTATTTCCATCACTTTAATTACCTGCCACATTTTGGTGTGATCCACACAATCAAAGGCCTCGGTGTAGTCAATGAAACAGAAATAGACTTGTTTCTGGTATTCCTTTGTTTTTTCCATGATCCAACATATGATGGCAATTTGGTCTCTATTTCCCCTACCTTTTCGGAACCCAGCTTGCATTTCTGGTAATTTTCTCTCCACATGCTGCTGAAGCATGTAGCTCCATTCATAAATACAAAATTCCTTATATGTGATTCCTTTCCTTTCTTTCCAACAGAAATTGCAGTGCGACTCATTCCTCTCATGAGCTTTGTAGAATTTCAATTGTCCATATGTTTTATCTCGAATAGCTGATCCTGTTTCAGTTCTTTTCACACATTTGTCCAAAGCCAGTGCCCACTCTTACTTCAGATCTTTTCTTATGTAAGGTTTAATTCACAGTCTTTGAAACACAAGCACCTGGTTAATGCCTCTACAGCTGGACAGAGCTTTCCCTGCATTGACAGGAACCAAGGAATTAAAACAAAGTCTTTGCCCTGATGGATTATTTCTGTAGATTAGAATTGATTAAATGCTATAGAGTTGTCACCCTGTCATGTTTCATACCAATGTACTTCCAATATTGCTTTTAGAAGGAAGATTTTTTTGCATATCCCTTATTTATAAATGTCTCTGCCCATGCCAATCATGTGAAGCTGAGAATTGTGAATATATTTTATTCTGCTGCTTATTTTAATAAGACATCTGAAATTTATATATTTCTCTTATTTTTTTTTTAAAAAATGTCAGACAGATCTCATTAATTTTTTGGGAATCTCTTCTCCTTTCTGACTCCTCAGACAAAATCACAGGTAAGCTGGCAAAATTCTATACAGTATCATTTTCAACAAAAAAGCAATTAATAAACTACAACACAAATTACACTGGAAATACCAGACAATATAAACAAGGACACAATCCATCTTTATATATCCCCATCAAAAATTTCCATTATTATAATTCTAGAAAATGGATCCTAAAGCATGAGTCTCAGGGACAACACTGAAACCTATTCAGAAAAGAGATGTGACAAAATGTAAGGGGGAGATAAAATATTAATTTATTACAATTAAGTAAAATTTTCTCTCCCTAAAACCTCTCACAAACATTTTCTCAAACACTGATTATTGAATGATATAGGAACTCCATAGACTAGATAAAATTGATTCTTGGTCAAATTCATCCTACAGATTAACAGTTGTAAACCCTTCTTAAAATTAGGTTTGTAGCCATAATGAAATCATAATAAATATCTGCCACCAAGGCTTCCACTGATAGACTGCCCTTGTAGAAATGCAAACACTGCATGCAAATAGAATTTTAGCATACTACCCACAGGCAACTCTCATATAATTTTGCCATCAATATTCTCCCATCCTGTAATTTGAAGATATGCATTCTACTAAAGTTGGTTGTTTTAATGGTCTGTGAGTGTGTGTGTGTGTGTGTGTGTGTGTGTGTGTGTGTGTTGACAAGGATGTTTTGATTTTTCAAAACATCCTTGTCAATTTCCTTTCAATATTAAAAGATTGACAAAGCAAGAAAATATAAATGAAATAAATAATGTTTGTGCCCTTCTGAACCCAGTACTGGGTGCCCTTCTGAACCCAGTACAGTAATTGTATGAGTCGTCCGACATCCTTTCCAACCAATTGCATCATTTCAGTCCATGATGAAAAGTGAACAACTTTTAAACTTAATTTTATTTCTAGTAATTTTTTAACTTGCCCTGTAGCACTAAAAATAACACAGATCTGAATAAGGGGTTTGATTGTGGCAGAAGTAAGTTCTGCAAATTAGAAAAGCAGTAAATTCTGCAAATTAGACAAAAGTTATGGAAAGTGCATCTTCTACCACCTTGTGGCAGTTTAAAATCATTGCATATTAACACACTACATTAAACTTACTCAGCTTAATAGGTACTATGTTAATGAATGTATGCATCAAGTATATTTTTAAACGTAAGTTTCCTCAACAAAGTGGTGATTTAAAAAAATCTGGATTCAGACATGCTGCCATTTCCATTTTTAGTACAATTGATAGCAGTAATTTGTGAACAAGGTTAAAGGGTTCTAAATACAATTGTCATTTACACCCAGAGAGAGATAGTTTCAGGTTTTGCTCATTGAGAACCTAAGGCCAGCATCCTTGTTTTACAAACAGGAATGCTTTTCATCATTAATTTCTTTCAGGAGAGCTCTGATTTGCAATTTAAGAGTAATAAAACTTAAAACACTGGCCTTCTTGTATCATGAGCCAAGTGGCCCATAGGTGATAACCTGTGCAAGGATTAGTCGAGTCATTGGGCTAATATCATTCTCTCTGCACTCAGTTCTTAATTGTTCAGAAGCAAAAATACACAGGTACCAGAAAGAAAATGGAAGGGGGAAGAAAAGTAGGCAATTTACAAAAAAAAAATTGTCAGAGAAAGTATCATATTGAGCTGGAAAGGGTCTAAAAAAGACTAAGTTTTGGGTGCATTTTTTATTCTTCCAGCATTTCTGGTAGCAGTGGCGATGGGGTCCTCACAATAGGCCAGATTATGCAAGCGTGGCGCCAAAATGGCCGCCGCGCTCTTTGCGGGGCCCCCCCACAGGACGAAGGCATCCGGGTAGTTAGGGGCGTGGCCAGCTCCCTTATAAAAGGGGTGGCCACGAGGCAGCCGAGCTGCCATTTTGCGAAGCGACGGAGCGGAGAAGTTTTTCCCTCTTACCTCCGTCGCTTTTGGCTTTTACCGGGAAGCCTTTTGGCTGCTGAATTCTCTCGTTTCGGCTTCCCATCGATTGGCTGAGAGGCCCGCGAAGAAGAAGGCGGCTGCGAGCGCGGCTCGTGCGGTTCGGAGTCGCAATCTGGGTTGGAAGACCGCGGCTGCGCCTCCCCAGCAGCCACATTTGCTTGCACCCACCGGGACCGGTGGAATGGGGTCTATTCCCCCTGGCTGGAGGATGGTGGCCCACGCACGGGGCCAGTAGGGGCTGCGGCCCTCGGCCCGCAAGTGGTGGACACCTCTCATGGTGTTGCCCATTCCGCTGGGCCTCCCTTTATAGGAGCGTAGCTCGCTCCGAGGCCTTCCAGCCTTGGGGGGTGGTCCGGTCCCCTTCCCTGGCAGGTTGCTACATCGGCCCTAACGGGCCCGGGTGTGGGGTTGTTGCCCTATTCGGGCCCCGGGGTGCAGGGACCAGTACCCATGCCTGTAGTAGGCGGGCCGGCTGGTCCTTTGCCCCATGTCAGCGTGGAAGCCTTATTGGCCCGCGTTGCGGCCCTCGAGACATCCCTGGCCCGGGCTAGCCACTCTTGGTCTCCATTTGGGGTTCGTTTCGACGCGTCGTCTGCTGGGCAGCGGCAGGCGACGGGACGGGTCGAGCTGCTTGAGGCGCATGGCACGACCTGGGCCACTGCCTCGCAGCTCCCCATTCAACAGACCGGTGCGGGTCAGGCCCCATCGACGAGCTCGACGGCGGTTGTGAGCTCCGACGCCCCCAGTGGGCCGGAACCCCCGGTGGGGGCGGCCTACGGGGGTGCAGCACGTGAGTATGCGGTCCAAGCTAGTGCACCTACACACGTGGCCACGTTGGGGGGGTTTCCAATGGCCTGGCCTCACGCGGGTGGGGCGGCGGTCCAGCCGCTGACGCCCCACCTGGCGACAATAACTACCACTCAGGGCCCCGTGGTGGGGGGTGTTTTCTACCCTGTGGGGAATGTTTTGGGGGTGGCTGGGTTAGTACATGCCCCCTTTCAGATGCCAGCAGTTCCTGTTGTGCCCGTGTCGGCCTTGCTGACGGCGGGGTACTCCTTACCGCTGGGTGTCCATTTGGCACAGACCACCAAAGAGAAGATCTGGCGGGGGGATTACGTGGATACCTTCTCACTCCTCAACAGAGGGCCCACCAAGGAGTAGGGGGGGCAGGATGAGAAGGATAGGGAGCAGGCACGTCGTAGCCAGCCACCACGTACGTGGGCCGACTGGTTGCCGGCCTACCTCATATACATGGCAGTGTACCTTAGGGCCCGGCCGGATTTGGCAATTTCGATGGTCCAGTATTTGGACAACATTGACCGGGCGATGGTTGACTTTCCGGGCCCATCGTGGTTGGCTTATGACGTGTAATTCCATATGCGGATTCCCCGGCACCCCGACATTAGGTGGGTTGAGCCATGCCAGAGGCTGTGGCTTTTGTACATGAAGCCCACGCGCCCCGCGCCCGGGGAGAGATACCATTGTGGACATGCGTTCCAGCGGGCGGCCCCAGCACAGGTCTACTGCCAGGGGGCGGGGCGGGGGGTTTCAGCCCGCCTGCTGTGCTGGACTTTCTCGTCCAATGGTTCCTGCAATAGGAAGAATGGCAAATACAGACATTAGTGTCCCCCCTGTGCTGGCCCCCATGCGGCCTCTGGCTGTCCCAGGCCTGGAGGGATGCGGGGCAGAGGGAGGGGTGGACAGGGGGCTGGCAAGACTGCCGCATATGGATCTAGTTCACCAAAGGGCTCCCTCCCCAATTAATGTGGACATGTTGGAGCGCTGGCTCACATTGTTCCTGAAGGGAGAGGATGCGGAGATCTCCTTCAGGGTTTTAGGCAGGGGTTACGTATCCCTTTCATGGGTGATAGGTCCCCTCAGGATGCCCCCAATCTTTATCCCTTAGGGGGAGGGAGGAGGTGGCTCCTGCCAGCAATGATAAGGAGGTCTATGCGGGCAGGGTCGTTGGCCCTGTCCCTGCGCCCCCGTTCCGGGGAGCATATTATTGCACTGATGCCATGCCTTTTGGCTGTTCCAATTCGGGCTCGGCATTCGAGCGTTACTCCATCTTCCTAGAGTGGACTTTTGTTCGCAGATCAGGGTCCCGGTCTGTAGCCCATTCCCTGGATGATTTTATTCGGGGCTGAACGGGGCTGGGACACGTCCACACGTCTCCTCAACACATTTCAGACGCTAATGGAGGAACTTGGTGTCCCTTTAGCGCCCGAAAAGACCGAGGGCCCGCCTACACAGCTAGTATTCCTGGGGGTGGAGATTGACACGGTAGCACAGGCTTCTAGGTTGCAGCGGGATAAGGTGTCAAAGCTAGTGGCCCTTATCTCGGACTTGCTGGCCAAGCGCATGGCATTACCGAGGGACCTGCTGGTGCTACATGGTCACCTCAATTTCGCTGGCAGGGTCGTCGCACCGGGCAGGGCATTTGCGCGGCGCTTGTGCGACGCCATGGCAGGACTATCCAGGCCCCACCATAGGGTTAGACTTACCCGGGGTATCAGGGCAGACGTGCTTGTCTGGCTACAGATCCTGAGGGATTTCAATGGGGTGTCATTTTGGAGGTCTGAGCTCCTGGCTTCCCCTTGCTTTAAGATACAGCCCGATGCCCGGGATCCCTGAGTTATGGGATGTACTTCAATTGGAAGTGGGCCTATGGTGGGTGGCCACCATCCTGGGCAGGCACGGGCCGCCTGCGTGGTCTCACGTATCTGGAATTTTCCCTATACTGGGTGCTTTGATGCTATGGGGCGAGGAGGAGGCCAACTCGGTTGTCCACTTTGGTGTGACAACGCGGCTGTTGCCCACTTTGTCAATGCACAGAGCTCTAAATCGCCCAGGGTTATGGACCCAGTGCGCCAGTTTGCGTTGCGCAGCCTGCGCCTCAACGTTCTTTTCAGGGCTAGGCATGTCCCAGGGGTTACTAATGATATTGCTGATGCTTTGTCCCGCCTGCAGATCTCCCGGTTCCGTGCCTTGGCCCCGGATGCGGAGGAATTTCCCTCGCCACTCCCAGACGGGATATGGAACATCGGCAAGGAGAGGTGAACCGGGCGATTGGCCTGTCACTAGCGCCACGCACGCGTAAGGTGTATCACCACGCATTTAATTCTTTCGGAGCATTCTGTACCCAATTCCAAATGCCAGGAACCTGGCCGATCCCGGTAACCCATGTTCTGCAGTTCATGGTTTACCTGCATGCCCAGGGCTTTGCACCTCGCACCATAGCATCTAAGCTGTCAGCGTTGGCTTTTATGGCCAAAGTGGGAGGTCATGTGGACAGCACCACTGACTTCCGTGTGAGACATGTTTTGGAGGGGTGGGTGCGCGCGCGTGGGCGTTGCCCGGACAACCGCCACCCGATTTCCCCAGGGGTTTTTACCCAATTGGCCCGGGGCTGGCCTGGCCTCTGTTTTGATAAGATGAGGCAGCCCATTTTATGCGGCTACAACGGTCGCCTTTTTTGGAGCGCTCCGCATCGGCGAGCTTGAGATGCTGTATAAGGCGGATGCAAGTCGTGGACAGCACCACTCACTTCCGTGTGAGACATGTTTTGGAGGGGTGGGTGCGCGCGCGTGGGCGTTGCCCGGACGACCGCCACCCGATTTCCCCAGGGGTTTTTACCCAATTGGCCCGGGGCTGGCCTTGCCTCTGTTTTGATAAGATGAGGCAGCCCATTTCATGCGGCTACAACGGTGGCCTTTTTTGGAGTGCTCCGCATCGGCGAGCTTGAGATGCTGTATAAGGTGGATGCAAGTCGTAGGGCACTGGAACTCGAAGATGTCTGAGTGAACAATATTCGGCTCAGTTGGGGATACGCTCCTCTAAAACGTATCAGCACGGCGTAGGCAGTGGAGTAGACTGCTACGATGTTCCTCGGCAGACATCTGTCCAGTTGGTGCCCTACAGGGTTTCCTTGCACTGTATGGCACGCACCATGGCCCATTTTTCTGTCACCAAGATGGGTCTCCCCTTACTAAATTTCAATTTTGGAAGGTGACGGGCAAAGCGCTGGCCAGTGTGGGCCTCCCAGGCGCCCGCTATGGCACTCATTCATTCCGTATAGGGGCAGCCTCAACCGCAGCTGCTTTTGGGTACTCAGGGGCTGACATACATAAGAACATAAGAACATAAGGACAGCCTTGCTGGAACAGGCCACAGCCCATCCAGTCCAGCATTCTGTCTCACACAGTGGCTCACCATTTCCTTCAGGGTATTCCCAAGGAGATGCCTTCACCTGCTTAGGATTCCCTGGAAATGGCATTGAGAGATATCCTGCCTATCTCTCCAACCCGGAGGTTGTCCTTAGGTAGCCATAATTATAGCCATTGATAGCCTTGTCCTCCATGAACTTGTCTAATCCTTTCTTAAAGCTGTCAAGACTGACAGCTGTCACCACTTCTTCTGGCAGGGAGTTCCATAGACCAGTAATCCTCTGGGTGAAAAAGTACTTTCTCTTATTTGTTTGAGAACTAGTACCCAAAGGTTTCATGGAGTGTCCCCTAGTTCTAGTGTTGTGCGATAGGGAAAACAGTTTTTCCTTATCCACTTTGTCCACACCGTGCATGATTTTATAAACTTCAATCAGGTCACCTCTTAGACGCCGTCGTTCAAGAGTGAAAAGGCCCAACCGTTGCAGCCTCAGATGGTAAGGAAGGTGTTCCAGTCCCCTAATCATTCTGGTTGCCCTCCTCTGTACTTTCTCCAACTCCATAATATCCTTCTGGAGGTATGGCGACCAGAACTGTACACAGTATTCCAGATGGGGCCTCACCATAGATTTATAAAGAGGCAAAATGACACTTGCTGACTTTTTTTCTATACCCTTTCTAATGATCCCTAACATTGAGTTTGCTTTTTTCACTGCTGAGGCACACTGGGTTGACACCTTCATTGAGCTGTCCACCAGGACACCAAGGTCCCTTTCCTGGTTTGTCGCAGAGAATTCAGACCCCATCAGTTTATAAATGTAATTGGGGTTTTTTGCCCCAACATGCATCATTCTGCACTTACTGATGTTGAAGCTCATTTGCCACTGTTTTGCCCACTCCCCCAGTGTCAAGAGATCCCTCTGGAGCTCTTCACAATCTCTCACAGTTTTCACTACCCTGTATAATTTAGTGTCGTCAGCAAATTTGGCTACCTTGCTTTTTACTCCTACCTCTAGATCATTTATGAAGAGGTTGAAAAGCAGGGGTCCCAGTACTGAACCTTGGGGGACCCCACTCTTTACTTCCCTCCACTTGGAGAAGTGTCCATTTAGTGCTACCCTCTGTTTCCTGTCCCTTAGCCAGTTGCTGATCCAGGACAAGACCTGTCCCTTTATTCCATGACTGGTAAGTTTATTCAAGAGCCTTTGGTGTGGGACCTTGTCAAAAGCCTTCTGAAAGTCCAGATAAACAATGTCAACTGGATCCCCCTTATCCACATGCTTGTTGACACTCTCAAAAAAATTCCAACAGATTAGTGAGGCATGATTTGCCCTTGCAAAAGCCATGTTGGCTCTCCTTTAGCAGCGCCTCCTCTTCTATGTACCTATTAATTCTATCTTTTAGGATGGTTTCCATCACTTTACCTGGGACACATGTCAAACTGACAGGCCGGTAATTTCCTGGATCACCCCTGGATCCTTTTTTGAAAATTGGTGTTACATTCGCTACCTTCCAGTCATCAGGCACAAAGCCTGATTTGAGGGAAATATTATATATTTTGGCTAGGATATCAGCAATTTCATCTTTAAGTTCCCTGAGAATTCGTGGATGGATGCCATCTGGTCCTGGGGATTTGTTAGTGTTTAGCTTAACAAGACATGCAAGGACCTCCTCCCTGGTTATTTCTATCTTGCTTAATTCTTCGGTTTCCCTCCCTACGAAGATAGGTTCTGTTTTGGGCATGTGGTCTCTATCTTCTTCAGTGAATACTGAAGCAAAGAATTCATTGAGTCTCTCTGCAATCTCTGTTTCCTCTTTAATAACCCCTTGCCTTCCATTGTCATCTAATGGTCCAATGGCCTTCCTAGTTGGGTTCTTACTTCTAATGTACTTAAAGAAGTCTTTGTTATTCCTCTGAGTATTTTTAGCTATACGCTCCTCAAAGTCTTGCTTTGCTTTCCTGATTGTTGCCTTGCATTTGTTCTGCCAGAATTTATGTTTCTGCCTGCTGTCCTCATTTGGACAAGCCTTCCATCTTCTAAATGAGCTTTTCTTGCTCTTGATCACTTCCCGAACAGCTCCTGTAAGCCACATTGGAGTCCTCTTGGACCTGGCAGTGCCCTTTTTCCTTTTGGGTATGCATTCCAATTGGGCCTCTGTTATTGTTTTTGTAAACAGCCTCCATTCCACTTGGAGTGTTTGGACTCTCTCAATTTTCCCTTTCAGTTTCTTTTTTACTAGTTTCCTCATCTTTGGGAAATTTCCTTTTTGAAAATTTAAGGTCTCTGTGTTAGATTTTATCAGTGACTTGCGGTCTATGATCAAGTTAAACATAATTGAGTTGTGGTCACTGTTCCCTATTGGATCAGTCACATTAACATCTTGCACCAGATCCTGAGTATTACTCAGGATCAAGTCAAGGATTCTTGTACCTCTAGTTGGGTCTTCAACCATCTGTCCCAGGGAACAATCATTGAGCATATCTAGGAACTTTATCTCTTTATCATGTGCTGAACAACAGTTCACCCAGTCTATGTGAGGGTAATTGAAGTCCCCCATTATAACCAGGCTTCCCTTCCTGGATGCCTCCTTTACAACATTCTCCAACTGCCAGTCTCCCTCAAGAGTTTGGGTCGGAGGCCGATAGTATATGCCTACTGTTAGACCATCCTTGTGGCCTGGTACTCTTACCCACAGAGCTTCTAATGGTGACTCTAAATCACCTAGATATTCCAATTCATAAGATTTTATCACTTCTTTGACATACAAGGCTACACCACCTCCTGTTTGCCCCTTCCTATCCTTCCTGTACAGTTTGTAGCCTGGGATAACTGTATCCCATTGGTTATCATCCATCCACCAGGTTTCAGTGATACCAATAATATCAATATTTTATCTATTTCTAAGTATTCCAGCTCCCCTATTTTGTTCCGGAGGCTTCTGGCATTTGTATACAAGCATTTATATATGCATTTCCG
Organism: Bradypodion pumilum; assembly: GCA_035047305.1. Lineage (NCBI taxonomy): Eukaryota > Metazoa > Chordata > Lepidosauria > Squamata > Chamaeleonidae > Bradypodion > Bradypodion pumilum. The sequence goes on along the minus strand of JAWDJD010000003.1, from coordinate 211,831,624 downwards.
ACACAGTCTTTTGTGTCCAGTTGCATTGTTAGACTGCCTCTTGCATCCTTCTGCTAGAATGCTAGTGACTAGCTCCTTGCTCTGCTCAGTAATTTTTGCATTCTCCACCCTACTCAAGTACACACTTTCCTGAACCGGATGCTGCCCAGCTCCTGTCGGCTTTCCCCCAGTTATCAGTTTAAAAGCTGCTCTGCAGCCTTTTTGATGTTGAGTGCCAGCAATCTGGTCCCATCATGGTTTAAATGCAACCCATCCCTCCTGAACAGATTTGGCTTGTCCCAAAATGTTCTCCAGTTCCTGACAAATCTGAAGCCCTCCTCTCGACACCACCGCCTCATCCACGCATTGAGGCTTCTGAGTTCTGCCTGCCTGGTAGGTCCTGCGCGAGGGACAGGCAGCACTTCTGAAAATGCTACCTTGGAAGTCCAGGACTTCAATCTTCTTCCTAACAACCTAAATTTGGCTTCCAGGACAGACCGCATGGCCTTCCCAACATCATTAGTACCAACGTCTACCATAACAACTGGCTCGTTCCCAGTTCTCTCTAACAATCTATCTAGATTTCTTGTGATGTCTGCAACTTTTGCACCTGGCAGGCAAGTCACCATACGGTTATCATGTGCATCACAAATCCATTTCTCTGTATTTCTAATTATTGAATCGCCTAGTACAAAGAGCCTCTCTCCTGCAATCTGTTCATCTGCATGCACCTCATCAACCATATTAAGGGAGAGAACCTCAGTTTGTTCCTGATGTTCATCTTCCTGGATCTCATCAAGTGTGATGAAGGAGAGATCATCAGGTGGAACCAGCTGTTCCTCTGTGTGTTCCTCGTCAGGTGTGATAAGGGAAAGAGCCTCAAATTTATTCTGTAATTTCAGACTCTCAGAGTGATCCCCTACTCTTCTCCTCCTTTGAGTCACATTCCTCCAACCATCTCCCTCCTGAGTTAGTGAAGGGCCTTCTCCCTCAGAACTGTGCCCTGTCTCTTCTTTGTCCAGCATAGTCTGCTCCGCTCTGTCCAAGAACAGCTCAAGCTCCTTAATTTGTTGCTAGCTGCTGGACCTTCTCTTCTAGTAGTGCAACCAGCTTGCACTTGCTGCAAGTGTAGTTCTCCATGTGCTTTGGCAAGAACACAAACATGGCACAAGAATTGCAGGTAACTACAGCTGTTCCCTCAGAATCCATTTTAACAAGTGCAGTATTCTGGACCTCAAAAATGTACACGTTTACTACCTTTCTACCTAGTAAGACTATATTCTTCTTATGTTCCTAGTTTGTAATCTCGCGCGCCGTTAGCAGTTTCAATTATCAATTTAAATTAGTAGAGGCCTCTAAAGCAGCTCTACTCCAACTGCAAAACTTACCAGTGCTCACTTCCTTTGTTTGGCTCTCCTCAGCAGCAGCTCTGCTTAAGAGCACATGCAGAGTCAAAATGGCTGACCCTGAAAGAGCTAGAGCTTTTAAAGGCTAGTGTGGCTCCGCCCCTATGAGTCACAGTTCAGGAAAGGGCCTGGTGTGGCCCTGCCCCCCTGCTTCTGGAAGCTTCAAACTGCTTCCTCTGTTTGAACAGAGGTGGCTCTCAGCAGTTTCAATTATCAATTTAAATTAGTAGAGGCCTCTAAAGCAGCTCTACTCCAACTGCAAAACTTACCAGTGCTCACTTCCTTTGTTTGGCTCTCCTCAGCAGCAGCTCTGCTTAAGAGCACATGCAGAGTCAAAATGGCTGACTCTGAAAGAGCTCAGAGCTTTTAAAGGCTAGTGTGGCTCCGCCCCTATGAGTCACAGTTCAGGGAAGGGCCTGGTGTGGCCCTGCCCCCTGCTTCTGGAAGCTTCAAACTGCTTCCTCTGTTTGAACAGAGGTGGCTCTCAGCAGTTTCAATTATCAATTTAAATTAGTAGAGGCCTCTAAAGCAGCTCTACTCCAACTGCAAAACTTACCAGTGCTCACTTCCTTTGTTTGGCTCTCCTCAGCAGCAGCTCTGCTTAAGAGCACATGCAGAGTCAAAACGGCTGACCCTGAAAGAGCTAGACCTTTTAAAGGCTAGTGTGGCTCCGCCCCTATGAGTCACAGTTCAGCGAAGGGCCTGGTGTGGCCCTGTCCCCCTGCTTCTGGAAGCTTCAAACTGCTTCCTCTGTTTGAACAGAGGTGGCTCTCAGCAGTTTCAATTATCAATTTAAATTAGTAGAGGCCTCTAAAGCAGCTCTACTCCAACTGCAAAACTTACCAGTGCTCACTTCCTTTGTTTGGCTCTCCTCAGCAGCAGCTCTGCTTAAGAGCACATGCAGAGTCAATGTGATTTGTATCAATTTGTTTGATACAAACGTAGCATGGGACGGTGGGGTTCGCAATGTTTTCAGTTTTATGTGCGCCCACTCCCGCCGTGAGTACCAACCCAGTCACCTTACCTACTTTCCCTCATTTTTCCTTACAGACCCGGGGTGTCGTATTACACCGGTGACAGTATGGCTGGTGGGCCATAGCTACGTGCACAGGGCAGCGCGTTATGCTGCGGCGACAGAGTGGGGACCCCGACTGGGACTTGGTGCATACGCAAGTCTCACATGGCATGGTAAGCCCGGGATGTTGTGGCGGGAGCTGCTGCCTTTCCTTATTTCAGGCCAGAATGCTGACCCGCCTGACATTCTGATCATACACCTGGGGGGCAATGATTTGGGCCAGGTCACCGGCTTGTCGCTGAAACATGCGATTTGCGAGGACCTCGCCTACCTGCATTACGTCTGGCCCGCCACAACCCTTGTTTGGTCGGACATGGTCCCGCGCCATTCCTACAGAGGGGGTGTTGACCTCCTGGCCCTTGACCGTGCTAGACGCATGGTGAATAGGGCAGTGGCGCGTTTCCTTGTCTACAGGGCTTGGGGGAGGGTCAGTCGTCACCCCGCTATTAGCCTCCAAAGTTGTGACTTGTATGCAGGGGATGGGGCCCATCTGTCGCGAGGAGGTGTGGACCTCCTGTTGGGTGATTGGCGAGCAGGCCTGTCGACCGAGCTGACGGTCTGGGGGGGGGCGTCGAGCCTTCTTTGAAGCCCCTCCGTGTGGCGGGTAGCACTGGTAAGGTAAACATTATGACCCACAGGTATCCGGCAAGTTCGCAATTGACTGGACAACACTAGACAGGCATAAGTTGGTTAAACGTTGTCCGGTCAACGATGAACTAGGCGACGGGGTGATGGCTATAGCTAGACAGCATGCATCACCCCGTGATTTTACGGATACGCGTCAGAGGGTGGGGTCATTAGTTAGATATTGACTACGGTCAACAATTTGTTTGTGGTCAACAAACAAATTGATACAAATGGATACATTGTAGCAATTGCCGTTGGCAATTTTGGGTGGTACCTTACCAGTGTTACTTCGGCCTGCTTGCCTTAAGAATTATGATTGGTCAATTACCAATAGAAATTTATAATTCGGACTAGGGCATGAATCAATAAATGTGGCCCAATGCCGTTATCCACTTTCATTGGTGTCTGAGTCCTTTATTGGGGGGTGCGCCTGCAATGCAAGCGTGGCGCCAAAATGGCCGCCACGCTCTTTGCGGCCCCCCCCCCACAGGACGAAGGCATCCGGGTAGTTAGGGGCGTGGCCAGCTCCCTTATAAAAGGGGTGGCCACGAGGCAGCCGAGCTGCCATTTTGCGAAGCGACGGAGCGGAGAGGTTTTTCCCCTCCACCCCCTCCCTAGTTAACAGTGTGATATTTTGGTCGCTTCGGGGCCGGGTGGGAATTTTTGGCTGGGACCCATATTGGCTTCCGGGTCCTGGTTTTTTCGCCCATCCCACACTGTTGCTATGGTTTGACATAGGGGTTTTTCTGCTGCTGCTGTTGACTTTGGTCACATGGGTGGGTAGCACTGGTAAGGTAAACATTATGACCCACAGGTATCCGGCAAGTTCGCAATTGACTGGACAACACTAGAAAGGCATAAGTTGGTTAAACGTTGTCCGGTCAACGATGAACTAGGCGACGGGGTGATGGCTATAGCTAGACAGCATGCATCACCCCGTGATTTTACGGATACGCGTCAGAGGGTGGGGTCATTAGTTAGATATTGACTACGGTCAACAATTTGTTTGTGGTCAACAAACAAATTGATACAAATGGATACATTGTAGCAATTGCCGTTGGCAATTTTGGGTGGTACCTTACCAGTGTTACTTCGGCCTGCTTGCCTTAAGAATTATGATTGGTCAATTACCAATAGAAATTTATAATTCGGACTAGGGCATGAATCAATAAATGTGGCCCAATGCCGTTATCCACTTTCATTGGTGTCTGAGTCCTTTATTGGGGGGTGCGCCTGCAAATTGGCACTGTGGGCCAGACCTGGCCCATGGCTGTAGGTTGTGAATCCCTGTACTAGAATATGAGGTAGGTCAATTTTCATTTTCAGCCAAATGAGTGGATTTCAACCAGAAGTTATTCCTTTACAGAAAGGCTGGACAAAGAGTGGTTCATCATTTATATATTATTCCTTACACCAATTTGGGTTTCACACGCATTCCACTGAGCACCACCACCATCTAGTCAAACAAAAAAAAAGTGTTTTGTTTTTCCTGCTCCTGGAGATAGAAAGGAGTAATGTGTTTTAAATAAAATGTCACAAAAGAAAAAGTTTAAATCAAGAAGTGTATGTCTAGTCACTTTTTCATATGGCATGTCATTTCCATTCTTTTTAACATTATGTATATAAAATCTCTCTGTGTGTGGGTGGTCTACTGCCCCTATCTCTGCTACTACTCCTATTTTCAAAATACATTAAGTGCCCTTAAGTGTTGGTATTTTTATTACTTCTAAAATCCCTATTGATTTTAAAGATTTGTCTCAATTATATTTTAAGAGGAATAGTGCTGCCTTGTTTTTGTCATAGTAAAGGTAAAGGTTTCCCTTGCTCGAAAGCCAGTCGTATCCGACTCTAGGGTGCAGTGCTCATCTCTGTTTCTAAGCCGAAGAGCCAGCGCTGTCTGCTTCTGCAGACGTTTCCGTGGTCATGTGGCAGGCATGACTAGACACCGGAGCGCACGGAACGCTGTTACCTTCCCACCGAAGTGGTCCCTATTTATCTACTTGCAATTTCTTGCTTTCGAACTGCTAGGTTGGCAGGAGCTGGGACGAAGACGGGAGCTCATTTCCGTCCTGCAGTACTCGGGAATCGAACTGCTGACCTTCCGCTTCCCAGTCAGCGTCTTAGCGACTTGAGCCACTGTCATATCTAAACACTTTTCAGAACAGTAAAAAAAAAATAGAGCAATGCTTTGGGGGTAGGATTTTGTCAGGGTTCATTTTTGATTAAATATACCCCAAATACATTTGTCTCAAAAAACCAATGATATAGCAGTTAATTGTCTATTAAATGAGGTTGTAAGGCAAGATGAAGCAGCTCAATGAGGCAGCAGGAAGAAAATATTTTATGTAAGGAAGCTTCCTGTCTTGTATTTCTGATCCTGCAACTTGCAGAGCCACACAAATGTATTTCCCCAAGTGAAGGGAGAATGCAAGCACGGTGCCAAAATGGCCGCCGCGCCCTTTGCGGGCCCCCCCCCACCGGACAAAGACATCCGGGTAGTTAGGGGGCGTGGCCAGCACCCTTATATAAGGGGCGGCCTCGAGGCAGCCGAGCTGCCATTTTGCGAAGCGACGGAGCGGAGAGGTTTTTCCCTCTTACCTCCGTCGCTCTTGCCTTTCTTAGGGAAGCCTCTGGCTGCTGATTTTCTTGACTTTTAGGCTTCCCATCGTTTAGCTGCTATGCCCTCGAAGAAGAAGGCGACTGTGAACGCGGCTCGTTCTGCGCGGAGGCGCCAGCCGGGTCGGAGGACCGCGGCTGCACCTCCCCAGCAGCCTCCTTTGCCTGAGCCCACCGGGACCGGTGGGATGGGGTTAATTACCCCTTGGCCCGAGGCGGGGGGTCCACGTACCGGCCCAGCTGGGGCCACGGCCCCTGGCCCGCAAGCAGTGGCTACTGCCTCTGGCACGGCCCATTCTGCGGGGCCTTCTTCCATGGGTCCGCAGCTTCCTGCGGGGGGATTCAGCCATGGGGGGTGGCTGGGTTCCCTCCCCTGGCAGGGTACCCCCCCGGCCCTGCAGGGGCCGGGCCTGGGGTCGTGGCCGTATATGGGCCCCGGGGTCCAGGGACCTGGACCGGCGCCTGCACCCAGTGGGCCGGCTGGCCCTTTGCCCCCACTTGGCTTAGGGGGCTACGTTAGTGTTGAGGCCCTTCTGGCCCGCGTTGTGGCCCTCGAGGCATCCCTCGCGAGGGTTAACCACCCGGGGGTGCCTTTTGGGGTGCAGGTTGATCCATTGTCTGCCGGTCAGCGGCAGGCGGCAGGATGGGTCGAGCTGCCCGAGGCGCGTGGGCCGGCTTCGGCCACTGCCTTGCAGCACCCCACTCAACAGGCTGATGCTGGTCAGGCCCCGTCGACGAGCTCAATTGCGGTCGTGAGCTCCGACGCCCCCAGCGGGCCAGAACCCCCGGTGGGGGCGGCCCGCGGGGGTGCTGCATGTGAGTATGCGGTTCAATCTAGTGCACCCACACACCTACCCACGTTGGGGGGGGCATTCCAGTGGCCGTGGCCTCGCATGGGTGGCGCGACGGTTCAGTCGCCGACGTCCCACCCGGCGACTTCACCGCTCACCCAGGGCCCAGTTTTGGGTGGTACCTGTTATTCAGTTGGGAATGTGTTAGGGGTGGCCGGGTTGGTCCAGGCTCCTTTTCAGATCCCCGTGGTTCCCACTGTGCCGGTGTCAGCATTGCCGACAGCAGGGTATTCCTTGTCCCTGGGGGACCATTTGGCCCAGGCCACCAAAGAGAAGATCTGGCGTGGGGAGTATGTCGACATCTTCTCCCTTCTTAACAGAGAGCCCACCAAAGAGGAGAGGGAGGGGCAGAATGAGAAGGATAAGGAACAGGCACGTCGTCGTAAGCCGCCATGTACGTGGGCCAATTGGTTGCCGGCGTACCTTATATACATGGCAGTCTACCTCAGGGCCCGGCCGGATTTGGCAATTCCGATGGTCCAGTATTTGGACAACATTTACCGGGCGATGGTCGACTTCCCGGGCCTGTCATGGTTGGCTTACGATGAGGAATTCTGTATGCGGATTCCCCTGCACCCTGAGATGAGGTGGGATGAGCCCTGCCAGAATCTGTGGCTTCTGTATATGACTCCCACGCGCCCTGCGCCTGGGGACAGATACCATTGTTGACATGCGGTCCAGCGAGCGGCCCCAGCACAGATACCCCACCAGGTGGCGGGGCAGGGGGTTCCAGTCCGCCTGCTTTGCTGGACTTTCTCGTCCAATGGTTCCTGCAGTAGGAAGAATTGCCGGTACAGGCATGAGTGTCCCTCTTGCACTGGCCCCCATGCGGCCTCCGCCTGCCCCAGGCCTGGAGGGGGCGGGGCAAAGGTAGGGGTGGACAAGGGGCTGGCAAGACTGCCGCAAAGGGAGCTGGTCCACCGAAAGGCCCCCTCCCCAATTAATGTGGACATGCTGGAGCGTTGGCTCGCATCGTACCCGAGGGGGGCAGATGCGGTTTACCTGCTTCAAGGTTTTCGACTGGGGTTCCGTATTCATTTCCAGGGTGATAGGTCCCCCCAAGATGCCCCCAACCTTTTGTCCCTTAAGGGGAGGGAGGAGGTGGCTGCCGCCAGCATTTCTAAGGAGGTTGATGTGGGCAGGGTCGCTGGCCCTTTCCCTGCACCCCCGTTCCCCAACCTTAAAGTGTCACCCTTGGGCTTGGTGCCCAAGAAGTCACCGGGCGAGTTCCGCCTGATCCATCACTTGTCCTACCCAGCCGGCCGATCGGTCAATGATGCTATCCCTGATGACATTTGCTCGGTCAGGTATACATCTTTTGACCAAGCGATGCGCATGGTGCGCTCATGTGGCCCGGGTGCGCTGTTGGCTAAGTGCGACATTAAGTCTGCCTTTCGCCTCCTGCCGGTTCACCCGGGTGACTTTGAGTTGCTGGGTTTTAAGTTCAGGGGTGAATATTATTTCGATAAGGCCATGCCTTTTGGCTGTTCCATATTGTGCTCGGCCTTCGAGCATTTTAGCACCTTCCTACAGTGGGCTTTTGTCCGCTGGTCAGGGTCCCGGTCTGTAGCCCATTACCTGGATGATTTTTTATTCGGGGGTGAACGGGGCTGGGACACGTGCACACATCTCCTCAACACATTTCAGACGCTAATGGAGGAACTGGGTGTCCCTTTAGCGCCCGAAAAGACCGAGGGCCCATCTACACAGCTAGTATTTCTGGGGGTGGAGATTGACACGGTAGCGCAGGCTTCTAGGTTACCAGGGGATAAGGTGTCAAGGATAGTGGCCCTTATCTCGGACTTGCTTGCTAAACGCAAGGCATCACTGCGGGACCTGCAGGTGTTGCATGGTCATCTCAATTTCGCTTGCAGGGTGGTCGCACCGGGCAGGGCATTTGCCCGGCGCTTGTGCGACGCCATGACAGGCTTCTCCAGGCCCCACCATAGGGTCAGACTAACCCAGGGCATTAAGGCAGATATGCTTATCTGGCTCCAGTTCCTGAGGGAGTTCAATGGGGTGTCATTTTGGAGGTCTGACCTTCTGGCTTCCCCTCGTTTCCAGATACAGTCCGATGCCTCTGGGTCCCTGGGTTATGGGATGTACTTCAATGGGAAGTGGGCCTATGGTGGGTGGCCACCAGCCTGGTCAGGTACGGGGCGCCTGCGGGACCTTACGTACCTGGAATTTTTCCCCATCCTGGGGGCCTTGATGCTATGGGGTGATGAGTGGGCCAACTCGGTCGTTCATTTCTGGTGTGACAATGCGGCCGTTGTCCACATTGTCAACTCACAGACTTCCAAATCATCCAGGGTGATGGACCTGGTGCGCCAGTTTGTATTGTGCAGCCTGCGCCTTAATGTACTGTTCCGGGCCAGGCATGTCCCGGGGGTCAATAATGATATCGCTGACGCTTTGTCCCGCCTGCAGATCTCCCGGTTCCGCGCCTTGGCCCCGGATGCAGAGGAATTGGGGGGTGCGCCTGCAATGCAAGCGCGGTGCCAAAATGGCCGCCGCGCCCTTTGCGGCCCCCCCCACCGGACGAAGACATCTGGGTAGTTAGGGGGCGTGGCCAGCACCCTTATATAAGGGGCGGCCACGAGGCAGCTGAGCTGCCATTTTGCGAAGCGACGGAGCGGAGACGTTTTTCCCCTCCACCCCCTCCCTAGTTAACAGTGTGGTATTTTGGTCGCTTCGGGGCCGGGTGGGAATTTTTGGGTGGGACTCACAATTGGCTCTTGAGTCCTGGTTTTTTCGCCCATCCCACACTGTTGCTATGGTTTGATATAGGGGTTTTTCTGTTGCTGCTGTTGACTTTGGTCACATGGGCGGGTAGCACTGGTAAGGTAAACATTTATGACCCACAGGTATCTGGCAGGTTCGCAATTGACTGGACAACACTAGACAGGTATAAGTTGGTTAAACGTTGTCCGGTCAACGACGAACCAGGCGACGGGGTGATGGCTACAGCTAGACAGCATGCATCACCCCGTGATTTTACGGATACGCGTCAGAGGGTGGGGTCATTAGTTAGATATTGACTACGGTCAACAATTTGTTTGTTGTCAACAAACAAATTGATACAAATAGATACATTGTAACAATTGCCGTTGGCAATTTTGGGTGGTACCTTACCAGTGTTACTTCGGCCTGCTTGCCTTAAGAATTATAATTGGTCAATTACCAATAGAAATTTATAATTCGGACTAGGGCATGAATCAATAAATGTGGCCCAATGCCGTTATCCACTTTCATTGGTGTCTGAGTCCTTTATTGGGGGGTGCGCCTGCAAAGAGCCTTGGAAACATCAAGCTATTTCAGCTATATAAGTCAGACTTGTGATCAGCCAAGCCAACCATGGTAGGCCTTAGTCTTCATGAGCAGATTTATTTATTTATTTATTTTATTTATAGTCAAATTTGTATATGCCGCCCGCTCAGGCAGAACCCGACTCAGGGCGGCATCACAACAATTCACAAAAGACATAAAAACAATTATAAAAAATAATTATTAAACCCCCCCCCCCACCCACCCCCTTTAAAAACCCCTATGTCCCACCCACCCACTATACAAAGGAGGAGGAGAAAGTTCTTATACAAGCCAGCAGGCGGGCACCATAGTCCCATTCGGGCCCCACACCTGCCCTGCCAGCCAGGTCTTCACTCCTTTCCTGAAGGGCAGCAGTTCACTTTGGAGTCTTAGGTCTATTGGCAGGAGGTTCCAGAGAGTTGGTGCGGACACGGAGAAGGCCCTCCTTCAGGTGCTAGACAAATGTGCATCCCTAGCCGGTGGCACCACTAGAGAACCCCTCCTGTCCGCTCTGGTTGGACGGGCAGACACTCTTGGGACGATGCGGTCTCTAAGGTATCCCGGCCCCCTGCCATGTAGGGCTTTAAAGGTCAAAACCAGCACCTTAAATTGCACCCGGAGACAAACTGGTAACCAGTGCAGCTCCCGAAGTAGGGGAGAGGCATGGGCATATCGCCCACACCCCATCACCACCCGGGCCGCCGCATTCTGGACCAGCTGCAGCCTCCGAATGGTCGTCAAGGGCAGCCCCATGTAGAGCGCATTACAATAGTCTAGTCGGGAAGTAACCAGAGCATGGGTGACCATAAGCAAGGAGCCCCGGTCCAGGAGTGTGCGCAATTGGCGAATCACCCGAAGTTGGGCAAAAGCCCTCCTGGCCACAGCCGCCACTTGTTCTTCCAGCAGCAGCCGCGAGTCCAGACGTACCCCCAAGTTGCGCACTGCGTCTGTCTGGGGCAGAACGGCCCCATCCAGTACCAAAGATGGTAACTCCCTGGATAACGCGGGGGCCCTTATCCACAGCCACTCTGTCTTGCTGGGATTCAGCCGAAGCCCATTGGCCCCCATCCAGACCCCAATGGCCTCTAGGCATCCGGATAGGATTTCAACAGCATCACTGGGGTCCCCACGGGCCGAGATGTACAACTGTGTATCATCCGCGTACTGATGGTACCGCACCCCGTGGGAACGAATGATCTCACCCAGCGGCTTCATGTAGATGTTAAATAAGAGAGGAGAGAGCACAGAGCCCTGAGGCACCCCATATTTGAGGGGCCTAGGGCTGGACCTCTCACTCTCTAACCATACCGACTGGGTACGGCCCTTCAGAAATGAGGAAAACCAGGACAACACAGTGCCCTGGATCCCCAGTCCTTCGAGCCGTTCCAGAAGGATACCGTGGTCGACGGTATCAAAAGCCGCTGAGAGGTCAAGAAGAGCAAGGACGGATGGACAACCCCCGTCCCGCTCCCGCCAGAGATCATCCATCAGTGCGACCAATGCCGTCTCCGTTCCATATCCGGGCCTGAACCCTGATTGAAAGGGGTCTAGATAATCCGCTTCCTCCAGGACACTCTGCAGCTGACGCGCCACCGCCTTTTCCAAAACCTTACCCAAAAAGGGCAGGTTGGAAACTGGCCTGTAGTTGTTAAGGACAGCTGGGTCGAGGGACAATTTCTTCAGGAGGGGGCGCACCAAAGCATGTTTTAGCTGTGCAGGAAATACCCCCTCCCGTAAAGAGGCATTTATTATCCCTCCTATCCAGCCACCTGTTACCTCATGCATTGGAGCAAAATAATAACATAATAAGGAACATAATTATAGGGATCCTTGTAGAGAGTGTTAGGAAAATAACTCCCACTTGTCTGTGATACAGATGAAAACTCCAGAACTCGATAACACTATCTAATCATGCTTTAAAGTATGTAGATCCCACAAATATTGAGTAGTGTATTCTAATCCTGTGCCTATGACATTTCTTTAATCATGGAAATGACTGTCTGGCAAGGGAGAGGCTAATATAAATCTTGCAATCAGGTAACCTCCACTGGTAAGCTGGAAACTTGATGAGGTATGGATCATAAAGACAGTCTACCCAGTTACATGATCATCGAATTGTTATGTTTCCATTAATGAAGTTAAAAATGAAGGAACTGTTGTAGCAAAATCTCTTCTACATAAGTGGGCTCTACATGTGTTACAGCATGACTTGACTAAGAATTTCTGCTTCTGTCCCTAGCTATTCAAATTCAAACCTTAGAACTATTTGCTCCTCTGGTACATATACGGTGAGTTTGCCAAGCATTTTTCTCATAGTCTAACTTTGCCAATGACTCACCCATTTTGGGAGCAATTCACAGCTATTAAAAGACATAAACACTCTTTCATTAAATCCCTGACCCCACATTCACAGCAAGGAAGCCAATCAAATTCACAATAATATATTTCCTCTAGTTGAACAGATTTAGTGTGAATCACAAAAGAGGAACTATAAATGACAGGGTCCTCAATAACAATGGAATTTCCTCATTCAGCTCATGGAAAGTTTTTGAAGACAGAAGACAAGAGAGAGGTCCCCATTCATGCTGTTCCCAGTCTGCTCAAGAGTGCTGGAACATGCCTGCCAGATAATTCCTAGTACAAAAGCAGAACATTCATGCTGACTTGTACCCCAGATAGGCATTTGGTGGTGAGACAGTGCTAACAACACAAAAGACTGGCTGTTTTGGAGTGCCCTGAACAGAATATGCAAACAGTAGGATAGAAGAAAAACAAAGGTTATTTCTGGGAGAAGATACAACTGAGACTTTTTACAGTGTAAGACACCACACAGGAAGTTGATGTACTTTTATTCAAATTAGAAGTCTGCTTCTTCTCCAAAACAATCAATAAGACACTTATATGTCACTCTTAAGTCTTTATCCTCACATCAACATTGTGACACATGTTTGCATAAAGTATAGATTCGATTTACAAGTATATTTGTCACTTTCAAGTTCTCCCTTGCTAGGACGTTTTCCCCTCTCCTCGTTCTGATCTTCATTATGTCCCTTTGTTTACAAGATTGTGTCAAAAAACAACAACTAAATAGAATTCATATCTGTGTGTGGTGGTAAAAGTCAATACATCTATAAATTCCTAGCTGAAAGTATAACCCTATATTTGTCTGCCATTTCACTATTTCTGATTAGGATCTTGTCAGAAAAAATAGTGCCAGTTGAAGTTTCCATAGGTGGCTACATAAATACAAAAACAGATTTTCAAGAGTTGGGAGAATCTGCAAGTTAGGGCTCGCCCAAAGTTTGGATTTTCTTGAACTCATGATGGTTTTCTGCTGAATTACACAAAATGTCTAATTGTCTCATGTATAAACAAAATGTCAATCTGTTCCCATAATACCTCACTTATCACCATATTAACTGTGAACGTCCATGCATTAGGACATAGTTTTTCCAGTTTGTTCATCTCCGAATGAAAAGTGAAACAATTTAGGAAGGGAGAAATTCTTATTAATATCCTCATCCTTATTAATCCAGTATGTCACAACAATGAGTCTTTTGGAAGCATCTTAACATTCCATTGAAATGAAAGAGCTGAGTATTTTTAAAGATCTCTGTAATTTGTGTAAAATGCATGCAAGGCTAGTGCCCTGCCCCTTTAATAAGCAAAGCAATCAGAGACAGCAAATACAGAAATGTTGGTTGATTCTTAAATAATGGGTAAACAACTCATTTGAAGCTTTAAATTATTTAGCTTCCTTGAATCTCAAGAGCAATCATCCAAATAATGAACAAATCTGGGGCATATTTCAAATCTAAAACAAATCATCCTTGCAAAGATGAGGATAGAATGAAGAGAGACATAATAAATAAATGTTTAAAAATTACAAAGACATTGTGAGCAATCAGAATTATGTAGTGAACCACAAAAACAAGGAGCGCTTCTGTGGCCAATCTACCTTATATATACTATAATGACAAGGATTGTCAGGAAATGAGTTTATTCACAAGTAGGTCTTATTGCCCACTAGTGGTTGTTTCCTGCTTCTGAGCTACTGCCCTCCAGCTAAGTAACCCAGGATTCTAGATTAGTGTAGATAAGGTAGTGAATAGCCAACTAAACATTCCAGGCATCTTCAGATATTTTAAATGTATATTGTAATCAGAGTAACTTACAGAAGAAGGTTTATCAAAAGTTCAGAAAGCACATCAAAATAAAGAAAGCTTTTCTAATTGAGGAAGCCCAACAGCTCCCCTTCTAACTTAAGCAACTATATGTTTGCAGTTAACCCTTAGCTCAGCATTGGATCAAGAGAGCCTCTTGGCCCCACCTTCTGTGTTTTATCTCTTCACACATGGTCTACCCCCTTGCCATTTCCCTAAAGGAATCCAGCCAATCATCAAACAGTATAACATACCAATCACACATTAGGCTCCATCTCTTCCAATCCACGAGGCCAGCATGTTTACATATTCCAATCCCTCTGGTATGTACCAAAGTTTCTCCCACACATGGAAATCTCCATCTTGGATGAGGCTAAAACTAGGGCACAAATGCTGCCCTGACATGTACAGTAATACTGCGGATAATGCCCAAACTTGGTTCCACAAGTCTTAGCATTATCCGGTATTTAGTGTTATCCGGTGTATTGGACATCACTAAAAAAAGTCAGCTAACTATGAGGGAAGCTGGGGCAAGTGTGCCCACCCTCTTTCCCTCAAACCAAGCCGGGGGTCAGGCACTTCCCAGGCAGAGAGCAGTCCTGCCAGCTTGGGGGCTTGGATCTCCTTTTGCCTGCCTCCTCGGAAAGGGAGGCAAGCGAGAGGAGATCAAAAGCATGCTGGGCTATGTCCACGCACCCACCCTGCTCACCTTGGCCGTCTCCCTGCCTGCAGTGGTGGGTGGATCTGCATTCACCTGCCACCGCTGCCAGCAGGGAGCCAGTTGGGCACTTGACCAGCTCTCTGCCTGTAGCGGTGGCAGGTGAGTGCAGAAAAACGATGCATCAGATAACACCAAAATAGTGTTATCCGGTGCAATTTTTTGCTGCAAAATTGCACATCATTATCCGATTTTGGCGTTATCCGATGCTGTCATTATCTGGAGTATTACTGTACTGCATTTTTTTTCTTACAAGGAAGGTGAGATATATTCTGGTGCTATCAATACCATGGATTTATGTAAATCATCTAAATTGTGTCAAATGGAGATAGCTGCTCTTTTGGTTTACAGACTTTTAAAAATACAAAGCAGCAGATTTACTCTGTTTGTGCTTACTTAACAATCTTTACATAAGTTTGTGCATGCTCTGCAAATATGTTTGTTTGTATGTTTTGCTTCTTAAGAAGAAAGGATATTAATTTTGTGTAGATCTTCCAAAAGGTAATTAACATAAATTAACAAAGAAAAGGGAGGGCAGAACTAGAGGTGTAAAATTTCCAGAAATTTTGAAGCGCAGGGGAAAAAACCTGTTATTTTCCGGGGGGGAAACAGAAATTTTCAGAAAAATTGAAAATAATCTGATACCATACATATTTTTTAAGAAATTATTTATAAAATATTTGAACCCGGCCTTATCTTAAAATATTTTATTCATCATGTTAAAATAAAACATTCCATAATATATATTTTTTATTTTTTCAATTTTCTCAATTTTTCAGGGGGGGGAAACCAGAAAAAGGCTTCAGGAAAAAAAAGACCCCCCCCCCATTTTCCCCTATTTTTTCTGGGTTTTTTTCTGGGCCTTCACATCTCTAGGCAGAACATAGTCATCTTGTTCTCACACTGGAAGAAGTGGATGGGATTCATCTAGGTATTCAAACAATGTATACTGATAACAGGTGAGTAGAATAATAACAGATAAAAGTGTGAACCACATGTTTAGGAAGAATATTTGCAAAATTCCTTATTCTTTTATTTAGTTGGTCATGTCATGATGACCCAGAAGTCACAATTTAGAAGCCACTCAAGATTCCACACCTCCAGTCGATAGTAAAATAGAGAGTTCTATTCTTTTTGTTACAAGGTTATGTAATTTGCATAGAATATATCTGATGAACATTCCTAAGAAGTTCAGTACACACACATTTAGAACATTCTTTAAAAAGATTCAAACTATTAACCTGGTATTTCAGACTCTATGTAACAGCAAATTTAATTTCATGAATTGGACAGTTTTGTGCAAAAAAAAAGAAAAAAAAAGATTTTGCCCAAATTATAGTTCTCTCTATAGAACCGTCCATGAGAGAGCAGGACAAATGAGAATTCACATTCTGAGGCAATAGTGATAGAATGAAAATCAGTTTATCTCAGATATGCAATGTTTCAATTTCCCTTGCAAGTCACTAGGAAGTACTTAAAAGTGTTTGTTGACTTATCACAATTATCTGTCATCTCCTGATATTAATGAAGACTTGGGATTTCTCACTGTATTTACACAGACTACATCAATGGTTTGGAATTTCACTAAACAATCAGTTTTATAATAGGAAATCTCAGATTCAAATTAATCATAGTATGAACTGCTAAATTGCTTCTTTTTCTCCAAAGAAATGTCCTATTGTGACACAGATTCATTGACATTCAAGGTATCTCATTCATTGAGGTTAACAATACTACAATAATTTAATCTTACTGAATAATTAGTCCAATTAGCATTTCTCATTTGTTTTTAATAGGATACACTGACCATTTCAGAACCGTGATTGTAAGCACTGTAGTTAGGCATTCTATACTCTTCCATACTAATATTTCTCTGTCAAAAAATAACCAGAAACATAAGACAGCAAATCAATCAAAATATAGCTCAAGAGAAAATACCCTGGTTTTCCCTCCCCCAGGAAATGAAATATAGACTAAATGAAAGCAGTTCTACAGAGAAATTAAATCAGCATCGATGAGCTGGAAACATTATTACCTGCATTTATCTCAAAAATTGTTTGGTCATAGTTCAAAAATAAAACTTCTTAAAAACTGGATAACCTAATATTTTAAGATGTTGTCTTCATTAAGTGACACAAACATGGGTTTTTGTTGCTGCCAATATGAATGGGATGAGTTATTGAAACTGTGTATAGCAGTGCATTCCTATGCATGTCTATTCTGCAACATTACAGATTAGGCCAAGGAAAACATGTAATTTTAAGGGCCTTTGTACATTCCCCAGGAGATTCCTCTGACTTGTCCAGTGGGCTACATAAAATCATGCCCATCTTGTTTATTAATTATTCTGGAATGTTGTTAGATAATAAATTCTCAATAAAATGCTCGATGTAATTCATTTTTTAAAAGGTTTGGTTTCTATTTCTTGAACAGTGAGTAATTTTGCTGCATCTTTGCTTCAGGTGCAAATGATTTATTCAACCAGTTCTAAAGAAAAATATTATCATGCACAACTGCCCTCCTACCAGACTGATCTTTACTCATGTAATTGAAGGAAAATCCCATCTAAAAATAATATGGGTGACAACCAATAACAGTCCCATAAAATGTTAACACTGGTGTAGGGATTTGGCATGGGTGTTGTTGTTTTTAGCTCCACCTTGCCTAACGCAAGAATTCAAATGAATACATACCTGTCAACTGCGGCTCCGGAAAATCCAGGACCTGCGCAGAACCGTTCTACGCATGCATAAAAGCAACTTGTGAAGAACCATTCTGCGCATCTCGCTTCTATGCATGCGTAGAAGGCTTCTACGATCCCCTTCTGCACAGAAGCCTTCTATGCATGTGTAGAAGGGTTCTACGCAAGCGTAGAAGGGTTCTACGCATGCGTAAAAGACTTCTATGCATGAGTAGAAGTGAGCTGCACAGAAGGGATGTGCAGTAACGTCTTTCCCCCCCTGCTGCCAAATTCCGGGGTTTTGGCAGCTCCGGGCAGGAAATGGTGAAAATCGGCGCCGAAAAATGGGAAATCCTGGCCAATCCGGGAAGGTTGACAGGTATGAATGAATACAACACAGGAAACTAAAAATATATTGTAACATAATATTTTAAATAATTAGTTGTATCTAGGGTTAGTTCAGTTTATGTTGCATTAAGTTTAGCAAGGCCCAGTATGGATTTGGATTTAATCCACCCACCCACCCCCCAAAAAACACATGTAAAGTGGGCAACCTTTGGATGAAAAAAAGAAAATGAAGCTTAATACAGGCAAGACAAAATTACTTCTGGACAGTGAAAAAGCAGATCAGGGAAAACATGGCCAGGCAATATAGGATAACTTGCGCAAAAAATTCAAGTTCAGAGCCTGCATATACTCCAACATTTATTCCTCAGCCTTGATACTCAGAGTGTTGGTAGTGGGTATATTTGCCAGATGTTCAAGAAAAGGAGCTTCCTACCTGGTATTCCAGCATAGGAAATATAAATACCATACTGTTGTTGTTGTTGTTGTTCAGTCGCACAGTCAATTCCGACCCTTTGCGACCCCATGGGCCATTTTCCTCCAGGCACCTCTATCCTTGTTGTGTATGAAACAGTATTACTTTAAGAATGTATGAATGTAACCTGACAATGATTACAATGTAACCCAGCTGTTTAAGGAACGCGAGTATGCTGCCCATAAAGGGCAGCTGCGAGTGTTCAGCTCACATGGTTCACATTCCCCAATCACCAGCAGCCGCGGGAACCTTTCCCGCACTAGGATCACCTGGAGAAGATGGGCGTGACTCAGAGTGACGTCACGCCGGTAGCAGCCAATGAGCTACCGTGCAACAATATTCAAATGTATTACTGCAGTATAAAATGAGCTGTACCTCTGCCATTACCACATGTTCATCCTGACCATCATGAAATAAACCTGTGTTTTAGCCCCCACTGCAGCTCCTTCTTTGTCTTCCATGCAAGACACCAAATTGGCGATGAAGGTGGGATCCATGGTGTGTCCCAAGGTCAAACCTCACCAGTTTGATATCAGTGAATCCAGAACAATGGGAGGACCTGGACACGGCCCTCCGAGACCGCATGCTGTGTGGCCTGAGGGACGAGGAGGTCCAGAGGAAGTTGATGACCCACGACCATCGCCTCACATTCAACGAGGTACTGCGGGAGGCCCAAGCAGCCAAGGCGGCCAGGAGCGGGGTCAGAGTATTCAAGTCCCAAAGGGCCGCATCTGAGAGGGCCAAGTCACCCATGCAAGCGGCCCGGCGGACGTCGGTGAAAACGGCCTGGCGGGCACCCCGGTCGCCCGCAGGCACCCCAGCAACCTCCGAGGAGTCTTCAACGATGGCGGACTCTTGCTCCAGCGAGGACGACGACGTATAGAAGGTAAAGAAACACGGAGAGAGGCACCAGACCAGCGAGCGAGGAAGCCACCGTTGCGATGGCTGTGGGGCATCTCACGACCGGACGAGATGCCCATTCCGGAAGGCCGAGTGCCACAACTGTGGCCGGAAGGGCCACATCGCCAGAGTCTGCAGGCGCGGGCGAACCGAGGACAAGGGCGCATCGAGACATCCTCAAGCACACTAACGAAAGGCGGCCGGCATCGGAAAGGTCTCAGCCAACGATGGCGCAGAAGGCGTGAACCGCATGGGCCTGGAGCACCGGCGCTTCTTTGTAGAGGTACTGTTACAAGGGGTTCCAGTGAGGATGGAAATAGACTCGGGGTCGTCCTACTCTATCCTGTCCCAAAAGGAGTTCATGTGCATTCCCCCAAATGCATGGCCCAAGCTGCGGGCCATGAAGTCACACTTACGGGACGTGCAGGGCTATGGGATCCCAGTCTTGGGGGTGGGGAATTCACAGTGAAGTTCAAAAATTACACAGAGAAACTGCCTTTTGTGGTTCTCAAGGGAGGAAGATGTTGCCTTTTGGGAACCCAGTGGTTTGCTCCCCTGGGAATTGAACTGTCCGGCATTAATGCCATAGAGACTGACCCAATGTGGGACGTGTGCAATGCGCACCCGGACGTTTTCAAGAAGGGGCTCGGGACTTACAAGGGGCCCCCAGTTTCTTTTGAGTTGGACCCAGAAATCCGGCCCATACGTCTCAAGCCAAGAAGAGTGCCCTTCGCCCTCAAGGACAAGATTGAGGCGGAACTGGACAAATTGGTGGGGCAGGGGATTTTGGTTCCAGTTGATTCAGCGGAGTGGGAGACTCCAATTGTTACAGCCTTAAAATCAAACGGGGAGGTCAGGATTTGCACTGACTACAAATGTATAATTAACAAGGCCATTCGGCCAAATGCATATCCGGTGCCAGTGGTTAGCCACTTACTGGCCACGTTGCATGGGGGGAAGTGTTTCGCCAAGCTAGACCTGGCGCAGGCGTATCAGCAGCTCACAGTAACCCCAGCTGCTGCCGCTGTGCAAACCATCGTTACACACAAAGGGGCATTTAAGGTAACGCGCCAACAGTTCGCCGTAAATTCGGCCCCTGGGATCTTCCAGTCCCTTGTGGAACGCCTTTTAAAGGGGCTTCCAGGCGTGCTCCCATATTTTGATGATGTTTTGATAACAGCGGGGAGCGAATCAGAACTAGCGAGGAGGCTAGACAGGGTCCTTTCGGTATTCGAGAAAGCGGGACTTAGACTGAGAAGGGACAAATGTGTATTTTTTGCGAGGGAGGTTGAGTTTCTCGGGTTCAAGATAACCCCGGAGGTCATCAAGCCTTCCGAGTCCAAGGTTGCGGCTGTGCAAAACGCCCCTCGCCCCACCGCGAAACCGGAGCTGCAGTCATTCCTAGGACTCCTAAACTTTTACCATTCCTTCTTACCAAGGAAGGCATCCATCACGGAGCCACTGCATGTGCTACTAAAGAAAGAGGCGGTTTGGCGGTGGGGAGATAGGCAGGAGAGAGCTTTCAAGGAGCTCAAAGCACTCTTATCCTCGGATGCTGTCCTGACTCATTTCGACCCGAGGTGACCAGTAGTTTTAGTCTGTGATGCATCACCAGTGGGGGTGGGGGCAGTGCTGTGCCACATGTTAGAGAGTGGGCGGGAAGCCCCAGTTGCGTACTACTCCAGGTCCCTTTCAAAGGCGGAGCGCAACTATACGCAAACAGATAGGGAGGCCCTGGCCATAATCGCGGGAACAAAGAAGTTCCACGATTTCCTATACGGCCGCGAGTTTACGGTTGTGACTGATCACAAGCCCCTCCTGGGAATCTTTACCACAGGCAAGCTCACCCCACAAATTCTGTCCCCCAGGATGCTACGTTGGGCGATTTTCCTTAACGCCTACCAGTATGAGCTGGTCTATCACCCAGGGAAGGAGATCTCCCATGCGGACGCATTGTCCCGGTCTCCTCTCCCTAGTTTAGGAGATCCCGCATGTGAGGTAGAGCAGGACCATCAAGTCCTGCTGATCGAGTCTCTTGACTCGCCCCCCATAGTTCCGGCAGACCTCGCCAAAGCCACGGTGGCTGATAAAATTCTGGCCCAAGTCAGTTCCTGGGTAAGGTAAGGGTGGCCCACAACTCCCCCCGAGGAGCATTTCAAGTCATTTTTCAGGCATAGAGTAGAGCTTTCCCTTGAAAGGGGCTGCTTGCTCTGGGGCCAGAGGGTTGTGATCCCAGAAAAGTTGCGGGCGAAGGTGCTGAGGCTACTGCATACCAGCCACCCGGGAATAGTGCGCTCCAAGGCACTTGCCAGGAGTTACTTCTGGTGGCCCCAAATAGACGCGGATATAGAACACTTAGTGGGCACGTGTGAGAGCTGCCAGAGCTCTCGGCCCGAGGAGTCCCAGCTACCCCATAGGGAATGGGACACGGCCCGCGGGCCATGGTCCTGAATACATGTCGACTTCGCTGGCCCCTTCCGCGGGTCCATGTTCCTGCTGATAGTCGACTCATATTCCAAATGGCTGGAAGTAATCCCCATGACTAGCACCTCATCTGCCACAACCATTAAACACTTGCGTAGGGTGTTCAGTTGCTTCAGCCTGCCGGACATCCTTGTTAGCTTTAACGCCAGTACCTTCACTTCTGTGGAATTCAAGGCGTTTATCGAGAGGAATGCCATCAGGCACATTACCGCTGCCCTGTTTCACCCCACCACAAACGGTCAGGTAGAGCGCCAAGTGCGCACTACAAAAGATGCACTGCGGCGCATGGGTCCCGGTGAGTTGAACCTCCAACTGTGTCAGTTCCTCATCTGTTATAGGGCAACTCCCCTAGCTTCAGGACTTTCGCCGGCCGAACTCCTCATGAGGAGGCGGCCGGTAACCCTTTTTGATTGGTTGGATCCGACCAGGGTGGAGGATGAAGGGAGAAATATAGTGGTAGAGAGTTCAAAAAGCTTTTCGGTAGGGGACCCGGTTCACTGCAGAAACTATGCGGCCTCGGGACCAACATGGGTCCCAGGGACAATCATTGAACAAACGGGGCCAGTGTCCTATAGGGTCGAGACTAGCACATGGCTACTCTGGAGAAGGCACGCTGACCAACTCAGAAGGCGAGTCACTAGTGAAAGGGAATCAGCGTTAGGGTCCTCCCCCACCCGTGTAACCCAAGGGGGAGACACGGGGGCGTCCTCGGGTACAAATGCATACCCTGGATTCTCAGCCGAGGAGGAGGATACTTTGAAAGAGTGGAATGAGTTTGACTTTATGTTACCGTACTAGGGGTGTGTCGTGGAGTAGTTCCCCACCCGTCCGAGCGAGAAGAGGGGTTTCAGTTCAGCCCCTGGTACCTCCAGTCCCCCCCAGCCCTTTTGCTTTAGAGTATACCATATCACCAAGCCCCCCGAGCCAGGCAGCAGGGGGAAGTTCACTCTCCCCATCCCCTAGAACTCCGGGTCAGGCAGCAGGGGATGGCGCAAGTACGCCGGTTGCAGGCGCAAGGGACCGGGGCGAGACAACAAGGGTCTCCTCATTGATTCCGAGGTTCGTGCTGGGGGGTCCCCAGACGCCACGGGTAACAGGCAGGGGTTTACATCTCAGCTGTATGTTCCGTTCCCTTCTCCCAATGCAAGGTTGTCGCAGAGTCCCCGCCAAACGACTAATGAGTCCCCCCTTTCCATTGCAGGATGAGACTCTGCGGAATTTGGAGCCCCTAGTTCCCCTGAGCTAAACCAAGCAGCCGCACACCCCAAGCGCACGTGCGGGAAGCCACAATGGTTGAGGGACTTTGTCCCATCCTAGGGGGGAGGAGTGTTGTGTATGAAACAGTATTACTTTAAGAATGTATGAATGTAACCTGGCAATGATTACAATGTAACCCAGCTGTTTAAGAAACGCGAGTAAGCTGCCCATAGAGGGCAGCTGCGAGCGTTCAGCTCACATGGTTCACATTCCCCAATCACCGGCAGCCGCAGGAACCTTTCCCACGCTAGGATCACCTGGAGAAGATGGGCGTGACTCAGAGTGATGTCACGCCGGTAGCAGCCAATGAGCTACCGTGCAACAATATTCAAATGTATTACTGCAGTATAAAATGAGCTGTACCTCCGCCATTACCACATGTTCATCCTGACCATCATGAAATAAACCTGTGTTTTAGTCCCCACTGCGGCTCCTTCTTTGTCTTCCGTGCAAGACACCAAAATCCTCCACCATTCTCCTCAGCCCACCAAGCTCTGTGCCCATTGTGTCCACAATACCATCTATCCATCTCATCTTTAGACGCCCCCTTCTTCTCTTGCCCTCCACCTTTCCCAGCATCAAGGCCTTCTCAAGTGAGTCCTCCCTTCTCATTTGATGTCCAAAGTACTTTAGCTTCATCTTCACTATTTGTCCCTCCAATGAACAGTCAGGATTGATTTCTTCCAGTATTGACTTATTTGTTCTCTTTGCTGTCCAAGGGACTCTCAGGACTCTCCTCCAACACCACATCTCAAAGGCATCTATTCTTCTGCGCTCAACCTTCCTAATGGTCCAGCTCTCACACCCATACAGTACCACTGGGAATACCATTGCTTTGACTATGCGAATTTTTGTTTTCAAGGTGATGTCTCTGCTTTTCACTATATTCCCCAGGTTTCTCATTGCTTGTCTCCCCATAAATCAGTTGTCTTTTTATTTCATGGCTACAGTCACCATCTGCAGTGATCTTAGATCCCAGGAAAGTAAAATCTGTCACTGCTTCTACTTCTTCCCCATCTATTTTCCAGGGACTGATCGGACCTGTTGCCATTATCTTGGTTTTCTTGATATTGAGTTTCAAGCCAGCTTTTGCACTCTCCTCCTTCAATCCAATCAAGAGGTTCTTTAGGTCTTCCTCACTTTTTGCCATTAGGGTGGTATCGTCTGCATATCTCAAATTGTTGATGTTTCTCCCAGCAATTTTGATCCCATATTGTGATTCCTCCATCCCTGCATTGTGCATTATGTGCTCTGTGTATAGATTGAATAAGCAGGGTGATAAAATGCAGCCTTGTCTTACTCCTTTCCCTATTCCAAACCACTCTGTCATTCCGTGTTCTGTCCTAACTGTTGCTTCGTGGTTCATGTACAGATTTCTCATGAAGCATATGAGGTGTTCTGGTATTCCCATCTCTTTAATTACTTGCCACATTTTGTTGTGGTCCACACAGTCAAAAGCCTTGGTGTAGTCAATAAAACAAAAGTAGACTTGTTTCTGGTATTCTTTTGTTTTTTCCATGATCCAACGTATGTTGGCAATGTGGTCTCTAGTTCCCCTGCCGCTTCTGAAACCGGCCTGCACCTCTGGTAGTTCTCTCTCTACATGTTGTTGAAGTCTATCCTGTATTATCTTGAGCATCACCTTGCTGGCATGTGGGATGAGCGTAATTGTTCGGTAATTTGATCATTCTTTGGCATTGCCTTTTTGGGGAATTGGAATGTACACTGATCTTTTCCAATCCTGTGGCCACTGTTTTGTTTTCCAAATTTGTTTTCCAAAGTTGATTCCATTAACTTTTACCACACTGTACACCACTTCAAATAGTTCTTACCCTTGTAACTTTTCCTCTAAAGCTTAGATGATATCTGATTCCTGGAAAATCCTGCCCATTCATTCTAGTCTATTTCATTTCATTTCATTTAATATTTCTATACTGCCTTTCTCAGACCAATGGCCGACTCAAGGCGGTTTACAAAAACATGAAATGACAAAGCACAAATTGCATATACAAAGTTACATAATTTAATTAATCAATTATACACAATAGAAATTCAGTTACAATAGGAAACAAAATAACCCCATAAAACAGAGGCAACAGCAATACAAAATATCAGTAATACAGTACATTTTTAAAATATTTCAAAAACAAACAAAAAAACCAGAAGAAAACCTCATCATGGTGTCCCAAACAAAGTCCGGTAAACAAGGCCAGGAGTAGTGAAGGCAGCATCGCAGCGGTATTGGCATTTTCCGAGCACCCCATGGCCACGGGGGCTACCTTTATCCTCCCCCAGCCAGTGGAGGGGGCAGGGGCACAGCAACATGGAGGCAGCAGTTGCAGTGTTTTTTGAACACCCCATGGCCATGAGGGCTCTCTTTATCCTCCCCCTGCCGGTGGAGGAGGCGGGCCACAGCAATGTGGTGCCATCGGCGGCAATTTCGGAGCACCCCATGGCCATAGGGGCTCTCTTTATCCTCCCCCTGCCAGTGGAGGGGGTGGGGGCAGGAGCGCAGCAATGCGGCAGTGGCATTTTTGGATAACCCCATTGTCACAGGAGCTCCCTTTATCCTCCCCTGCTGATGGATGGGGCGGGGGTGCAGCAATGCGGCGGTGGCAGCGGCGGCGTTTTCGGAGCACCCTGTGGCCATGGGGGCTCCCTTGATTCTCCCCCTGCTGGTGGAGGAGATGGGGGCACAGCAATGCAGCAGCGTTGGTATCTCATGGAAGTGAACTTTACTTGAAGTTAGCAACTCTGCTATGTCATATACATGGCCACATTTGAGGTACTATTTTAAATTAAGCCAATCACATCAATTATGTATCTTTTGAATTGGAAGAACTGCTATTTGTATTTCTCCTTGAGTATGCTCTCTTATAAGAGGTTCTAAATTAACATACCTTTGATCTACAAAATGAGAACCACAGCCCTGGCTAAGACACCAAGAGGATTTTTTACAAAACCTCAGGCCAGAGAATGAGAATCAAGGTGAAAATTCTACCCAGTTCTTCAAAAACCTCAACTTTATTATTTTTGACATTGAAAATCTCAATCCACAGTTCAAAACACTAGGAAATGGTCCACCAGCACCAGCACTACTACTACTACTACTACTACTTCCATATCTAGGCAACACATAAAACTGCCAAAATAAAGGCACCTTTTGGTGAGTTGATTCTGCAGTTCCTTTCACCTGACAGTGTGAGAAAGATCAGCCAGCAACACAAGGTTGCTGTTACCAGGGTTGTGGTTCAAAAATACCACACTTTTCAAGGAGGCTCTTTCTGTTTAACCCACCCAGTATTACTGAAATATATCATATGACATTACCAGGAGAAAATGTAGCCTTCAGGCTGTGGGGTGTGGGACATTGTGAATGCTGCCAGATAGTGATATCAACTCCTCTAACTTTGGTTGCTGAGGCAAGACCTGCTGATCTACTGCCAGGATATTAGCCATCACTGCCAATTGGTCTCTAGAACCTCCACTGCTGCTGATGCTAAATACTATCATAGCTTTGACTTCTGCTGCAGCAAATCACAAATTATATTACCACTGTCATTGGTCAGCAACTGTTGCAGAGGTGTGTTGCTCCTACTGCTCCTACTGCATGGTCACTGTGGCCACAACACAATCCTAATTAATTTGTGAACCACCCAGTGAGTGCACTAAGGGATATGGAGTGGTATATAAGTGTGATTGCTTTTGCTTTTTTTATCCTGTCTAGTGGTACTCCACATTGGTGAGTATGTGGGAATGGTGACTCTTGTTTCCTGTATGATTGTGTATTCATGATCAAGAAAACATGAATAGAAATCCTCTTCAGAAAGTGATCATTATACTATGGAAGGGGGGCACTGAGCGGCCATGCATGGGGGACATTGATCCAAGATATGTATATTCTTCATGCATACATCCTTTTGTAGCCTCTACAGGAGCAGATAAATGTTTACATACAGCCAAAAAAAAAGCTGTTGTACTCGGAATGTGTCAAATCATTAAAAAAATGTAGTGCCATCTAAAATACCATTTCATACAGAAATATTCTCCACCTCTGCTTGACAGTATTGTATATCCCCCTTCAACCATTTATAATGAACTCTTAAGGTTGTTTTTTATTATTATTTGGAAGTGTTAACATTTTTAAATGCCTTAGGATGCATAGATTCTGCTCATCAGATGAGTGCTTTCTTGCAGCACTATAGATGTAATGGCATTTTCCCCCTCCTGGGATGAACTGATGATATTTTCCATGCAAGCAGGGATGCTGGTTTTATTGGAAAAGGTTTGATGATAAATAGAAATTATACACCAAGCTACAACTTATACCTACAGTGTGTAAAGTGATTGTTTCACACAGCTAAAAAATGAGATGGGAAGTTTTCAGCAGTTTTATTTTCTTATCTGGACATTGCCTCAACAATTTTGAGTGTTTCCTCTTTGCAAATACTTGACACATGTAAGAAACAGACCACTGAAATATAAAAGATATAAACGAATCTTTACATATTTTCCAAGTGCCTTAACAGTAATCATAAATAGAATACAGTCAGTAAGTCAAGCAGATTTACATAAATATTGGCCTATTTATTGTTTGTTAAAATTAACCTATATAAAGTTGCTTTTGATTTTATGTTTCAATAGGTTTTTTTTAATAGGCATATGGCTCTTGATACTTCTTGGTCCATAGCTTAGTATTGGATTTTCTGTTTTATTTCTCCCCCTTTCCTGGGATATTCAGCTCTACCAAAATGTCTTCAGTTCCTTGTCATGAAATCCTGTGCATAATTTCTTAGACACTGGACAAAAAGAAAGGAAAAAGAAAAACTGCCATTCTTTATAAGACTCATATCAGCACATAGTGAGATCTTAACTGTTGCTTTTGATGTAGTATTAAATTTGACAATATTTCACTGCTTGTGCCTGAAGTATCACCATCCACAGGATTTTAACGTTTTTGTTTGTTTCCTATCCGTTTCAGCCTCTTACACTGAATCAGTTTCAAATAGTTGCACAATAACTAGTATGAGCATTTGAAACTGACATAGCATAAGAGGCACTGTGGTCTCCCCATGCCCCAATGGCATGGAACGGCCCGCGCAGAGGCCACTTCGGGAGAACGCTCCCTGAGCCGTGGGCTCTGCGGGCAGAGAAATTAAGGGGGGGTGGATTAATGATAGGGTTTGATTCACCCAATTCCTTGACCTGACCAGCGGCTCTGCTGAGAGAGCAAATCTCTAACCTCTGTTACGTATTAGGCAATTACTCACTCTGAGTTAAACTTAATCTCTGGTGCAAATAGAAGCCATATTTACCCTAGCCTAAGCCTCAGACAATGGTCAGTGTTTGTCTTAGTTAATTAACTTCCCCAGGAGAGGTTCTCAATTAACCCGGGTAAATGGGTGATGTGATTTTCTGTCAGATAACCATTCTACCATGCGCAGCCTTCTGCATAATATATACTGATGATTGTCCCTCAATAAATCACTGGTCTTCGCTCCATCTTGCCTCGTGTCGTTCCTTTGACCAGTCTCCTCCGGGATCCTAAGGGCCTCCTCACGGGCCCAATCCTACATCTGGTGACCCTGAGACGTGATCTACTCGTGAGTAAGCGACCCCCGAGCGGTCTACTCGAGAGTAAGCGATCACACGGTCAGTTTCTGCGCTTGAACCTTGTCCAATCATCCCGGAGGACAGAGCAGCAGCCCCAGTCAGAAAGCCATCCGATTGGGAAGACAGCTACGTGGTGAGGCATTACAGAGAGGCATCCTACAGCTTGCTCCCGACTTTCGCGGTGGCTTGCAACAAAGGGAAAAACGCGTTCCGCTCAGGGCAGCTGTGAGAACCTGACAGCGCAGTGGCCACCGAGGGCCCGTGGCCACAGTCCACGCTCCGAGCTCTACCCAGAGAATCGTCACCAGAACCTATTACTTGCCCAAAGATGCGTCGACTCGTCCCGAGGAGGAAACTTCGGAGGACCCTTCACAGGTAATATGGGGACCTGTCCTCAGCGACAGCGTCCATCCGATAGCCAAAGAACTCGTGAGGGAGAGTTCAGAATCCTGGCCAGGGTAATTCAGTTGCGTTTTCACAGCGGAGAGCTAGCGAGACTTTTGGTGTACCTAAGGGAACACTGCCTGCTTTACCCAGAAGTAGGTACGTTAACCCTTGAGCTCTGGGATCAGATAGGAGATTGCATTCAGCAACCCCCGAAAGCTCCAGAGGGCATAATTCGCACATGGAGCAAATGTAGGAAGCTCTCAGCAGAGGTAGACCCAGTCCGGATAGAGACCCAGAAAACCCCAGCGCAGTCAGAACCATCAGCCCCAAGAAGTCTCTATCCGTCATTTCAGCTTAAGCAGGGCAGTGTAGGGAGCATTCCCTCAGTGACAGCTGCAGACGTCACTGAGGAAGTTCATGGCATGAGAGGCCCTGGCGCTTCTCTGACAGTTAAAAGTCCCCTGCCAATTAAGAACTCCATTCAGCGCATGGGTGAGGAAGTTCCATTCACGGGGAAATTGCCAGTGGCACAATTAGCTAGCGCCCAACTGCTGTGCTCAGCCTATCTGAAGGCAGACACACGTTCAGGCAGGGCTGCTCAATGCCCACTGCTCACGGAAATCTGCATGGCCCCTGGCCACGCAGGGCTCCAGAGCAGACCCATTACCACACTCAGGCGCAGAGCAGTGCCAAAACCCCAAGGCGCCTGCTTCCAGTGTGGTAAAATGAGACACCTTAGAAGAGAATGCCAATCTAGACCAGGCAGATCTTCAAAAGGTTGTCTTGATACCAAATGGCCACGCTGGCATGTATTTGGCCCAGGCTAGAAAGGAGGCAGCCATCGCCCTGGCTATGCCAGAGGAACCATCCCAGCAACAGTATCCCGAGTTCCCCCAGGGCACAGGCAGAAGCTACTTGTCTCACCCTGGGAGTAGCCCAGAGAAACTTGCCCCTAAGTAGAAGCACCCAGATGGTTGTAAATAGCCAGCTGTGTATTAGCCATCTCCTCATGTGTAGTATAGAACGCTGCAGATCAGGGGAGGAATGTGCGAATGCGTAAATAAATGTGTGTATGCGTGGTGCACCACTGAATGTATGACTGCAAGAACTGTGTATGATTGCAAAAGCCTTGTCTCTATGACCACAGTATGACTGGAAAAGTGTTCCTTGTGTGTAACTGCGTGGTAATGTCACTGTGAAATATGTGTTAAACAATTTGCACTCTGTCCATGGGCAGGAACTATTTAAAGTTTGAGAAAGCATGATGAACGAAACCCCTTGCCTTGCCTGCTTCGCAGCTTGGGCAGGAGAGGGGGGGAATCCTAACCTGAAATAGGGCGGGGTGATTCCCCCTTCCTCCCTTGAGACTTTTCTTTGTCAAAGGATTAAGCCACTCTTGGAAACCGGTTCTGCAACCCTTACAGATTTTTCTTTTCAGAAGCGCGATCTGAAAACAAAAATCACTTCTATGAGTTTTCCTCACTGTATCATAAGCTATGGGGCCCCTCCCTACGTCTGTGTTCCTCAAACCCCCATCTCTGTGTTTAAGGTTTTTTGAATGTCTCTTAGCGTCTGGAAGTCGTATCTCACTAGGAGTGAGAGAATTGCATTGTCTTCATGTGTGTATTGTGTTATCATCTTGTAACCTCGGTTCTCAACCTTTTAAAGTCAGGGGCCAAGCTCCGGGGCCTCAGGCAGCTCTGGGGGTCCGGACAGTCATCCTGCCCTTCCTGCGCCACACAGCCCTTCTTGGCTCGGTGGGGGTAGTGGCAGGGCAATGTGGGCTCTGGCCCACTCGCCCACATCTGGCTGCAGGTTGAGAATCATTCTAACTCCCCTTCATTCTCTTAGGAAAGATACTGTTCTGGTATTTTGACTTTAATCTGTGCAAAGTAACTCACTCATTGTACCCCTTTCACAAGAAAAAGCACACAAACATTCTTGCGCTTTGTATATTCAGAAAATGCTTATCTTTTTTACAGGAACAAAATTCCTCTCCAGGCTTTACTTCTACAGCCTTCAATTGCTTCCTTTCACAGGCTCCAGAGTTAATTATTTCTTAACAGGAGGACCCGGTTGTCTTAGTTACCTGACCTAATCTGATTTCGTTATGATAAGAGTTATTGCATTCCCATTGTGCTAACTTCTGACTTGTCTTTCCTCCTTCCCTCCTTTCGCCAGTGGAACTCCCTGCTGGAAATGTTTAACTTGTGTGTCTTTTCATTTTTGTGTATTATTTCCTTACAGCTGGCGCGTCATAGTTAGCTTGTTTTTAATAAGTCATAGTAGGTCATTTTAAGTATGGCACCTGGCCCGCAGCACTCTCTCTAGTGTGCAGACACATTTTGCAAACTCCAGAGCACAGAGGAAGGATTAGTCCCTAAGCTCCTGAGCATGTGCAGAGTGCCACCCATTAGCTAGGACTGCCTAGGACCATTTTAAGAGTGCATTCAGGTCACACCCTTCAATTAGATACAGGCATTTTTAGGCCACCCCTTCCCTTTTTGCTGCTAGTCTAAGCGCAGGCAAAAGGCTAAGCCACCATCTGGCACTCTTCTAAACGTGTGCACGCACGCCATGGGTGGATGTGCGCAGGGGGGCCTTCTTGAGAAATTTACCCAAGGGAAGCCTGGCGCTTCATGCGCCAAGGTTTGCCATAAGACCCCAGACTCGTCTCGCTTCAAACGCAGACAGTCACCTTGTGTGAATTTATGTCACTGGTTCCTCTTCAGGGGGCTAGGACAGTTTTCACTTATGGGGGTCACACATATTAGGTTCTTACCAGGCAAGAGGACCAAGTTTGGCGCACACTCCTGACTCTTCCGCAAGCGGGCAGAGTTGGCAGCCGTGAACCTCGCTTTGTGCACCTTTGCCAAAGAACGCTTAAACAGAATTGCTGACAGCCAGTTTCCTAGGAATTTGCTTCACAGTCTACCGGGAGCACACATCACTCCCGTGATAGACAAAAATTTGCTAAGTTTGTTTCTCACTACTCCTATTCAGAGTCATGCATTCTTTCACCAAAATGCCAAAGCGCTCGCAAGGCGGTTTAACCTGCCACTTTCCAAAGTCCAGGGCACAGTTTGCTCTTGTCTGCATCGTGCAGGGGCACCGGGGGGGGCCCTCGTGGGGGGGTCACCCACAAGGGACAGAGGCCACTCAGGTGTGGCAAATGGACGTCACACATCCCCACATTTTGGCAAATGGCAATACATGCACGTTTGCATTAATACCTTCCCACAGTTTGTTTGGGTAACAGCACAGAAGGGAGAAACGGCTCCCCATGTGGAGCAGAATCTCCTTTCCCACGGCCAAGGGCGAACCTCAGCACACGAAGTCCGATGACGCCCCAGCTTATAGCTCCAGACAGCTGGCCACCTTCAGGGCCACCTGGGATATTAAGCTCACTTTTGGCATTCCTTACAATCCGCAGGGGCAAGCGATTGTGGAACGGGTCTATCGGATGCTTAAGTCCTACATTGACAAACAAACAGAAAGGGGGGGAACAACGTCCCATAGTTGCACAGCAACTGCTATCCTATAAGTGCAAAAACTAACTAACTCTTTCAGAATTTTTATCTCCCAAACAAGTCTCTTCCCCACGCAGGTCCCAGAGGCCAGAGTCAGACCCGGATGATTGCAAAGAGCGGCACCAGTCACTGTCCTGGATGTCATCAGCTGTCCGTCTTCCTTTACTCAGTGCTACTTCTGAGGACCATGCTTTTCCCCAAAATAAGACTTTTCCAAACTCAAGTTGCACATGAAGCCCCACCAAGAAGGGAAGCCTCAAGAAGCAGCTGAATGTTTTTCATTGCTATTATTACCTGTAGTTGCTCTTTATTTATTCATGCCTTGTACAATGCTCCAGTTGGGATTTGCAAGGGACACTTGAATTTCTGTATGTTGTTAATAACGGCCAGCTTCCACCAAAGGAAGCCAGACCGGCCCATGCCTGCACCGGCCCATTGCTTGCAAAGTTTGAGCACCCGGTAGTCGATAATCCCCAGCCTATTTTCACACCTCCCCATAGGTGTTAGAAAAGACATTTGCACAACACCAGAAGTTGCAGAGATAGCTTAGAATCAACCCAGGTCACAGTATCAGTGACACATCTCATTATCCTGCCTTGCTACAGAAAGCAGTCTGGATTCAGACCCACAGCTCTGAAAAACCAGGCTGCAGTCAGCGTGTCAGGCTTAGCCATAGGCAACGCTCGGAGAATTGGTCAATTGGCTTGCGGATTAGCAAAAGCCATCAACCACACCTCCTCAGCAATAGCGCTGCTCAATCAGGAGCAGGCAGAGCTTCGCCATGCCATACTGGATAATCAAGCAGCCATCGATTACCCCCTGTGGTTACATCATTTGGGTTGCGAGTCTGTCCACAGCATGTGTTGCTTTAATCTCACAGACAATACCCACAAGATACAGAGCCAGCTCACGGACCTCCACACCCTAGTTAAGAACATCAAGGAGGATTCTTCATGGGGGTGGTAGGACTCCTTGTGGTCGTGGTTCTCATGAGGACGGCTTCAGATGACACTCAAAGTGATTGTGGGGGTGGTAATACTGGGCACAACAGTGTGTTGTTTCGTGCAATGTATTCCCTCACTGCTATCGAGATGTCCCCCATGGAGGGAACCCCGAAGCGTCATTCCCGCTCATCAGCTGGTACCCCTCATGCGCAGAGTCGTCGGTCAGGTCCTTAAATAAAACAGAAAGGGGAAATGTGGTCTCCCCATGCCCCAATGGCATGGAACGGCCCACGCAGAGGCCACTTCGGGAGAACGCTCCCTGAGCCGTGGGCTCTGCGGGCAGAGAAATTAAGGGGGGTGGATTAATGATAGGGTTTGATTCACCCAATTCCTTGAACTGACCAGCGGCTCTGCTGAGAGAGCAAATCTCTAACCTCTGTTACGTATTAGGCAATTACTCACTCTGAGTTAAACTTAATCTCTGGTGCAAATAGAAGCCATATTTACCCTAGCCTAAGCCTCAGACAATGGTCAGTGTTTGTCATAGTTAATTAACTTCCCCAGGAGAGGTTCTCAATTAACCCGGGTAAATGGGTGATGTGATTTTCTGTCAGATAACCATTCTACCATGCGCAGCCTTCTGCATAATATATACTGATGATTGTCCCTCAATAAATCACTGGTCTTCGCTCCATCTTGCCTCGTGTCGTTCCTTTGACCAGTCTCCTCCGGGATCCTAAGGGCCTCCTCACGGCCCCAATCCTACAAGGCACAAACTGACATGAGGAAAAAGTGGCAGGAGCAGGGCAGGACTGTAAAACTTTAGGAAACTGTTGAGAACTTTGCAAGAGTATTTCTTCTTTCTGCTGCTTGAGAAAATATCTCAATATTCATTGGCAAACTGGAAGGGATTCCACGGTTGCACCAAAATGTTTACAAAATTGTTGGAATCAAAACATTGGCAGTTGCCCATATCTGTAGTTTGCTGCATATATGACATTTTCCAGCAGTGATTTACTGTTGCCACATGCATGCATGCATACACACACACACTCTCTCTCTCCAGTGACTTCCATGGTTCTGCAGTGATTTACACCCAAAGTTTTGCTGACTTACCTTGCTGCTGGCAAAGGCATTTTTGCATGATAAAGTTGTTGCTCTTGCTATCTGTAGATGTGTTACAAACCAAAAGCAGATTCTGAATTTGCAGTGAGGTACTTAAACATTGTTTATTTCCACATGATATTGTACTGTTTATATTTCCCCAGCAGTCTCTTGCTCACTGCGACACTATCTCCATTGGTGGCAGTTTAATATCTGTACTTGTCACTAATCTACATGTTTTAAATCTGGCATACAATCAGATTTTCTTTTTAAAAAAGTTCTTAAATTTGCTTCCCACGAGTGCACTTTTCAAGTTTAGTCTTTCAATATGTATTTGTCAGCTTTCTAGTATCTTATTCTAAGCATGCATCAGCTATATGAGAATTTTGCTTTGGTTGTTTCATTGTTATTGTGATTAATGTGAGAATAATTTCTAAGTGTTTTTGAAATGTTCATGGAAACATGATTGGGGGA
Organism: Bradypodion pumilum; assembly: GCA_035047305.1. Taxonomy (NCBI): domain Eukaryota; kingdom Metazoa; phylum Chordata; class Lepidosauria; order Squamata; family Chamaeleonidae; genus Bradypodion; species Bradypodion pumilum. The sequence continues at coordinate 211,796,687 of JAWDJD010000003.1, read as the reverse complement.
ATGAGAGAGGGAAGATTGTCAAGTGTATTGTTTATGGGAAATGAAAGGCTTTCAACTCCTTTATGTATGTTTCAATACATTATTGAGAATGAGGGATGTGTACTACACAAAAATTCAGATTTTGAGTTCTAATTCAGAATTTGAAACTACAGCATTCTGGATTCAAAATTTTGATTCCCCCCCCAGCCCCAAATTTAGAATTTCCAGATATTTCCCCCTTTGGGGAAAAAACACAGACAAAACATTTTAAAGGATTTTCCGGAGTCTTCTAATGCCTTTTCAGTTATTGTGCCAAACAAAATGTGTGCACACCAACAACAAGCAGTGATTTGCTATTAGTAAATGGCTGTACTAAACATACTGATTGAATCCTGAATAGTGTGAATGTCAGCAGCATTGTGGAAGCAGAGGACAACCTGTACTGGATAGAGACCAAACTCCTTAGGCAGATTAAAGGAGATGGGCTGTGGTGAATGGAAACTGCTTCAGCAGCACAACTGAGGGACCACAATTTTGGAGTAACAATTGGAATAATGAAAGATGTAGAACAGAGGGGCAACAGCCTGTAAACAAAGTTTACTGTTCTCTCTCACTTAAAAGGGAATTCAGAGAACCCAAAAAAGGTAGGTTGAAATCAAGGAAAGTAAGTTTTCTACAGATCCAGTTTCTAGGTGCAGGAATTGGAAAGACAATGTTCCCTGCCAGAGAAAACACTTTCCCAGTGGATAAATTAGTTGGTAGGTAAGGCAACAATCTCACTGCCATCTTGGTTGGGGCTCTCAAAAAAAGACTCTTTCTCAGTCCTTTTGGCTTGTAGGACTTCTGTATGTGTGTATCTACCTCTGCCATGACCTCTTTTAGTAGTGTTTTTCCTTGATGGAGCGGCCTCGGCTACGATTGTCATGACAGTGTTATAGAAAGCTTGCCTTGTTGTTGCAGGGATGAGGAAAATCTCTTGGATAGCAGAGCACACTAAAGAAATTCAGAAAAAATTCAGCCTTTGCTTTATGGACTACAACAAAGAGTTTGACACTGTTAGTCTTTGCAGGCGCACCCACCCAAATAAAGACTCAGACACTGGTATTGGATTAAAGGCATCGGGCCACTTTTATTGAATAATGCCCTAGTCCGAATTATCACTTTCAATTGGTGTATCATCCAATTGTAATTCTTTAAGGCAAGCAGGCCGCAGTAACACTCGTAAGGTTCCACCCTAAATGCCAATGGAAATTGGCTACATGTATCAATTTGTATCAATTTGTTTGTTGCCACAAACAAATTGTTGACTGGAGTCAATATACTATCTACTGACCCCACCCTATGATGTGTATCCATTCAAATATCAAGGTGATGCAGGCTGTGAAGCTCCTGACATCACCCATTTCATGGTTCGCCCTTGACTGGCCAATCCTGTTTCCCCTGTGCCTATCTACGTGTTGGCCAGTCAATTGAGAAGCTGCCGGATACCTATGGGTCATAAATCTTTACCTTACCAGTGCTACCCGCCACATGGGGAGGCATCCATGATGACTCACCGCCCCCCCCCAAGACCGTCAGCTCAGTCACCAGGCCTGCTTGCACATCCTCCAGAAAGAGGTTCATACCTCTAGCCGACAGGTGGACCCCATCTCCTGCATATAGATCAAAATCCTGCAAGCCTATCCCCGGATGTCAAATGGCTGTTCCTAAGCCATTCTCAACGAGAAACCGGGCAACAGCCCTGTTCACTGACCGCCGGGCACGGTCCAAACCACGGAGGTCCATGCCTCCTCTATAACACTGTCTCGGCACGATGTGAGACCATAGCAACCGTGTGTACGGCCATAAATGATGTAAAAACGCCAGGTCGCTGCACACCGACATTTTTAAGGAAAAGCCAGTGATCTGTGCGAGATCATTGCCGCCGAGGTGCAGAATCAGGACAACAGGCAATCCAGCATCCCTGATGGACATCAGGAATGGCAACAGTTCCCGCCATCTCATGCCGCGCATACCATACCACCGCATACGTGCGGATGCACGCAGCCCGAGATGGGGTCCCCACTCCATCGCTGCAGCATATTGTGCCGCCCAGTGCATGTAACTGTGGCCCACCAGCCATACTGCCACCGGTGTGCATAGACACACAGGGTCTGTAAAAGAAGGAGAAGGAAGTAAGGACATAACTGGTACTCATACAGTGCGGGGACGTAAATATAAGGAAAAACACGTGGACCCCCACCTACCCATCTGACATATATCAGCCTCAGAGTACCCAAATGCAGCCACAGTTGAAGCCGCGCCTATCCTGAATGAATGGGTGCCATAACGAGCCCCAGGGAGGCCGACACTGTGAAGTGCCATACCGGTCACCCTCCAGAACTGAAATTTGGTAAGGGGAGACCCATCCTGGTGGCAGAAAAATGGGCCAGGGTGCGTGCCACGCACTGCCAAAAATGCATGTAGGGCACCAACCGGACAGATGTCAGCAAATGTACATCGTAGTAGTCTAACACCACTGCCTACTCTGTGCTGATCAGACTTTGAGGAACGAATCTTCAACTGAGCCCACTCCTGGTTGATAAAGACATCGTCGAGTTCCAGTGCCCTGCGAGACACGTCCCCCTTTGACAATGGGACCAGCTCGCTGATTTGGAGAGCTCCAAAGAAAGCTACGGTGGTAGCTGCATGAAAAAGAGCCTCCTCATACCTATCGTAACACAGTCTATGCCAACCTCATGCAAGGTGGGTCAGAACACCTGGTGAAACAGGGTGACGTGTGTCTGGGCGGTGGCCACGCTCACGTGTCCACCCTTCCAATACGTGGCGTATGCGGAAGTCATTCATGCAGTCAGTGAAGCCCCGTGCCTTGGCCATAAATGCCAAAGCAGAAAGCCTGGTGGCGATGGTGCGTGGGGCTAACCCCTGACCATGGAGGTGCACCATATACTGTAAAATCTGATCGACTGGTATTGGCCACATTTCGGGCAATTGCCTTTGCCCACAAAAGGTCCTAAATTGGAGGAGTGCATGTAGATACGCCTTACGCGTGCGAGGTGCCAAAGACATGCCGATCACCCGGTTCACCTCTCCTCGCCAAATGTCCAAATCTCGGCCGGGAGTGGAGAGGGAAGTTCCTCTGCATCTGGAGCCAAGGCACGGAACCGGGAGATCTGCAGGCGGGATAAAGCGTCAGCAATATCGTTATTAATGCCTGGCACATGTCTGGCCCTGAAGAGCACATTAAGGCACAATGACCTAAGAACTAATTGGCGAACTAAGGCCATGACTCTGGGGGACTTAGACGTTTGGGCGTTGACAATGTGCACCACTGCAGCATTGTCACACCAAAAGTGAACTACCGAATTAGCCCACCTGTCCCCCCCAGAGCATTAGGGCCCCTAAAATGGGAAAGAACTCCAGTAACGTAAGATCGCGTAAGCGATCTGTGCCTTGCCATGTCTGAGGCCATTGGCCATAGGTCCACCATCCCTCAAAGTAAATCCCATAACCCAGGGAGCTGGAGGCATCCGACTGTACTTGAAAATGAGGGCTGACCATAAGCTCAGATCTCCAAAAGGAGACGCCATTAAAGTCCTGTAGGAATGTGAGCCAAACCGCCAGGTCTGCTGGTAAACCCCTGGTCAGCCTACCCTGTGGTGTCGTTTTGAAAGGCCCACCATGGCATCACACAAACGCCTGGCAAAGGCTCTGCCTGGTGTCACTACCCTACAGGTGAAGTTGAGGTGGTCGTGAAGCACCTGTAACTCTCGGATAGACACCTTACACTTGGCAAGCATTGCCAAAATCGCAGCAGAGATTCGAGTCACCTTTTCCATAGGCAACCTGGATGTCTGGGCGATGGTGTCGATGTCAATACCCAGAAACGTAAGGGTGGTGGCTGGGCCCTCTGTCTTTTCAGGTACTAGGGGGATGCCCAGTTCCTGCATAAGGACCTGAAATGTGGTGAGCAGACGGGCACACGTGCCCGTGCCATGTCAACCCCCGAACAAAAAATCGTCGAGGTAGTGGGCTACCGACCAGGACCCTGACCTACAAACAAAAGCCCTGTGGAGGAAGGTGCTAAATCGTTCAAAGGCCGAACATGAGATTGAACAGTCGAAAGGCATGGCCTTGTCCACATAAAACCTGCCCCAAAAACAAAAACCTAACAGCTCAAAGTCATCCGGGTGCACTGGCAACAATCAGAATGCCGATTTGATATCACACTTTGCCAATTGCGCCCCGGGACCACACGAGCGTACCATCTGTAAGGCCTGGTCAAAGGATGTATACCTGACAGAACAAAGGTCGTCTGGTATAGCGTCGTTGACCGAGGAACCCGCAGGGTAAGAAAGGTGGTGAATTGGACGGAATTCACCCGGGGACTTCTTAGGGACTAAACCTAGAGGGGATACCTTCAAGTTAGGTTGTGGGGGGGTCGACGAATGGCCCCGCCACCCTCTGTGCCTTGACCTCCTTGGCTATCTGCTCCGCAGCAATTTCCTCATTACCCCTGAGAGACAGTAGGTTTGGGGCATCCTGAGGCCCACGAACACCTTTAAAGGGTATGCGGAAGCCAAACTGAAAGCCCTCAAGTAGGTATCTCGCATCATCCTGTCTAGGATAAGCGCGCAGCCATCGTTCAAGCACCGGGACATTAATTGGGGAGGGGGCCTTTTGAATGGATAGCAACGTCAGAGGGAGCTCTGGCCGCCCCCTGCCCACCCCTTCCTCTGCCTCGTGACCCACCGGCCCGCGGGCACACGGAGGCGGCATGAGGGCCGGAACAAGAAGGGCACTCGTGCCTATATCGACACTGGCACTTGTTGCACACTCCGTTGGCATAGAAACTCCAACACAGCAGGCGGGCTGGAACCCCCTGCCCCACCGGCTGGTGGGGAGTCTGTGCCGCAGCAGCCCACTGTATGACACGGCCACAGTGGTACTGGTCACCAGGCGCCAGCCGCGTGGGGGTCATATACAGCAGCCACAACTGCTGGCAGGGCTCATCCCACCTCATCACAGGATGAAGGGCCACCCTCATCTTAAATTCTTCATCATAGGCCAACCATGACAGGCCAGGGAAATTAACCATGGCCTGGTAAATATTGTTCAGGTACTGGACCATTGGAATGGCCAGATCAGGACGGGCCCTCAGGTATACTGCCATATAAATCAGATAGGCCGGTAACCAATTAGCCCAAGTGCAAGGTGGCTTACAACGACGGGACAACTCCTTGTCCCTGTCGTCCTGCCCCTCCCTCTCCTCCTTAGTGGGTTCACGGTTCAGGAGGGTGAAAATGTCCACGTATTCCCCCCCGCCAAATCTTTTCCTTCGTAGTCTGGGATAAATGGTCTCCCAGGGATAAGGAATAACCAGCCATCGGCAGGGCCACCGTCGGCACGGATTGAATTGGGGGCGCCCGCAGTGGGCCCTGTAGGGCCCCCGAGAAATTAGGCATACCCATAGGGGCGGTCACCCCTGCAATAACCGGGGGATAATTGGGCAACCAGGAATTAACAGGACAGTGTGGATTAACCTGTCCTCCCACAGTCACTTGTTGCGGCCATGGCCATTGTACCCCCCAGCGGCATCGACTAGTGTCACTGGTGTGCTGACTTGACCAGGATACTCACTCGGTGCACCCCCATGGGCCGCCCCCACTGGGGGTTCTGGCCCACGGTGGGTGTCGGAGCTCGCAATAGGTATCGAGCTCTGCATTCCGATGCGCCCCTGCCAAGCAGGACCGGTCACCGGTGGAAAGCCTTGTTGTACTGGCCTGATAGGGAGCTGCGAGGTGCCAGCTTGGGCTGGCCTGATTGCTTCAAGCAGCTCAACCCTGTTGGCGGCCCGCTGCACAGCCGTGGCCAGCATGTGGGCCAGAACTGGAGAGTTGGCAAGCCCACCATCCAAAGGTGGTGGAGCAATGCCAATTGAAGCCTCCAGCACCGAAATGCGGGCAAGGAGAGCATCCACAGTCTCAGACCCACCGGGATAAGGTGGGACGGATGGGCTGGATGGCCCACAGGGCAATTGCTGAGGGATAAACCCATGTGGCAATCCCTGGCCAGAATAGGGCCATGCCCAGTAATCCGGCCCATGAGGGGCTGGAAGAACGGTGGGGCGGAAACCTGCACCACACCTGAGTGGGCCGCTATGCCCCGAGCCGGGCAAAAGCACAGCAGTGGTAGGAACCCCAGGGGAGCAGGCCTGTGCCGCCCCTGGCCGAGTCCTCAGACTGGGCTCATTGGTGGCAGTGGGTATTATATCCCCACCACACCCCTGCGGTGGTGCCGTCCGAGCCCTCTGGCCTGGTGGCAGCCCTGAAGAGGTCGAGGGGGTGGGCCGAGCCCTCCCCCTAGGTCACGGCCTAGGCGCCGCCTGGGCCTTGCGCTTGGGTGCCATGGCCACCCAAGCAGGCGCTGGTCGGAGGAAGTAAAAACCTCCAATCAAAGAAGCAAAGAGGCGAAGCCAGGAAAGAAGCGTCGGAGCGAACATCTCCGTTCCGTCGCTTCGTAAAATGGCAGTGTGGCTGCCTCATGGCCACCCCTCTATAAAAGGGGTGGCCACGCCCCCTAACTAGCCCGGATGTCTGCGTCCAGGTGGGGGCCCCCCGCAAAGAGTGCAGCTGCCATTTTGGCACCGCACTTGCATACTATGAATGATTTAGAAATATTATATATAATGGTGCCTCAACATCTAATTGTCCTGATATGTCCTGGACAAAAAGCTATAACAGTGGTACCTCAGATAACATAATTAATGTGTTCTCTGGGACATTTTTTAAAACGAAATTTACTTTATCTGAAATGCGGTTTCCCATAGGAATGCATTGAAAAAATCAATTAATCATTTCCAAGAGCCAGGACAGCATCTTTTAGTTGTTCAGAACTCTTTCTAAAGTGGTGAAAACACAGAGAAAAGTTCCAAAGTCCACTTAGGAAAAAGTTTTGAGCAGATAGGGATTGTTATTTTACATTTATTTTGTTAGCTCCGGACACTGTGCATATTCGGCCCATTTCATTTACAATGTCATTTACTGGCCACCTCTGGTAATTTCAGGAAAAGTACCTACTGAGCAGCTGTTGAGAGGAAGGAGGAATTGCCAGCACTACCTGGTTGCATTGAGAGATTCTGCCAGTGTCAAAACAGGATGAAAAATTCTAAAAACAGAGTGGAAATGCTCCAAACACCCTCCCGTGGGCAGCATCGAAAGAAAAATTTGTTAACCAAGGCACTATTTTCTCGGGATTTCCTTTCGTAAACTGGAAATTATTTTAACATTTGTAAAACAAGGTTTTACTGTATACACAAAACCAATCTATATTGTGACAAAGGTTGAGTAAAATTTGGGGAAGAAATGTTACTAATTTAAAATATGCAGATAATACCATCTTACTGGCAGAACACAATTGTTTGAAACAATATGTAATGAAAGTGAAAGAAGAAAATGTCAAACCAGGATTTTAGCTAGATATTAAGAAACTGAAAATCATTACGAGAGAAGAACTACACAGTTTTAAAACTGACAACGAAGAAATTGAGGTAGTGAAATATTTTGTATGCCTTAATTTAATCATCAATCCAAATCATACCTTCCCAGATTGGCTGGGATTTTTCGGCACCGATTTTCACCATTTCCCACCCAGAGCTGTCGAAACCCTGGAATTTGGCAGCGGGGGGAAGGCATTACTGCACATCCCTTCTGCACAGCTCGCTTCTACACATGTGTAGAAGGCTTTTACGCATGCATAGAACCCTTCTACGCTTGCGTAGAACCCTTCTATGTATGTGTAGAAGGCCTCTGTGCAGAAGGGGATCATAGAAGCCTTCTACGCATGTGTAAAAGCCTTCTACATATGCATAGAAGCGAGTTGCACAGAATGGTTCTGCACAAGTCACTTTTACGCATGTGTAGAAGGCTTTTACGCATGCATAAAAAGCAACCTGCGCAGAACCGTTCTGTGCAGGTCCCAGATTGTCTGGAGCCGCGGTTGACAGGTATGATCCAAATGGGTACTTCAGTCATGAAATCAAAAGAAGATTGAATAGCAATGAAATAATTAGCAAAAATCATAAGGTGTAAGGATGTTTCACTGGAGAGCAAGCCCAAGTTTATTCACACTATTGTGTTGCCAATCACCATGCATTGGTGCAAAAACTGGAAAGTAAAGAAAACTGAATGGAAAAAAGAAAGATGAAATTGAAATATGATGCTGGAGGAGAGCTCTGTGAATACCCTGGACTGCCAGAAAGATAAACAAATGGGTCCTATAGCAAATCCAGAGAATGACAGGCATTTACAGGTTGCCAGTTCTGTCTTCAGCACTTAAATACTGATGAGTAATCTTCCATGAAACATACACACTGTGACAAATTATCACCTGACAAATGGAAGTCTACATTTATCTGCAGGAAGTTCTTATTACTGATGATTACTTACAGTTTTGAAATAATTGTGAACAACATTGCCGGATCCACTCCCCAATAACGAGACGGACACTTGTGATGGATTTAAATTGGGCCACTTTATTCAATTGTAACTTTTCTTAACTTTGTTATGGCAAATGGGCCAAAATAGCACTGGTAAGGACTAGCTGCTACTACAGCTCTTAATTAGCAACATTGTATCAATTTGTTTACTTAATTAAACAAAATTTTGAACCCAGTCAGAATTCCACTTGTTGACTCCAGCTTCTGACAAGCATCTGGTGAACTCCAAGGTTTTGCAGGCTGTCTTGAGCATAGCATCACCTTGTTCATGGTCCGCCTTTGATTGACCAGGCCAACATTCCCTCTACCTTGTCCAACCAACTGCATACCTGCCAGATCCTAGGGGTCATCCACTTTTTCCTTACCAGTGCTAGCTGCCAAAGTGACCAATAAATAACAACAAAATTATTACCCCCTACTCAACCATAAGTAACAGTGTGGGATGGGCGAAAACACCAAGAACTAAAGGGGCCAATGCAGGTTCAAGCAAAAATTCCCATCCGGCCCCGAAGCGACCAAAAGTAGTCACACTGTCACTTAGGGAGGGGGTGGAGGGCAAATGCGCCTTTGGCCCAGCCGATATATTTTAAAGTCGGGCATGCGGAGACTCCCCTTTTAAAGGAGAGCTCTGCTCCGCCCCCCTCGCGCAGCCAAGATGCCCGGCTCTGGGGGTGGGGGTGGCAGAGCGTGCAGCAGCCATCTTGCTTTGCCGCACGTCCCTTTGTTATCTTGTCTACCTGTTGCTCAGTCAGCAAAATGAATGCTGAAAATGTTTAAAAATAAAGTTTCTGTTTTACATAGTTATGTCTTCAACAGATTTCAGCAACAATTTGTCTGCCAGATGGCATCAACCTTTGTTTTGTTTTATGACATAATCAAATGCAATTGCATTTGTATCTGTATTAAATTTTAATCATTTGCTTCACTGCCTTTAATTTGCTTGCTCATTTTTGTCTTTTATTTAATCTTTGTAAGGTGCAAATCATGTTATATTTAGCATAGTAATGCTGCAATGCTTAAAATTGGAGAAACAGATAACACTGCACTAAGCAGGCTATTAATGTTTCCTCTTGTTGTTTTTACATTCAAAATTTCATACTTAATTTTGTGCATAACACAAATATACAGGATTATTTTTGCTAACTGATTTGCTTCTGGACATGCCTACTATTTTGCCAATTTATTATTTCAAAATCTAGCAAATCTTGGTTTATGCCAAAAAGAATCTTGGTTTATACTAAAAGGTTTGGTGGAGCCTGGAAACCTCAGCTGAAAAGAAGCAGCTAATTCAGCAAAATACTTGATAGGAAACCAGAGACCACCATGCTGAATGGACAGGTAAAACAATTGATAATTTTCAATTCTGAAATGCCTTTTATTTCATTTAACTTACTTTCTTGGTTGATCCATACTTCATATGTATAGTTTGACATGGTGGATCGAAGTACCATCTCTCAAGAGATTTTAGTAGCCTCTCACCATCAGGAGGTCCTACCACTAACGTAGCAGAGTCTGATGGCACATGGTGAACTGAGGCCCAGGTTTTTTGATGCTCATTTAGCCATTTTAAATACAATGACACAGCTGGCTGGGCTCATGTTGAAGTTGGCCATATTAGAGCAATGGCCAGGTGCATTGCCTGAGTACCCAACTCCAATTAGCTGACCTGCTCTTCCAGAACGGAGGACCATTCTGGACCACTAGCTGACACCTTTGTGGCATGGTTGAACCTCCCAGGGGAATACACCCCCATCACCACTGCACCACATTGAGGCATGAGGTAGGATTTTCAACAGTTTTATTTCACAAGTGAACTAAATTAACAAAGGCTGATTACTGTAGTTGGCTGTTGTTGGGTATTTTTTTTAAAAAAAATATGAATTTTCAAACATTATCAAATTAGTATACAAATCTGAAAAGAAGAAATTCTGATCTGGAATTTTTGAAAGTCAGAGAAGGACGTTAATACTTTTAAAAATTGTCATTGTTGACCAAAGTAATGTAATGGGTATAAGATAAATATCTGACAGAGATGAAACTAGAAAATACTATCCCAGTAAGAGAACTTCATTTGGAATAATCTTTTCTTTCCATTTTTCTTATTTTGTTAACATACTGAATCTGATCTCTGACACAGTATAACAAATTTGGTAAAATTTATACATAATTTTTCAATGGCACCATTATTTTAATAACTTATTTAGCCCATGATCAATATATGGCTTTGGAGTTATCAAGAGAACATCTTGCTTTTTAACTTGCCAATTTTGCCAGTATGTTTACTTCCTGTAAAGTACACATTGTCATTTTGTCTCCTCATCCTATTTTATAAACTGTAATATGGACAACACTGCAAATACCTGTATACCCAATCAAGTCTATTTCAGAAGTCACTTACACTAAACCCATAATTTCCTCTAGAGTTGTTATAACTATCTACAGGTTCATCATCAGTATTCCCTATTTCCCATTCCTGATGTGTTGGAGTTAATGGGGTTATAATTTTGCAATTAAAGTAGATAATTTTAATTTCTCTGATGACTCTTTATTATGATAATCTTGTTAAGATTACGATGTTCATTTATTGGCTGTATATGATCATTTGGCTTTTGTAGAGGTTGCATGTGTCTATGAACTACTAAATAAACAGTGAATGTCCCATCCAAAGAAATTCTGGTTGATAATAGAACTCGAAAGAAACTCTGTAAACCCATTAAGTGTGGGTCTCTCTCTCCTCTCTCCTCTCTCTCACAAACACACACAACACACAGCGAGAGAATCAGTTGTCTATATTTGAATACTGCATGTACCCAATTTTGTATTCAATTTTTAAAAAAACCTATGTTACCCAAAATGGCTTCCAGAAACCAACTCATAGTAAAAATTAGATGAACTAAAATTAATCAGTACTATTTGAAATGTTTTGTAGTTTCCATTGTTGTTGCTTCTTGAAGAGGAGGAAGATTTTGTACATGTGTAAACTTCCCACTTGCTCTCCCAACACACAAACAATTTGGTGCTCTGGTTCATGCAGAGGCACCATCTGGTTATTGTGGTTTCCCCCTATATACATTTCTGTCTTCCCAGGATCTTCAAGATTTGGTGAATTCATTGCAACTGACAGTTTTCATGAAATTGATGAGATATGTGATAGCTATCTTCAGTGGAACCACTCTTCTCAATCTGGAGGAGTTGCTTCTTTTCACCATCCCAGTTGTTTACAGGCATTACTGAACTCAAACCATTACATTATGATAAATATCCAAGCAAAAGCTCATGGAATGTGATGAAAAAGCCTGAATATTTTTCCAGGGAGCTGGGACACTGCTATTTGCTAAACTGGAACAGGAAAAACATTCCTCTTGTGACATTCTTATATCCATTGTTATCTGTACCTATGAAAGACTGTGCCAATTCTGCTTGGTATCTTTATTCCAAGCTTATTTTCCACCCCTAAGCCTAAACATTGGGCTCAAAAAGCATTGGATAAAGTACAATTTGGTGCCAGGAAATTATAAGGGGATCTCTTCTCGTTTTTCTAGTGGTCCAAGTGATTCCTTCTTGTATGGAACACTTAGAAAGCAATCAAATGGTGAATACACTTTTCTGGGTAGAAAAGCTCAATAGAACTGGTTGTGGGTTTCAAAACCAGTCTTGTTGGGAGAGATAGCTACAAGATGAAGGTAGCTTCTTTCTCTCCTTTCCCCTTCTCCTGGAGCTTATTTCATCACCTTTAATCTTTAAAGTAACATTTCACTGCATTTTAATTGGGGTCACATTTAGCAATTTTATAGATAGATAGATAGATAGATAGATTAGATAGATAGATAGATAGATAGATCTTTATTGTCATTGTCCTGCATATTGCAATATTATTATTTTAATTGCAGTATGAACAATTAGCTGTTAACTGTTAATGCAACAGGTTAAATCCCTGAACAGTCTCCAATATTTAATGTTAGTAAATTAGTTTTCTTAATTATAACAATCTGAACTCTTTAGCACCTGTGTTTCCAGGTTCCATGCTATTTACCCATCCATTCCACTCTCCTGCCCCTAGCAAAGTGACAGAAGGTTGATTTAAAATACACATATGTAAAAAGAAGACGTTATGCTAGTTCACTTAGTTTACCTCTCATGAGATGTTATGCTCAATTACTGACCTCTGATGCCATGCTGGGAAGGATGCACTCTGTACATGCTCCATAACTATGCTGATGCTACACTAATGTCTGAATATAAGTTAGAGAATAGCTAGCTTTCTATTTTTCTACTGTTTCTCTTAATTGCTTTTGACTTTGCACCAAATTGACTGTTCCAAGTGCTTTTTGAACCCTTTTTGAAATTTTTGGAAGTTTTAACCTTTTCATCTTGTTTCACTTCAATAATATTTTTTTAAGTCTCGATCAAATTGTTTGGTTTCTTGGTTAAAATGGTTTATGGTACTTAAATAATAATAATAAATAATCAATCTTTATTGTTATGGCCGGAGGCCAGTACAGTCATCACAGAATAAACAAATATAACCAGATGGCACTGCCACAAACTTTCATTGGAACATTTAGCAAATCATTACCGGTCCTAATATTACTTAACATTACCAAGCTACACTTACCGACTATGTTAAAAGAAACCTTATTTCTGCGTATACTGATTTTTTACCTTGTTTTTGCGTATGCTTATAGCTTGCCATGAAAATCTAGCCACAGCGACCGTCAAGTCTTGCCTTGATAAGCTCCCAGGGCTCTTGATGTCTTTGTTGGAATAATGGCAGTTCTACTTTACAAGATTAGTATATTGGTCTTAAAAGTCTTACCTTGTGGATTTTTGGAACTCCCTGAAGTTCAGTTAGGATTGACTGGGGCTGTTGGAAGACATTGGATCCAGATGGTTTCCCTAGCCATCTCCATATTTGTTTCTTTTGGGCTCGCCAACATTAGTCAAATGGAGTGGTGAACCTTGACAACCCACACCCACTTTTCATTCCTACTCCTTTGCTTTCTATGTTCCATTTTCTGGCAGCTCTCTGAAACAAAGGTTGCCTAATGCCTATCCCAAAAATTGAAAAAATTACTGTAGCACTGATAAAGTATTGCAGATTTTGTATTAGGAATCTGTCATGTCATTTGCTAATCAAACTGTGAAAAGTTTCAGCCAACATTTCAAAGCACTAATAGTTTTATTTTGTGCAAAATGCAGTAATTGGATAGAAAAGTAACCACATGTTTTACTTTGCAACTCAGCTTTTACATGGGCTGGAGCTGGACAGGTCCCCCCCCCCCCGAATGAAAGCTAGGGAATTTGGCAATAACATGGGCCAAAAGAAATAAGACAGGTGTACCCTAAACTTCCTGTGAAAAGCAGGGCCTTCATAATTGACTTCATATTTGTATGTGGAAGTAAATGAAGAATCTTAGTGAAAATGGCAATTCACAGCAACAATAGTAATTATTGGAACAACCTTCATAAACTTTCTTACTGTGAAGCTCACTGAATTTAATTTTAAATAGGCATGAATAGTTTTAGTGAATCATGTTGTTCCATCTTTGACTTTCCTTACTAGAAAAATATTTTTTTTAAAAAAATACAGAAAGATGAAAAGGTATGATGGCCTTATGCTGTTACTTCTTATATTCTTTTAATAAAACCAATTTATACTCTCTCTGTGTATGCTAAGATTTGATATACACCTGTCTGTTATCCCTGTGCTTTAAATTCAGCTTCTGATAAAATTGTAGATAACATTGTAGATAACATTGGAGACAATGAAATCTAATAAATTTCCTTCTTTAGGGTAAGTGCAGCATTTGATGGTATAATAAATGCCTAAATCAGAAAACAGTTATACCTTCCTTAGTCTAATTTCACTGTGCTGAGGACAATAACATTTCTCAGTGAAGAGCTTACCCTGTGGACATTCACTAATTGGATCCAGCTCTTTTACACAGTCTGCTGGAATACTGCACAACATTCCTGGTAAATTACAGCAATGTCTTTAGGAAAGTAAGGATTCAGGATTTTATTTGTTTTTCTCAAAGTATCTTTCTCAAATGTATGCATAAATGATAGCTTCTCTGGAATGCAGTTATGTTATTGTGCAGCAGTGTGAAAAAATGTTCTGCGAGGGAATTATAAAAAGGCGGCACCTCAAACAAAAAATTCAACTTTGAAACTGGATTTTGGATTGGCCCAAAACTTGGCAAAGGTTTAGCACACTGTTTACTCTTGATCTATTCCAAAGTTGTGAAAGTTTGAGCAAAGAAGTGTCAAATCATGTTTTTTTAAAAGTGAAACTCCCCCCCCCCCCAATTCATAAACAAGTGACCTTTTATGTCTCCAGATTTAAAACATATCAATTATGCTGAAAAGACCAGTTTTGCTTATCTTCAAGGCAAATGTTTGGTTCCATTAACTTTTTTTAAAAAAGTCATGACTGCATGGGCTGAAATATTAATTATAAAGAAAGATGTCTCAAAATGGTAAAACAATTACTGTTATAAACTGCATTGAAGAGGCTTACCAGCATAAACATTCTGAATTGTTGATACATTGTTGCTAGTTCACTAATCACTAAACTTTTTACCCTGCTAATCAAGACATAATGAGTTGCCTCTCAGGAAGAAAACCTTTAACTCCTTCTTAGGCAAAAAAAAAAATGTTTTCATTTTTTTCTTGCATACTCTGCTCATGCCTTGGATTTAAAAGTTGAGGGTATAGCAATACTTTCTGCTTTGAAATTTATATTTGCAACTTTTTATTTTTACTTTTATTTTGGTGCTCCATTCAGAATCTCCTTCTCCTGAGGAAGCTTGTATATTTGCATTTCCACCATGTGTTAAAAGCAGAGCAGTCCTGTGAGAAAAAAAAAGGTAGTAGACAAGTCATGGTATTCCAGCAAGCATGTGGGGCTACAGGTTGCTCAATAATATCCATCCTGTTTCTTATGTATAAGGCAATTTAAGAAGATTGCTTCAATTAATTAGAGATGGTTGCTGGTCAGCATTTTCATGGTCAATATGTTATTTACTTAATGAGCAACTAATTTGTGTAATATGTAAATATGGCTATCTATATTTTGGGAACTAGAATGTGAGAATCCTGAGGGAGAAGTTTCTTATGAATGCTGAGAAGAGCTAAGAGAGGAAAACACTGAACAAGGCGGGGGATCAAGAAATAAAAAAGACAAGGAGAAAAGGAAATGGGGAGAACAGTGAAGGAAAAGATATTACATGCAATAGAATATGAATCCTGTATAAGCTATTAGGAGTAGAAGAATGGATGTCCTAAACTTAATTATCTTTTCCCTAGGAAGCCTTGACAACTGCTGCATGGAATCCAGTTCTATTCTCAGGAATATGAGAAATGTACTGGGCCCTAAGTCTTCTTTTCTACTAATGGTACCCCAAACTCCTGGAAAGTCTCTTGTTAAACCATCAACAATTGTTGACAGACATCTATGTGTGGGCCAGAGCATAACAAGATCCAAATAGTGGATCACTGAGGATGACTCCACTCTGAACTTAACCACTTATTCTAAGAAAGTACTAAAACATTTGAACATGGAATATGAGGTGGAAAAACCCATCGGTAATGGCCTACCTACATAATAGTTCCTCCAAAACTAGTACTAGGGAGCAGGTGAAAATTGTATATTTCCATATAAGCTCCCCTTCCTTAGGCCTGGACTATGCATATATCAGCATTAAAAGAGGGATACCAAACACTACACAATTTGGCTGGGTTGGTGTCATTCACGGAAGAACCTTCTGGGTATGACAAGTGGTGTATGAGGTGGTATTCACTTTCGGCCTTTTTCAGCACTACCTCCAATGGTGACACGCTCAAATCTGGCAAAGTTTGAGACACCCACTACCACCCTGACAGCTGCTACTTCCTTATCAATCTTGGTCTTTACTACAGCTTCTATACTCTTGACCAATATGAGGTTACTCACCAAAGATACATCTCTGCCAGAATTCTAAAACCAAACCTAAACTCTTGTAACAATTCAACTGCCTCTCGATGCTTCAGATATCTGATAACTATAATGGGCAGTAAGAGTTTGGCACCTACCGTTTGGATGAAATTTTTCCTGTTGCCTTGTCCAAGCCTCCCACACCAATTGTAATAATCCCTCCCCCACAGTTCGCACAGACCCTGTCCCAGGATCATGACGCTCTAAGCTGGTGCATAAAATGGTGGTCACCCCATAGCTTGACAAAATGGCAAACCAAGGTGGTAACCCCTTGTGGTGAGGGATGATGGAGAGCCATATACCAGTGGCCAGTAATCTGGGTGGGTGATAAGATGGTATGGAAATGGGATGACATGGGCCTTGGCCCTATATATTTAAATTTAAATTTAATTTAATATAATTGTTCGGCTTCTATGCTGCCCACTCAGGCAAGCCTGACTCAGGGTGGCTTATCAACAATCTAAAAACACAATCAATAAAACATAAAAATATAAAACAGCTAAAACCATTACAAACCACCCACATTAAAAACCACCCACCCCACAGAAGAGAGTGGTGCATCTTATTATAGAAGCCAGCGGGCAGGGGCCACATTGTCCTCAGCTTATAGCTGGTGAGCGACAGTAACCTAACCCCAAGGGGCCCTTGACCTAGCCTACCCATGGGGCACTGAAACCTTCCTTAGAACTCTTTTCTTTGCATTAATAGGAAATAAAGAGAAAATGTAGCAAAAAAGAACAAGTTATAAGGGTGGTTGTATACTCTAATATACATTCAGGAATGCATGCATTATTATTTAATTCTTCTCCAGAGAGGGGGAAGGAGTTATCTCTTAAAGAACCTTCAAAGTGTTGGAGCAAAATTTTATCCATTGGAGAGTCTCAATTTGATTCAAGAACTGGTTTGAGGTTTTTCATTTCAGATTGGTTCAGAAAGGTAAAAAATATCATCACTTCACCTCATATCTAAATTGCATCCCTAATTAATGTTTTTGTTGAAATAGTATTTTATCTGTTGTGCTGGCTTATCATACCATTTCAGGATACTGGACCTTAGTTTCTTGGAAGTCAACACTTCCATTAAAATATTTTGTAGAAA
The DNA here is from genome assembly GCA_035047305.1 of Bradypodion pumilum. Taxonomy (NCBI): domain Eukaryota; kingdom Metazoa; phylum Chordata; class Lepidosauria; order Squamata; family Chamaeleonidae; genus Bradypodion; species Bradypodion pumilum. The sequence goes on along the minus strand of JAWDJD010000003.1, from coordinate 211,779,138 downwards.
TAGCTCAGTTTTAGTATCTCAGATGGAATTTGATAGCGTTAAACTAATGCATTTATCATGAAGTGTAGCTAGAAGCTGGAAGCTTAGTCATTTTGGGGAAAAATACAGTGCTATGACAGAAGAAGATGCTGGAAAAACCTTTCTCTGCTCAGCCTAATGAGCCACAACAAGCAGTGCTTTAAGGCTAGTGGTATTTTATGTGGTTTAGCATCATTAAGTTTATCAAGATGAGGGTTACATTTATTTTTGTTGAAATGAAATGAACAAACCGTTCTGAGATTATAAAGTTTGTCACTGCATACAGGAAGAGACACAGTCAACCATTTATGTTTAAATATAAATGTCTTAATGAACAAACACTATTTAAGATAACCAGGCCAGTATGGATCTATTGTATTTATATCAATTTCCATGGAAAATCCCCCACAATTTCTTTAAATTGAAATAACTGAAACTTACATTTTTCTTAATACACACACACACACACACACAGAGAGATATCTCTCCAAGATGCTCTAAAATGTTGTAGAAGTCACAAACCTGTACACCATTTAATTGTGCTTTCCACAATTGAACATAAAATTTATATTCAGAAGGTACTAACAGGATGCTATGAGGTCATCTTTCAATTGTCAGCACAAACTTTGCCATTAATCTCCAAGTGCATACATGTATTATACAGACATTAAGCCTATATCTACTAGTGTATGATGGAGACTTTCCCAAAAGTCTGTCACTCACTTCAATAAAAATATATAATAATTATCATATGTGAAAAATTTATTAGGGGCTATTATGTAAGTATAGGACCAGTTCTCAGTCTATTCAGGATCTTCCATGTCCCATACTGGAGATCATAACCTGCTGCTGGCTTTTTCTTTGTCACATGTAACCCTCCAAAGTAATATTCTTTTCCATAGTTCAGTTCAACGAGTCTCAGCAGAAGATTAAATTGGTGGATTTAACCTTGATAGACGATGTTCAAGTCCAAACTTTGGATTCGTTGAGTCTCTTTTTTGCCTTTTCTTCTCAACCTCTGCTGTTACTTGTCTTTTTACATCTGAAGGTGCTATACCAATGAGTAAGAAGATTTTATTAACATGTGTCAGTTGTAAACAACCTGTTATATGGCCTTTTTCATATAGGGCCATGTTAACTTGACTAGCATGGGCAGATTTTCTCCAGTCTGGGGCAGCATACTCTGCAGTAGAGAAACACAGGGCAAGGAGAACATTAGGCTGCACTCCTCATGGGTATTTGCAAGTTTTTGGATGAAATTATTCCTGACATGTATCTTCTGCTTCATAATTTATGATGAATTTATAATTCATGATGTTTATAATTTAAAGCACAATCCAGCTTTACCCCCATGCAGTGATGCACTGCAAAACATTTTACTACCTACTTTGTGGGCTGGCCAAATCGGTGGCCATGGCCAAATCCGTGGGTGTGGCCAAACATCCTGCATTATGGGCTATGGAGATGGGTGTGGCTAACCAAGTGGGTGTAGCCTGGGGGAATTTCCACTACCGGTTCTGCAGAACTTGACAGAACCTGCAGCAGTGCATCACTGCCCCTATGTATAATATTTTGTACTGTCACAGTGGTTTAATGTCTCCAGGATATGTTCAATTTCTTTCTTACTCCCCAATTTCTAGACAGGAATGCACAGATTTTTGTTTTTCTGGATTAAGTTTATGGTTATTGTTGTCATAATAGGTAGTGTTTTAAGTGCAAATGCCAGGTTAGTTTCTACTTCCTCAACCGTTGCTGTCTGGGCAGAAATTGCTGTGTCATCTGCATGAATGAAGGCCTTATTGCTCAGCAGGTCATTAGTATAAATATTATTCAACTTAGAGGCCAATACACATCATTTGAGAAGGGTATTTTTCTGAACTCTCCAATGATGCTTTTGCTTGGCAGGGTGACAAAAGCTCATCTATCCTGAAATATGCATTAAATGAATTGTGTCAGTCAGTACAGTGGTACCTCATACAATCATTTTAATCCATTCCACGGGGCTCGTTGTTGTATGAAACAACTGCTATATGATCCATGCATTGTGTAGAGATGTTCCCTATGGGGTGCTTCGTACAATGATGTTTTTTTTTTTGCTAAGTGGTTTTTCCCATTGATAAATTCTTGTACGATTTTTTTCATAGGGAAAATTGTTATGTGGGACACCATTTCCACCCAAACCTAATTGTTATGTGATTTCATTGTTATACGGGATGATTGTTGTATGAGGTTCCACTGTGGTTGTGTTCCTTATCAATTTCTTATGTTTTGCTGTTTGGTAAGCAGCTGTGAGATTAAAAAAAAAGTTTCTCCTGCAATCTGCTTCCTTTCATGCTCATCTGGGGTTCTCAACCTTTTCAAGCCATGGGCCGGGTCACACCCCCTCAAACAGCTGAGTGGGCAGACTCATTTCTGCCATAAAATTGGAGCCTTAAAGACTGACTCCTGCCCCAGGCTCCTGCCAACCTAGCAGTTCAAAAGCAAGGGATTTCAAGTAAAAATAGGTACTGCTTTGGAAGGAAAAGTAGCAGTGTTCCATGTCATATCCATCAGACACAGTGTTGGATCTTTTGCTGTAAACAGTAAACACTGCCATAAAACATGTTCATGGTTGTCATAAATGTATTTACGTCAGTCATAAATGTGGATGCAGCTGTTTCTGGTGCATCCGGTGGTGATGGAAGTGAGGGTGATGGGCCACATGAAATGGCACACATGCTCTATATGTTGGGTTGAATTAAACATTTGACCAGAACATGACTGTTCTGGTCTGAAGCCTGAATTTTCCATTTTTTTGTTCTTGAATGACTAGCTGCCTATTATGACAATAATCACCTCATGTAATGCTCTGAACCATAAAGTTTGAAAATGATATCAAATTTTCGATCTACAGTAGAACTAGGCAATAATTTAGCAGGTAATAAGGTCATACACTGAAGCTGAGATCTTACCCAAACCTATATGTTTCAAGACTGAATACTACATGATGCATTCCTGACTGCATGATATATTTCTTTGAAAAATAAATTAGCTGAGAAATCCAACACTGATGACAAATGTTACATCTCACCTCACCCCATTAATAAATTTCTTCAGAAAAATGATGGTAATTTATGCAGAGGTATTTTGGGGTATGTGTGTGGAGTTGGGGTGACTGAAGTCTGCTTTGAAATCAAGATTACAAGTTCCAGTGCATACATATCCTCCAAGATAGCAACAAGTAGGAGGTCGTGTTAAAACTATAACTATGCACAACTGACCTTTCCAAATTTTCCATCCTATTTGTAAGAAGAAAAATAAAGGGATTTTTTTCAGTATATTTCTCAAGAGAAAGAAGAATATTAAAAAATATATTTTCTCTGTTCAATTTTGTTATTGTTCAGTCACACAGTCAACTCCGACTTTTTGTGACCCCATGGACCATTGCTCTCCAGGCACCCCTGTCCTCCACCATCTTCCTCAACCCGCACAGCCCCGTGCCCATTGTATCTACAATACCATCCAGCCATGTCATCTTTGGCCGTCCCCCTTTTTCTTTTGCCCTCCAACTTCCCCAGCATCAAGACCTTCTCAAGTGAGTCTTCTCTTCTCATTTGATGTACAAAATACTTTAGCTTTGTCTTTGTTATTTGTCCTTCTAAGGAGCAGTCAGGGCTAATCTCTTCTAATATTGACCTATTTGTTCTCCTCGCTGTCCAAGGGACTCTCAAAACTCTCCTCCTGTTATGGAATGAAAGCAAGACAAACCCACATTCCAGCTAAGACAGATAAGGAGTTTTATTATTAATTGGCCAATCAGATTCAGGGACGCTTTAACAAGCTAATAATCCCTGAATGCCAATACATTCACAGAGCCATCTTTGCAGGCGCACCCACCCAAATAAAGACTCAGACACCAGTATTGGATTAAAGGCATTGGGCCACTTTTATTGAATAATGCCCTAGACCGAATTTTCACTTTCAATTGGTGTATCATCCAATTGTAATTCTTTAAGGCAAGCAGGCTGCAGTAGCACTAGTAAGGTTCCACCCAAAATGCCAATGGCTATTGGCTATATGTATCAATTTGTATCAATTTGTTTGTTGTCACAAACAAATTGTTGACCGAAGTCAATATACTATCTACTGACCCCACCCTCTGACGTGTATCTGTTCAAATATCAAGGTGATGCAGGCTGTGAAGCTCCTGACATCACCCCTTTCATGGTTTGCCCTTGACCGGCCAATCCTGTTTCCCCTGTGCCTATCTACGTGTTGGCCACTCAATTGTGAACCTGCCGGATACCTATGGGTCACAAATTTTTACCTTACCAGTGCTACCCGCCACACGAGGAGGCGTCCATGATGACTCACCGCCCCCCCCCCGGCCGACAGCTCAGTCACCAGGCCTGTTTGCACATCCTCCAGAAAGAGGTGCATACCTCTGGCCGACAGGTAGACCCCATCTCCTGCATACAGGCTAAAATCCTGCAACCCTATCCCCGGATGTTCAATGGCTGTCCCCAAGCCATTCTCAACAAGGAACCAGGCAACAGCCCTGTTCACTGACCTCCGGGCATGGTCCAAACCACAGAGATCAATGCACGGTCAGACAATGGCAACCGTGTGTACGGCCATAAATGATGTAGAAACGCCAGGTCACTGCACACCGACATTTTTAAGGAAAGGCCAGTGATCTGTGCGAGATCATTGCCGCCGAGGTGCAGAATCAAAACATCTGGTGGTCCAGCATCCCTGATGGACATCAGGAATGGCAACAGTTCCCGTCACCTCATGCCACGCACACCATACCACCACATACGTGTGGATGCACGCCACCCGAGATGGGGTCCCCACTCCGACGATGCAGCATACTGTGCCGCCCAGTGCACATAACTGTGGCCCACCAGCCACACTGCCACTGGTGTGCGTAGACACACAGGGTCTGTAAAAGAAGAAGAAAGAATTAAGGACATAACTAGGTACTCATGCAGTGAGGGGAAGTACATATAACGAAAAACGTGCAGATCCGCACCTGCCCATCCGACGTATATCAGATTCCGAGTACCCAAACGCAGCCGCAGTGGATGCGGCGCCTATCCTGAATGATTGGGTGCCATAACGAGCCCCAGGGAGGCCCACACTGTGAAGTGCTGTCCCGGTCACCCTCCAGAATTGAAATTTGGTAAGGGGAGACCCATCCTGGTGGCAGAACAACAGGCCAGGGCACGTACCACACACTGCCAAAAACGCGTGTAGGGCACCAACCGGACAAATGTCAGCAAATGTGCATCGTAGCAGCCTCACACCACTGCCTTCTCCATGCTGATCAGCCTTTGAGGAACAAATCCTCAACTGAACCCACTCCTGGTTGATAGATACATCTTCCAGTTCCAGTGCCCTACGAGACACGTCCCCCTTTGATAATGGGACCAGTTCACTGATTCTCAGAGCTCCAAAGAAAGCTACGGTGGTAGCTGCATGAAAAAGAGACTCCTCATACCTATCATTACACAGTTTATGCCAACCTCGAGCAAGGTGGGACAGAATACATGGTGAAACAGGGTGACGTGTGTCCGGGCGGCAGCCACGTTCACGTGTCCTCCCTTCCAAGACATGGTGTATACAGAAGTCACCCATGCAGTCAGTAAAGTCCCGTGCCTTGGCCATGAAAGCCAAGGCCGAAAGCCTGGTGGCGATGGTGCGTGGGGCCAATCCCTGACCATGAAGGTGCACCATATACTGTAAAACCTGGTTGACCGGTATCGGCCACATTTCAGGCAACTGCTTTTCCCTGCAAAAGGTCCTAAATTGAAGGAGTGTATGCTGATACGCCTTACGCGTGCGAGGTGCCAAAGACATGCCGATCGCCCAGTACACCTCTCCTCACCAAAGGTCCATATCTCGGCCGGGAGTGGAGAGGGAAGTTCCTCTGCGTCTGGAGCCAAGGCACAGAACCGGGAGATCTGCAGGCGGGATAAAGTGTCAGCAACATCGTTATTAATACCTGGCACATGTCTGGCCCTGAAGAGCACATTAAGGCACAATGACCTAAGAACTAATTGGCGAACTAAGGCCATGACTCTGGGGGACTTAGACGTTTGGGAGTTGACAATGTGCACCACAGCAGCATTGTCACACCAAAAGTGAACCACAGAATTAGCCCACATGTCCCCCCAGAGCATAAGGGCCCCCAAAATTGGAAAAAACTTCAGGAACGTAAGATCGCGTAAGCGATCCGTGCTCTGCCATTCCTGGGGCCATTGACCATAGGCCCACTGTCCTTCAAAATAAATCCCATACCCAAGGGAGTCGGAGGCATCTGACTGTACTTGGAACTAAGGGCTGACCATAAGCTCAGACCTCCAAAAGGAGACGCCATTAAATTCCTGTAGGAAAGTGAGCCAAACCGACAGGTCTGCTCGCAAACCCCTAGTCAGCCGGACCCTGTGGTGTCATATAGAAAGGCCCACCATAGTGTCACAAAGACGCCAGGCGAAGGCTCTGCCTGGTGTCACCACCCTGCAGGCGAAGTTGAGGTGGCCGTGAAGCACCTGCAACTCCCGGAGAGACACCTTACGCTTGGCAAGCATTGCCAAAATCACATCAAAGATCAGAGTCACCTTTTCCATAGGCAATCTGGATGTCTGGGCGACGGTGTCGATGTCAATACCCAGAAAGGTAAGGGTGGTGGCTGGGCCCTCTGTCTTTTCAGGTGCTAGGGGGACACCCGGTTCCCCCATAAGCACCTGGAACGTGGTGAACAGGCGTCCACACATGCCCGAGTCGTGTCCACCCCCGAACAAAAAAATTGTCGAGGTAGTGGGTTACAGACCGGGACCCCGAGCTACGAACAAAAGCCCAAGGGAGGAAGGTGCTAAACTGTTTGAAGGCCGAGCACAAAATGGAACAGCCAAAAGGCATGGCCTTGTCCACATAAAACTTGCCCCGGAAACAAAAACCTAACAGCTCAAAGTCGTCCAGGTGCACCGGCAACAATCGGAATGCCAATTTGATATCACACTTTGCCATGAGCACCCCGGGACCACATGAGCGTACCATCTGCAAGGCCTGGTCAAAGGAATATACCGAACAAAGCAAAGGTCATCCGGTATAGCGTCATTGACCAAAGAACCTGCAGGGTAAGAAAGGTGGTGAATCAGACGAAATTCACCTGGGGACTTCTTAGGAACTAAACCTAGAGGGGATGCCTTTAAGTTAGGATATGGGGGGTCGTTAAATGGCCCCACCACCCTCTGCTCTCTAACCTCTTTGGCTATCTTCTCCGCAGCAATGTCCTCATTACCCCTGAGAGACAGTAGGTTCGGGGCATCCTGAGGCCCACGAACACCCTTGAATGGGATGCGGAAGCCAAACTTAAAACCCTCAAGCAGCTAGATCGCATCATCCTGTCTAGGATAGGCGTGCAGCCATCGCTCAAGCACCATGAAATTAATTGGTGAGGGGGCCTTTTGTATGGGTAGCGGCATCAGAGGGAGCTCTGGCTGCCCCCTGGAATCCCCTGCCCCTGCCCCATGACCCACCGGCCCGCGGGCATGTGGAGGCGGTGTGAGGGCCGGAACAAGAAGGGCACTTGTGCCTAAATTTACACTGGTGCCTGGTGCACACTCCATTGGCAGAAAAACTCCAACACAGCAGGCGGGCTGGAACCCCCTGCCCCGCCTGCTGGCAGGGAGTCTGTGTAGTAGCAGCCCGCTGTACGGCATGGCCACAGTGGTACCGGTCACCTGGCGCTGGCCACGTAGGGGTCATATACAGTAGCCACAATTGCTGGCAGGCCTTGTCCCACCGCATCTCAGGGTGAAGGGCCGCCCTCATCCTAAATTCTTCATCATAGCCCAACCATGACAGGCCAGGAAAATCGACAACGGCCTGGTAAATATTGTCCAGGTACTGGACCATTGGGATGGCCAAATCAGGACGGGCCCTGAGATATACCGCCATGTATATCAAATAGGCCAGTAACCAATTGGCCCAAGTGTGAGGTGGCTTACGATGATGGGACAACTCCTTGTCCCTGTCGTCCTGCCCCTCCATCTCCTCCTTAGTGGGTTCATGGTTAAGGAGGGTGAAAATGTCAATATATTCCCCCCCCCTGCCATATCTTCTCCCTAGTAGCATGGGATAAATGGTCACCCAGGGATAGGGAGTAACCGGCTGTCGGCAGGGCCGCCGTTGGCACGGAGTGAAATGGGGGAACATATAATGGACCCTGTCGGATCCCAGAGAGGTTAGCCGGAACAGTTGGGGCAGTCACCCCTGTAAGAAACTGGGGGTAATGAGGAGCCCAGGAGGTAACAGGGTAGTGTGCAGTGAACTGCCCTCCCGCAGTAGCCTGTTGCGGCCATGGCCACTGGACCCCCCTCCCCCCGGTGTTGTGAATCAGTGGCACCGGTGTGCTGACTTGACCAGGATACTCACTCGGTGCACCCCCATGGGCTGCCCCCACTGGGGGTTCCGGCCCATGGTGGGCGTCGGAGCTCGCGATGGTCACCGAGCTCTGAGCCTCCATGTGTCCATGCCAAGCAGGACCAGTCCCCGATGGAATGCCTTGCTGGAACGGCTGGATGGGGAGCTGCGAAGCACCAGCCTGCACTGGCCTGATGGCCTTCAGCAGCTCAACCCTGTTGATCGCCCGCTGCATGGCAGTGGCAGGCATGTGGGCCGCCGCCGAGGAGATGCCAAGCCCACCCTCCATTGGTGGTGGTGCAATTCCCATGGATGCCTCGAGTGCCAATATGCGGGCAAGGAAAGCATCCACGGTGTCAGACACACCAGAATAAGGTGGGCCGGATGGCCCACCGGGCAATTGGTGAGTGGGCAGAGGGGGGAAACTGTGTGGCAATCCCTGGCCAGAATAGGGCCAGGCCCAATAATCCGGCCCATGGGGGGCCGGTAGAACGGTGGGGCGCGATCCCGCACCTCGCCCGAATGGGCCACTATGCCCCATGCCAGGCAAAGGGTCAATAAGGGCAGAAACCAAAGGGAAGCAGGCCTGCACAGCCCCCGCCCGAGTCCTGCAACTGGGTGGGTAAGCAGAGGCCTGGTCACCCGCATTGGTGGCAGTGGGAAAGGTAACGCTGCCACACACACACCCGTGGGGCACCCGCCCGAGCCCTCCAGCCCGATGGCAGCCCCATAGAGGAGGTCGAGGGGGTAGGCCGAGCCCTCCCCCTTGGACGTGACCTTGGGGCTGCAGGAGCCTTTCGCTTGGGTGCCATGGCCACCCAAGCACTGAAGCACTGATCGGAGGAAAGATATCCTCTGATCAAGAATTAAGAAGGGAAAAAATCGGGAGGAGTACCAGCAGTGTCAGAGCAAACTTCTCCACTCCGTCGCTGTTCTTAAAATGGCAGCGAAGCTGCCTCGTGGCCACCCCTTTTATAAAGGGATGGCCATGCCCCCTAACTAACCCGGATGTCTTCATCCGGGATGGGTGGGGGCCCGCAAAGAGCGTGGTGGCCATTTTGGCGCCTCGCTTGCATTTATAGCATAAAATTAGGAAATTTCTACACACTTCATCACTAATTGGATAAGCCAAAATCATTAATTAATCTTTTCACATTGTCATGCAGTTCAGGTTAGAACATTCAGAATATTTGTTCATGTCATGTCACACAAATATTATTCAGCATTATGGTTTTCTGAGTCTAAGAGAAATCCTTGTCAGCTGTACAAACTGTGCTGAGCTTGTGGACACAAGGCCTTCTGTTTACTTAGCCTCGTCATTATGTTCTATTTGATAGGTCTATCTGATCTGTTTAACTTTACAGAGTACTGAGAAAATAGTTTTTACTTTTTTAAACCAGAATTAATATTTTAATTCTTTCACTCCTATTTCACTCTAGTACCACATCTCAAAGGCATCTATTTTTCTTCGCTCAGCCTTTCTAATGGTCCAGCTCTCACAGCCATACATTACCACCGGAAATAACATTGCTTTGACTATGCGGACCTTTGTTTGCAGTGAGATGTCTCTACTTTTCAATATGTTCCCCAGGTGTCTCATAGCTTGTCTCCCAAGAATCAATTGCCTTTTTATTTCATTGCTGCAATCTCCATCTGCAGTTATCTTTGATCCTAAAAAAGTAAAATCTGTCACTGCTTCTACTTCTTCCCCATCTATTTTCCAGGGACTGATATGGCCTGTTGCAATTATCTTGGTTTTCTTGATGTTGAGTCTCAGGCCAGGTTTTGCACTATCTTCTTTCAACCTAATCAGGAGCTTCTTTAGGTCATCCTCACTTTCTGCTATTAGGGTGGCGTCATCTGCATATCTCAAATTGTTGATGTTTCTCCCAGCAATTTTGATCCCATATTGTGATTCCTCCATCCCTGAATTGTGCATTATGTGCTCTGTGTATAAGTTGAATAAGCAGGGTGACAAAATGCAGCCTTGTCTTACTCCTTTTCCTATTCCAATGTTCAATGGTTCCCTTAAATTTTGAAGATGATTCTATTATTGTAAACACCAAGAAGATGGAATATGTGGTTATAAGCTGAACACTAACTCAAGGCAAGCTAATGGCAGGAACACAAAAAATCAAAAGAGTAGATAAAATTGTCTATTTGTGGAGTATGTTAAATGAAAATTGGGATCCTGGGGTAGAGATGAAAATATGAATAGAAAAAACAAGATCCACCTCCATAAAAATGTGACACTTGTTACGCAGTAGAGATCTAACACTTGCTACAAAGATCCGAATAATGACATTTTATGTATTCCCAGTGTTGTTATATGGTGTTGAAGCTTGGACACTGACTAAAGCATATGAAAAGAGAATCAAAGCTTTTGAAATGTAGATCTACAGACGGATGCTAAGGAGATCATGGGTTGACTATTTGACTAATGCAGAAGTATTGTGCTGGATGGATAAAGAAAAAGAACTGTTTAAGACTATTAAACAAAGAAAGCCTTTGCCATATCATGAGGAACAACATAAAATACAGCCCTCGCTTAACAAGTATAATGTGTTCCACAGGATCACTCTTTAAGTGAGTTGCTCTTTAAGCAATATGCATTTTCCCATAGGAATGCACTGAAAACCAAATATTCCATTCCAGATCTTAGAAAAATGCCCCAAAACCATTTTTATGTTCAAAATTCTTTATAAAATGCACTTTATCTGCATAAATACTGTGCAGTGGTGCAGACACATGGTACATCAAGCAATATAATTTCAAATATCAAACTTTTAATACATCACACATCAAGAATAAAGTAAAAAAAGAGTCTTTTACAGGGTGCCTGTTCAAAACTCATTAATAAAGTGTTCTGTATAGTACAACTCAACATAAGACACACTTCAGCAGGGGAACATGGGAAACTGCACCTGTCCAACATTTAAAAAGTGTGCAAACACATTTAAACACTGTTTTTTAACTGGAGGGGGAAGAGGAGGAGGGCAACTGTGCAGCCCTGAAACAACCAGGTTCTTCCTCATTTCTTGGTTTTTTAAGGAACCTGTCACTAAAGCAGCAGAACATAAAGTAAATGCTTAACAACCACAACATGGCTCTCCATTCCAAGAGCACCAAGTCTATCCACACAAGCTAATGAAAATCCCAAAAATCTGTCAACACCAGGCAGAAATCACATAACATGCACCAATGCACATGTACAAAGGCCATGTGCCAATGTAGGACCAAAAAAAGCTAAACACAGTAAAATGCATGCCAAATGAATGCATAAACCAACATAGAACGCCCCCTCAAACACACAAAGCATAACGGTGATTAAAAGCCATGCAAAAATGCTAGATATACAAAAGCCCTTCCAAAATTTCAAACTAAAACATTCCAAGAATAAACAGAAAATGGCTCCCACACTCAATTTTAATACAGTAATCCACCAAACTCCATTTTAAAAAACCTCCAACCCCCCTCAAATCCTCAGAAATGTCAGATCAAATACCCATAACTTTGCACTGCTCGAGAAATCCAAAGCTGCTTCAAAAAAAAAATAGTAATGGAACTCCAAAAATTGCTTCAAAAAAAAAGCTCCTCTTTAACACTCTCTGCTGCGTACAACTCAAAACACCCCCCCAGGCACAATGCAGCATGGGAAGGAGAAGTTCCAGTCACTGTGTGATTTTTAGTCACCACACGAGGGTGCTATTTCCTAACAATAGGAAGTTAAGAATGTAAGGCCAGAGTGAGTTCAAAATGGAGACACCCTTGTTCTGAAAGACTAAAGAAAGGAGGCCTGAGTTGCACTGTATTCTTGGCAGGGGGATGGACGGACATATGCAAAGCCATTATCTATTCAGGTACCATTTCTAACACAGCCAGGCCTCTGCCACCCTTCCAGTACAATCCTTAGGGAGGGGGAAAATACAGAGCTTGAGAAAATGGGGAGGAGAGGAGAGGAACATCAAAAAGGAACATCCCCTAATGTCCATGTGGGGTTTCTGATTGGTTTCCATTCCTGGAGGGACAGCCTGACTGTTGTGTATGTAACAGTATTACTTTAAGAATGTATGAATGTAACCTGACAATGATTACAATGTAACCCAGCTGTTTAAGGAACGCGAGTAAGCTGCCCATAGAGGGCAGCTGCAAGCGTTCAGCTCACATGGTTCACATTCCCCAATCACCGGCAGCCGCGGGAACCTTTCCCGTGCTAGGATCACCTGGAGAAGATGGGCGTGGTGGCTCCCTGGAAGGTAGATGTGGTGCCCATCGACCGCATCCTGGCGCTACTGGGTGAGCACTTCCAGCCTCCCGCCTCGATTTTCCCAGCCAGGGTCACATTCCACAGGTGGGTCCAGCACCCGGGGGAGTCCGTGTCCGCCTACGCAGTGGCCCTCAGGCTCGCGGCGGTCAACTGCCAATGGGAGGACCTGGACATGGCCCTCCGAGGCCACATGCTGTGTGGCCTGAGGGACGAGGAGGTCCAGAGGAAGTTGATGACCCGCAACCATTGCCTCACGTTCAACGAGGTACTGTGGGAAGCCCAAGCAGCCGAGGCGGCCAGGAGCGGGGTCAGAGTGTTCAAGTCCTGAGGGGCTGCACCCGAGAGGGCCAAGTCACCCATGCAAGCGGCCTGGCGGACATCGGCGAAGACGGCCTGGCGGGCACCCCGGTCGCCCGCAGGCACGCCAGCGACCTCCGAGGAGTCGTCCACGACGGCAGACTCCTGCTCCAGCGAGGATGACGACGTCCAGAGGGTAAAGAAGCGTGGGGAGAAGCACCAGACCAGCGAGCGACAAGGCCGCCATTGCGACAGCTGTGGGGCATCTCACGACCGGACAAGATGCCCATTCCGGAAGGCCGAGTGCCACAACTGCAGTCGGAAGGGCCTCATCACCAGAGTCTGCAGGCGCGGGCGAACCGAGGACAAGGGTGCATCGAAACACCCTCGAACACACCAGCGGAAGGCGGCCGGCATCGGAAAGGTCTCAGCCAACGATGGCGCGGAAGGCGTGAACCGTGTGGGCCTGGAGCACCGGCACTTCTTTGTAGAGGTACTGTTACAAGGGGTTCCAGTGAGGATGGAAATAGACTCGGGGTCGTCCTACTCCATCCTGTCCCAAAAAGAGTTCATGCGCATTCCCCCAAATGCGCGGCCCAAGCTGCGGGCCATGAAGTCACACTTACGGGACGTGCAGGGCTATGGGATCCCAGTGTTGGGGGTGGGGAACTTCACAGTGAAGTTCAAAAATTACACAGAGAAACTGCCTTTAGTGGTTCTCAAGGGGGGAAGATGTTGTCTTTTGGGAACCCAGTGGTTTGCCCCCCTGGGGATTGAACTGTCCGGCATTAACGCCATAGAGACTGACCCAATGTGGGACGTGTGCGATGCGCACCTGGACATTTTCAAGAAGGGGCTTGGGACTTACAAGGGCCCCCCAGTTTCTTTTGAGTTGGACCCAGAAATCCGGCCCATACGTCTCAAGCCAAGAAGAGTGCCTTTCGCCCTCAAGGACAAGATTGAGGCGGAACTGGACAAATTGGTGGGGCAGGGGATTTTGGCTCCAGTTGATTCAGCGGAGTGGGAGACTCCAATTGTTACAGCCTTAAAATCAAACGGAGAGGTCAGGATTTGCGCTGACTACAAATGTACAATTAACAAGGCCATTCGGCCAAATGCATATCCGGTGCCAGTGGTTAGCCACTTACTGGCCATGTTGCATGGGGGGAGGTGTTTTGCCAAGCTAGACCTGGTGCAGGTGTATCAGCAGCTCAGAGTAACCCCAGCTGCTGCCGCCGCGCAAACCATCGTTATGCACAAGGGGGCATTTAAGGTAACGCGCCTACAGTTCGGCGTGAATTCGGCCCCGGGATCTGCCAGTCCCTTGTAGAACGCCTTTTAAAGGGGCTTCCTGGCGTGCTCCCATATTTTGACAACGTCTTGATAACAGCGGGAAGCGAATCAGAGCTAGCGAGGAGACTAGACAGGGTCCTTTCAGTGTTTGAGAAACCGGGACTTCGACTAAGAAGGGACAAATGTGTATTTTTTGCGAGGGAGGTTGAGTTTCTCGGGTTCAAGGTAACCCCGGAGGACATCAAGCCTTCCGAGTCCAAGGTTGCGGCTGTGCAAAACGCCCTTCGCCCCACCGCGAAACTGGAGCTGCAGTCATTCCTAGGGCTCCTCAATTTTTACCACTCCTTCTTGCCGAGGAAGGCATCCATTGCGGAGCCACTGCACGCGCTATTAAAGAAAGAGGCGGTTTGGCAGTGGGGGGACAGGCAAGAGAAAGTGTTCAAGGAGCTCAAGGCGATTTTATCCTCGGATGCTGTACTGACTCATTTTGATCCGAGGAGGCCAGTGGTTTTAGTCTGTGATGCATCCCCAGTGGGGGTGGGGGCGGTGCTGTGCCACGTGTTAGAGAGCGGGCAGGAAGCCCCGGTTGCATACTACTCCAGGTCCCTTTCAAAGGCGGAGCGCAACTATGCGCAAACAGATAGGGAGGCCCTGGCCATAATCGCGGGAACAAAGAAGTTCCACGATTTCCTATATGGCCGTGAGTTTACGGTTGTGACGGATCACAAGCCCCTTCTGGGAATCTTTGCCACAGGCAAGCCCACCCCACAAATCCTGTCCCCCCGAATGCTATGTTGGGCAATTTTCCTTAACGCCTACCAGTATGAGCTGGTCTATCGCCCAGGGAAGGAGATCTCCCATGTGGACACGCTGTCCCGGTCTCCTCTCCCTAGTTTAGGAGATCCCGCATGCGAGGTAGAGCAGGACCATCAAGTCCTGCTGATCGAGTCCCTCGACTCACCCCCCCATAGTCCCGGCAGACCTCGCCAAAGCCACGGCGGCTGACAAAATTCTGTCCCAAGTCAGTTCCTGGGTAAGGAAAGGGTGGCCCGCAACTCCCCCCGAGGAGCATTTCAAGGCATTTTTCAGGCATAGAGTAGAGCTTTCCCTTGAAAGGGGCTGCTTGCTCTGGGGCCAGCGGGTAGTTATCCCAGCCACCTGGGAATAGTGCGCTCCAAAGCACTGGCCAGGAGTTACTTCTGGTGGCCCCAGATAGACACTGAAATAGAACACTTAGTGGGCACGTGTGAGAGCTGCCAGAGCTCTCGGCCCGAGAAGTCCCGGCTACCCCATAGGGAATGGGACACGGCCCGCAGGCCATGGTCCCGAATACACGTCGACTTCGCTGGCCCCTTCCGCGGGTCCATGTTTCTGCTGATAGTTGACTCGTATTCCAAATGGCTGGAAGTGATCCCCATGACTAGCACCTCATCTGCCGCAACCATTAAACACTTGCGCAGGGTGTTCAGTTGCTTTGGCCTGCCAGACATCCTTGTTAGCGATAACGCCAGTACCTTCACTTCTGTGGAAATCAAGGCGTTTATCGAAAGAAATGCCATCTGCCATATTACCGCTGCCCCATTTCACCCCGTCACAAACGGTCAGGTAGAGCGCCAAGTGCGCACTACGAAGGACGCACTGCGGCGCATGGGTCCCGGTGAGTTGAACCTCCAACTGTGTCAGTTCCTCATCTGTTATAGGGCAACTCCTCTAGCTTCAGGACTTTCGCCGGCGGAGCTCCTCATGAGGTGGCGGCCTGTAACCCTTTTTGATCGGTTAGATCCAACCAGGGTGGAGGATGAAGGGAGAAATATAGTGGTAGAGAGTTCCAAAAGCTTTTCGGTAGGGGACCCGGTTCACTGCAGAAACTATGCGGCTTCGGGACCAACGTGGGTTCCAGGGACGATCATCACTGAACAAATGGGGCCAGTATCCTATAGGGTCGAGACTAGCACAGGCCTACTCTGGAGAAGGCACGCGGACCAACTCAGAAGGTGAGTCACTAGTGAAAGGGAATCAGCGTTAGGGTCCTCCCCCACCCGCGTAACCCAAGGGGGAGACACAGGGGTGTCCTCGGGTACAAATGCATACCCTGGATTCTCAGCCGAGGAGGATGATACTTTGAAAGAGTGGAATGAGTTTGACTTTATGTTGCCGTACCAGGGGGGTGTCGCGGAGTGGTCCCCCACCTGTCCGAGCGAGAAGAGGGGTTTCAGTTCAGCTCCTGGTACCTCCAGTCCCCCCAGCCCTTTTGTTTTAGAGTATACCATATCACCAAGCCCCCCGAGCCAGGCAGCCGGGGGAAGTTCACGCTCCCTATCCCCTAGTACTCTGGGTCAGGCAGCAGGGAGTGGGGCAAGTACGCCAGTTGCAGGCGCAAGGGACCGGGGGGAGACAACAAGGGTCTCCTCGTCGGTTCCGAGGTTTGTGCTGGGGGGGGTCCCCGGGCGCCATGGGCAACAAGCAGGGCTTTACATCTCAGTTGTATGTTCCGTTCCCTTACCCCAATGCAAGGTTGTCGCAGAGTCCCCGCCGAACGACTGATGAGTCCCCCCTTTCCATTGCAGGACGAGACTCTGCGGGATTCAGAGCCCCTAGTTCCCCTGAGCTAAACCAAGCAGCCGCACGCCCCAAGCGCTCGTGCGGGTAACCACAATGGTTGAGGGACTTCGTCCCATCCTAGGGGGGAGGAGTGTTGTGTATGTAACAGTATTACTTTAAGAATGTATGAATGTAACCTGACAATGATTACAATGTAACCCAGCTATTTAAGGAACGCGAGTAAGCTGCCCATAGAGGGCAGCTGCGAGCATTCAGCTCACATGGTTCACATTCCCCAATCACCGGCAGCCGCGGGAACCTTTCCCGCGCTAGGATCACCTGGAGAAGATGGGCGTGACTCGGAATGACGTCACACCGGTAGCAGCCAATGAGCTACCGTGCAACAATATTCAAATGTATTACTGCATCATAAAATGAGCTGTACCTCCGCCATTACCACATGTTCATCCTGACCATCATGAAATAAACCTGTGTTTTAGCCCCTACTGCGGTTACTTCTTTGTCTTCCGTGCAAGACACCAAACTGACACAGCCTGATAGGTTCCAGAGTGAGGGAAAAGATTTTAAAAATGCTGAACGTGCTTTGCTGTTTGAGTTCACTGTGTGGATCAATCATGTAATCATGTAGCCATGGGCAAGAGGCCGAGGCAGGGATGCCCTATTTGGCTTCCAAGTTAGATAGGTTTTCCTGTTTTCCTGTACTCTGGCTGAAGCCAATCTATTTTGTTTTTGTAACCATCAATTTTTCTATTCCTGATTAATGTAGCTGTTTTGACAACCTGCAAGTAAATATATGAAACTGACTGGAGTCCCCCCCCCCCTTTCCATTACCTTCTTAACAGACCAGGTTTAGGCCATGATCTGTGAGAGGGCTAGTTAAAATCCTGGAAAGTTTAGCTTGAGGGCACCTTTCTAAGTGGATTCCCATTCACCTTTCAGCAGTTGCCTCTTCGGGGAACAAGGGGATTATTATAAAGAACAGGAAGACTATGACCATGATAATAGCCAATATCCAGAATGTCTAGGGCACTTGAGGAAAAAGAAGAAGGAAAGGTAACCACATTGTTTCCAGATATTACCTGAAATGAAATTAAAAATCAATTTGAATATTAATGCTCAGGCCTAATGTGTCAGGAATTTTGACTTTCAGTACAAAATATTGGACCTATACCAACCCTTGAACTTCTGGTTCAAATGACTGCCATATAAATCACATAGAAGTGATGAGAGATGATGTTCTATGTAAAATGGCAAAATAAAATTTAACAAATCACTGAATCCAGATGGTACACGCCTCAAATTTATGAAAGAACTCAAATGTGAAATTGCTGATCTTCTATTAAAAAGATTGGCTTGTGTACCATAGGATTGGAAGGTAGCCAATGTAACATTAAATGACTAAGGAGGGAGAAAAGCTGCAAAATTGGAAACCCATCTTTCTACAATCTGTCTCAAGTCAACTTGTGATAAATATTTTGAAGAACATACTGCCTACATCTTTTCTCTGAAGTAAATGTATTGTATTTATTTAGTCCTCTTCCCTAACACATGCACAAAAGTTTTCAGCCTCAGACAGAACCCCTAAATAGATAGAATAAGAAATGCCTGACTAGGAAAAAAATCATGCTAGCTTTACTGTAACCTCTGCTTCATAAATGTCTTACAACTTCTGAGATTATAATGGAGACTCAGATCATAAACTTCAGAACCTTTTTTCCTCCCTTTTTATCTTGTTGTGCTGTTACTGTCAAAACCATACCAAAACACAGACATCCTCAACCAGTAGCTGAAAAGGTAGGATGACATAGAGGGGTTCAACTTCAGTCATACCCTTTATTTAATTTGAAGCCCTAACCTATGGTAAGGTGAAAGGTAGTGCCTATACCCTTGGCGAATTATTTAAGAATTTGGGCATGCATCAATGTGCCTCCACAGTTGTGCTCATGCAACTACTGTAGCATATCTAAAAAAACAAAAACAAAAACTAGGCAGCCAGATACCCCGGGTCTTGTTCACTCTGTGCATCTGCAATCACCCCTTCTTCTTTTCATATAGTAGATCCTTATCCTATCCTTTCATTTTAGTGTAAAGGAGACTGAACATCTCCATTTATTCCCAATTCAAAATATTTTCCTTGGTTGCCATAATAAGGGTTTCACCTAATGGTACCACTTCTTCACCCTAACAGGTGAGAGCCAAAAAACTTTGCTGCTCCTGAGGTGGTGGCACTAGTTGGTACTTGTCCCACCATTGTTCCCTATCCTCCCATAACTTGGGTGGGATGCCAACCAGTCAGAGCTGGGACCTGCCACAGTGCACATTCACTGTTAGCCTCCTGATATGGGACAGGAAGCACACCCCAGTCTCTAGGACTCCAACTATATGGATGTGCATGGTGCATTTGCAGACAGACATGAATTAAGTATGGGTATTGTGTATGGCAATATGACAGGCATTACCTCCATTGAAAATGGACCTGAGGAAGATCCTGCTCCACCTAGTTCAGCAGGTTAATTGGTGGATTCCCTAAATATTGCTGCTGCCTTGACACTTGTTTTTGTTAAGGATGCTGCCTCAACAATTCTAAAATGGAACATTATTTTATTAGCAACTTATTGCAACCTTGCTATGAGGTCACAGAGGCTGTTGCTCACAAGATCATGATGGCAGACATCCCAAAATTGTGTGGCTGCATCTGTCCTCATCTAACCTAGGCTATTAGCTATGGATCCCACTAGTTCCTCAATCTAATGGTCTAAAAAAAATAGTGAACCCAATTTGGGGACTCCAGGAAGCTCAGGAAACACCAGCGCTGCACATTGGCAAACAGTGGGTTTTGTAGGTTTGTGCCACACCCATCAACTTTGAAGGTCTTATGAAACACATAGCTGGCCACCATCAACCATCTGTCTTCATCATTAGACACTGTCCCCCAAAAACATAGCCAAAATCACAGACAAAAAAGGTAGATGTGTGGTGACTCTTGTCAAGAAAATTCCTCAGGTGGCATTTGCACAACATCTGTTTCACCTCATAAGCAAAAGGTTGTCGTTGGGGCACGGCAGGCTTATAAAGTTCCCAGCCCCTCTATCTGATCTGACTATTAGTGATGCAATTGTGTCCAACTCATCCCTGCCTTATAAAACTAAGAGGGAAGGAAATACACCCCTCCTCTTCAACTTCATGGTGGTAGAGCCACAGAGGCAGCAGGAGTTCAATAATTTAAAATTCTAGAATCTGAATAATGATATAGCCTAATTTACAAATAACTCCAAATTATTTAGAATGCTAAAAAGCAAAGTGAATTTCAAAGAACTGCTAGAGGAATTCTATAATAAAGAACCAAATAATGGCAAATTAGATACAGAGCAAATAAGTGCAATAACCCTGATTTCACAAATACAACAGTGTTTACATTGATTGTGGCTTGTCAGAAGAGGGATCTTGGTGTTAGTGGATATGTTAAATCCATGTATTTATAGAGGCTAATCCCTAGCTGAAAATTATTACTAAAAGGAGTTAATGTCACATTATATTATGTGTCTCAAATTGGAATTAAATTATAGCATCCCTTATGGCTGCATCACATGAATTAACACATGCACAAATTTTGCCACCCATCCACCCCAAGGCGGCAACCACCCAGAGGCCTTAGTATTTCAGGGAGGAGCCTATGCTCTATAAGAGTGTGTCTCCTTCCCGCCTCACCTTCTTTCTTCTTCTTCATAATCTGGAAAAAGCATGTGCATGCGAGCTTCCTTGTGTGACACACGTGGAATAAATCTCTATGAAGAGAGAGGCTTGAACAATGGCTCCAAAGCATCACACTTCTTCTGCTTCGGGCATGGGGTGGAGAAGAGAACTTGGACAGATTTGGTGGCCAGGATAACAGTCCTTGAGCGGGCCGCTGATCTAAGTCCGGCAACACTTCCATACTTTTCTTATCCCGTGTATCTCCTTCCTGCCTCACCCTCTTCTTCTTCATAATCTGGCAAAAGCATGTGCATACGAGCTTCCTTGTGTGACACACGTGGAATAAATCTCTACGAAGAGAGAGCCTTGAACAATGGTGCCTAAGTGACATGCTTCTTTTGCTTTGGGCGTGGGCATGGAGAAGAAAAGACTCAGAGGAGATGGACGCAGAAAGAGGCATGTAGTGCTAGCTAACATTCCATAATTATTCAACTAGAGAGATTTCTGAGGAAAGAACACAAGTTCTGAAAAGTCGAACACTAGCTGGCAAAGGCTTCAAATTGCATTGTTTGAGATTGTTTCATTGTAAACCCTTTGGATTATAAGAATGTACTATTACCAATCTGGTATTTTTGGAATTACACCTGTATTACAAGGAATATTTCTGTTAATCACGTAGACCTGAATTGAAGGAATATTTTTGTTGGACCATATTTTGCAACATCTTATTTAGTAAAAAAATATAATAGACTTATACTAGAACTCCACTTGAAAGAGATTGCCCTGGCCCTCCAGAAGAGTGTGGACACTCTGGAGGCAGCAGCGGCATCTTGATAAATGGATGGCCTGCAGGGGTGCCTTCGGCAGTGTGCATGGGACGTGGAAGTCGAAGAAACTTCCCAGTCATCTGGTGATTCCTTGCTGACTGAACCTGAAAGCACTGTGGCAGTGGTGTCATCTACTCCTGGAATACCTGGTCTGAGATTAGGTGAGTATGTGGAATCTGTGAGTGTGACTGGGTGTGGGACCCCAGTGCCACATTCTTTGCCTACACTGCCACCTTTATGGTATTGGCCTTGGCCTAGCCTTGTGCAGGCTACAAACTCCCCACGTTAGGCAGTCAGCCACTATGGTTCCATGGACGACCCCTTATCCACCTCCCGGGGTTTATTCCCTTGCCACCCTTCAAAGTTCAGTGGTGGACATGCAGGTTGGGTTTTTGTATTTGTTGACCATTGAAAAGGTGACAAGTCCCTATGGTTGGGTGACCATCTTCTCTCGCTCACGAGGGACAAAATTGTGCGAGGTGAATATGTTGATATATTTCCCCTGCGTAATAGGGATTCTGACAAGCCAAAGAAAGATATGGACAAGAAGGATTATGAAATGAGTGCACTATGTGCAGAGGCAACCATCCAGCCTCATCCTGCACAAAAACTGGCCCCCAGAGGCATAAGGGATGTGATTCCTGGGTTGCAAAAAGAGTTAATCCCGAGCTGCCGCAGCCTGAAAAAGGTTTCCAGCCCAATCAAGCTTGATACATTATTTTCCTGGCTTGCAGGAGGAGGCGCGCTATTTGCAGGAAGGTTTCGCTTTTGGTTTTTGGATCCCTGCTTTGGGGGCCCGTTTTCCACAAAAGGCACCAAACATCCATTCAGTAATCGAATTGAAGCATGTGGTCAGGCAGAGCAATGGGAAGGAGCTGGATGTGGGACGGGTGGTTCGCCCATTCAACCGTCCACCCTTCCATAATTTGAAAGTGTTCCCCCTGGGTTTGGTTCCCAAGAAGATTTCCAGGGAATTTCGTTTGATTCCCAATTTATCTTACCCAACGTGTGGGTCAGTAAATTATTCAATGCCACATGAGTTATGTACTGTCAAGTATTCATCCTTTGATCATGTGGTCCAAATGGTTTGATTGTTTGGCAAGAATGCCCTTAAGATGAAGTGTGATATTAAATCTGCTTTCTGCCTATTGTCTGTGCACCCACAGGACTTCAAACTGCTTGACTTTGCTTTCAATGTCCAATATTTTTTAGACAAGGCTATGCCTTTCAGCTGTTCTGTCTCTTGTACAACCTTTGAACATTTTAACACTTTTTTTGGATTGGACATTTTGCCAACACACTGGATTTAGCCACGTGATGCATTATTTGGACAATTTCCTTTTTTGTGGCCCTGCCCAATCTTTTAGATGTGCCGACCTCCTGCATGAGTTTCAGGCACTGGCCCTCAAATTAGGAGTCCCCTTTGCAGATGACAAAATGGAGGGACTGGCCACTTCCCTCATTTTCTTATGAGTCCTGCTAGACACTTTGAGACAGCAGTCTCATCTTTCCCATGACAAGTTGTCACAGTTACACGACAAACTGAGTAACATGTTGTTGAGATGCAAAGTGATGCTGAAGGAGCTGCAGGTTTTGGCATGGCCACTTAAACTTTGGTTGCAAGGTGGTCACACTGGGCAGGGACTTTGCCTGCCACCTGTGTGATGCCATGAAAGGGCTGACCCGGCCATTTCACCAGGCCAGGGTCACCTGAGCTTTGAGGGAGGACATCCCACTATGGCTGGAATTTTTGTCCTGTTACAATGGTGCCTCTTTATGGCATTCCAAAATTAAGACAGAGGTGCAAATGGCAGTGTTCACCTTTGCTTCTGGCAGTTGCAATTTTGGTTTATACCACCGTGACCATTGGTGCTACAGCACGTGGCCTGCACATTGGAAAGAAGCAGGCATTGTGAAAGACCTTACATTTTTGGAATTATTCCCAGTGTTTGGGGCTGTGTTCTTATGGGGTGAGACCTGGGCCAATTCCACACTAAAACGTTGGGTGGATAATTTGGCTGTAGTTCATATCATCAATAGTATGACATCCTGATCCCCGAGGGTCATGTGTTTGGTCCACAAATTAGTTTTAAAATGCCTAGAGTACAATATAGTGTTCAAAGCCCAACATGTCCTCGACATCGATAATCAAATTGCCAATGCTTTATGCTGGCAGCAGATGCAACAGTTTCATACCCTCGCCCCAGACACTGCAATAGACCCAGACATAATGCTGCCAGAGATATGGAACCTTGGTGACTTGAGATAGACATGCTATAGGCGCAGCCATAGCACCTAGAACACGCCACAGCTATGCCATGACTATTTCAGACTTCTGTGGGTTCTGTTGCACCTGGCTGTTGCAGCCAGACTGGCCTGCACCTGTGGATCATATATTTCAGTTTATGGTTCACTTGTATCACTTGGGGATATCCCCCGGACCATCTGATCAAAATTGTCTGCCCTAAAATTCTATATCAAAGTGATGGGCATGCCAATACAGTTGCTGATTTCTGGATCATTAAGACCTAGGAGGGATGGTCAAGAGAGCAGAGTAGGTCTTAAATATAAATATCACTATTAAATTAAATTAAATTAAATTAAATTAATGACCACCACATACCAATTTCCCCTAAATTGCTCACAGATATGTTGGCTGCCTGGGTTTCTACCTTTGTGAGCCAATTTGAGGCAGTCCTATTCCATGCTGTGCCAATGGTGGCATTTTTGGAGCCCTCCGTTCAGCTGAATTTTTGGCCCTGTCAAAGACGGGTGAGGCTGGCCAAGTTTTGCAGATGGCCAATGTGAGACTTGGTGACCAGGAGCTGGAGTTGAAGATCTGCCAGTCAAAAACTGATCAATTGGGCAAGGGTGCCTGAGTGACTTTGCTTTGCATTGGCCCTGCACCCGTTTGGCCTTGTGTTGCCTTAGAGGCATATCTCAAACTGCGAGGAATCAACGTGGGCCCTTTATTCTGACATTCAGTTGCCCATGGACACGATACCAGTTCTTGGTGGCAACCAAGAGAGTCTTGACTCATTTAGGAGTCGATGTATAGCTTTTCGGCATACACTTTTTTTGGTTCGGGGCCACATCCACCATGGCAGAGGTGGGTTATTCCTGTGAGGACATTCAAAGGGTGGGCCGGTGGAAGTTCATGGCTTACCAAACATATATTAGACCTATGAATTATTGAACAAAAGACTGTTGCTTTTTTCCTTGCCTTCCAGGTCATGTTCCTTTTTTTTTGGATCTTCATCTCCTTGGAATATATAACTTGGAAATTGTTTTTTTTTTCCTTATTATTATTTTAAAAAAATTACACAATTGGATTAAAAACCAAGAAGACTTTTTCTGTTTAGCTATGCTATTCTTTTTTCTTTTTTCCAGTCCTTTATCTCTTTGGAATATATCTACAATTTGGGAATTGTTTTTTTTTACACAATTGGATTACAAAAATAAGAAGATTTGGACTATAATAAGAGTAAAATATGGATAAAAATATTAACATTATTGGTTTGGTACTGGATTGATCTTTATAAATTTCTTTTCTGCCTGTATTGGACAAGAATTCTGGAATATTTTCAAGGAAAACGGTGCGGGTCATCAAAATTGATTGCTGCATTGAAGCTTTTATTTGATATCACAATGGATAAGGCTGCAAGGAGCAAGGAAGAGGATGAGGAAGTTGTGAAGCCAAAAAGGAAGGGTAAAGCAAGGGATGTGGAGCTACCCCCACTGTCAGCTTCATCATCACCTGAACCTGCATTTGACCAGACGCAAATTATGGTGGAACTTGGCAAATTATTTCAAAAATTTGATAGGATGGGTGAAGGGTAAAAATGAAATGTTGGATAAACTGACTGGAACAATCACTGATCTTTCAAAAAAAATTGTTTTAAATATTCATAAATTAGAGGGAAATGTTAAATTGATGCAAAATGACATGAAAGTGATGAAAGGGGAAATGAGAGAAAATAAGATGAAAATGGAGGAGCAAGAGAAAAGGATTGATACGATGGAAGAGATGATAAGAAAGCTGAATATTGTGATACGTCATGTGATTCAAAGAACTCCAGAACAGCTAAGAGATAAAATTGTAAATTGGTTAAACAATTTGAATATGGGGAAAGTTTTTGTTAATGAGGACATTGTAAGTGCTTACAGAGTGGGATCGAGAAGGGGAAAACTGATCACAGGAATGTTTTGGTTAAATTTGCAAATTGGGGGGATAAATTGAAGGTGATGGCTTTTTAAAAACAAGCTGGTTCTGGAGTTCTGAAAATTGATGGACTGGATGTGGAGGTATATAACAATATTCCAATTAAGGAACGTGGTTGGAGGTACAAAATGAAACTGGTAACAAAAATTCTGATTAAAAAAGGGATAAAATATAATTGGAGATTCCCACAACAGTTGAGATTTTTTATGATAAGAAGATACAGGTGATTGATGAAAGGACTGAACCTTGGAATATTTGACTCTACTTGATTTGGTCAGTGCAGACTCAAATGAATGGTTGGAGTTAAGGAAATACTTTTTGGCATCGGGAGGGATAAAAAGAGAGGATGGCGGAACAGATGAGGGTGCTGCAGCAGGAGGAGAACAAATGGGAGGACCTGAAGCAGAATTGTCATTGACAGTGGTGGAGGAGGAGTCAGGTAAAAGTTAGAAGGGAAAGGGGAAGAAGAAGGGAGAATTTTTAAAGGTATAGAGGTATTTACAACAGTT
Organism: Bradypodion pumilum; assembly: GCA_035047305.1. Lineage (NCBI taxonomy): Eukaryota > Metazoa > Chordata > Lepidosauria > Squamata > Chamaeleonidae > Bradypodion > Bradypodion pumilum. The sequence continues at coordinate 211,753,041 of JAWDJD010000003.1, read as the reverse complement.
TTACTAACAAAATGTGGATAGAGCGCTGGAGCTTTAATTATCATGCTTATTAGGCTTATCCTACACGTCCCCCCCTCCCCTCTTTGGAAGTCAAAGACTTTTTTTCCTCTTCTTTTTTTGAAGGAAAAAGTGGGGAGGTTGTTATTGAGTGTTCTATGTTTTAAGTTTTGTTTCAATTATGTTAGGATAATTGGTAGCACGCCCAATGGAGAGCTCAGGAGGGATAAAAGAGGAGGACAATTTAAATCATTAGAGCAATAAGAGTATTAACATGGAATGTAAAAGGTACAGGATCTCACATCAAGAGGAGGAGGATAGAATCAGCTCTGGAGAGGGATAGACCGGACATAGTCTTTTTACAGGAAACTCATCAAAAATCTCATGATACTAATAAAATCTTTTTAGGCTGGATGCCTAAATCTTATGGCACATCAAAATCACGAAGAGTAGCAATTTTGATCTCGGCTGGATTGGGGTTTGAGATAACAGATAGTATTGCAGATCTGGAAGGGAGATTTTTGATAGTGAAAGGGAAAATAGATGATGAGGAAATAATGTTGGTGAATATATATGCCCCAAACGATCATCAAGCAGATTTTTTAGAAAAAATGTGCATGATTATGGTAAAAGAAAAATCAATGAGGATGATTGTGGTGGGCGATTTCAATTTAGTAAGATAAAATCTGGACTGTACAAATATATTAAGAAGTGGAAAAGGGATTAGAGGGCAATTGTTGGATAATTGGATGGCTGCTCTAGGCTTGAAAGATTCTTGGAGAGAAATTAAAGGGTTTAGAAAGGGTATACTCCTATTTTTCACAGGTTTGTAATTCCTATTCTAGAATAGATTATATATTTGTATCTCAAAAATTTGGTTAAAAACTTGGAGGAAATGGAAGTTGGAATATTTAAGGAGTCGGATCATGCCAAGGTGATATTGGATTTAAAATTTTGGAAAGAGATTAGAACAAGGAGGATTTGGAAATATGATGCTAACCTTTTTAGAGACCAGAAGTGTAAAGAACAAATTATGAAGAGTTGGAGTGAAAACTGGCAATGGAATGACAATGGTGAGGTAGAATACAATATGGTCTGGGATACCATGAAGTTGATTTTTAGAGGGGAATGTATAAAGATAGCAAGTAATAGATATAAAAATTACATGTTAACACAGGACAAGCTTGAAAAGGAGATAAAGTTGTTACAGGAGGAGCATTCAAAAACAAAGAATAAAAAAGTTTTCGCTAATTTATTAAGATTAAAGACTGAATTGGTAGGTAAAGAAATAGAAAAGGTGGAAAGAGATTTGGTTTATTTAAAAAGAGGATACTTTGAATTTAGTAATAAAAATTCAAAATTATTAGCAAAAGCAGCAAAGGATAAAAGGGAAAAGAAGGAATTGGAGTTTTTATTAATGAACAAGGGATAAGATGTAATAAAATAAAGGATAAATGTAAAACTGTGAAGGATTTTTATCAAGCTCTTTATGCAAGAAAAGATATAGATGAGGAGAAACTTAAAAAGCAATTAGAAATGCAAATAACTAATGGAATAAAACAGGAGCATAGGGATAGAGTGGAAGAATTAGTGACAGAGAAAGAGGTAAAAGAGATAATTGCTAGATTGAAGCTGGGAAAAGCCCCTGGAGAAGATGGGTTGCCAGCGGATTTTTACAAGGAATTTGGAGATATCGTGGTACCAAAGTTGACAAAATTATATAACTATATATTAGATGGGGGGCAAATTCCGACTTCATGGTATAGGACCGCAATTGTACTTTTGCCAAAACCTGGAAATAATTTAGAGAAAGTAGAATCCTATAGACCCATCTCATTGATAAATCAAGATGCTAAGATCTTCACAGCAATACCTGCTAATCGGTTGAATAATTTCATGGGGGAATACATAAATGCTGATCAAGTGGGGTTTTTGAAAGGAAGACATATGGCAGATTTGACCAGAAGAGTAGTAGATTTAGATGATACGGTGAGTCAAACAAAAGAAAAAGTGGGATTAATATCTTTGGATATATTTAAGGCATTTGACTCTCTTCAATGGATTTCAATTAAGGAAATAATAAAAAGTTATGGATTTGGTGTCAAATTCGGAAGGGTAATTGGCCAATTATATCAGCAAGGAATAGCCACTGTCAGAGAAAACGATGAGGTTACAGATGAGGTAAAGTTGGAGGCAGGTATGAGACAGGGCTGCCCCTTATCTCCAATACTTTTTATCATGGCAATGGAGTTATTAGCAAAAGCTATACGAGAGGAAGGAAAAATAGAGGGGATTATGGGAAATAAGATAAGTATGTATGCCGATGACACTCTGATAATTGTAAAACAACCAGAGAAGGGAATGTATAGAATTCAGCAACAACTAAAGGGTTTTTGAGGATATTACTGGGTTGAAAATAAATTGGGATAAATCGGAAATGATGCTTTGCAATATGGATGAAAAAGATCAGAAGAAGATAAAGGATATAGTTAATATTCAGATCAAGAATAAGCTGAAACATTTGGGAATAATTATATCAAATAAATTGGAAGAGCTTAAAAGACTGAACTATGACAGTTTGAAAATTGAAATTAAGAATAGGATACAAAGCTTTCAAAAGTTGAAACTGTCATGGTTTGGGAGAATTGCACTTGCTAAAATGTTGTTATTACCCAGAATAAATTTTTTATTTGATGCATTAGCAATTCAGTTGAAAGGAGTTCCAAAAACTGTTTAACAACTTTTGTAATGGTGGAAAGAAATCCAGGTTACCAAAAAAGTTATGGTATTTACCACAGAAAGAAGGAGGGTTGGGAATGCCGAATTTGATGACATACTATCGGGCATTTCAAATTAAGAATGTTGTGAAGATCTTGGCAAGGGAAAAGGAAATATGGGAGGAAATAGAGATGAGGGACTACAAACACATGGGTAAAATGGTATTTTTAGGTTGCAAATTGGGAAAGGTAGTGAATAAAAATACTATGATGAAAGGATTAATGAATGTATGGAAGAGGGTAAAGAAGGATTTGATTCCAAATGCTTCACCCATATTGGAAATATTAGATATGCAAGTTTTCCACTTAATATAAATGAGGAGACAATGCAAGCGCGGCGCCAAAATGGCCGCCGCGCCCTTTGCGGGCCCCCCCATAGGACGAAGGCATCCGGGTAGTTAGGGGCGTGGCCAGCTCCCTTATAAAAGGGGTGGCCATGAGGCAGCCGAGGTGCCATTTTGCGAAGCGACGGTGCGGAGAAGTTTTTCCCTCTTTCCTCCGTCGCTTCTACCTTTCCCGGGAAGCCTTTTGTTTGCTGAACTGTCTCGTTTCGGCTTCCCATCGATTGGCTGAGATGCCCTTGAAGGGGAAGGCGGCTGCGAGCGCCGCTCGTGAGGTTTCGGAGGGCCGCAGCCGCGCCTCCAAGCGGCCGCCTTTGCCTGCACCCACCGGGACCGGTGGAATGGGGGTCTTTTTTCCCTGGCCGGAGACTGCTGGCCCACGCTTGGGTCCAGTAGGGGCTGCGGCCCTCGGCCCGCGAACGGTGGACACCGTTCCTGATGTTGCCCATTCCGCTGGCCCTTCCTCTATAGGGGCGCAGCTCGCCCCGGGGCCTTCCAACCTTGGGGGGTGGTCCGGTCCCCTTCCCCTGGCAGGTTGCTACATCGGCCTTAACGGGCCCGGGTGTGGGGTTATGGCCCTATTCGGGCCCTGGGGTACAGGGACCTGTACCCATGCCTGCAGTAGGCGGGCCGGCTGGCCCCCCTTTTTTCTCCCTTGTCAGCGTTGAAGCCTTATTGGCCCGTGTTGCGGCCCTCGAGGCATCCCTGGCCCGGGCTAGCCACTCTGGTGCTCCCTTTGGGGTTCATTTCGACGCATCGTCTGCTGGGCAGCGGCAGGCGACGGGATGGGTCGAGCTGCTTGAGGCGCATGGCACGGCCTCGGCCACTGCATCGCAGTTCCCCAACCTACGGCCGGTGCGGGTCAGCCCCCAGTGACAAGCTCTATGGCGGTCGTGAGCTCCGACGCCCCCAGCGGGCCGGAACCCCCGGTGGGGGCGGCCCGCGGGGGTGCAGCGTGTGAGTATGCGGTTCAAACTAGTGCACCTACACACGTGGCCATGTTGGGGGGGCTTTCCAAGGGCCTTGGCCTCGCGTGGGTGGTGCGGCGGTACAGCCGCTGACGCCCCACCCGGCGACGACAACTACCACCCAGGGCCCCGTGGTGGGGGGTGTTTCCTACCCTGAGGGGAACGTGTTGGGTGGCTGGGTTGGTCCAAGCCCCTTTTCAGATGCCCGCCATCTCTGCGGTGCCTGTATCAGCCTTGCCGACAGCCGGGTATTCCTTACTGCTGGGTGACCACTTGCCACAGGCCACCGGAGAGTGAATTTGGCGGGGGGAGTACGTGGATTTATTCTCACTCGTAAACAGAGAGCCCACCAAGGAGGAGAGTGCGGGGCAGAAGGGGTAGGATAGTAGCAGGCACGTCGTCGTAAGCCAACAAGTACGTGGGCCAACTGGTTGCCGGCCTACCTCATAGGCATGGCAGTGTACCCCTGGGCCCGGCCGGATTTGGCAATTCCGATGGTCCACTATTTGGACAACGTATACCGGGTGATGGTTGACTTTTCGGGCCCATCGTGGTTGGCTTATGACGAGGAATGCCGTAGGCGGATTTCCCCGCACCCCGAGATTAGGTGGGATGAGCCATGCCAGAGGTGGTGGCTTTTGTACGTGACCCCCACGCGCCTTGCTCAGGGGGTTCCAGCCCGCCTGCTGTCCTGGACTTTCTTGTCCAATGGTTCCTACAATGGGGAGAATTGCAAATACAGACAGGAGTGTCCCACATGTGTGGCCCCCATGCGGCCCCTGCCTGTCCCGGGCTCGGAGGGATGCGGGGCAGAGGGAGGGGCGGACAGGGGGCTGGCAGGACTGCCGCAGATGGATCTAGTCCACCGAAGGGCTCCCTCCCCGATTAAGGTGGGCATGTTGGAGCGTTGGCTCACATTGTACCCGAAGGGAGAGGACGCGGGTTATCTCCTTCAGGGTTCTAGGCAGGGGTTCCGGATCCTTTTCTGGGTAATAGGTCCCCTCAGGATGCCCCCAATCTTTGATCCCTTAGGGGGAGGGAGGAGGTGGCTGCTGCCAGCTTTGACAAGAGGGTCTATGCGGGCAGGGTCGTTGGCCCTGTCCCTGCACCCCGTCCCGGGGAGCATATTATTTCAATGATGCCATGCCTTTTGGCTGTTACATTCGGGCTCGGTATTCGAGCGTTTCACCACTTTCCTAGAGTGGGCTTTTGTCCGCAGGTCAGGGTCCCGGTCTGTAGCCCATTCCCTGGATGGTTTTTATTCGGGGCTGAACGGGGCTGGGACACGTGCACACGTCTCCTCAACGCATTTCAGACGCTAATGGAGGAACTCGGTGTCCCTTTAGCGCCCGAAAAGACCGAGGGCCCATCTCCACAGCTATTATTCCTGGGGTGGAGAGTGACACGGTAGCGCAGGCTTCTAGGTTGCAGTGAGATAAGGTGTCAAGGCTAGTGGCCCTTATCTCGGACTCGCGGGCCGAGCGCATGGCATCACTGAGGGAACTGCTGGTGCTACATGGTCACCCCAATTTCGCTGGCAGGGTCGTCGCTCCGGGCAGGGCATTTGCTTGGCGCTTGTGCGACGCCATGGCAGGATTATCCAGGCCCCACCATAGGGTTAGGCTTACCCGGGGTATCAGGGCAGACATGCTTGTCTGGTTGCAGTTCCTGAGGGAGTTCAATGGGGTCTCATTTTGGAGGCATGACCTCCTGGCTTCCCCTCAATTTCAGATTCAGTCTGATGCCTCGGGATCCCTGGGTTATGGGATGTACTTCAATTGGACGTGGGCCTATGGTGGGTGGCCACCATCCTGGGCAGGCACGGGTCGCCTGCGTGGTCTCACGTATCTGGAATGTTTCCCTATCCTGGGTGCTTTGATGCTATGGGGCAAGGGGTGGGCCAACTCGGTTGTGCATTTTTGGCGTGACAAGGCGGCTGTTGTCTGCATCGTCAATGCACAGAATTCCAAATCGCCCGGGGTTATTGACCTAGTGCGCTAGTTTGTGTCGTGCAGCCTGTGCCTCAACATTCTCTTCAGGGCCAGGCATGTCCCAAGGGTTGATAATGATATTGCTGCTGCTTTGTCCCGTCTGCAGATCTCCCGGTTCCGTGCCTCGGCCCCGGATGCGGAGGAATTTCCCTCGCCACTCCCGGACGAGAGATGGAATGTTGGCAAGGAGAGGTGACCCGGGCGATTGGCCTGTCACCAGCGGCATGCATGAGTAAGGCGTATCACCACGCATTTAGTTCTTTCAGAGCATTCTGTACCCAATTTCGACTGCCAGGAACCTGGCCGATCCCAGTGGCCCATGTTCTGCGGTTCATGGTTTACCTGTATGCCCAGGGCCTTGCACCACGCACCATAGCATCTCAGCTGTCAGGGTTGGCTTTTATGGCCAAAGTGGGAGGTCGTGTGGACGGCACCAATGACTTCCGTGTGAGACATGTTTTGGAGGGGTGGGTGCGCGTGCGCGGGTGTTTCCCGGGCGACCGCCACCCGATTTTCCCAGGGGTTTTTTGCCCGATTGGCCCGGGGCTGGCCTGGCCTCTGTTTTGATAGATGAGGCAGCCCATTTCATGCGGCTACTACGGTGGCCTTTTTGGGGGCGCTCCGCATCGGCGAGCTTGAGATGCTGAATAAGGCGGATGCAAGATTTTCCCAAGGATTTTCCCAATTGGCCCGGGGCTGGCCTGGCCTCTGTTTTGATAAATGAGGCAGCCCACTTCATGCGGCTACAATGGTCGCCCTTTTGGAGCACTCCGCATCAGCGAGCTTGAGATGCTGAATAAGGCGGATGCAAGAATTTTCCAGGGGTTTTTACCCAATTGGCCCGGGGCTGGCCTGGCCTCTGTTTTGATACATGAGGCAGCCCACTTCATGCGGCTACAAAGGTGGCCTTTTTGGAGCGCTCCGCATCAGCGAGCTTGAGATGCTGTATAAGGCGGATGCAAGTCGTAGGGCACTGGAACTCGAAGATGTCTGTGGGGACAATATTGGGCTCTGTTGGGGATATGCTCCTCTAAAGTGAATCAGCATGGCGTAGGCAGTGGAGTAGACTGCTACGATGTTCCTCGACAGACATCTGTCCGGTTGGTGCCCTACAGGATTTCCGTGCACTGTGTGGCACGCACCATGGCACATTTTTTCTGTCACCAAGGTGGATCTTCTATTACTAAATTTCAATTTGGAGGGTGCCGGGAAGTCACTAGGCAGTGTTGGCCTCTCAAGGGCTCGTTGCGGCACCCATTCGTTCCGGATAGGGGCGGCTTCTGCTGCAGTTGTTTTGGGTACTCCAGGGCTGTAATACGCCGTATGGGAGGGTGGGGGTCACAATGTTTTCAGTTTTGTCTTCGCCCTCCTCCACTGCGAGTACCAGTTTTAGTCACTGCACTGTTTCTCCCCCCTCCCTTTTTTACTTGACAGACCCTGGGTGTCGTTTTACACCGGTGACAGTATGCCTGGTGGGCCGTAGCTGCATGCACAGGGCAGCGCGTTACGCTGCATGGGGCAGCGCGTTACGCTGCGGCGACAGAGTGGGTACCCGACGGGGACAGGGTGCATCCGCACGTCCCAGGTGCTATGGTAAGCGCGGCATGTTATGGCGGGAACTGTTGCCATCCCTTTTCTACATCAGGGATGCTGGCTCGCCAGATGTCCTGGTTACGTACCTTGGGGGCGATGGTTTGGGGCGGGTCACTGGCCTATCACGGAAACTTGCAGTTCGCAGTGACCTGCCCTACTCACATTATGTGTGGCTTGCCACATCCCTCAATTGGTCGGACACGATACCGCGGTATGCTTACAGGGGGGCGTTTGGCCTCAGGGCTCTGACTGAGCCGACGCTCCGTGAACGGGGCTATTGCCCGGTTCCTTTTGACAAGGGCGGGGGATGCGCCATTAGCCTCCCCGCCATCAGTCTGCAAATTTACGAGCTTTACTCAGGGGATGGGGCCCATCTGTCGCAGGGAGGTATGGACCTCTGGATTAGTGGACTGGCGAGCAGGCCTGTCGACCGAGCTGACGGTCTTGGGGGGGGGCGGTGAGCCTTTTTGGAAGCCTCCCCGTGTGGCGGGTATCACTGGCAAGGTAAACATTATGACCCACAGGTATCCGGCAGGTTCGCAATTGACTGGACAACAATAGACAGGCATAAGTTGATTAAACGTTGTCTGGTCAACGACGAACTAGGCGACGGGGTGATGGCGATAGCTAGCCAGCATGCATCACCCCGTGATTCCACGGATACGCGTCAGAGGGTGGGGTCATTAGTTAGATATTGACTACGGTCAACAATTTGTTTGTTGTCAACAAACAAATTGATACAAATTGATACATTGTAATCAATTGCCGTTGGCAATTTTGGGGTGGTACCTTACCAGTGTTACTTCGGCCTGCTTGCCTTAAGAATTATGATTGGTCGTTTTACCAATAGAAATTTATAATTCGGACTAGGGCATGAATCAATAAATGTGGCCCAATGCCGTTATCCACTTTTACCAGTGTCGGAGTCCTTTATTGGGGGGTGCGCCTGCAATGCAAGCGCGGCGCCAAAATGGCCGCCGCGCCCTTTGCGGGGCCCCCCATAGGACGAAGGCATCCGGGTAGTTAGGGGCGTGGCCAGCTCCCTTATAAAAGGGGTGGCCATGAGGCAGCCGAGCTGCCATTTTGCGAAGCAACGGAGCGGAGAAGTTTTTCCCCTCCACCCCCTCCCTAGTTAACAGTGTGATATTTTGGTCGCTTCGGGGCCGGGTGGGAATTTTTGGCTGGGACCCACTATTGGCTTTCGGGTCCTGGTTTTTTCGCCCATCCCACACTGTTGCTATGGTTTGATATAGGGGTTTCTGTGATGCTGTTGACTTTGGTCACATGGGCGGGTATCACTGGTAAGGTAAACATTATGACCCACAGGTATCCGGCAGGTTCGCAATTGACTGGACAACAATAGACAGGCATAAGTTGATTAAACGTTGTCCGGTCAACGACGAACTAGGCGACGGGGTGATGGCGATAGCTAGCCAGCATGCATCACCCCGTGATTCCACGGATACGCGTCAGAGGGTGGGGTCATTAGTTAGATATTGACTACGGTCAACAATTTGTTTGTTGTCAACAAACAAATTGATACAAATTGATACATTGTAACCAATTGCCGTTGGCAATTTTGGGGTGGTACCTTACCAGTGTTACTTCGGCCTGCTTGCCTTAAGAATTATGATTGGTCGTTTTACCAATAGAAATTTATAATTCGGACTAGGGCATGAATCAATAAATGTGGCCCAATGCCGTTATCCACTTTTACCAGTGTCGGAGTCCTTTATTGGGGGGTGCGCCTGCAAAGGAGGTACTGATGAAGAATGAGGTTATCCTGTTGAAGGCCTGGTTTCAGATATGTAGAGATGAGGCTAGTAGGAAAAAATTGTTCGAGCAATTAAAAATTAATTGGTTTCAGCGATTGAGGATCATTAAATGGAACAGTAAATATATGAGTGAATATGATTTGGAAAGAGAAAAGACGGAATTTGAAGAGCTGATTCTAAAAGTCAGAAAGGGGGATAAAAATATTAAGTGATTAGTTAGTAAATTGTATACAATACTAAATAGGGATGGTGATCCACAGGAGGATTTGAAATTAAGGTGGGAACAAGAATTGAATATAAAGCTGGGAAAGGATATATGGAGAAATAAATGGAAAAAGAGGATTATGAGAACTATGTCGGTTAGAATAAAGGAACATAATTTTACAATGTTGTGGAGATGGTATTTGACCCCAGTGAGGTTACACCAAATGGACAATAAAAATGATAAAATGTGTTGGAGATGCAAGGATACTATTGGAACGTATGAACACATGTGGTGAAGTTGTAAAGTGGTTAAAGATTTTTGGAATAGAATTGAAAAAGAAATTGGAAAAATTTTGGGCAAGATGGTAAAACTGGGATCAGGTATCACTCTGTTAACAAATGTGGAAGGCATTAATTTAAATAAGGATAAGAAAGAGTTATTAGAAATAATGATTACAATGGCTAGACAATGTTTTGCTAGACATTGGAAAAATGATGTAAACATATAAACTGAAGAGTGGTATAAAGAAATGTGGAATTTAGCCTTGAACGATAAATTGACTTGGGAGATAAAGAAAAAAAGGGATAATTTGAAAGAAAACAGATTTTGAAATATTTGGAAACCTTTTGTGGATTACTCCCTTATGGGGGATGAAAGAAAGAGACCTGTACCTGATCAAAGTGGATTTTGGAATTAATAATATTGAGACACTCTGAGCTCTCCAGGGCAATGTAAATAAACACAGGGTGATTTATTATTTACATTTATATTATTGTATTCCTACCCATAATGGTACTATTTTACTTATTGGAAAATGAGATTTAGAGAGGGTAGTTAAGGTTGGAGAATAAATTTTAAGTAACAAGTCAAGAGCTTTTATTTACAATGATGATTTTTAGGAACTCGGTAGGTGTATACATCTTTTTTTAGTTTTTTTTCTTTTTTACTGTGTATTTCAATAATTATTTTTCTTTTTCTTAAGTATTATGTTGTATACTTTTGTACTGTGTTTTGTATTTTATATGTATAAAATTTAATAAATATATATATATTTATTAATTTTCAGACAAAATTACAACATACACACATACACACATACATAAAAAAAGAAGAAATACATATTGCCGAAACATACACAATATATAATTTTACCTTCTAACACCAATATCCTTTTAAGCTGGTGCATTGCTGCATTAATAACATATTAACGAGTCTTTATAATTGGTGATTTAAACTTTATATCTCGACTAATATGCATAATATACCCTTTAATTAAAAAAATTGATTTTTTTTTTAAAAAAGAACAAAGGACTGTTGCTTTTTTCCTTGCCTTCCAGGTCATGTTCCTCACCACCCATGGCAGATTGTGATCATTGGACACAGCTGTATTTTCTGGGTTGAATATCATGTGACCTGCTCTGCGTGGGGCAGGTACCTTGGTCTGCATGGCAGAGCCTATGTGGTTTGGCACAGGAGGCAGGACATGTGATGATGAGAGCTGGTGCCATTCACGATCTCAGCAAGGGGAGGCATGCCTCCGGATATTATGGCCATCTATCTGGGAGGCAATGATTTGGCCTCTTGAAGGGCATTGAACTGAGCATGGTGGTGAAAAGGGATCTGTCTCTTGTGAAGTGTTGGTGGCCTGACCTCCGCTTGGTGTGGTTGGAGAACTTGTCCTATTTTACTTGGCGCCGCACTGGAGACCCACACAGAATTGACAAGGTCCGCTGCAGCGTGAACAAAGCTGTTGCTAAGTTTATGGCCAAAGGATTCGGCACAGTTATTGAACATCCCAAAATCAAGATCAAATTTCCTGGCCCTTACAGGCAGGATGGAGTGCATTTATCATAGGAAGGTTTTTAAAAAAATCGTCAATGACCTGTGATGGGGCATCAAGGCCCAATTAGTGGCTTGAGGTGGGGTGTCTGTCTGTAAACGAACATCCTTGGTGGCAGTAGTGGGGCAAATGTCAATAAAAACTATGTTAGTTGACCATATGTAATGGGGGTTCCTCACCATAACAGATGGACAGAGGGCACTGGATGCATCTACTTTCGTGGGTAGGAACCTTCAATTGCAAGGGAGCAGGCTTGTTGGCCTGAAGGAAATTGTGACCTAAGAGGTATGGAGTGAGATGTCATCACTCCATACAAGGTCATAATCAATAATATGGATATGGATAGATATACCCATGTTAATACCATTTACCCACTAGGATGCCCCATTGCAGGTCATGTTAATATTGTATTGTTATGTTATTAACAAAGTGGCCCATGTTTTGACCAACTGATGGTTGCCATCTGCTTCCTGGGGTGGATTGGGTGGCAATGTGGCTTTCAAGGTGAGATATTTAAGGACTGTTTTTATAGTTCCACAGCCTCAGTACATTACTTTGGCTGAATGAGGATTTGTACCCATGTCTTCCAAGTCCTAGCTCTTTGCTCTATCCATTTCACCACATTGTATATCTATCATAATTCTATAAAGTTTGTGGCATGGCTTGATGCATGGTTCTAATAGTTCAGTCTCAAAAAAGATGTTTAGAGTGTTGCAAAGGTGCAAAGAACCAAACATATCAAGAGGCTGAAACATATTTTTTGTATGGGAAGTAACTGATGTTTTACTGCTATTAAACACAGGAGAAAATGTGTATAAAACTGGGGGTGGTGTAGAAAAGATGTTGATCCATCTGTTGGTACATCTGTTTCTCTCTTTCAGTAACTAATTGAGAACTGACTCACTCTTTCTTGAAGTCATTCTTCACACAATTCATAATTTCTCCAACTCACATTCACAAGATGTTTATTACCATCAATACTTCAAACATACAGTTAGACACAATGCTGGAGGACTAAATTATCAAAATTAATCAGGCAGAACTATTTTTAAAAATCCAAGTACAGAAGTGGTATTCCTCTCAACATGAGCTTCTGAGGGCTGTTTTCTTCACACTGTGTGTGGATTTTCCACAAGACTGATCAATTAAATTTTGCTACCCCAACTAGAACAGCAAATTGGGCCACCCATCTGAAAGCACAGTATGACAAGTATCTGATGCCTATCCAAAGTAGTCGGCCATGTGAGACTAAAAAATTGCACTGGTCCCTCTTTCAAGCAGTAAAACTATAGTAAGAAAAGTTTTTTTTTAAAAAAATATCTTGCACTTTTATGATGAAATAAAACAGTTTCCAAAGTGGGTGCTACTCAGAGTACCTTCTTGGTCATATAATCACTATTGTGAATGGTGTACCTTACTTTTAAAAAATTCAAAATGTTTTAGCATTGAGAATATAATGAAATTTAGACATAATTGCTCTTCTTTTAGAGGTGAGAGTTCCCTAGATTTTTCCCTATAAAGAAATGTGAATCAATTATATATAACTTCTTTAAGTCAAGTATCTTAGGAATTTGATTTGAAGGGAAAATGTAAGAGCTTTTATGGTTAAAAAAAATCTTTCTGGGACAAAACTTTCTATCACACACTTCTTCCTTCTTTCCAATCACATACATGCTGCCATGAAACATTGCCATTCTGTAATCTTAATTGCACTGTGAAATATCATCTATTGTTCCCATAATTTAATTTGTTTATTTAATTGAATGTTACAGAATATATCACAGCAAACAGAAATCCAGGATTATACCATTGTGGAATTACTGCTGTGCTAATTCCATTTGTTTCTATAACTCAGATTAATTAGATATTCAAACAGAACCAAGACTAATACTAGAGAGATTAATACAAGGGTATAATCAGAGTTTCCTGCACATGCCAATAATAAAGAATGTGCTAAACATTTAAACATTTTAAATGTCAATGCATGCTAACAAGGCTGTGCTTTACATATCAACAAGAAATATATCTACATTCTTACTGGTTTATTGGGTTTTTCACTGAAAGGTTTGTGTCCTTAAAATGTAGACACATACAGGTCAAGTATTCTATCTGAATACTCTAAGGTAAAAATAAACAAAGGTCAGACAAACAAACATTCACATCAGAGAACAGGTCACTGTTGAGAATCTCCCACCCCCACCCCACTCAATTTTTTTACTCCAGCTAAAATCCTGACACACTGTGTGACCAAGAAGCAGATAGCGGATATCCTGACCAAGCCAACACGGTTACCTGTTTGATAGCCTATGTCTTAGTGAGTGAGAAAACATTGAGTTTATCCAAAATGCATTCAGTTCATATGATATTAGAAGGGGTTTTGTTAGATGTAATATCACACTGCCCTGAACTACATATACCACAATGCATTGCCTATGTAACCCTACTCCTCTGACCTCACCTAATCCTATTAAAGGACCCTCGCTTACCCGCTGACCCATTCCCTTTCCTGACCCTTGAGACCATCACTGACCACCATGCGGGCAGCGGAAATAAAAGATTTTAAAGACAAATGATTGTACCTGGAGTTATTGGGCCGAACCATCTGAAACTCTCTAACAAAATGGTAGCAGAGGATGTGGTTTGCCCATAATTAACTCCAGAACAAACGAAAATGACCAAAAGGAAGACCCGGATGAACAGAGTGGGGGCCAAGATACGAGCCAAACCCACAGGACTCAAATGAGGACCCAAAACTACAGAACCAGCGACCGTACTAACCCAATCGGTAACGGAAGAGGCTAACCCCGACCAGACCATCGCGGAGATGGACCCAGATGGCCAGATGGAGGTCGTGACCAGCGGGGCACCCACCAAAGGGGACGACCAGGGCGCAATCCCGGTAACCGAAATCTACAAGGTGATAGAGCAAATGGGAAAAAGAATGATTTCCATGGCAGAGCTTCCAGCCTTGATGAACAATGGAGGTGAACCTCTCACCAACGGTGCAGTAAGCTCTACCCCTGGAACCTCCATGGCAGGAACCCCAAGCATCACGCCGGTTTTGAATCTAGCCATGATGGCCAACCAATCACAAGTGGTGGCCCTAGATTCAAGCACGCAGGTGGGAAACTCCGTTGAGCTAACAATGCCCAAAGATGACTCGCGTCCCCGGCAACATGAAAAAAAGAAAAAGCCCTGGGACCCGGGGGTGGACATGTGGACGCTGGAAATGTGGGCCATGCCTACCCTCAGTGCCCAGAGCCCCAAGCAGATGATGAGCACCTGAAAGGGATGTCGCCGATGACCTGACCGATCTTCCCCAAGGGACAGAGGCCCACCCCACAAGAAGCCGAAGAGGACGCAATCTTTCCCTGGAGGCAAGCTACCACAGGCAAAAAGAGTGCGGCAGTTCCCCAAAGCAAGCCACCACGAACTTTCCCCAATGAGAAGCCGAAGGGGACGCAACCTCTCCCCAAAGGCAAAATATCACGACTGAAGGGAACGTGACCACCACACAAAAACAGACCACTGCGGGAGGCCCAGCTGTGGACGTGAGGGGTATGAACACGACAAAACCAACACCTGCACAGAAGAACTGGAGACGTGTGCCAAAGAAAAGTGAAAGATGGAAATCTACTGTGACCCATCGCTTGCCCAGCCTGGCTGCAAGGGAAGCTCAGACAATGATGCCAGCCTCCATATGAGGCCCTGGTCCGAAGATGCAGAACCCCGGCGACGTGGGACTCCTTCGACCAGGTAGAGAAGGCAGCCTCCTTGCGGCGACATCACAGGATCCTCCGACGAAGAGGGCAACTCCAGCAATGAAGCTGCCCCCCCAGCGATGCTCCAGGCCGGACAAGCAGGACCTCCGGAGCAGAGGTCTGCTCACCTCGACAGCTGGCGAAGAATGAGGCTCGCACAGGGGAAGATGAGGCAGGAGAGCTCCTCTGGCAAACTCAGGTCACGACAGGATACTCAAACACTAGGAGACAAGCGAGTTCCCCCTGCAGGCAACCAGAAAAAGAACAAGCGGGACTTTCAAATGTGACAGTCTGTGTCCCCATCCCTTATTGCCAATTCGAAGACAGTCCAGGACACCTGAACTACCCAAGCAATGGAAACAACACCGACCAGCAGAACCAACTGCCAAACAACTTCCCAATCCTTTGCATGACTGGGAATAACCTCATTGACTGGGCTCAGCAATTCCAGGTAATCCTGATGAGGAAGGGGGCTTTGCACCTGATCCAAAACCCACCAAAGAGACCATGGACCCTAGAGGTGGCCAGACTGCACCACAAGGTATTCTGTCTACTTTTGGGTTCCATCAACACTGCTATGTATGGAAATATCCAAAATGGGTTGTTTATGATGTCTGGGGGAAATTATATAATATGTTTTACTGCAGAAACAGGAGTACGACCTGCTTGCTATTAAGAGAGCTGTTCGCATACAAACTCAGGGAGGGAACCACCTTGAGTGAACACTTAATGAAATTAAACAACATGAGATCTGACCTCATAAGAAGGGGCAAGAGCATCACAGAACAGCACCTGATTAGCATTATTTACAACTCTCTTGATCCAAGCTGGGACTACTTCCTGACTCGATTGGACAATATGGGCAGTGACAATGCCACATTAGAATATATCACTAGGAAGCTCATAGCTGAGGATAATCTTAGAAGGGATAGAGCCATCATGTGCAGAGAAGGCAGGCCACACAAGAAGGTTAGTTTCACTGAGCAAGCGAGCTCAACCCCAGAGTGTTACACATGTGGATGTAGAAGACACATTAGAAGGGACTGTCCAAGATACAACAAGGATAAGAGGGCCACAGAGCACAACCCCTCATGTGATAGAACATGCCATGAAGGCACACTAAGACCGAGGCATGGGTCACAGGATGAATCCCCACGCAGGCACAGAGATGAAAAGATTAGAGATGACAGTCGGTGGAGATCGCCCAGCCCAGGAAGAGAGCCTAGGCTGCAGAGAGAACAAGAGAAACACAAGTCAGACTCCATAAACGTAGTCAAACACAGCAAAGGGGCTAGACACCATAGGGCAGACAGACCCAGAGACGCTCATCTGCAACACTGGCTGATTGATTCTGGGGCCGCCACCCGCACATCATGCCACAAGGAGATATTCAGTTCCTTCGAAGAAGACTCCTTCAGGATCAAGGTTGCCAACCAGGAGCATGCAAAGGTAGCTGGCAGGGGTGACGTGCACATTCCTGGAATTGGAATGGCCCAGAACGTGCTTTATGTTCCAGGAATTCCATACAACGTGCTAGCCACCACCAAACTCACAGAGGATCCAAGCTTGAGAATATTTTTTGGAAACAAAAAGGCATCCATTGAAAGAAGGGGAGAAGAAATAGGGAGCGTGGAGTTTATAGGCAGCCTACCATATTTCATAGCCAAGGAAGCTGACGAGAGGCAAGTCACAATAGGACTACTTGACCGCAATGATGGCGAGGTAATGCAAGAGTGCACCACAGATGATCCCAGGGAACACGTAGATGAGGACCCAGAAGGGGAGAAGGATACCCCCCACAATTCTACAAAAAATGAAGGGGTCAATGAGACAAAGCAAAGGACGCCAAGGATATCCATAGGAAAACCCACACACAACGAGTGTGCCCACCTACTACACAGGAAATTGGGACACATAGGATTCCCAATAGTCAAGAAAATGACAGAATGCTCTGAAGGGTTAAAGGTCAAGAACTGCAAGAACTAACTGGAGTGCTCCGTATGCAATAATTCTAAGTCTTAGACCGACCCATGACCAAAAACGTCCACCAGAAGATCAGACCATCCATTCCAGCTGGTGCACCTCAATCTCGGTGGGCCACTCAAAAAGTCCCTAGGCCAGAAGAGATTCTTCCTGACAATAGTTGATGACTTCAGCAGGTACGGCTTCATGTACATCCTCAAGAGCAAGGACGAGACCTTCAACAAATTCAAGGAATTCTGAAAGAGGGTACAAACACAACACAAACATAAAGCAGCTGATGACAGACAGAGGCTCGGAATTTCTGTCCAAAGAGTTTGAGAACTGAATAATCGAGAAGGGGATGCTGTACTTCAAGACTGCACCATTCTCAGCCTTCCAAAATGGAGTTGCTGAATGAAGAAATGGGGTACTCCAGACCATGATCAGGTGCGCAATCAAAGATGCAGGCCTGAGCTTCTCATATTGGGGGGGGGGAAGCACTGCTGTACTCCAACTACACCCTGAACAGATTGTGATCCAGTGTCGTTGGAAGGACACCCTATGAAGCCATGTACAACCGGAAACCCAAACTGGCCCACCTTCATGTCTTTGGAGTGCTCACAGATGTGCACATACCAAGACAGCTGAGACAAAAAGGGGACAGGGTAACGAGAAGACTAAGGTTCCTAGGGTATGAACCAGGTTCAAAGACGTACCAATTCCTAGACCACAACCTGAAGTTAGTGGTTTCCAGGTCGGCCGCGTTTCATGAACACACAAACTGAAGCAAAATACATGCAAATGAAATATTGACAAGTGATCTAGAACATGAGGAAGCCAGAGCACTGCTGCCCAATGCAGAGCCCAGCAGATCAGAAGATGCAACACATGATGAAATTGGGGGACAGCAACCACGTCTGAGCACTGCTGATGTTGGGGATGCTGAATTGCCAAACCCTCCAGAAGCAGCACCTAGAAGGTCAACCAGGTCAACCAAAAATCTAACCCCCAGAGAGCTGGAGGATTATATATTAGGCATAGATGCCTACCCCAAGATGCCCACAAGTTATGACGACATAACCAAGCTACCACCTGAGGAGCAGGACAAGTGGAGAGCAGCAATGGAAAAGGAGATGGAAAGCCTCAAGGCCCTTAACATATACACCCCTTCTATTGCCTAAGAGGCAATAGAAGGTGGGGATGAAGTGGGTATTCAAGGTCAAACAGCTAGAGGATAAGCAGACGCTATACAAGGCCTGACTAGTGGCCCAAGGTTTCACCCAAAGATACCCAGACAATTACGAGGACACATATTCCCCAACGGTGAAACCAGAAAGCGTCAAGGCCGCCCTAGTGATGGCAACCATACTTGGAGAACAATTGTACCAGTTTGACATACAGACAGCGTACCTACACGCACAACTAGATGAAGAAATATATATCAAGGCACCACCCGGCTTTGGACGTAACAGCGGAGAGACATGGTTGCTCAGCAAGAGCCATTATGGCGTCAAGCCGTCCGGCAGGAGATGGTACGAATGTCTGGCTGAGGCAATGGGACAATTGAACTTTTTCCCAGTCAAGGACGACAAATGTGTATTCTTAAGAAGATCATCGGAGGGGGTTGAAAAGGTCCTGGTTTATATTGATGACCTGTTGTATTTTGGAAAAAGCAAGTCCAAATGTGATGAGTTCGCCCAAGGCCTACAAAGCAAATTATCCCTGAAGACTCTGGGAGAGGTGAACAAATACCTAGGGGTACAAGTTTCAAGAATACCAAACGGCTTCACCATCTCTCAGAAGGAAAGGATAGTTGAATACCTTGACAAGTGTAACATGTCTGATGCCCACCCATGTGCGACACCCATGCAAATGGACTTCATGAAAAATGCCCATGAGGAGGGAGAGCCTTTTGAAGACATCAGCCTCTACAGATCCACCATTGGATTACTGCCGCACATCACCAACTAGACCTGGCCAGACATCACGCTGGCGGTGAACCTTCTTTCACGCCACTCCAGCAATCCAAAGACCCACCATTGGGTAGCTATCAAAAGGCTACTGAGGTACCTGAAGGGTACCATGGACACAAAGTTGCTGCTCACCCCTCAAGTAGGTGATGGAATCAATCTTTCATGCTATGCGGATGCTGACTGGGCCAGATGCACAAAGACCAGGAAGAGCACATCTGGCTACATAGTATTGCTAAACAGCAGCCCCATATATTGGCGCACTGAGAAGCAAAAACTGGTCTCCACCTCCACGGCAAAAGCAGAGTACATTTGTCTGTCCAACGCTGCAAATGATCCAATCTGGATAAGTGAACTGATCGCCCTTATCTGGGAGAGGCCCAATCTCCCCATTGTCTTCCATGAAGATAATAAGGCAGCCATAGACATAGCAAAGACTGAATCTGTAGGGCGGAAATCCAGACACATAGATATCAAGAACAGGAATGTGAGGGAGCTCATAGGGGAGGGTTTTATAGATCTGACACACTGTGTGACCAAGGAGCAGATAGCGGATATCCTGACCAAATCTTCCAGGCTCCATGCAGCCGCGCTCTCCCCGCCCCCACCACCGGCGGGGAGATAAAGGGAGCCTCCCGTGGCCCGGGAGGCTCCGAAGACGCCGCCGGAGCCGCAGCCGCGCTCTCCCCGCCCCCACCACCGGCGGGGGGATAAAGGGAGCCTCCCGTGGCCCGGGAGGCTCCGAGAACGCCACCGGAGCCGCAGCCGCGCTCTCCCCGCCCCCACCACCGGCGGAGGGATGAAGGGAGCCTCCCGTGTCCCGGGAGGCTCCGAGGGCGCCGCCGGAGCCGCAGCCGCGCTCTCCCGGCCCCCACCACCGGCGGGGGGATAAAGGGAGCCTCCCATGGCCCGGGAGGCTCCGAAAACGCCGCCGGAGCCGCAGCCGCGCTCTCCCCGCCCCCACCACCGGCGGGGGGATAAAGGGAGCCTCCCATGGCCCGGGAGGCTCCGAAAGCGCCGCCGGAGCCGCAGCCGCGCTCTCCCCGCCCCCACCGCCGGCGGGGAGATAAAGGGAGCCTCCCGTGGCCCGGGAGGCTCCGATAACGCCGCCGGAGCCGCAGCCACGCTCTCCCCACCCCCACCACCGGCGGGGGGATAAAGGGAGCCTCCCGTGGCCCGGGAGGCTCCGAAAACGCCGCCGGAGCCGCAGCCGCGCTCTCCCCGCCCCCACCACCGGCGGGGGGATAAAGGGAGCCTCCTGTGGCCCGGGAGGCTCCGAAAGCGCCGCCGGAGCTGCAGCCGCGCTCTCCCCGCCCCCACCGCCGGCGGGGAGATAAAGGGAGCCTCCCGTGGCCCGGGAGGCTCCGAAAACGCCGCCGGAGCCGCAGCCACGCTCTCCCCGCCCCCACCACCGGCGGGGGGATAAAGGGAGCCTCCCGTGGCCCGGGAGGCTCCGAAAACGCCGCCGGAGCCGCAGCTGCGCTCTCCCCGCCGGTGGAGATGACGGTGCGAGGAGGGATTCCTGCCTACCCTGGAACTCTTACACTGTTCTGGGGTTTTTAGGCTACTTGCAACTGTTGTGCAGTTGGAATTGAGGACTTTCCTTTCGTGCCCTCTGGCCTATGTATGTATTTTTGTATTGATCGTTTTAACTGTATTTTTTGATTAATTATTGTATTACTATTGCTGCTTATGTCTTTATTGCATTTCTGTATTTTTTGGTATTTTTGAAATTATATCCTTTGATTATATTGATCACATTGTTGCTATTGCTGTTATACTGTGTTTTATGGATCTTGTATTTCTAATATTTATTGTTAATTTGCTGTATTGCAACACTGTACCATTTGTAATTTTGTATACTGTATTTGATTTACTTGTTGTAAGCCGCCCAGAGTCGGCCCTGGTCGAGTAGGGCGGGGTATAAATCGAATAAATGAATGAATGAAATGAAATGAATGACCAAGCCAACACAGTTACCTGTTTGATAGCCTATGTATTAGTGAGTGAGAAAACATTGACCTTATCCATAATGCTTTCAGTTCATATGATATTAGAAGGGGTTTTGTTAGATGTAATATCACACTGCCCTGAACTACATATACCACAATGCATTGCCTATGTTACCCTACTCCTCTGACCTCACCTAACCCTATTAAAGGACCTTCGCTTACCCACTGACCCATTCCCTTTCTTGACCCTTGAGACCATCACTGTCTGCCATGCAGGCAGTGGAAATAAAGGACTTTAAAGACAAATGATTGAACCTGGCGTTATTGGGCCGAACCATCTGAAACTCTCTAACAGATCTTTTCAATTGTGACTGAATATGATAACCTCTGATTCAGTTAGAGTCAGGATATGTATTCACATTTACTACTGAAGTCAGCAAGACCAATTGTCTCCTTATTATGTAATCCATGCATTGTCTCTCCCTCCAACAAATTAGGTCCCATGCTTGTTTCAAGCACTTAGGCATGTATGGAGAAATAAAAACACTCTAAAATTTTGTAGTCATCAATTCTTAATAACTATGTAACATGGAAATCCAGGATTTGTTGTGCAACGTACAATGCAGGTATTAAATATTGCATAGAGGACTAGCTATTGTTTCTGATGCTGTTGCAGTGATGAATACCCATGAGAATTGCCTGTACAAAAAGCTGAATCAAAAGATAGAAATTGATACCTTATACTTTATCTTGTATTCAGTAACAAGCAATTTTCACATGTAAGTCAACTAGCATGTTATCAATAAAGTACTAATATCAAAATAAAACATGAATCATAAAACTAAGATAAACACTCTGCTTATATAAATGTTCTCTTTACTATATGATTGTGTAAAGTTGTCATTGCTTAAAAGCCAGTTGTATTCAACTAGGGTTCAGTGCTCATCTCTGCTTATAGCCAAAGTACAAGCACTGTCTGTGTCTGCAGACATTTCCATGGACATGTGGCAGGCATGCCTCAACAATGGAGTGCATGGGAAGCTGTTTACCTTCCCACTGAAGTGGTCCCTATTTATCTACTTTCAATTTCTTGCTTTTGAACTGCTAGGTTGGCAGGAGCTGGGACAGAGACGGAAGCTCACTCCTCCATGCAGCACCTGGGAATCGAATTTGAGGACTGGAAAATTATGTTGCCAAATCAATAGTTTTTAACATGTCAGTGGCAAAACCTTAGGTGAAAAGATGTCAGAAAGGTGAGTGGACAAGGTGTAAAATATTTTGGAATATTTTGGAATGGTAGCCATGTTAGTCTGTGTTTTAGGCATATCAGGAAGCAAAAACAAAAGCACTGTAGCACTTGAAAGACTAACTGCTATATTTTAAATGTGAGCCTTTGTGGATCAAGTCCACTTCATCAGACATAGAAATGAAATAGCAAGGCATGAGCTTAGATACACCAAATACAGAATCATAGAATGATTAAATCAGAATGACATTATATTGCAAATCAATACGTTTCCATGTGGGGAATTACAACACAAGCACCTGGCATTGAATGCTAATGAATTTAACCTCTGTGTTGCTATGTGAGCAGAGCGCATCCCCATTCTGTGAGACATGGTGTAAAAGGGAATATTATAAAGGTGGTATAATATAACAAAATATACAATATATTGCAGCATATAACAATCTGTGTATCAAACTTAATAAGGTGTAAAATAATATGTGCTTCATTCTGAATTGAAATCTTTACTGGAATAAATACCAGCTGTGATAGCATAGGCTTTTGAAAAATGGCCTAAAATGTACTTGCTTTTAAATTGGAAGGTCAACACTTTTAGTTTAACCAGAAGTACAGGATTTGATAGTGGTGTATTTGAAGTGATACATTGTTTTCCAGTTTTTCTCTGTGTTGTTAAAATTTAAAAATCAAGTATGTCCATATACCCTTACTAAAATATTAACTCTGTTAACAATTTGTACCTTCTAATATTTTGTGTTATTTCTATAAACCTTGTTTTGAAGTAGTTAGGAATGCCATGTATACTCACATATACTCATGTTAAATAAATGTTAAAAATGAGTCTGTGCTATGTTTATTGCCTCTCAAGTAATGTAAGAAGGTTCCACACCTGCTAATACCACATGCAAAGATGTTAGATCCTTGGAGAATTTGAATTTTGGCAAAGAAACTAAAATCTGGTTTTAGGGTAAAGGGCAAGTGTCTACTGTGCATTTTGCATAGTGAGTGTTAGGTCCCATTCAGGTCAAATTTGCTTTTTCCAAAATCTGTTCTCACAGAAGGCAATACTAAAAGTTATATTATTGCCCACAAAAATGAAAAGATTGTCAGGATCCTCTTACTCACAAGTAGCATCTCGGCCTCCTCGTGATGAGATCCTGCCTGATATTGCCTGCTCTTCTGGCTTAACAGTCCAGGCTTTTTAAGTTTGCCTTCTCACTCCTGATCTGGATCTAGGTGGTGAGCAAGGTCGCTCATAGGAAATCAATTAGTGTAGATAAGGTAGCACTGAGCCAAGTAAACACTCCAGTCATCTTTGGGTAATTCAAAAGTACATTGTAATCATAGTAAGTTACAGAAGAAAGTTCATCAGAAGTTCAGAAAGCATATCAAAATAAAGAAAGCTGTTCTATGGGGGAAGCCCTTCTGGCTTAAGCATCTACATGATTTCAGTTCTCCCTTGGCTCCAAGCATCAGGTCCAAGAGAGTTTCTTGGCCACCACCTTCTGGGTTTTATCTCCTCCCTCAGGATCCACCTCCTTGCCATTCCCCTAAAGGAATCCAGCCAATGACCATGCAGTATAACATGTCCATCACACATTAGGCTCCATCTCTTCCAACCCACAAGACCAGCATGTTTACACATTCCAATCCCTTTGGTATGTGAGAAAGGTTGAAATCTCCATCTTGGATGAGGCTAAAAACCAGGGCATAAATTCTGCCCTGACAAAGATAACTGAATTTATATGTCACTTCCACAAATTCTGAACACTTCCATTATTTCTGTCTGGATGTATGTACCAATACAATACATAAAGTTAAAATTGAGATATATATTGAAACAATAACAAGGAGGAAGGTGGCTTCTGCGTTTCATTTACTTTTCTGTAAGAGACAATTTGTAGAATAATTCTTTTAGATCACTGCCTCTTCAGTGTCAAAACCCACTTAGACAAAATAGCTGACATCAGGACAGCTGAAGCTCTGCTGAATTGAAATTTCTACCAGCCCATAGATGTTAGAAATTACATAGGACTATCCTCACCTTGCTGTAACAGAGGTTGTACCATAGACTGGAAGAAGTTTGGATCTGACAATAACTCATCCCCTCCTTCTCACTGTCCATTCTCTACCCCTTTCTAGCTTCTCTGTTGACCGATCTGATTAAGCACAGCAGTTGTACCAGCGAATCCTTGTCAGAAGATTTATGAAATCAGTTAGTGCAAGGATGTTCTTTCAGCAAAAAGCATTTCTGCTACCACTAGACATATCTACTTAATTTGAAACTGACTACAGCTGACACATCTTTAGTTCAGGTTGCACAACCTGATGAACGAAATCATTCTGGTTTTGTTATTTTTTCTAAAATGACTGTATGTTTGTCTGTCAGCTTGTTCCCATGTTAGTCTTCAGAACACTTGCACATTCAGAAAATGGGAGCATCTTGGTTGTTGTTTTTTTTAAAAATCCTGGGTGTATTTCTTGGAACAATAGAAGATTTTTTCCCCTTTCCCCCATCACCTAATATCACCCCATTAGTGATTATTTCTAAATCATAAACACAAGATGATATTATTAGCTTGCTAGTTAAGATATTTTCTGTTAAGATCTTTTTAATTATTTATTTATTGAATTTCTATACTTCCTATCTGGGTGTTATCCCACTCTGGGTGGTGAACAAACAGAAAATAAATAACAATAGCCAAACAAATCAAAACCCACCACCAACAATTACATCATTAACTAAACTAAACTAATTGGGGACAGAGGACATGGACACTGAACCTAACTGGCTAATCTATTAACAAGGGAACAATGCCTTTAAAGGCCTCCTCAAACAGGAATGTTTTTAATTGCTTTTTAAAGGTCGCCAGTTACAATATATCATGGAATAATTGAGTTGTAATGAGTCTAGAATTCCAACCACCTGCTTAAAGCAGGAACTGAAATCAAAGCAAATCTGACAGATGGTTGTCCTCCCCACCACCACCATGCCTCCAGCAGCACTCATCATCTACTGAGATAATTTGTTCCATTGCCACACCACTCTAACAGTTAAGAAGTATTTCATGATATTCCGCATATATTTGTCTTCCTGTTACTTGAGCCCATTATTAAATGTCCTGTATTCTGGGATGATTGAGAATAGATAATGCCCATCTTTATGACTATCTTTAAAATACTGTGTTTAAAAAGTGCTATCATATCCCCTCTCAGTCTCCTTTTCTCAAGGTTGAACATTCCCAGTTATTTCAGTCTTTCCTCAGAGGGTTTCCAGTCCTTTTTCAACTTTTTTAAACCTCTTCTGAACTAGTTTCTGTTTGCTAGCATTGTTCATGGAGCTTTACACTAACTTCTGTGAAAGATAGTTAGAGCTGTGGTGTCTGATTTTTGTAGATCCTCTCACCTGGATAGCAAACAATTGCCATTGTTTCAGAACTGGAGGAAGCCCTGGACGCTGAGCTGCCCCACCCCCGGGCCACCACCCCAAAGACTCCGGGAGCTCAAAAGGCGCGGAAGAGTGAGGACCGCTGAGAGACTCGGGCTGCGGTTCCACCTGCAGCAGTCCTGGAAGCTGAGCCGCCCCACCCCCGGGCCACCACCCCAAAGACTCCAGGAGCTCAAAAGGTGCGGAGGGGTGAGGACCATCGAGAGACTCAGGCTGTGGTTCCACCTGCAGCAGCCCTGGACGCTGAACTGCCCCACCCCCAGGCCACTGCCCCAAAGACTCCGGGAGCTCAAAAGGCACGGAGGGGTGAGGACCATTGAGAGACTCGGACTGCGGTTCCACCTGCAGCAGCCCTGGACGCTGAGCCACCCCACCCCCGGGCCACCACCCCAAAGACTCCAGGAGCTCAAAAGGCACAGAGGAGGGAGCGGCTGTGGACATGTGGCAGGCATGTCTCAACATTGGAGTGTAGGAACGCTGTTTACTTTCCCACCAAAGTGGTCCCTATTTATCTACTTGCAATTTCTTGCTTTTGAACTGCTGGGTTGGCAGGAGCTGTGACAGAGACGGGAGCTCACTCTGTCATGCAGTACCCATGAATTGAACTCCAACCTTCCTGTCAGTGAGTTCAGCATCTTGACCTCTTGAGCCACCTCAGTCCCTTGCTAGTGGATACATGGTATAGTTGCAGGAGACCTCATTATGTCTTGTCTGGCCCGGATGGGTAAATCCCTTGCTCATGTACAGAGTTGAACCTTGCAAACTCTTGCACAGGACTGCTACTTTGGGGGAGGCATATCCATGGGTGTTTCCAACTCTCTTCATGTGAACAGATGTTGAGCATACCACAGCGATGCCTCATGATATCAACTGAGTGTTCACAGGATAAAGTGGAATCTTTGTTTTATGGTATATCTCAAAAAACAGAAATCATTGCAATGTTTCTGGTTGAACTGGTAACCTTTCTCTTCAGGTATTGTCAATAATGCTTTTGATATACCTCTTATTCTAATTTGAACACTGAAAAAATAAATAGAATTGCTATGCATCCCAGATATCCATTGGTGCAACGTACTCTAGGAGGCTAAGGAATATTTAGAAAGTCAAAAGAAACTCCTATTGAATGGGAAATGGAGTAGTATTTGTGAAGAAATCATTATGAAAGCTACTATTAAGCATAGTAAGGTTAAAACTGAACAAAATAGGTTAAATTGTATTTTTTGGTCAAAGATTGTGATAAAAGGTAAGCTGTCATAAAGGTCAATAATATTAAAGAGAATAAAATATAAAGAATCCTTTGGAGAGAAAGATGGAGATATAAAACATTAGATTTTGTGAAGTTGTTAAAGGTAAAGGTTTCCCTTGCTCGAAAGCCAGTCGTATCCGACTCTAGGGTGCAGTGCTCATCTCTGTTTCTAAGCCAAAGAGACAGCGCTGTCTGCTTCTGCAGATGTTTCCATGGTCATGTGGCAGGCATGACTAGACACCGGAGCGCACGGAACACTGTTACCTTCCCACTGAAGTGGTCCCTATTTATCTACTTGCAATTTCTTGCTTTCAAACTGCCTGGTCAAAGCCCAATTGGAAATAGTTCAGATCTAATGAATACAAGATCAAATGAGGGTGAATTCCTAAATCATAGCCCTGTGTTATTTTCAAATAGGTAAGATATCCAGGATTGAAAAGACAATGAATAGGAGAAGTCTCCCAGTCTGAAATATTTGCATGACTCTTCACAGTTCTTGATATTCAAACTTTTCCCATATAGGATTCTTTCCTGCTAACAATTTGATGATATTCCTTAAATGATATGCTATGTAATAATTTTTAATACATGATATTTCTAATCCCCCTTCCTTTTGTGGTAGATACCAAAGGTTTTTTTTGGGGATCCTCGCCTCCCCACCCCCCATTACAGTAGTCATTAATCAGATTTTGAAAACTCCTAATTTCATTCTAGTTAAGGTGAATTGCTAATATATCCAACAAAAAAATTATTTTTGGTAGTATTTTCATCTTAATTAAGGCATTTCTGCCAAACAAGACAACCTTAACTATTTGTATTGTTTGATTTTTTCTTTAATTTCTATTAATAATTTCTGTAGTTCAGTTTCTTTAAGTTGTCAAACTTGTTAGAAATATTTATTCCCAAATATCTGAGTTTGTCTTTAATTTGTATTTTATAATTATCTTTTATCTTTTTCTGTTCTTCACTATCCAAATTAAAAACTATAGCTTCTGATGTTTCCCAGTTCACACTTAAGCCAGTCAAATCTTGGAAATTCTTTAAATGCAACTGTATTCTTGGTAATATTTTTTACGTTTTTTTTACTATTGTTTTTTACTATCGTCGACGTACATGTTGACTTTAACAGTGTTTACACCTTCCACTTCCTTTTCTTCTCTTAAAGTGTTTGCTAAAACTTCCATGGCCATAATAAATACATATCTTTATTCGACTGTCAGTCAGCACAAAATAACACACAGAGATTTAAACTAACATTTAAGTCTAACAATCTTTACCTTTGGGATATACATACTCTATGTTAATAGGCCCAAGTCAATACTGTCAATTTTAATCTTGCAACGTTTGAGTGCCAAAAATTGGAATTTAGAAACTCGTATGGCTGACAAAGCAGCAACGCTATTCAAGAGAAATCGAACCTGATTTTCTCTAGGCTCAAATCTGATTTGGCAAAGAAGAGGAGCTATGAGTATTTGTCTAATGTCAGCATAGAAAGGACAATTCAGAAGGATATGCTCAATTGACTCAACTGCTTTCTGGGGACAGAGACAGGTTCTTTGGGCATATGGTAAACCTTTGTATCTTCCCAATAGAACAGCTGTATTGAGGGTGTTTAATCTAGTGGCAGTATAAAGTCTGTGATATTCCACATAATAAATTTCGGCCAAATATGGAGCTGGAGTGCTTTGCCAAATCTGGTCCCCCAAATACATCTCTGGTTTCAAAAAAGCAATATCCTCTTGCTTGCCGATAGCGCTCAGCCTTTGGGCTATTACATGGCCATAATAAATAAGCTTGCCAATAAGGGATCGTCCTGCCTTCTTTTTCTTTTGTGTCCCAATCAGACCCTGGCCTGCCAAAATTAAACCACTTTCTTCACTTTGTCATTGCTGAAACTTAAGTCCTCATCAGTGCATGTTTCTGGCAGTAATTGGCAGACAAGTAAATGAGCTGGATTCTGTATCTCTCCACATTCACACCACGTGTTGTTGTCCACCTGCAGCCCTCGCTTGAGCATGTTGGTAATACTTTTAAGGACTCCAATCCTCAGCCTATTCAGCGTTCTCCAAGTGATGTAGGGAAGGTTGAGTTCCTCAGCTATATTTTCCTTTAATGTTGTTCCATTAATGTTGTAGCTTGATGAGATGAGTAGAAGAAAGCAAGAATCAGCTTAGCAAGCAAGATAAAATAATGTAGACTATATAAAGAGTCATGGAGGTGCAGTGGTTTA
Organism: Bradypodion pumilum; assembly: GCA_035047305.1. Classification (NCBI taxonomy): domain Eukaryota; kingdom Metazoa; phylum Chordata; class Lepidosauria; order Squamata; family Chamaeleonidae; genus Bradypodion; species Bradypodion pumilum. Next base: position 211,723,742 of record JAWDJD010000003.1, on the reverse strand, counting down.
AACTGTTGTACTGCAGCCATAACATTGTGAGTTCCTTCCTGATGGGGATCAAGGTTGACTCACACTTCCATCCTTCCAAGGTAGGCAAAATGAGTACCCAGTGTGTTGGGGGTAAAATGCTAATTACCTTGTGAACTTCCCAGAGAGTGCACTAGGTGCTATGGGGTGGCATATAAATGTAATTTCCATTACTATATATTGTCTGAAAAATAATTAAAAAATCAATGCAGAAAGTGTGGACAGCTAAAGAAGAAAATAAATAAATAAATAAATTGGTGTGCACTAGAATAGGATGCAATTGGGAAAAAATATGACAATGTTAAATTATTTGTGTGGGTGAGTGAATGAGTGAATGAGTGAGTGATAGAGATATTGTGCAATTGCCGTCAGGCTTACAGGAACCTTATTAGGTTTTTACAAACTATTTCAGATGTTCAGTTGCACAAAAATATCAGTAATTGAACATTAACTATGATACTTAAGTTTGGGACTTCAGCTCACAATTTTGGAATTCTACCTAAATGAATAAAACCTACCTAAATGAACAGTGCAAAGAAATAGAGGAAAACAACACAAGAGGCAGGACTAGAGATCTTTTTTTAAAAATTGGGGAAGTCAAGGGAACGTTTAAACCTGAAATGACCATGATAAGGGACAAAGACAGCAAGGAGTTAGCTGATGCAGAAGAGATTAAGAAAAGATGGAAAGAGTACATAGAGGAACTCTACAAAAAGGACCTTAATACTCCTGTTAATAACAATGATGAAGAAATTTAACTTGAGCCAGACATCCTAGACAGTGAAGTCAGAAAGGCCCTAAAAAACACTGCAAACAACAAAGCCAGTGGAGATGATGGTATCACAGCTGAATTTTTCAAAGCCATAACAGATGATGGAATCAAATGATTGCATTCTATATGCCAGCAGATTTGGAAAACAAAACAGTGGCCACAGGATTGGAAAAGATCAGTATATGTTCCAATCCCAAAAAAGGGCAATGCCAAAGAATGTTCAAATTATTGAACAATTGTGCTCATCCCACACGCTAGCAAGGTGATGCTCAAGATAATACAGGATAGACTTCAGCAGCACGTGGAGAGAGAATTACCAGAAGTGCAGGCTGGGTTCCGAAGACGCAGAGGAATTAGAGACATATGTTGGATCATGGAGAAAACAAAGGAATACCAGTCTACTTCTGTTTTATTGACTACAGCAAGGCCTTTGACTGTGAGGAACACAACAAAATGTGGCAAATAGTTAAAGAGATGGGAATATCAGAACACCTTATATGCCTCATGAGAAATCGTACATGAGTCAAGAAGCAACAGTTAGGACAGAATACGGAATGACGGAGTGGTTTGGAATAGGGAAAGGAGTAAGACAAGGCTGTATTTTATCACCCTGTTCATTCAAATTATACACTGAGCACATAATGTGCAACACAGGGATGGAGGAATCACAATATGGGATCAAAATTGCTGGGAGAAACATCAACAATTTGAGATATGCAGATGATACCACCCTTATGGCAAAAAGAGAGAGAGACCTAAAGAAGCTCCTGATTAGGTTGAAAGAAGAGAGTGCAAAAGCTGGCTTGAGACTCAATATCAAGAAAACCAAGATAATGGCAACAGGCCCTATCAGTCCCTGGAAAATAGAAGGGAAAGTAGAAGCAGTGACAGATTTTACTTTCTTAGGATCTAAGATCACTTCAGATGGGAATTGCAGCCATGAAATAAAAAGGTGACTGATTCTTGGGAGGCAAGCTATGAGAAACTTGGAGAACATAGTGAAAATTAGAGACATCACATTGCAAACAAAAATTCATATAGTCAAAGCAATGGTATTCCCTGTAGTAATGTATGGGTGTGAGAGCTGGACCATTAGGAAAGCTGAGCGCAGAAGAATAGATGCCTTTGAGATGTGGTGTTGGAGGAGAGTTTTGAGAGTTCCCTAGACAATAAGGAGAACAAATAATTCAATCCTAGAAGAAATCAACCCTGACTGCTTATTAGAAGGTCAAATAGTAAAGATGAAGATGAAGTACATTGGACTTCAAATGAGAAGAGAGGATTCACTTGAGAAAGCCTTTATGCTGGGAAAGGTTGAGGGCAAAAGAAGAAGGAGGCAGCCAAAGATGAGATGGCTAGATGGCATTGTAGACATAATGGGCACAGAGCTGTGTGGGTTGAGGAGGATGGTGGAGGACTGAGGTGCCTGGAGGACAATGGTCCATAGGGTTGCAAAAGGTCGGAATCGACTGTGCGACTGCAGAACAACAAATGTAATCCTATATTAGATACCTAGAATTAAACAAAACTGATTGGTGTGGAACTTCTACTGTGTCACTAATGGCATTTAACCTCAAACTATCTCTGTGGTCTTCACTGATCTCATAACTACAAATAATTTATGTGCTTTGATTCAGATTCCTGCATTGATCATTTGGTTGGAGTCAGTGTCCTCATAGGGCTTTTTAATCCAATTATTCTATAAGCCTATGATTCATATGAAAGAGGGAGAAATGAAAATAATGCATCTCTTTTGTTTTCACTCATTCATTTGAACCTAATGTCTGTAAAGTCACTGGAGTCATGCTCAATGAAAAAGTGTTGTGATAGCTGCCATTAATAGGCAATCAGAATGCCACCTTAAGAAATACATTCAGCACTGTACTTCACATATGAATATTACCTGCCAACAGCTAATGTGTTACGCACAGTGGTGGGTTAAAAAAAATTACTAACACACTGTGGGCGTGGTATGTGGTTGTGGCCAGGGGAAAAGCCCTGTGTTGCACTTGAGTGAGGACTACTTTATTTTAAAACTTGGATGGGTGGAGCCAGCCAGAATTTCTGCTACCAGTTCTGGTGAACTGGTGTGAACCTGCTGATGCCCACCACTGGTTACACACCATGGGTACAGATATATTTTGTGACAACTAGCTAGGAGTCAAGTGTTGAAAGGTTCTTAAATGGTGGTAGACACATGTGCTAGTTGTCATCAGCTGCAAATTGTATCCGAGAGTGCATTTTTCCCCTGAAACCGAAAAAATGCCATTGACATGAATTTGTTTAAGGTAGATTCCAGCTTGTCATTAAGTGGGTTACCCTGTGATCTCGGAGCCATCTCCTGTGGCACATATGAAATGAGACATACAGGATTTAACATTGGGACTGCAATGGACTGCCACAGCCTTGAGGTTATAGACAAGGTGCCCCTTCACAGTCAGTCCATCTGGCATGGCCTCTTCTGCCTCCATGACAATTGGGAATCAGTTTCTCCTCCGCTCATTTTGCTGTTAGGACCAATATGATGGTTTCCAGTGACATTTCCTCCACTGATGGAACCATCACTGCACCTAAAGGGGCTCATCTGCCTGTGATTATACAAAAGAGGAAACAATGATCCAGGTAATTACAGACCTATCTGTCTTTTTGAAATAGCATCAAAAGTGTATGCACCACATCTGTAGGAAGATCAAGTTGAATCTAATAATATCACAAAAGAGAAATCTGACTACAGCTAGGGAAGAAATATTCCTGGTCATTGCTATATTCTATATCACATCAAAAATATCAATTGGCTAAATAAATAGGTGTATGCAATATCTGAAGACCTTTCAGCAACATTTAGTACAATAAATTGCAAAAGGTTTTTGGCAAAATTCTGGAGATCTTATATCTATCAATGATTGTTTAATAATAATTGCATGCCATCAAGTCAATTCTGACTTGTGGTGACCCTTTCAAGGGTTTTGTAGCTAGAAAGTACTTATAATCCATTCTTCTAGGGAAATGCTCGCCCAGAGCCACATCAGCTGGCTCTTCTGAGATACATAGTGGGAAATCAAACTCTTAACCTCTGGCTTTGCTGCCAAATACCTAAATCACTGAGCGATCCAGCCAGTTCAGTTATTATTTACGCATCAGCATTTTATACTCTAATTCCTAGGCTGAGAATAGATTCTGATACATATGCTGTGGATAGCCTTGAATGGGCAACTGTCAGGCTTAATGCTTAATTCTAAACAAGTACATCAGGGTTGTTTATTAGCTTTCCTTCTCTTCAATTTATATGTAAATGAGGTAAACTTGGAATTTAAACAATCCAAATTTTCCTCTGCTTAGCTTTTGGCCCATACACTATCCATATTGAAATGAAATTGTATAGATTTGTTATCATATATTAAAACTAGAATGAGGTGTTTGCTAAAAGATTTGGTGACAATTTGTCACACAGAAAAAAATCATAACTTGTATACATAACTTGTAGTACCAGTATGATGTAAATCATTCAAGAAAAGATGCACAATTTGGGGTGCTTTCTTATAAGCATAAGTCGTCTTTGAATGGACAAGTGATTGAGCAGTTTAGACACTTTACTCCCTTGGTAATAAACTGACCTGTGTTTGATTAGAGCTGAAGGTGCTCATATGTTCATTCCTGCTGTGAGCGTATACATAGGTAAAATGCTGCCTCAGATGACTTAAGGCAAACAAATTTGGCATCCAGAAGAAAAACAAAAATCTAAAAGCCATGAAGGTGGTATCTGTTGATTCCGGTGCTTAAGAAGCATTCTGACCAGCAACCCCTCATCAGTTATCTTCGGCGAGATCACGTAGTTGTCAAGCTGGACCTCATACATCGGCCATGAGTCTGGTCTTGAGACATCGAATGGTCCGAACGGAGCAGGAACAGTGGCAGCCATTGGGATACCATCCTCGTCGCCAATGTTGAGTCAGGTGCTTAAGAAGTATTCTGACCAGCAGGATCGGGTCAAACACAAGTGATTTATTATTCAGCTCATAATACCGGACTGGGGAACACATACAAGGTGGCTGGCTTATATACAGTGGAAACAGCAGTTACACAGGTTGATATATTTTGGCAGGCTTCCGGGAAAGCGGGGAAGTTTGTACTGACGAATCAGCAATTCGGACAGACCTTTGAAATTGGTGCCTTTGCAAATGGCACACAAATAGCGCTGTAGACATGGTGCCAAAGCGGTTATAACAATTAACGCTTGGACATAGCAGTATCTGAAGTGTTACCTGCATTACTACTTTCACTTCAGCAAATAATATTAAAGAAGACACAAGACTATGGTGGTACAATGTTATATTTTTAAAAATTATAAAGGCAGAGCAAAATTTAATCAATTTGTACAAACATTTGGATAAATACCTATCACAGAAATGTAAATGGTATCATTTGAACATAAATCAATAAAGAAAAGACATTCTGTTTGAGACATATGTCTTTGACCTATGAGGAAATGTTGTTTAGCTTAGAGAAGAGAAGGATGGGAGGTGGTATTGTAAGGTTTAAATTCTCCTCTCAGAGCTTCCAAGGAAGATGGGTGAGGTGAACCCACCTGGAAGATGTCTAAGCTAAGCTTTCATGACTTAACTTAACTGGCCCTTCCCTCCTTCAGGGCCTGGAGAGGACTAGGGCAGTGATGGTGAACCTTTTAGAGACCGAGTGCACAAACTGTGATGCAAAACCCACTTATTTATCTCAAAGTGCCAACACAGCAACAGGGGAGGAAGGAAATGCTCCTGCTGGACTGCTGAGCAGAGAGGCAGAGTGAACTCTTTGTTGGGAGGGAGAGGAAGTGCTCCCATTGGGCTGCTGGGCAGAGGGGTGGGGCAAACTCTTTGCTGTGGTGACTGCATGGGAGCCCACAGAGTGGGCTCTGAGTGCCACCTCTGGCATGTGTGCCATAGGTTTGCCACCACTGGACTATGAAATACTGAGCTTCACAGTCCTCTGGTAGCGAAGAGAAAAACAAAACACACTCCAGCCATTTTCTTCAGTTTATCAAAATGTTTAAAAAGGCAAGTTACAGAGTATTTCAGACAAAAATAGGCAAGTTTGGCAATAGCAAAACAGAACAGTATTAGATCCTCAGATACGAAAATAATAAAGCCTATTTCGTTGTCACTGTATGTAGTGCATGATTAGTTCTGTTCTAATTATTTCCCTTATGACTTCATTCCTGATTTTATTCCATCTAGTCACTCCAAAAACCTTCCTCAAACATCTCATTTCCATAATGACCAACTGTCATTTATGTTTTACTGTTGTTGTGAGTCCAATCCTTATGCTGAATTTGAGAACCTGGTTGTGATCAATAGGCTGTTCCATTTTCCACCTTTTTCTGCACACTCCCATACAGCCTTTTATCACCTCTCTCTTCCTGAACCCCAGGTCATCACGATCTTCTAATACCGTGATCATTTTTAGTTGGGTAGCATGTTTAAGTAAAGAGCAGTTACTGCCTGGATATGCCTGTTAAATTGACTGAGACAAAATCATATAGTAAAATTCACACAAAGCTTTATTTTCCAATAAGCATTTCAGATAAGCATTGTATAGCATTATACCTGTATAAAGACAAGAAAAGAAACACAGAGATATATAGTTAGTGAGGGTCCCCTTAGAATTACCCTAGAGGGTTCATTTTAGGGATGGGTGTTTTGCTCCCCCCATGGAATTGAGTTCAATAATGAAGCATTTCTGCCTCAAGCTAGAGAACCAAATTGCTTAAGAAAACTGTAGTTTATATAGAGTAAAAGTGTCTCTCTGCTCCCCTTAGGAATCCTTCTTATCTGATATGAAGACCTTATTTGGGCAAGCTTCTAGAAGCTTCTACCTTCTCTCTTCCCAGGAGTTGGAGTTGTGTGCAGAGATAGGAATAGAGATGTGTGCATAACTATGTGCTGTGTGCAGAAATAGAGCAGAGAATTTGAACTGTGTAGTAATAATTGCCCTTGAGCTGACAAGGCCTAGCAGAGTCCTTGCTTAGCGTGACTGCTTTAAGAAAAGTGCAGGAAATTCAAGATCACAACAATTGTAAGTGTCCATGTTTGGCACTGGTAACATAAGGTGGGAATAAATATGTTTTTATGAGGTGTTTCTTTGTGCTGGTCAGTACTGCCATATGTTGTAAGAGTGGAGATAATTGTTCCAACATTTGGTTTGCCTTACTATGCCATATGTTAATGCTTCAATGTACAATGCAGATCACACAGGTTCTATAGGTGAATTTTGGGGATGTGGATGGAATATCAGCTAATACTGTAATGGCTGTACAAATATTAAGAGTGTAAATAAATTTGTTGTAAATTCAATATCCTGATATCCCAGGTTCCTAAGGAAAACTAGATCAGATTCATAGATATACAAATTTTGTCCTTAGTAGGACTTATTTAGAAAGGCATTTCTAATACCTTGATTTCACAGTACAGTAATACCCCAGACAATGACAAAACTTGGTCCCACAAGTTGTGTCATTGTCCGATTTTTGTCGTTGTCTGGTGCATGCATGGGTAATGCCAAAATAAGCCCAGGTGCCTCTGTGAGGTTTGGGGGAGCCAATCTGCACTGGTTCCAATACCCCCAACCTCCCGAGGAGGTGGGGTAAGGCAAAATGCCAGCTGCAGGTTTTGTCTTGCCCCACCACCCCGGGAGGTCGGGGAGCATTGGAAACAGCACGGACCACCTCTCCAGAGACTAACAGAGGCACCTGAGCTGGCGGAGAAGCCAAAATGGATGAAAAAATTCTGCCGGGGGACTTTTTCAATTGCAGCCAAACTTTGGGGCTTCGCAGGATGGCGAGGATGGAAGGGATCTTTCCTTCCCATCCTTCTTGAACCTGCAGAGCTGGTAGAGAGGGGTGATGGCAGCCCCAGACACACCGATATTAAAGAGGACACTAGCAGGGTTTGTGTTGAGTGTGTGGGATCAGATCATCAACAACTTTCATGCACTGTGCTGCTATTTTCTTACTCAATTAGCAAAATCACAATCCAAAGGCCAAACGGTACAAAATGTCCAAAATATAGAAACAACCATTTGAGGCAAAAATGAGTGAAGGAAGTCTGTTTATTCTTATTGGTAAATGGCTTGTTCAAATATCCAAAAGGTAAAGTATAGTCTTTCAAAGTCAGAAATAAAGTCCACAATCCAGCAATTCAAAAGTAAAACTACATTTTATATACTCCAAAAAGAACAGTCATTCTTATAACGTAATAATTCAAAAAATAAAGTTTCTTTTCATCAGTTCCAAAAGGTAATATAATGTAATTATTCAACCTTCAGTCATGATTCAAAAATAAAGTTTCAGGATGACCAATCGTCTCATGCATAAATTCCATATTAGAACCGCTTGCCAAATATTTAGATCACTTTATTAGTCCGTTCGCTAAAGCAACACCATCTTTCATACATGACTCTTCTGATTTCCTCACACAGGTTGAAGGTGGTTCTGTGCCACCAAAAGGTAGATACTCTCAATGAATGTGAATTCCTTGTATTATAACATCCCCATTGAAGAGGCAAGGAGGGTAATTTTTAATGTGTTTAGTTCCCATCCTCTACAGACACCACCAACCCATTTTCTGATGGACCTATTAGACCTATGTCTCGAAAAAAAATATTTTCGATTTGATGGTGAATTTTTTCCCAAGTAAAAGGTATAGCGATGGGTAGCACATTGGCCCCCTCAGTTGCAAATATTTAAATGATTGAGTTTGAAACCACCACTATTTTAACTTCGGCAGTCAATCCCCTTTTCGAACACATCGTTATTTACAATAACAATATTGATGATCTTTTTTATTTTGGATGATTTTGAGCACATAACACCTTTTATTTCATGGGTAGGAGGTTTGAACCCCAATTTAAGTTTCAGCCATGTGTCCAGTAGGACTTCCTTACCGTTTTTCGACCTTGTAGTTTTTGTGAATGAAGGACATAAGATCCTTACCAAACTAAATAGGAAGTCCATGGATCGTAATGCACATCTTAACTATCAATCTTTTCATCCCATCCATCTACAGAGAAATATCCCATACAGTCTAATGTCACAGGCTAAAATAAATTCTACCTTAGACAGGGATTTTAAAGAGGCCACCCAAGAGCTTACCAGCAGCCTAACAGCAAGGGTTTATCCATCAGATATAATTAATAAGGCTTTCAATAAGGTAGCGGACACACCCAGAAATATTTTTTCAAAAGTAAACAACAACCTAATGATGGTAAATTGTTTTGGTCCATGGAATATTCGCCAATAGCATAAAGAGGTCTATTTTAAGGCATTGTCACATTGTTTCTGACATACCGGGCTGTGAAGCCCATCCTAAGATAGCCTTTACATGAACCAGAATGATTGGAAACATGGTTTCCTGCAGTGACTGTTTGATTAGACCTTCTACTACTGAATTATTAACTGGACATTATAGGTGCCAGCATTGCACCTACTGCAAATTTACCTGGGATGCAAATGAAATCTCCTTACCCCACCTGGGCTTTTCTCAGAAATTATGCAGTTTTTGTAACTGTGGAACTAAGTTCTGTATTTATCTGTTTTTTTGCCCCTGTGGACTTATTTATTAATCATGAACAAGTGGATGTCATTGGTGTCTGGTGAGGATATAAATTTTGCACCATTCTCATTGGTTCCGTTATATCCCTAAGCCTCACTGTGACAATTAGATTCTCCAATAACAAAGTTTATTTGGTTATAAGTAAACTTGTCCAGTTCATTAAAAATAAAATTTGCTTCTGGTAGCTTATAGACTGAGGTAACGGAGAATTGTGGGGTTTGGATGGTGATAATTTCAATGTTGTTTGTTTCCATCAACACAGCTGATATTATGCTGAGGCCAGGTCTAACAAAAATTGCACTCCCATACTGGTTGTCTGGGCACCCAATCACTAGCTCCATTCCAGCCACTTTGGGTCTGTATTTTGCTGTCCCCCAATATGTTTCCTGCAGCAGAAGTATGTCCCACTTGTATTTCCTGCACATATCTGCAAGGATGACACTATTATTACTCAAAAGTCGCTCAATTTTGATTGAGATCATTGTTACAGTTAGTCTTCACAAAGACCATTCTGGTGGGTTCATTCTTCAGTTCCTTTGGCATCATCTTGTGTTAGAAGGATTAGCCAACAAGGTTAATTGTAGTGATCTAATGTGACGTTCTCCGTCTGTTAGATATGTTTGCTTTATTGTAAAAACTCTATTATCTTTCTGTCTTTTACCATGTTATTAAGGTGACTTTTTATTTGTGTTTCTTTTATTTAACTAGCATTTTTTGCCTGGCCCTGCTGCCAACCTGAGCGGACCAGAGGGGCTCTCTAATTGTTCCATCTGCCAGAGGGGCTCGCCTCTCTGGCACATGAAGGAGGGCCTTTTCTGTGTCTGCACCAGCCTTGTGGAACCTCCTGCCAGTAGAGTTGCGGGAGCAGATGGAGCTGCTGCCTTTCAGAAGATAATTTTAAAAACCTGGTTGGCGGGGCAGGTGTGGGGCTCAGATGGAAGAGTGGCCCCCACCTGATGGTTTATAACCCCCCCACCTTTTTAATGTGGGCAGTTTTAATGTGGTTAGTTTTAATAGGTGGGTGGGTATGTTGGGGTTTTTAATTGTTTTTAATATGTATGTTTTAATCTTGTTGTGAGCTGCCCTGAGTCGGGTTCACTTGATTGGGCGGCATAGAAATTTGAACCATAAATAAATAAATAAACTTGTGTGTTGGTGGTTGGGGTGGATTTGGGGCGCGCACACACACACACACGCAACACAACCACACATGCAACACAACCACACACACACAGCACACACAACACACACACATACACAACACAACCGCACACACAACACAACCACACACACATACACAACACAATCACACACACAACACAACCACACACACACACAAAATACAAACACAGAGAGAGAGGAAGAGAGGGGGGAAGAGGGAGAGGGGGGAGAGAGAGAGAGAGAGGAGGCTGCAGGTGTGGAGGCTGCACCCGGGTGAGTGGGGAGGGAAGGGGGGAGGTGGAATCATTTATTTCCCCCTTTCCCTGCCGTGGTGGGAAGGGAGGCCTTTGTTCCCCCCTCAACTGTTTCGATGGTTTTTTGTCAACCTTCAAAACAGTTGAGAGGGAAATACAAAGGCAGCAGGCAGCGTTTCGTGAGGGGAGGCGCTCTCCCTTGCGGATCACTGGCTGCCGCTTTTGTATTACGCCCACCGCTGTTTCGTGTCAGCTCTTGAAACAGCGGTGGGGGTAATACAAAGGCGGCAGCCAGCGATCCGCCAGAGAGAGTGCCTCCCCTCATGAATTGCTGCCTGCTGCCTGCTGCCTGCTGCCTTTGTTTTTCCCCTCAACTTACCCCAGGGTGGCAATCCACTGCGTCCACCTTCGGCATCCTAGCGCTCCCACTGCGTGAGGCATTTTTTTATTTTGCACATGCTGGCTTTCCTGGCCTCCTCTGCACTCGCATCCTTCAGCCTGATTGGCTGAGGGGTGGTGTGGCGCAGAGGATGCTGGGACATGTATATTTTTTTGTTCGTGTTTGTGGGGCATTTGCCCCACTCTCTGTTTTGGGACCCTTGCAGCATTGTGAGTTCGGTTTTAAGGTAAATGTGGCCGGCTCAGTACAGGATTGTTGGGCCAGGTGTGGCGCTAATGCCGGACACTCACCACCCATCCACCTTCTTATAGGTATAGATGGCACCTTTTCATATCAGTGTGTATTTCAAAGGGTTTTAACAGAAATCTCGGTTTTGTTTTATTCATGGTAGAATTTCTTCTTCTCTTTTGATAGGTTTCCTCAGTTTATGTACCTGAACAGGTTTTTATTTGCATTTGATGTGGCCATTATGGCTGAAGCAACAGTGAGGGAAAACACTTGTAGTTGGAATCTATTTTTTTTTTCATTGTTCAAACCTTCTGTATTTAAACTTAGAATCAGTCCAAGGTAAATATTCCCCCAAACTTAAACGGTTTTGATTGGGTTAAGCAAATATATTTAAGTGAAACAGTCCATAACTCAAACAGTCTATGAAAAGTCTGTGAAACAAAGCAACTGCTATTGTCTGGCATACATACCCAGGCATAACTTTACATTAGGGGTTGGCAAACCTTTAAAGTCGGTTGCTGAGTCACACTCCCTCAGACAGTTGAGGGTCCGCAGCTGTCATAAATGTGTTTATGGCTGCTGTAAACATGTCCATGGCCGCTTCCGGTGGCGGTGGTGGCAGCAGTGCAGCAAGGGTTGGGCCAGAATATTTGGCACTGCAGGCCGGATTTGGCCTGTGGGCTGTAGGTTGCCAACCTCTGTTTTAAATTATGCAAAGATGAATAGGAGTTCAGCCAGTTTCTGAAAAGCCATTAAATTTACAGCACTAGGAATTATGTTAATCACTCACAGATGGGGAAAAATGAGATTCCTCATCCTTGTCCATAAGAAAGAGACAGGCAAGGATTTACTTCACAAGGCATCAATGCAAACTTACAATCACATTGGTGGGAATTATATAAAGTCAGGATAACTGAACAAGCCATACATCTATTTATATAAAAGAGAGATGTACATTTGTATGTCCAGACATCGATCCAACAGCCTCCAACCATCCAACCCCAATTTCAGCACACATGTACCTTGCATGTCTGAGTTGTGAATTGTCTGGGTCCTGAGGCTGAGGGTGGGGTGTTGGTCCCACAAATTGGACAAAAACAAAAAAACTACAGGCCTCAGCCAATCGGAAGGCCAGCCCGAGAGTGCAGAAAAGGCAGGACAATGGACGTGCGGGAGAGGCAGGGCAGTGGTCACATAGTCACCAGGCCAACGGCTGCCAGACAAGGGAAACTTGAACACCTGTGGCCAGGTAGCGCCAGACCGATGAGTCAAGGCTGCAACAGGCGGCCACCGCAACCACCGCAGCAGTGGTGACCATGAAGATGACCCCAAATGGGCTGCCCACTGGCGGAGGAAGCACAGGAGCATGCTGAATCGCTGGCCATTGGCCAGGACCAGCCCTTCCATGCCTCAGGAGGGGTTGGGAAGGGAGAGCAGCCAGGGTGTATACTACAAAGAGAGAGGGAGAGGTAACACCCAAAAATGCAGGGCAACAAAGAAAAAGTGAATGCTACTTTAATGTCAAAAATACGTCATAGAAATGAAACAACTAGGAGGAGCAACAACATCAGGGGGCTCATGCGAGACCATAAAGCTGTATACCCAATATAAATAAATATTATATATGATGTTTGTACCATTGCAGAATCTTGATAAAGACTCAGAAGTATCCCATTTCAACCGGATGGATGGATATCGACCTTGCAATTCTGCTTAATTCACTCTGCATTTTATCCTAACATTGGATATTCGCCAGACCATATGTTTATCTAACTGTTATTGAATGTAATTGCCGCTTACTCACGAAATATTGTATTATAATTTCCATGGATTGTAATTCTTTGTACAGTGTCCCTATTATATTGGGTATACAGCTTTATGGTCTCGCATGAGCCCCCTGATGTTGTTGCTCCTCCTAGTTGTTTCGTTTTTATGATGTATTTTTGACATTAAAGTAGCATTCACTTTTTCTTTGTTGCCCCGCATTTTTGGGTGTTACCTCTCCCTCTCTCTCAGGAGGGGTATAGGCAGGGGCCACGGGGCAGCCATGCCAGCGAGGCAGGCAGCAATTGCACCAATTCCACCCATGGCAGGCCTCTGGAAGCAGCGGCCATATCCAACCAATGGGAAAATGGGCTGTGTGAGGGTTGGGTCCAAGGAGTTTGCAGGAGCCCTGACTGATGACCTGGTAAGTGGCTCCCTGAAAAGATGATGGAGGAAAGCGGAGACTGAGAGCCTCATCCATGATGAGGGATGGCCAGGGCTGACACAGGGCCGTGGGGTCTTTGTTGGGGAAAGGTGAGGTGGAGGAGTCAGGAGAGGCAGTAGGTCAACCTCCTTGGGTCTGGCGGGACTGACGGACCCTGCCTGCAGGGAAGCAAAAAAGTAGGGAAGGGGATGGTGGGTGGGTGATGGGTGTGTGCATGCAACTGTGTGTATAAGTGTGGGGGGGCAAGGAGGAAGAGAAGACGGTGGTGGGTGGGCAAAGTGTGCATGCGGCAAGGTAGGCCTCAGGGCTCCTCCCCATTGGAGGCCGGGAAAGCCTCCTCACAGCCACTTCAGCCTTCTCTTTCTGTTCCCTTATCCAAGTTACCACAGTTTGCCTGCCTGGGCCATGGCACCGGGGAAGCAGCCTGGCAGCAGTGCTGCCGAAAGAGTGTGAGACAGCGGGTTGCAGCAGTGAGCCCAAACTGAAAAGCCCCACTAGTGGTGGCAAGGGCATCAGGGGCTCCAATTTCTGCTCGCAGGTAAGCCCCAGGGATCATGGGGATGTTGGTCTGCGCCCACCCGCCCCAATCTCTAACTCCAGAAGGATCCCGGGGCCACTGCGGGGGGAAGGAAGCCTGGTTCATAACCATGCAAGGGTCAGCAAGGCCACCCCCTTTCCCCTAATCTAGTCTCGGACAGGGACTGCAAGGGGGGGGGGTCGGCATCACAACCCCACACACATCCCCGGGCGTAGTTGGGCTCTAAACTAGTAATCAATATAAATAAACATGAAACAATTCCTCTGTCTTTTATCTTTGAAGAACACCTGCTCTGGGATTCCACATCTAATGCAGAATAATTGGAAGTGACTGAATAATTTTAGACTGGATTCATTTTTTTTTTAAAAAAAGATACATATAGACTGTGTCAGTAATGCTTTAAACACTATCCCTAGAGATATTTTTTCTCAAAAGTGGGCCAACCCAGAGGTGTTTTACTCAGACATTTTCCTCTTATTTACCATGTTTTCCCATATGTTTTGCTGAAGGGGAAAACTTAAACTTTGTTCATACATTGTCCTCTAATTGAAAATTTTGTTGCAACTGTAATGTAAATCAATACATCAAACAAGATATAATATTGCAAACATCCATTTCCTTGCTGTGGTACCAGAACACAGTGGCATGAGGGGTTGATAAATAGCAATGACTGCATTCCTTGTCATTTTCTCACATTTTATTAGTCTCCATATGTCACAAAAATGCTAGGCATGATAATTTATCATAAAAAGGAAGACTAGCAGAACAATAATAAACATGACTATAACCTCAGCTGTCACACTGTGTCATTATTCGTGTCTTCCAGTCTGTCATCCAAATCATTTTTCACAATATAGTTAGTCATACTCAAATAATGCATGCATTCATCTAAGGCTTTTCATTACTGCAAGTTTTGCCAATTAATGATTTGCCAATAGGTGCATATATGAAGACTTGGAACTAGGTTATTGCAATGTGTGTCGTCAGTTATTCAATGTTACACTTAAGGAAATACCTGCTGGCTTTTAAACAAACTCAGTCTCAATTAGTGTAAAGAGCTATCTGGGTCAGAACCAGGTGGAAAATATAATAGCTGAACAATGGTGAAAATGTTTTTAAATAATGAACCAGTACAGTGCATTTATTTTTTCTGTCTGAATGATCTAAATAATGTCTGACCAACAATGCAGACTATTACCATTAAATCTAGATCAGTCCAGAGGAAAGGGAGCTTGAGCTGGCTACTTTGGACTTGACACATGGGTCAAGCACAGAATGGTTCCAATGTATTTAATCTGGGCTGGCCTGTAATGGCTTGCCAGATCCCTGCCCAAACCAAAACCTTCCCAGCATCTCCAAGATATGCCAAGCTCTTCTGTATAAAAATAAAGCATCAAATGGGGCTGAAAGACCTATCTTGAACAGCATAAAACAACATAAACAAACAACAAAATGATTAGACTGAATCCCTGAGTGATACAAATAATATAAAATGAAATCATTTATTTATATTTATATTTATATCCCACCCTCCTGGTGGGAAACACCACTCAGGGCGGCTAACATGCAATATATATAATATAAATAAATCATAAAGAATATAACAAGCTAAAAGATAAAGGGGAAAAACATCAACCTGCAACTGGTGAGGTGGAGCACCTATCACTGATTAACATCCTAAAAAATAAATACCATACAGACAAAACAGTAATTCAACACCAAACTCAAATGCTAAAGCAAAATAACAGATCCACCAAACCCTACCTAAACTAAGGAAAGACCTAAACCCAACAGGGACATAACAATGTAAAATAAACTCCTAACATATTGTCAAATAATTTAACATAGACTAACAAAGTGATAATGAATAATACTACAAACAAGATCAAACCCACATAAAATGAAACCAAAAACTGAATGAACACACAATAAGCATGCTGATAAACCAAATAACCCTTATGAATAAGCCAAAACGAACCCCAACATGGCTAAAATAAACAACCCCCTGTGGCAGGTAAGAAAGCTGATAAGCAGCAAACAAAATTATTGGGAAAAGCCCTGAAAGAAGTCCACCTCTGCACTCACACCATATATTTACCAGCACGGGACCTAGATGAAACAGGCCAAATCTGTTTCCCCACACCCCCTTGAGGCTGCCAGGAAATAGAATGGAGATTCCTGTTGAAGTCTAAGATCCCCTGAGGTGGACCATGAAGAAGTATCCCACTGCCTGGGTTCATGTACAGTATAAAGACTTTGAGGGGCCTATCCTCTGTTTAATCCACTCAACTCATGAGTCCCCCCCCTTCATTGTGGGAATTAACCTATGGTTTAAGGTGGCCCAGGAGGGAGGGTAACCAGCCTGTGCCATGAGGAGGCACATTCTCCTGTCACCTGGGGTGGAGAAAGACCTTAAAGATAATTTCCGATCAATTTTATTGGAGTGGCATGGTGAAAGATGTGCAGAGATATTGTGCTTCTTGTGATATTTGTCAGAGTGGACCCTGGTGGTTTCCATACCAGGATGAAGCTTTAAATACCTAAAATAGTCAAGGAGCCTTTTTCAGAGGTACAAGTCGATATTTTGGGACCTTTCAAGACCTCCCAAGCAGGGAGGAAGTACTTGCTGGTTTGCCTGTGCCTATCCACTTGGTGGGCCATGGTGATCCCCTTGACAGGTATTTCAGTTATCCAGGTGGCCAGGGCTTTTATGGAAATCTGTTCATGGCCGGGGCTGCCAAAGACCATCATTTTAGATTAAGGAGCTGCTTTCATTTCCAAGCTGATGAGGAAAGTATGTGAATTGGTGGGCATCACCCCGAGCTTCTCCATCTCATATCATGCTCAGTCTAAACCAAAATAACAGATCCACTCAAGCCCCCAACAGCAACGTGTAATCTTGCAGTGGTTGATATGGTGAAGGGGCCCAAAGGCCCAGGATTTAGATAGGGATTTTTAATATATGCTCTTCCTTTGAAAATGCTCCATTTGACCAACCTGAAATGTACCCCCCCCAATATATCTTTGAAATGCACAGAAGTGACTGGAGTCTCTTTATTTTGGTAAGGGAAATCCTGGGGTTTGCTTGCTTGGGAAGGGACCCCAGATGGGTTGAGTCTCTTCAAAGGGATAAGAGGCCAAGGGGGAACCAGGACCAATGCTACAGGACTGCCTAGATCCAATAAGGGATTCAATTTTATCCTACAAGAAAATTCCAGGCCACATATTCAATGCACTCTGGACAAGGCACCATCAATGGTGCGTGGGTAAACTGCACAAAGAAAGCATTGCAAAACTGAGACACCAAACTGAAAACGAGGCAGCCAACTAGCTTCCAAAACAAACAGAGCAAACCAATAAACACTGGCCCACATGTAAGGAAAAACAAAATAAAATAAGGTAAGAAAAATACAAAATAAATAAAGCAAACTTTAATAACACGAAAAGGGAAGGAACCACTTAGAGCTCTCTGTGGACACTACTGGCCCATCATCATCTTTGCATTCCTTCCACATTAGTGAGCATTACATTGCACATGCATTTAATGGGTTTTCAAAAGATTCATTTCACATACTGATTATTTTCTCACCTGATTCTAGGAAAGAGACTGAAAGATGTTTTTCTTTTCTTCTTCCTTATATACAGCAGCATTGCTCATTTTATTAACTCTGACTGGCTGCACCTAATAAAAGTCAACATCTATCTGAATGCTCCTGGGCCTCAGCAGCTAATCCCTAAAAACATTAGTTGATAAATAGTCTTGGAGGCCGAGGAAGGGCAGTGACAGTAAATCTGTATCTGAGGAAACAATCTGGACATTTCTGCCAGGTTTCTCTGCCAAATAATATTCTTTGGAATGCACTGTTGAGACCAGCCTTTTAGCCAGACATTGATCATATTTTGGGTAATCCTCTTTGCAGCAAGACAGAAAGGGCACCATGATCTCCTTGCTGGATTAGGTGCCATAGTAAGACATATCATCATATTAAAAATAGGGAGAGGGGTTCAGAGTATATGCGAGTAGCCTTCTCCTGTCCTTGAAACAAAATAAAACATGTGATTCAGGTAAATCATTTGGAAGGGTTTTTGCATGTTTTCAGCACCGTTGTCAGTCATAGAACCCTCTGTAATGGAACTTTGATATGACATAAGCCCCTTGAGTACATGGCACATAGGAATAATATGGTTATGTTATAGCTATTTGGTTTGAAACATATGAAGGTAGCTGTAGCTGGATGCATATATGTTTCTTTTCACAAAAAGCACTCAGGCTGTTAACAATGTTTTGGGAATAATTACTGATTCACAATAATGCCTAATACCCTGTTGCTGGTAAACATGATGTGAAATAATTTGTTCTGTGAATGGTTCCTCTCTCTCTTCTACTCACACAAGAGAGAACCCAGCAACCTGTTGCATGCATAGAATATTAATTTAAATCAAGATATGGTTTCTGGCTTGCTTGATTGCAAGTGCAATGTTGGCAGGGCCCAGATGGATAGCTCTACTGGGTGAAACAGAATAGTTGCCTATAAAGTCAGGTATGAATATTTTTGTGGGGTATGTGTGTAGAAGAGAAGGGTTTGAAAAGGTGATACATGCTCTTTTTAGTCATTAACCACAAAAAACATAAAAACAAAGCACCCTGTATGGAATCCACAATGCCTCATCCAGGACTGCCCCATGTTCATAGGTGTGATTCAAAAATATAGCAGATGATGACTAAAATTTCATAGGCTGGCTTGTGTATAGTTTATAAGAGGAAGGACAATAGATGAATTTAGGTCCCCTGGTAGAACTCCAATTTCTCCAGGATTTCCCAGTCATTCATTAACAGTAGCTATAAAAATGATGCCTCTCACTCTAAAACCAAACTGCAGAACCATAGAAATCTTGCAAAATGTAAGAGAGATGTTTTGCATAGCAGGATTCTTACGTTCTGGTCACTTCTGGTACACAAAAAATATTTTAAAATCTTGCACTTAGAATTTCTTCATTTAGTAAATGTCTTTACTACTAGGTTCCCACTGGCAGATTTTATAATGTGTGTATGTATGTGTGATGCCAGAGTAGATAATGCATGCTTTAAACAAGCATTCTACTCATGCAAACAGATACATGAACTCTAACAAATTGATAGGGGAAAAATCATGGAAAGGATTTGAACAGAAGTAAAAAAAACATTCTTCACCTTCCTCTTAGAGTGAAAATGCTGCTTAGCACTAAAAAGCATGGATCATAAATCCACAAAGAGCAAAGGATTTGAGCAGGACAAATACAGAGAGCAAGGGACGGAACACAGCTGCACAAGTGCAAAGGCACACATACACAATAATTGTCATGATCTACTGACTGTTGTCTCAGTTAAGGCCAGACAATTTCAGCCTTTTAAGAAAGCATCTTCATGATCTGCCTGTACCATCTCAGCTGAATCACTTTGCAGGCGCACCTCCCAATAAAGGACTCAGACACCGATGAAAGTGGATAACGGCATTGGGCCACATTTATTGATTCATGCCCTAGTCCGAATTATAAATTTCTATTGGTAATTGACCAATTATAATTCTTAAGGCAAGCAGGCTGAAGTAACACTGGTAAGGTACCACCCAAAATTGCCAACGGCAATTGTTACAATGTATCTATTTGTATCCATTTGTTTGTTGACAACAAACAAATTGTTGACCATAGTCAATATCTAACTAATGACCCCACCCTCTGACGCGTATCCGTAAAATCACGGGGTGATGCATGCTGTCTAGCTGTAGCCATCACCCCGTCGCCTGGTTCGTCGTTGACCGGACAACGTTTAACCAACTTATACCTGTCTAGTGTTGTCCAGTCAATTGCGAACCTGCCGGATACCTGTGGGTCATAAATGTTTACCTTACCAGTGCTACCCGCCCATGTGACCAAAGTCAACAGCAGCAACAGAAAACCCCCTATATCAAACCATAGCAACAGTGTGGGATGGGCGAAAAAACCAGGACCCAAGAGCCAATTGTGAGACCTCTTCCCACAGCTGTTACTAATTACTTACATGGCCAGCGTTATCCTGGCTAATACAATTCTGAGATTGTTAAGAGTTCAAGCATTGTGGTGTAATGTACTTCTGTAGATATATATTTTTGTCCCCCTTTACACAATTATGTCAATTTGTAGCCCTGGAATATAAAATGTATAAAAATATAAAAATGTATAAATATATTTAGTCAATTAGGAGGCATGGGAGGGGAATGCTAGATTATGCACACCTGGTTTCCTATCAGCAGGATTTATAAGGGGAGTAATATTTTGAGACAGTAACATCCACAGCCCAAAATGAATAAACGAAAAGAGGTTTGGATGCAACATGAAAACAAGATACCCTTTGAAAACTAAATGTTATATATCCAGGTGGGTTTCTCTTTTATACTTAGCTCAGTAGCAATATTCCAGTTCAGAATTAATTTTTATATATATATTGTATATATTTTCAGATATTGGAAAGTTAGCAAGTCAAGTTGTCTGATGAAGGGAAATTCTCCTGAAAGAGTCTGCATACCGGTTGACTTTCACAATGTATTGGACTTGTTGTATTGCTCTACTGGAAGATACTGAATATATTAACTACCAGAATAAAACATTATATTATATTACTACATATTCAAGCCTCAAACGGATTTCCTATCTTTGAACATTGCCACACCGTTTGGCCACTTCTGTGTACCTGTGCTGTCTAGCTGTAGCCATCACCCCGTCGCCTGGTTCGTCGTTGACCGGACAACGTTTAACCAACTCATACCTGTTTAGTGTTGTCCAGTCAATTGCGAACCTGCCGGATACCTGTGGGCCATAAATGTTTACCTTACCAGTGCTACCCGCCACACGGAGGGGCTTCAACGAAGGCTCGACGCCCCCCCCAGCCCATCAGCTTGGTCAATAGGCCTGCTCGCCAATCACCCAACAGGAGGTCCATACCTCCTCGCGACAGAGGGACCCCATCCCCTGCGTACAGGCCATAATTTTGCAGACTAATGGCGGGGTGACGACTGACCCGCCCCCAACCCCTGCTGACAATGAACCGGGCAACAGCCCTGTTTACCATGCGTCTAGCCCGGTCCAGGGCCTGGAGGTCTAACCCTCCCCGATACGCATGCCGCGGCACCATGTCTGACCAAACGAGGGTTGTGGCGGGCCACACGTAATGCAGGTAGGCGAGGTCACCGCAAATCGCATGCTTCAGCGATAGGCCGGTGACCTGACCTAAATCATTGCCCCCAAGGTGTATGATCAGGATGTCAGGCGGGTCAGCACTCCGGCCCGAGAAAAGGAATGGCAACAGCTCCCTCCACAACATCCCGGGCTTACCATACCATGTGAGACTTGCGTATGCACCCAGTCCCAGTCGGGGTCCCCACTCTGTCGCCACAGCGTAACGCGCTGCCCTGTGCACGTAGCTATGGCCCACCAGCCATACTGTCACCGGCGTAATACGACACCCAGGGTCTGTCAAGGAAAAAACGAGTAAGAGAAAAGGTGCGGTGACTCGACTGGTACTCACGGTGAAAGAGGGCGGACATAAAATTGAAAACATTGCGATCCCCACCTCCCCATACGGCGTATCTCAGCCCCGGAGTACCCAAAAGCAGCCGCCGTGGAAGCCGCCCCTATTCTGAATGAATGGGTGCCGTAACGGGCCCCTGGGAGGCCAACACCGGCCAGCGCTTTGCCGGTCACCTTCCAAAATTGAAATTTAGTAAGGGGAGACCCATCTTGGTGACAGAAAAACGGGCCATGGTGCGTGCCACGCAGAGCAAGGAACTCCTGTAGGGCACCAACCGGACAGATGTCTGCCAAAGAACACCGTAGCAGTCTTACTCCACTGCCTACGCCATGCTGATCCGTCTTAGAGGAGCGTATCCTCAACTGAGCCCAGTCTTTGGCCACATAGACATCTTCGAGTTCCAGTGCCCTACGACTAGCATCCGCCTTAGACAGCATCACAAGCTCGCTGATGCGGAGCGCTCCAAAAAAGGCCACCGTTGTAGCCGCATGAAAAAGGGCTGCCTCATACCTATCAAAACATAGGTCCTGCCAGCCCCGTGCCAGTTGGGTAAGAACCCCTGGGGAAATTGGGTGGCGGTCGTCCGGGCTATGCCCACGCTCCCGCACCCACCCCTCCAAAACATGTCTCACACGGAAGTCAGCGGTACTGTCCGCATGTCCGCCTACTTTGGCCATAAAAGCCAGCGCTGACAGCCTGGATGCTATGGTTCGAGGTGCAAGGCCCTGGGAATGCAGGTCAACCATGAATTGAAGTATATGGGCCACCGGGATCGGCCAGGTATCTGGCAGCCGGAATTGGGCACAGAATGCCCTGAAAGAATTGAATGTGTGTTGATACGCCTTACGCGTGCGTGGCGCTAGCGACATGCCGATCGCCCGGTTCACCTCTCCTTGCCAAAGGTCCATATCTCGTCCGGGAGTGGCGAGGGAAATTCCTCCGCATCCGGGGCCAAGGCGCGGAACCGGGAGATCTGCAGGCGGGACAAAGCGTCAGCGATATCATTATTGACCCCCGGGACATGCCTGGCCCGGAACAGCACATTAAGGCGCAGGCTGCACAATACAAACTGGCGCACCAGGTCCATCACCCTGGGTGATTTGGAAGTCTGTGAGTTGACAATGTGGACAACGGCCGCATTGTCACACCAGAAATGAACGACCGAGTAGGCCCACTCCTCACCCCATAGCATCAAGGCCCCCAGGATGGGAAAAAATTCCAGGTACGTAAGGTCCTGCAGGCGCCCCGTACCTGACCAGGCTGGTGGCCACCCACCATAGGCCCACTTCCCATTGAAGTACATCCCATAACCCAGGGACCCAGAGGCATCAGACTGTATCTGAAAACGAGGGGAAGCCAGAAGGTCAGACCTCCAAAATGACACCCCATTGAACTCCCTCAGGAACTGGAGCCAGATAAGCATATCTGCCTTAATGCCCTGGGTTAGTCTGACCCTATGGTGGGGCCTGGACAAGCCTGTCATGGCGTCGCACAAGCGCCGAGCAAATGCCCTGCCCGGTGCGACCACCCTGCAAGCGAAATTGAGATGACCATGCAACACCTGCAGTTCCCGCAGTGATGCCTTGCGTTTAGCAAGCAAGTCTGAGATAAGGGCCACTATCCTTGACACCTTATCCGCTGGTAACCTAGAAGCCTGCGCTACCGTGTCAATCTCCACCCCCAGGAAGACTAGCTGTGTAGATGGGCCCTCGGTCTTTTCGGGCGCTAAAGGGACACCCAGTTCCTCCATTAGCGTCTGAAATGTGTTGAGGAGACGTGTGCACGTGTCCCAGCCCCGTTCACCCCTGAATAAAAAATCATCCAGGTAATGGGCTACAGACCGGGACCCAGACCTGTGGACAAAAGCCCACTGTAGGAAGGTGCTAAAACGCTCAAAGGCCGAGCACGATATGGAACAGCCAAAAGGCATGGCCTTATCGAAATAATATTCACCCCGGAACTTAAAACCCAGCAACTCAAAGTCACCCGGGTGAACCGGCAGGAGGCGAAAGGCAGACTTAATGTTGCACTTAGCCAACGGCGCACCCAGGCCACATGAGCGCACCATGCGCAGCGCTTGGTCAAAAGATGTATACCTGACCGAGCAAAGGTCATCAGGGATAGCATCATTGACCGATCGGCCGGCTGGGTAGGACAAGTGATGGATCAGGCGGAACTCGCCTGGTGACCTCTTGGGCACCAAGCCCAAGGGTGACACTTTAAGGTTGGGGAACGGGGGTGCAGGGAAAGGGCCAGCGACCCTGCCCGCATCAACCTCCTTAGAAATGCTGGCGGCAGCCACCTCCTCCCTCCCCTTAAGGGACAAAAGGTTGGGGGCATCTTGGGGGGACCTATCACCCTGGAAAGGAATACGGAACCCCAGTCGAAAACCCTGAAGCAGGTAAACCGCATCTGCCCCCTTCGGGTACGATGCGAGCCATTGCTCCAACATGTCCACATTAATTGGGTAGGGGGCCTTTCGGTGGACCAGCTCCCTCTGCGGCAGTCTTGCCAGCCCCTTGTCTGCCCCTACCTTTGCCCCGCACCCCTCCAGGCCTGGGGCAGGCGGAGGCCACATGGGGGCCAGCGCAAGAGGGACACTCATGCCTGTACCGGCAATTCTTCCTACTGCAGGAACCATTGGACGAGAAAGTCCAGCACAGCAGGCGGGCTGGAACCCCCTGCCCGCCACCTGGCGGGGTGTCTGTGCTGGGGCCGCTCGCTGGACCGCATGTCCACAATGGTATCGTTCCCCAGGCGCAGGGCGCGTGGGAGTCATGTACAGAAGCCACAGCTTCTGGCAGGGCTCGTCCCACCTCATCTCAGGGTGCAGGGGAATCCGCATACGGAATTCCTCATCGTAAGCCAACCACGACGGGCCCGGGAAGTCGACCATCGCCCGGTAAATGTTGTCCAAATACTGGACCATCGGAATTGCCAAATCCGGCCGGGCCCTGAGGTAGACCGCCATGTATATGAGGTACGCCGGCAACCAATTGGCCCACGTACGTGGCGGCTTACGACGACGTGCCTGTTCCTTATCCTTCTCATCCTGCCCCTCCCTCTCCTCTTTGGTGGGCTCTCTGTTAAGAAGGGAGAAGATGTCCACATACTCCCCATGCCAGATCTTCTCTTTGGTGGCCTGGGCCAAATGGTCCCCAAGGGGCAAGGAATACCCCGCTGTCGGCAATGCCGACACCGGCACAGTGGGAACCACGCGGATCTGGAAAGGAGCCTGGACCAACCCGGCCACCCCTAACACATTCCCAACGGAATAAGAGGTACCACCCAAAACGGGGCCCTGGGTGAGAGGTGAAGTCACCGGGTGGGACATCGGCGACTGAACCGTCCCACCACCCATGCGAGGCCACGGCCACTGGAATGCCCCCCCAACGTGGGTAGGTGTCTGGGTGCACTAGATTGAACTGGATACTCACATGCAGCACCCCCGCGGGCCGCCCCCACCGGGGGTTCCGGCCCGCTGGGGGCGTCGGAGCTCACGACCGCAATTGAGCTCGTCGACGGGGCCTGACCAGCATCAGCCTGTTGAGTGGGGAGCTGCGAGGCAGTGGCCGAAGCCGGCCCACGTGCCTCGGGCAGCTCGACCCGTCCTGCCACCTGCCGCTGACCGGCAGACAAAGGATCAACCTGCACCCCAAAAGGCACCCCCGGGTGGTTAACCCTCGCGAGGGATGCCTCGAGTGCCGCAACGCGGGCCAGAAGGGCCTCCACACTAACGTAGCCCCCTAAGCCAAGTGGGGGCAAAGGGCCAGCCGGCCCACTGGCTGCAGGCGCCGGTCCAGGTCCCTGGACCCCGGGGCCCATATACGGCCACGACCCCAGGCCCGGCCCCTGCAGGGCCGGGGGGGTATCCTGCCAGGGGAGCGAACCCAGCCACCCCCCATGGCTGGAACCCCCCGCAGGAAGCTGCGCACCAATGGAAGAAGGCCCCACAGAATGGGCCATGCCAGAGGCAGTGGCCACTGCTTGCAGGCCGGGGGCCGCGGCCCCAGCTGGGCCGGTACGCGGACACCCCACCTCGGGCCAAGGGGCAATTAACCCCATCCCACCGGTCCCGGTGGGCTCAGGCAAAGGAGGCTGCTGGGAAGGCGCAGCCGCGGTCCTCCGACCCGGCTGGCGCCTCCGTGCAGAACGAGCAGCGTTCGCAGTCGCCTTCTTCTTAGAGGGCATAGCAGCTAAACGATGGGAAGCCGGAAAAGTCAAGAAAATCAGCAGCCAGAGGCTTCCCTAAGAAAGGCAAGAGCGACGGAGGTAAGAGGGAAAAACTTCTCCGCTCCGTCGCTTCGCAAAATGGCAGCTCGGCTGCCTCGTGGCCGCCCCTTATATAAGGGTGCTGGCCACGCCCCCTAACTACCCAGATGTCTTCGTCCGGTGGAGGGGGTGGCCCGCAAAGAGCGTGGCGGCCATTTTGGCGCCGCACTTGCATTCTATGAAAAGAATTATAATAATAAAAATAGAAAATATAGATAACTGTAATTAGAAGAGGAAAATGTTTAATTAGTGTGCTAGAGCATCTCAGCAGAAGCTTCTCTCAGCTCTATGTGAAAATGAGCTTACAGTATTTTCTAGTAGCTTCTCCAAGTGGCTTCTCCTTCCCATAGAAGGCTTGTCTGACCTCCTCCCTAATGATTTTCCAGTGACAGGCAAATACTTCTGTTTTCAGGAAGGTTTTTAATATGTATACTGTTTCTGGAAAAATAGATTTTAAGAGAGGAGTTGATCTACTGTTTTAAATGTATTTTTAAATTGTTTTTATTTAGTATGTTTTAAGATTATTGTGTCTGAAATTTTAAAACAGTGCAACCTTTATTTTTGTAACTGTTTTAATATGTTTTAGATCTTTTGTGAGCCACTTTGGGTCCTAAAACCAGCAGAGACAGATTATACCATGTATGTGCAAATGTGTTGCTACTCCTTTAAAGGTTAATTCTTTTCCTAAGTTTAACTGGGGATAGATAGATGGATGGATGGATAGATAGACAGATAGATTTGCTTCATTTGATAATGGCCTTTAGCACTGAAGCTCAAGTTTCCTTCCAAATCTGATTTTTGTAGACCTAGAATACCACTTCAGTTACCACTATCCAGGACTAATGTGATTTCATCTCTAACTGGCTATATATAACACCTCTTTCCATTCTTGAGGACTTACTTTTTCAGGTGAGTATGGATAGAGCAGCAAAGTCTAACAGCCCATTGATATTCTTGATCTCTAGTGGTAACATGGTGGGCACCTGAAATCTCTAGAGATAAAATCACAGTGTATGAAGTTTGAGAGAGCTATTATGTATCCATTAAAACTACTACCACAATGTAAAATGCAAACAGCAGAAGAAATAATGATGTAAAAAATCCAGTATCTTTACTTATTTTTAAGAAACAATTAAAATAATTTCTTTTAAAAGAGACTTTTAAGGACATCTTACTAAGAGCCAAGCAATAGGATTAAACAATCTATACTATCAGTAATATGTGTTGTTTTAGGGGCATTTTTATTGTTTTTCTCGTTATTTATAAGTTTATCCTGTTGAGTTTATAGTTTATTTACTTTTGTGCTATTATTGAAAAAATAATTTATTGAACACCACCCAGAGTGGGAGAATATCCCAGATGGGTAAAATCTAAATGAAATAAATAAATAAAATATCCTTTAATGCCCGTATTGTGGGATCCATAATGAGCTCAGGATCAGCACCTGTGCATGATAGGTCTCAATGGCTTTCTTCCTAACTAAACATAAAATATTTATAAGACATATACCTGGTTATCTATACCTGTTATATTATTGCTATTATCAAAATAAATAATCCTGTTCTCTAACACAATGACTATGGTTCCAAAGAAGACTGTTGAACATCGCAGCACCAGTAGCAAATTGCATGCTATTCCTGTTAGTTATGTGTGGTCAAAATTTAAGTGAATTTAATATGTGAAAATGTACATGCTCAGGTTATGTACTTTTCAAAACTGTCAAAACATTTTTATTCTGTTTCTCTAACATATCAGGAGTATACAAAAATTATAAAGGATAAGTAGTGGAGAAGAAAGATGAAAAAATAAGGCCTCCCTGGCCTCTACCACAGTATTATAATCTTGTCTAATTATCACGTCCAGGATCCACCATTACTGAATTGCACCATCAGAAATGGAAATTGAATGAAAATATGATCCAAAGGAACAAGTATTAAGAGATCACAGAATATAAATCTCTGGATATGATTCTCTTCCTTAAAAGTGAAGGTGCAAATTATTCACTTTTCTAAAGTTAAGATACAAGAGGACAGTGCAGGTGAGCACCTATGCCAGGATGTCTCAACCTTTTAAAGCTGGGGGCAGGATCATGCTCCCCCAGACAGCTTCAGGAACAGGATGGCCATTTTGCCCTTCCTCCACCACATGGCACTTCCTGGTGTGGTAGAGGCAGTGGTGTGTGTGTGTGTGTGTGTGTGTGTGTGTGTGTGTGTGTGTGTGTGTGTGTGTGTGTGTGTGTGTGTGTGTGTAACAGAACGAAGTACACCCCATTCTTTATTCTCATTCTGTTTAGTCTGGCACAAGAAGTACTCTAACCAGCAGGATCGAGTTAAACTCAGTGATTCTTTATTCAGCTCATAACTCGGACTGGGGACTATATATGGGGGTGGCCTCTATATATACAGTGATTTGACCATTACAAAATAAGATATATTTAGGCAGGCTTCTAGAGGACAAGCAAAGTACAACATTTCCCACTTTGACATCTATTTAAATTTTGTGCCTTTAGAAATGGTGCGTGTCTGCTCTTCCACTTTGGCACGGTTTGTCTTTTAAACCTGAATTAGGCTTTGGACACAACACATTCAACATGCCGATTTCAGATCAGGGAGAGGAAGAATGGTATGTAAACAATGTGAGCCTTATGGTGTAGAAGAAATGAAACCTAAGGTGTGATTGACACTCCTTGCTGTAAGATCATTGGTCCAAAGGAGGACCCTTTGGGAGGAGATATAACCCAGAGATGCATGCTCACACACATGCAGACACAAAGACATTCTCTGGAATGCTGTGCTTTTAAGCTTGCAAAAATGTAGACACTTGGGGAAAAGGGAGGCCTATGGGGCTATCCCTGGAACATGCAGCTTGTTTCATCTCTGCTTTGAAATGCTTTCTAAGCTATTGCTGGACTGTATCCTGAATCTTGCTATGTTTTCAATTTATTTATTTATTTATTTATTTCGATTTCTATACCTCCCACTTGGCCAAGGCCAACTCAGGGCGGTTCACAATCATAATAAAAACATGATTAAAAACTGCTTAAAAACTACCCTCCCCCTAAAAAAGGGTGCAGGGACCGAGGGGTTGGAATTTCACTATACCAGCCACCCAACAGAAGACACCCATCCACCTGCACCCCATACTTGGCCTGCCAGCCAGGTTTTAAGTTCTCTGGTTGGACGGACAGACATCCTTAGGGCAATGCGGTCTCTTAGGTATCCTGGCCCACTGTCATGTATGGCTTTAAAGGTCAATACAAGCACCTTGAATTGCACCCGGAGGCAAACTGGTAACCAGTGCAGCTCCCGAAGCAGTGGTGAGGCATGGGCTTAATGTCCACACCCCATCACCACCTGGGCCGCCGCATTCTGGACCAGCTGTAGCCTCCAAATGGTCATCAAGGTTTAGTGTATGAGAACCAAGACACAGGAACAGCCGAAGGATTGGCTTAACACATCTTTATTGCATGGTGGTACGGGGGAACATGTGGTAATGGCGGACGAACAGCTCAATATATACAGTGGCTATACATTTGAATATGGCTCCACGGTAGCCCATTGGCTACTGTCGGCGTGACGTCACTTCAGGTCACGCCCTTCTTGTCCAGGTGAGGTAGTGGCGGGAATCTTCCCGCGCTGTAGTTCTTTGGGGAATTGGAACCGTGTGAGCTGGGCGCTCGCTATTGCCACCTGGTGGTCATTAGCTCGCGTCCTAATTACAACGGGTTAATTGATGCAGCTGGTGATTGTTACATTGTTTAAAGGCATAGTATTGAGAACACAACATCCCTCCCCCCTAGGATGAGACGAAGTCTCTCATCCAAGATGGCTTATTGCAAACGCGTTTTGGGCGTGCTGCTGGCTGGCTTGTCCCGGGAGTGCTACTGCTTCTCTGTCCCCTGGTCTCTTGTCCTGCAATGGGAGAGGGAGACTCATTAGTGACTTGCCGCGGTTCTGCGGCTTTTGGGGAAGGGACAAACTCCATTGTGGAAAAACCGGGGGCACTGGGGACTAACGAAAAACCCTGCTTCTCGTTTGGATGGGTGGGGGACCACTCCGAAAAAAACCCCCGGTTTAGTAACTGAAACTCGAAATCTTCTGCTGGGTCATTGGGGGCATCCCTCAGGCTATCTACGAGAACAGGGTCATTGGGGGCATCCCTCAGGCTATCTACGAGAACAGCCTCCTTCTCCTCCCCCCTAGGTGGGGACCACTGGCCCCCCTCTCCTCCCCCTTGGGCTGAACGGGTGGGAGAGAACCCTAACGTTGAATCCTTTCCCGCGCCGTCCGCGCATTGGTTGGCCGGGACCCGGCGCCGTAGTTGGTCAGTGTGCCGTCTCCAGAGAAGACCCGCACTGGTCTCTACACAATACGACATGGGACCCATCTGCCCAATGACGACAACCGGGACCCAGGCTGGCCCCGCGCTAGCGTAGTTCCTGCAATGCACCGGGGCACCTACTTCGAAACTCTTCATGTCCGCTAACCCGATGTTCCTCCCTGTGTCCTCCACCCTCGTTGGGTCTAGCCTGGTCAGAATTGTAGTCAGCTTCCTATGCATTAGGAGCTCCGCGGGCGAGTACCCAGAAGCTAGGGGGGTCACCCTGTAGCCCAGCAGGAACTGGCACACTTGCAGGTTAAGATCCCCGGGACCCATGCGCCTCAGCGCATCCTTGGTGGTGCGCACGAGGCGCTCAACCTGGCCGTTTGTTGCCGGGTGGAAAGGGGCGGAGGTGATGTGCCGAATGGCGTTGATCTCGGTGAATGCCCTGAACTCAGCGGACATGAAACAACTAGCATTATCGCTAATTAGGGTGTCGGGTATACCGAACATGCTAAAAACCCTACGCAAATGTTTAACTGTCGTTGCTGAGGAGGTGCTCGTAACAGGAATGACCTCCAACCACTTGGAGTAAGCGTCCACCACGAGGAGAAAAAGTGTCCCTCTAAATGGGCCCGCAAAATCGATGTGCACCCGGGACCACGGCCCCTTTGCCGAGTCCCATTGCCTGTGAGGCAGACGCGCTTCTTCGGGTCGGGAGCATTGGCAGCCCTCGCAAGTGCCCACCATGTGCTCGATGTCTGCGTCCAGTTGGGGCCACCAAAAGTAGCTCCTGGCCAGAGCCTTGGAGCGAACAATTCCCGGGTGGCTGACGTGCAGCAGTTTAAGCACCCTAGGCCTCAGGGATTCGGGGACTACCACCCGCTGGCCCCACAGAAGGCACCCCCTCTCTATGGACAACTCTAGCCTCTTCCTGAAAAACGGGGTGAACTCCGCCACCAGGGAGGACGCCGGCCACCCCTTCTGCACCCAGGAGCTGACTAGAGCTAATGTTTTGTCCTTGCCGGTCACCTTGGCGATGTCTGCAGGTACAATGGGGGGCGAATCTAAGACCTCTATCAGGAGCACCTGGCGCTCTTGTTCTTCCTCGCCCACAAGGCCGCTACCGCGGGGGAGGGGAGACCTCGACAGGGCGTCCGCGTGGCTTATTTCCTTCCCTGGGCGGTATACCAACGCGTGCTGATACGCGTTTAAGAAGATGGCCCACCGTAACATCCTAGGGGACAGGATCTGAGGTGTGGGCTTGTCCGCAGTAAAAATGCCTAGCAGGGGCTTGTGGTCGGTTACTATGGTGAAGGGGCGGCCGTAGAGGAAATCGTGGAACTTCTTAGTCCCCGCTATTATTGCTAGCGCCTCTCTGTCTGTTTGGGCGTAGTTTCGCTCAGCCTGGGACAGGGATCTGGAGTAGCATGCTACCGGGGCCTCCCTCCCGTTTTCCAGCACGTGGCACAGCACCGCCCCCACCCCCACTGGGGATGCATCACATATCACAACCACCGGCTTCTTGGGGTCAAAATGGGTGAGAATGGCATCAGACGTTAGGAGTTGTTTCAGTTCCACAAATGCCCTCTCCTGGCTCTCGCCCCACTTCCACACCTCGTCCTTCTTGAGCAGCTTATGCAGCGGCTCCGCTACCGATGCCTTCCGAGGCAGGAAGGAGTGGTAGAAATTTAAGAGCCCTAGGAACGACTGCAATTCGGGCTTGGAGGTGGGGCGAGGGGCATTTTGAATTGCGGCTACCTTTGATTTAGAGGGTTTGATTCCCACAGGGGTTACCCAAAAACAAAAGAACTCAACCTCTTTTGCGAAGAAGTCGCATTTGTCTTTTCGCAACCTCAACCCCGCCTTTTCAAAAACCGCCAGTACTTTGTCTAGCCTTTCAGCCAACTCCTCCTCACTTCCCCCCGTTATCAATACGTCATCAAAGTATGGCAAGACCCCAACCAGCCCCTTTAAGAGGCGTTCCACGAGCGACTGGAAAATGCCCGGCGCCGAGTTCACGCCAAACTGTAGGCGCGTCACCTGGAACGCCCCCTTATGAGTGACTATTGTTTGCGCAGCAGCTGCAGCTGGGGTTACTGAGAGTTGCTGATAGGCCTGCGCCAGGTCAAGTATTGCGAAACACTTTCCCCCATGTAACCTGGCCAACAGGTGGCTGACTACCGGCACCGGATATGCATTTGGGCGGATCGCCTTATTAATGGTGCACTTATAATCAGTGCATATGCGAACCTCCCCGTTGGCCTTTAGCGCAGTTACAATCGGAGTTTCCCACTCCGCGGAATCAACAGGAACAAGAATCCCCTGGCCCACCAATTTGTCCAGTTCCGCCTCTATCTTGTCCTTTAGTGCGAAAGGCACTCTGTGCGGCTTGAGTCTTATTGGGCGGACCTCTGGGTCCAGGTCGAACGCTACTGGGGGTCCCTTGAATTTTCCGAGTCCTTTTTTGAAAACTTCAGGGTGCGCGTCACACACCTCCTGTATCGGGTCAGTCCCAACGGCATGCACCCCCCCCCAATGAACAAACCCAGGGGCTTAAACCATTGGGTCCCGAGGAGGCTGCAACTTCCCCCCTTGAGAACAACCAGGGGAAGTTCCGCGGCGTGTTGCTTGTATTGGACCTTGAATTTTCCAACCCCCAACACCGGAATGCTATTCCCCTGTACATCCCGCAGCGTGGACCTCAACGCTTTGAGCTTAGGGCGCACGTGGGGGGAAATTCCCAAGAACTCCCACTGGGACATGATTGAGTAGGAGGAACCCAAGTCTATCTCCATCATAACAGGGGCCCCTTGCACCAGTACCTCAAAAAAATAACGGGGGTGTCCCAAGGACACGCTGTACACTGGGGTGTCATCACTACTGTCGTCGGAGATGCGGCCCATGCCATCCTGTTTCCTCGTGGGCCAGGCGCCCTCCTGGGTCCTCCGCGAGTGGTCTGACGAGCCTTTCTGTTCCTTGCGCCGCCGTCTGCAGACCTTGGCGATGTGCCCCCGGCGTCCGCAGTTGTGGCACTCGGCCTTCCGGAACGGGCACTTGATGCGGTCATGGGCCGCTCTACATCCGTCGTAGCGTCGGCCTTCCTTCCGAACCTTCCGGACGTCCTCGTTGTCGCTGCTCTCCGTGGGAGATTTCGGCATCCGTCTGGCCGCATGCACCGAGCCCGCTGCCTTGTCGGACTGTGGGGGCCTTTCTCTAAACCCCTTGACTCCGGCCCTCGTGGCTTCTGCGGCCTGTGCCACCTTCACGACTTCGTGCAGCGTCGGGGGTGGCTCTTGGTTCATCAACTTTCGCTGAACCTCCTCGTCCCACAGGCCACAGAGCATGCGGTCCCTGAGGGCGATTTCCAGGTTTTCCCACTTGCATGGGCCAGCGGCCAACCGCAGGGCCGCTGCAAAAGCGGCGATGGACTCACCCGGCGCTTGAACTCTCTTCCAGAACGCGTCTCGAGCCGAAAACATCGAAACCGAGGGCTGGAAATGGTCGCGTATCGCTTTCAGGAGCTGTTTGACCGACAGCTCGCTCACCTTCTTCGGTGATACCAGGTCCACCAATACTCTTTTGGCGGCATTTCCGAGCATCCGGGTGAGGATGGCCCTCTTCTTTCCCTCGTCCGTAATGTCGGACACCACCAGCGCATCTTGGAAGTCCATTTCGAAGAGCTCCCAATCTTCTGGCTTGTTGATGTCGAAACCGGCGTGACCAGCGTGTGTCTTGATCTCGTGGGGATCCATCATCCCACCTTCGTTGCCAATTTAGTGTATGAGAACCAAGACACAGGAACAGCCGAAGGATTGGCTTAACACATCTTTATTGCATGGTGGTATGGGGGAACATGTGGTAATGGCGGACAAACAGCTCAATATATACAGTGGCTATACATTTGAATATGGCTCCACGGTAGCTCATTGGCTACTGTCGGCGTGACGTCACTTCAGGTCACGCCCTTCTTGTCCAGGTGAGGTAGTGGCGGGAATCTTCCCACGCTGTAGTTCTTTGGGGAATTGGAACCGTGTGAGCTGGGCGCTCGCTATTGCCACCTGGTGGTCATTAGCTCGCGTCCTAATTACAACGGGTTAATTGATGCAGCTGGTGATTGTTACATTGTTTAAAGGCATAGTATTGAGAACACAACACAAGGGCAGCCCCATGTAGAACGCATTGCAATAATCTAGTCTGGAGGTGACCAGAGCATGAGTGACCAGGACCAGGGAGTCCCTGTCCAGGAACGGGCACAACTGGCGAATAAATCGAAGTTGTGCAAAAGCCCTTCTGGCCACATCTGCCACCTGTTCTTCTAGCAGCTGCTGCAAGTCCAGGAGGACCCCCAAGTTGTGCACCAGGTTTGTCTGGTGCAAGACAGCCCCATCCAAAACCAAAGATGGTAATTCCCTGGACAGCACAGAGCCCCCAATCCATAGCCACTCAGTCTTGCTGGGATTCAGTTGTAGCCTGTTGGCCCCCATCCAGACCCCCACAGCTTTCAGACACCCAGACAGGACTTCGATAGCATCGCTGGGATCACCACGGGTGTCATCTGCATACTAATGTTACTGCCCCCGATGGGAATGGATGATCTCACCCAGCAGCTTCATGTAGATGTTAAATAGGAGAGGGGAGAGCACCGAAGCCTGAGGACCGAACCTATGTTTCTAAAAATACCTGAATAGACTTGGATGGATTATTTGGCACACATTACCAGAATCTACACTAGTTTCACGGTCACCCTTTGCTCACTACCTAGATTTCAGTTGGGAGTGACTGGGCACACTAATAGGAAAAGCTCGGAACTGCTGGGTCCGATATGGGACAGGGAAGCTGGATCAGGCACAATCCCATTGCCAGGAGGCTGGAGGACTACCAAGTCCTACCTGGGAGTAAGCACATTGTTACAGGGGGCACATGAAATGGTGTTGTGGGCTTCATCTGGTCCATGGGCTGCAGGTTGAGAATCCCTGACCAATACCATGAAAACGGGAGAAGATGCATAGGATGGAGGTAGTTCACAGGCCAAACTACTTGTAAGACGGCCATTACTTCCAAGATAGAAGCTCAAGAAATTCAACCATGGAGGTTGTCATTAATACTTCTTCTTCTTCTGTGTGTAGGCTAGACATGAAACTGCTAAAATGAAGGCACCTTTTGGTGAGTTCATTCTGCAGTTCCTTTCTTTCTGACCTAGTGAGAGAAAGATTAGCCAGCAACACTAGGTTGCCATTACCAGGGTACACCATATTTGGTTCAAGGATACCACAATCTTCTTTGGAGGCTCTTTCTGTGTACCCTGTCATTAATATTAAGTGGCATGTTTTCAGCTGAACTGTGAGTCAGTCTTTGCTCCATGTGTCACCACCAGTAAGCAAGTGAATTCATAGTGTTAACACCTCTGTGAATTCCAAGGATATTCTGGAAAATGTGTAATTAACAGGGGGAAATAAAAGGTGTAATGTCTTCATGATATATATTTGGTAGGTATTTCTAAGCATGGGCCATAATACAACCAGATGGTACAGACTAACATAGCTAAGAAGTATGAAACTTAAGAAGTTGAAACTAGCTGGCACCTCACAGCTTGCAAGGTACATCATGTTCCCACATCTTTAATCATGTATTGTTTTAACATCAGTGTCTAATTAAAACTTCTAGTTAAATCTGAATGTCATTTGTTTTTGTATGAATGCTGTGCTTTGTTTGAATCTATATCACTGCACAACAAGGATTTTGCTACTGGGAGTAACACGTGATTTACGTGATATTGAGTGTACTGATTCCAAATCTGAACTCACAATTTGCCTATCCCATACAGATTTTAAGTTATAGGTGTGTTATAGCTATTCAAATGGTCAGTAATTGGGTAATGTATTTTTACATTGGAAGAAGGCAAATTGACTACCACTATGCCTGCTGCCACCTCAGCCGAATCACGTCCCCTGATGGCATACATGCAGCAGCCGGGCATGCCTGGGCAAGTCAGTGAGTTGATGTCAGAAATAAGTGTATAAGTTGAGATGGACCAAGGGCTTGTCTCTAGTGCAAAACCATCTTATTGGATAGTACAGCTAGGGCATAGTGAGTCTGTTTTGAATTAAAAATGAGTAGGTGCAGCTATGTTAATAAACTGAACAATGTAGCTATTCACATCTGTACACATAATTAACTTAAGATTCTGACACCCTAGGCAGAATTGGACTTCAGATTTGGATTCAGCACACGTGATTTAGTATAGGACACATGGATTAGATCAAGTAGCAGACAATTATTATTTTTTGCAACACAATCCTTACATTAAACAAAAATGCAATTCTTGCAGTAAATAAGAAGGGGCAGCAGAAAATGAGATGACTAGATGGTATTGTTGATGCAATGGGCACAGAGTTGGGTGGGTTGAGAAGGATGGTGGAGGATAGAGGTGGCTGGCATGCAATTGTCCATGGGGTCACAAAGGGTCAGAATTGACTGTGTGACTGAACAACAACAAAAAAATCGGACAATGTCATCTGTACTTATTATATTTAGTCAACAGACAGACTAGACAAAAGCTGAAAGTTGTATCGACTCACCTGAATATCTGTGTTATGCTATGAATAGGAACATATTTTGTATGTTCATTTCTTACATGGTCAGTTCCTGTTTATCTTTATGTTCAAGCACATTATCTCAAGTATGTCCCTGTTGCTACTTTGGCATAATGAATAACTAATTAACACTCATTAAAATAGTTCAGTTCATTTTCTATATTTAGCAGTTTCAAAGCATCACTGCTTTACATTTGTAAGAAAACATATATTTTATTTTCCTCTATTGTTTCCTTTAAATGATTTTTTTTCTGATTTGGGACCTTTCATAGATATTTCCAGAGATGAACAATACATAAACATCTGTGCATTCTTTTTTATCTAAGATATGAATAACAATAATAAATCTATTTCTTGGCCTGAATAGTTCTCAGTAATAACTTTTCAATGTAAGTCAAGACTTGTTTTTTCCTGTTTTGAAAATGTACAGTTAGATACTTTTAAGATCTTTATATATTTATATGAGTGACTGTGGTGGCTTAGTGGTCAATATTTTGAACTTGATGAATGGAAGGATGGCAGGTCAGCAGTTCAAGACCTGAGTGCTGCACAGCAGAGTAAGCTCCCATCTCTGTCCCTGCTTCTGTCAACCTAGCAGTTTGAAAGCAAGAAATTCTAATTAGATAAATAGGTAACCACTATTGTGGGAAAGTAACAGTGTTCCATGCACTCTGGTGTCAAGTCATGCATGCCACATGACTATGAAAATGTCTGCAGATGCAGACAGCACTGGCTCTTTGCCTGTAAACAGAGATGAGCACCATGCACTTGAGTCAGATATGACTGGCTTTTGAACAAGGCTGACCTTTACCTTACTATATATCTTTATGATAAGAGAAAAATAATGTGTATAATTTTATTGTAAAAATATAATTATTTGTTTCTATCAGCCATAATTTACATGGTGCATAGAATGTTACCATGTTGAAGATAAAGATAAAAATCTACTACTGATATGATACATTGCCACATGTGGGGATTGGATATTTCATTTCATTTATTATACTTGTATGCCGCCCTACTCGCCGAAGTGACTCAGAGTGGCTAACACATCATGGGGCAACATATATTACAATGTTAGGGTAAAGGTAAAGGTTTCCCTTGCTCGAAAGCCAGTTGTATCCAACTCTAGGGTACAGTGCTCATCTCTGTTTCAAAGCCAAAGAGCCAGCACTGTCTGCTGCTGCAGACATTTCCGTGGTCATGTGGCAGGCATGACTAGACACCGAAGCACACTGAATGCTGTTACCTTCCCACTGGATTTAAACTCAGGGCAACTTTATTAATGTAAATAATTGAACTGCTAGGTTGGCAGGAGCTGGGACAAAGACAGGAGCTCATTCCGTCCTGCAGTACTCAGGAATCAAACTGCTGACCTTCTGCCTCCCAGTCAGCATCTTAGGCACTTGAGCCACTGCAGTCCAAGATCAACATAATATAAATATAAATACAATCAATACAGTCAATAAATCTAACATAAAAATGAAAATACAATGAAAGAAAGGGCCAAATAAACAATATACAGTATCACAATTGCAAACTATCACATCACAAAATATCACATTACAAAACAGTTCAGAAACAGTTCAATAAATCCCCAGTCACAATTATAAAATGTCAAGTCATCATAAAAACCGTTCAAAATATTTGTGTGTGTGTGTGTTTAAACATGAGACATACTAAATTTACAAACAAAAAAAGATCCCATATATATTTGCCCCACAATTTTGAAATACCATTTGAACTCTCCACTCCCACATTTTATTGTGATTTTACAAATGTACCTATTTTAGTTATTCAGTTTTCACAGGGGCTGGCTCTACCAAGTTTTCTCAGAGCAGGTAAGGTCAAACAACACATACAAAAACCTCTCCAGATATAAGAAATATTTTCAAGCTGCTCAACAAAAGAAAAAAAAATATCATGCTCTTGGGCAAGGCATTACTGTGGCTCCACCCTAAAGTTTAGAACAGTTTCTAGTTTCTCATAACAGTAAACATCATGCATGCTTCAGCAGAGTCTGCAAATTTGTCTCCTTTGAATGCATTTTCAAGCATCTCAATCATCATTATAAGAATTGCTGAATGCATTTGAGTTTCATTGTGTAAAGTGTTGAAGCCAATCAATCTCCAATTGCAGAATGTTGTCCCCTTGAGGTTAATGGGGATTTTGTTTCTGGTTTCATAGGTATTAAGTTATATACTCTTACTATGCACCAAACACTGACCATCAATTTGAAGAAAGCAGCTCTCTAGCTTATGTGGAAATGAGAGTTTGTTTAATAGTTATCAAACTAATCTACTGCTTTCTTTTTTCTTCA
Source organism: Bradypodion pumilum (assembly GCA_035047305.1). Lineage (NCBI taxonomy): Eukaryota > Metazoa > Chordata > Lepidosauria > Squamata > Chamaeleonidae > Bradypodion > Bradypodion pumilum. The sequence continues at coordinate 211,684,511 of JAWDJD010000003.1, read as the reverse complement.
CAGTCCTAATGATTTTCATTATCTCCTCAGTTGATAGAATCCATTTCAAAAACCAATAATCTCTTGAAATCCACTGAGCCACAAATTACTTATTAGAAAATATTTTCAAAGATCATTACCTTGCCCATAGATGTTGGCTGTTCATTTCCTGGATACTTGCAGCGTGAGAGAAGGGGGAGAGATTATTCACTCACAGGAAAATAATTCTAATATAATTCAAGCTATTTATTTGTTTATTATTAGAATCACTGCTTTTTTAAAGGTCAACACTGTATCAGTTTAAACATTGATTATATGACCTCGGTTTATTAGGATATAATGAAATGATGAATGCCATATTCACTGCATGACATTCAGTAATAACACTCAACAATATATGGAGTGATTTCATTTTTATTATTATTAAAAGCCAGTCACATGATGACAGAGTTTATTTGGACTCATGAATCATTGAGTGAAATACATTATTTTCACATTGGTCATGCCAAAAATCCAATGAAATTTGTAGAAAGATGCCTGTTTATGGAGACCACACACAGTTTCATTCCCCTGGTGTAAAAACAGTGAATATAATGATCTATTTAGCCTTTACAACAGTCATGGGAAATAAATAGCAGCTGGAACTCTTGTCTCTAGAAAATGAATACCACTAGGAAAGGTAGATGGGAGGATGGCAATCAGAGAAACATTGTTACATTGGAGTATAAAAATGGATTGTGCATAGGTCACAACATCACATGAATTCAGAAATATACATAGATTTCAGAATATATATTGTTTATATGGATTATGAGATTCTCAGTTCTTTCTCTCTGAAGTTCTTGTGGATTGGATATGTCTTTGAAAGTGGAGGGAAAATGCATATTAAAATCATAGAATTGAAGACATGTTTGAATAAAAGACTTGCAGGACTTTATAGTAAGACCTCAGTACTATTTGAAGTTCTCAGCCTATCCAATGATGTGAGAACCAAAATAAACTATGTCCAAGAGTAACACATGCAAAACTACATAACCAAAATATGAGATACGATAAATACCAAATTGGCAAGGATGACATAAGATGAAAGTCACAGAGATTTTCAAACCATATCTTTGCATGGGAACAGAGTTAATTGCTTCCATTAACAGGGAATATGATCCAGATGGAAACCTTTTGCCAACATTCAGTAACATAATCTATTTCACATGAACATCATAAATTTTCTTATTGAACACTGTGAAGTCTTAATTACAACATGATGTCAAATGTCAGCTGGAACATACAATTCCATACCAATGTTTACATCATCACTGAACACAAATGTAATAAAGTTCAGCATCAAATACTCAACAGATGCTTTCTGAATATATGCATATTTTGAGGAAATCCAGGAAATAGTTCAAATACATATTTGCAGGGGGGAATTATGCTGAAATTTTCTGACAGAAAATTCATCTCAAATTCCTTCTGGTTGAGAGTCTACCTGTTCACCTTTGATCAGTGAGTGAACCCCTTCTGATAATACATGCTCAATTCCAGTTTGTGTTAATATCATATTTTTTCTGTCAACTTTTGTAGGTGCCCATGTTTCACTATCATATAATAAAGCAGGCAGAATGGTGGTGCTAAAAGGGTCAGACCATAATTTTCTCATTTTTACTTCACTAAAGCACAATCTTTACATTGTAAGAAGCTGCCCATGCTGCTTGCCTTCTTCTCAAAATTTCATTTGTTAGAAAGTGCCTTAGGTTAACCTCTTGCCCAAGGTGTTGTTGTTGTTGTTCAGTCGCACAGTCGATTCCGACCCTTTGCGACCCTATGGACCATCGTTCTCCAGGCGCCTCTGTCCTCCACCATCCCCCTCAGTCCTCCCAGTTTTGTGCCCATTGTGTCTACAATACCATCTATCCATCTCATCCTTGGCCTCCCCCTTCTTCTTTTGCCCTCCACCTTTCCCAACATCACGGCCTTCTCAAGTGAATCCTCCCTTCTCATTTGATGCCCAAAGTACTTTAGCCTCATCTTTACTATTTGACCTTCCAATGAGCAGTCAGTGTTGATTTCTTCTAAGATTGACCTATTTGTTCTCCTCGCTGTCCAAGGTACCCTCAAAACTCTCCTCCAACACCACATTTCAAAGGCATCTATTCTTCTGCGTTCAGCTTTCCTAATTGTCCAGCTCTCACATCCGTACATTACCACTGGGAATACCATTGCTTTGACTATTCTAATTTTTGTTTTCAAGGTGATGTCTCTGCTTTTCACTATGTTCCCCAGGTTTCTCATGGCTTGTCTCCCTAGAATCAGCCGCCTCTTTATTTCATGGCTGCAATCTCCATCTGCAGTGATCTTAGATCCTAAGAAAGTAAAATCTGTCACTGCTTCTACTTCTTCCCCGTCTATTTTCCAGGAACTGATCGGGCCTGTTGCCATTATCTTGGTTTTCTTGATATTGAGTCTCAAGCCAGCTTTTGCACTCTCTTCCTTCAAACCGATCAAGAGATTCTTTAGGTCTTCCTCACTTTCTGCCATTAGGGTGGTGTCGTCTGCATATCTCAGATTGTTGATGTTTCTCCCAGCAATTTTGATCCCATATTGTGATTCCTCCATCCCTGCATTGCGCATTATGTGCTCTGTGTATAAGTTGAATAAGCAGGGTGACAAAATGCAGCCTTGTCTTACTCCTTTTCCTATTCCAAACCACTCGGTCATTCCGTGTTCTGTCCTAACTGTTGCTTCTTGGTTCATGTACAGATTTCTCAGGAGGCATATGAGGTGTTCTGGTATTCCCATCTCTTTAATCACTTGCCACATCTTGTTGTGATCCACACAATCAAATGCCTTAGTGTAGTCAATAAAGCAAAAATAAACTTGTTTCTGGTATTCCTTTGTTTTCTCCATGATCCAACGTATGTTGGCAATGTGGTCTCTAGTCCCCCTGCCTCTTCTGAAACCAGCCTGCACCTCTGGTAATTCTCTTTCCACATGCTGCTGAAGTCTATCCTGTATTATCTTGAGCATCACCTTGCTGGCGTGTGGGATGAGCGCAATTGTTCGATAGTTTGAACATTCTTTGGCATTGCCCTTTTTTGGGATTGGAACATATACTGATCTTTTCCAGTCCTGTGGCCACTGTTTTGTTTTCCAAATCTGCTGGCATATTGAATGCAGTAATTTGATGCCATCATCTTTTAGAGCTTTGAAAAATTCAACTGGGATACCATCATCTCCACTAGCTTTGTTGTTTGCAGTGTTCTTTAGGGCCTTTCTGACTTCACTCTCCAGGATGTCTGGCTCAGGTTCAATTTCTTCATCATTGTGACTATCAGGAGTGTTGAGTTCCTTTTTGTAGAGTTCCTCTGTGTACTCTTTCCATCTTTTCTTAATCTCTTCTGCATCAGCTAGCTCCTTTCCGTCTTTGTCCCTTATCATGGTCATTTTTGCTTTAAATGTTCCCTTGATTTCCCGGATTTTTTTGAAAAGATCTCTGGTTCTGCCTTTTTTGTTGTTTTCTTCCATTTCTTTGCACTGTTCTTTTAGATAGTTTTCCTTATCTCTCCTTGCTTTTCTTTGAAATTCTGTGTTCAGATGATTGTATTTTTTCCTTTCTCCTTTGACTTTTGCGTTCCTTCTTTCCTCTGCTATTTTAAGAGCCTCATCAGACAACCACTTTGCTTTCTTACTCTTCTTTTCTTTTGGTATGGTTTTCTTTGCTGCTTCCTGCATGATGTCCCTCATCTCTGTCCATAATTCTTCTGGCACTCTATCTATTGAGTCTAAGCCATTGAATCTGTTCATCACCTCCACCGTGTATTCTTTAGGGATGCTGTCTAGGTGATATCTGTCTGGTCTCTTTGTTTTCCCTATTTTCTTTAGTCTAAGCCTGAATTTTGCAATCAGTAGGTTGTGATCTGAGCCACAATCTGCTCCAGGTCTTGTTTTTGCTGACTGTATGGAGGTTCTCCATCTTTGGCTGCAGAGTATGTAGTCAATCTGGTTTCGGTGTTGGCCATCTGGTGATGTCCATGTGTAAAGTCGCCTCTTGTGTTGCTGGAAGAGGGTGTTTGCTATGACCAGTGCGTTCTCTTGGCAGAACTCTATCAACCTTTGTCCTGCTTCATTCTGTGTTCCAAGACCGAACCTGCCTGTTATTCCCTCCACTTTTTGATTGCCTACTTTGGCATTCCAGTCTCCTAGAATAATTTGAACATCATTTCTTGGTGTTTGTTCTATGAGGTGTTGTAAGTCCTCATAGAACTGGTCCACTGTGGCTTCATCTGCACCCGTGGTTGGTGCGTATATTTGGATCACAGTAACATTGAAGGGTTTGCCCTGAAGGTATACATATGAATCAACTTCATGAATCAACTTCTACTATCTCACCTCCACATCTCATATTTATGATATTTGTGGAGGCATTCCATACTTAATCCTCAGGACAATCTTTCAACTTTCTGCATCTAACTCTTGGAGCATATTTTGTGCTTCTTCTACTGATTCTGATATTAACACTACATGTATATCATTAGTGAAGTGAAGATCAGATAAGTACTAATTGTGTTTATACAAATTCCCCTTTCCTCCCATGTCAAATTACACATTGCTGTTTCTAAGGCAGCAGTAAGCAACTTTGGGCTGATCATATCACCCTGAAGGACTCCTCTTATCCATTTCTGAAATAAAGTGATTTTTGTTGTACATCCCTTATACACTTCTTTGAGAAGTCTATTATAGCATGGTTCAATTTCTTGTTTGCAGCACAATATTGGTTTCAACAGAGTCAAGGGCCTTCTCATAATCCATGAAGGTGAGAACCAGTGGCAATTTATACTCTCTCTGTCACACTATCAACTGATTGACAGTGTGCAGATGTTCCAGGCTGACCCTCATCCAGCTGTCGTGAAACTATGCTGAGAATAACCCATGTGAAGAGCCTATATATTTGAGACAAAAGGCATATTGACCTATAGTTCTTGATCTTTTCATGATTTCCCTGTATAAAGATTAATACACTACTGTCTTTGATGTTTTCATCTGAGCTGGGATAGTTCCATGTAGTTGGGGGAGTGGCTGAGGAACATCATTAATGTGTCTCTGACCTAGGGTGTTATGCCTTCTGGTCTGAAAGAGACTATTATACACCCACTCCTGAAAAAGTCAAATTTATCTACAGATGTCCTGAATAACATTCCTTTCTTGGTCAAGGTCATTGAGAGGGTGGTGGCGGATCAGCTTCAGGTATTATTGGATGAAACCAACTACCTGGATCCATTCCAGTCAGGCTTTATTTATTTTTATTTTATTTTATTTTATTGTCAAATTTCTATACCGCCCACTCAGCCAAAGCCGACTCCGGGCGGTTCACAACAATGGGTAAAAACATATAAAAACAAATAAAACAGATAAAACCAGCAATAAGAACCCACCCCTAAAAAGAGAGGGGTGCAGGAACTGAAGAAACCGTGGGGCAGGCATCCTCCCCTATATTAACCACCCAACGGAAGCCACCCCTCCACCTGCACCCCAAACTTGGCCCGCCAGCCAGGTTTTTAGTTCTTTTCTAAAGGGCAACAACTCCGTCTGGAGACGCAGTTCCACAGGCAGGAGGTTCCAAAGGGCCGGTGCGGACACAGAGAAGGCTCTCCTCCTTGTGCCAGAGAGGCGAGCCCCCCTGGCCGATGGCACAATTAGAGAGCCCCTCCGGTCCGCTCTGGTTGGACGGACAGACGTCCTTAGGGCGATGCGGTCTCTAAGGTAACCTGGCCCACTACCATATAGGGCTTTAAAGGTCAAAACCAGCACCTTGAATTGCACCCGGAGACAAACTGGTAACCAGTGCAGCTCCCGCAGCAGTGGTGAGGCATGGGCATAACGTCCACACCCCATCACCACCCGGGCCGCCGCATTCTGGACCAGCTGCAGCCTCCGAATGGTCATCAAGGGCAGCCCCATGTAGAGCGCATTACAGTAGTCTAGTCTGGAGGTAACCAGAGCATGAGTGACCATGAGCAAAGAGTCCCGGTCCAGGAGCGGGCGCAACTGGCGAATCACCCGAAGTTGGGCAAAGGCCCTCCTGGCCACAGCCGCCACCTGTTCTTCTAGCAGCAGCCGCGAATCCAGGAGGACCCCCAAGTTGCGCACCGGGTCGGTCTGGGGCAGAATAGCCCCATCCAAAACCAAAGATGGTAGCTCCCGGGATAAGGCGGGACCCCCTATCCATAGCCACTCAGTCTTGCTAGGATTCAGCTGTAGCCCATTTGCCCCCATCCAGACCCCAACAGCCTCCAGACAGCTGGAAAGGACTTTGACTGCATCACTGGGGTCCCCACGGGCCGAGATGTACAACTGTGTATCATCCGCGTACTGATGGTACCGCACCCCGTGGGAACAGATGATCTCACCCAGCGGCTTCATGTAGATGTTAAAAAGGAGAGGAGAGAGTACCGAGCCCTGAGGCACCCCATATTTTAGGGACCTAGGACTGGACTTCTCGCTCTCCAACCACACCGACTGGGTCCGGCCCCTCAGAAATGAGGAAAACCAGGACCACACAGTGCCCTGGATTCCCAATCCTCGGAGCCGTTCCAGAAGGATACCGTGGTCGACGGTATCGAAGGCCGCTGAGAGGTCAAGAAGAGCAAGGACGGACGGATGACCGCCATCCCGCTCTCGCCAGAGATCATCCATCAGCGCGACCAATGCAGTCTCAGTACCATATCCAGGTCTGAATCCTGACTGGAAGGGGTCCAGATATTCCGCTTCATCCAGTACCCCCTGCAACTGACGCGCCACTGCCTTTTCCAATACTTTCCCCAAAAAGGGGAGGTTGGAAACAGGTCTGTAGTTGGTTATGACTGCTGGATCGAGGGATGGCTTCTTCAGGAGGGGGCGCACCAAAGCATGTTTCAATGGTGCAGGAAATATCCCCTCCCGAAAAGACGCATTAATTATAGCCCCGACCCAGCCACCTGTCACCATCTTTGAGGCTTTTACCAGCCAGGCGGGACAGGGATCCAATGGACAATTAGTGGCGCGGACCGCCGCAAGGAGCCTGTCCACTTCATCTGGGGCAACAGGATCAAACTGATCCCAGATAACACAGCACGACTGTGCACTGGCTCCCCCCTGACCCTCCCCATCCACGCCAAGATTAAACCCTGAGCGAATCCGATCGATTTTCTCCACCAGATGGTCAGCAAAGTCCTCAGCCGACCCCTGCCAACCAGGCACAGCCCCCCCCCTACCAAGGAGGGACCTGGTCACCCGAAACAGGGTGGCTGGGCGATTATCAGCGGAGGCAATAAGGGAGGTGAAGTATTGCCTCCTCACCACCCCCATCGCCACTAGGTAGGCCCTAATAGCGGCTCTAGCTAGTGTCCAATCGGAATCGTTCCTGGTCTTCACCCAGCGGCGCTCAAGGCGTCTCTTTGCCCGTTTGAGCTCCCGTAGTTCTTCTGTGAACCACGGGGATGACCTAGCTTCACGGGCTCTGAGAGGCCGTAGTGGAGCGATTACATCCAAGGCAGCTATCGTTGACCCACACCATAGGTCAACAAGTGCCTCGGGCGAATCGTGTTGCCGATCCAGGGGAAAAGCCCCCAGTTCCCTCTGGAATCCATCCGGATCCATCAGTTGCCGGGGGCGGGCCACTTTAATAGACCCTGCCTCCCTACGATGATGTGTTGCCCCCAGGAAGTCTAGAGCCACCAGATAGTGATCTGACCATGGCACAGGTGTTTAGGCCAAAACTGTGCTGGTTGCGCTGCAGAATGATCTTATCCAGGAAACAGACAGGGGGCTTCATCTCACCTGATGCTCCTGGATCTCTCAGCAGCTTTTGATACCATTGACCAAGGTATCCTACTGGGTTGTCTGTCAGAGATGGGGTTTCAAGGTATTGTCTTACACTGGCTTCACTCTCTCCTGGTTGGTTGTTCTCAGAGAGTCCAGATTGGGGAGTTTATGTCTACTCCTTGGACCCTACAATGGGGTGTTCCCAATGGGGTCTATTATCTCCTCATTATTATTTAATACTAGCATATTTTGCCTGGCGGTGCCAGGCTCTTTAAAATGGTTTTGGAAGGTTTTAGTTTTATGTTTATGCAAATGAGGTTATTTTTAAATTGTGGTTTTTTACATTTTTATTTTTACGCATGGGCTATTATAAACTGTTATTTTTTATTTATTTATTGTTTTTGCTTTTTGTTTTTTAAAAAGAGGAAAGGATGATATAATTTTTATAATTATTGTATTTAACCAAATAATGTGTTACTATGTGAATTTTTTTAAATAGTTGTACCTTGGATAATAATTTTCAAAATGAGTAAGAATATGTTTTTTTAAAATCAATGTTTCTCTACTGTGTTTAGATGTTTTTTTTTGTTTTTTTGAGTGAAAACTTATTTCTTTTTTTTAATTATTTGTGATTAGTGTGAATATTTTTGAATGTTTTGATAACTTATTTTAGTAATTTGGGAATTATTTGTAATTATTTGTAATTTGTAATGTTTTTTCTCTTGTGGCCTCTGGGTGGGGCTGGTGAGCTTTTCTTGTATTCTACTATTTTTCTCTACTGTCCTCTGGGTGTCGCTTCTTCTTCCGGTAAGTAGTCTCTTTCTTTCCTCAGTTTAGTTCCGGTCGTCATGGAGTAAAGATGTCTCCTGGTAAGGTCTCTGGTTTAATTTTTTGAAAAAACTTTTTTTTGGGGGGGGTTGTTTTGGGTTTTGGGAGGGTTGTGTGTTTTTTATTGTTTGTTTTTGGATGTTTTTGTGTTTTTTTTCTGTCTTTTATTTTTGGTTTTGATAATTTTGGACTGTTTTTGAATTGTGTTTTTGGATGTTTTTGTGTTTACTTTTTCTGTTTTTATTTTGGTTTTGATTATTTTTGACTGTTTTTGGATGGTGTTGTTTTGTGTTGGGGGTGGGGGTATTTCCATGGGCCGGTCTCAGGGGCTGGACCCTCGCCGCTTGATGCTGCATGGGGGGGAGGTATTTCCGTGGGCCGGACCACGGAAATTGCATCGCTGCTTCATGCAGCATTGGGGTGGGGTTTTTTTGTGGGCCGGCCTTGGTGGCTGGACCACAGGAATCCCATTGCCGCTTGATGCAGCATGGGGGGGAAGATATTTCCGTGGGCCAGCCTGGGTGGCCAGACCATGGAAATTGCATCGCCGCTTCATGCGGCATTGGAGTGGGGGTTTTTCTGTGGGCCAGCCTTGGTGGCCGGACCACAGGAATCCCATCACCACTTACATGTGGCATTGGGGTGGGGGTATTTCTGTGGGCAGGCCTGGGTGGCCGGACCATGGGAATCCCATCGCCGCTGTATGTGGCGGTGGGGGGTGGGGGTTCCATGGCCTGCCTTTTTTATTTTTATTTTTCGCATGCCGGCTGCCTCAGTGTTCTGCACGCTCATGGCGCGCAAGATGCTGGGCCTTGTAGTTTTGTGTGTGCAATTTTAGTTTGTGTAGTGGTTTTTTTCCTGTGGCTTCTTTTTGATTGGCCACGGCGCGTTTCCGAACGTTCCTTTTGCTCGCGCCACTCAGCCTGATTGGCTCTGGTGTGGCGCAGCGCAAGGAACATTGGGAATTGACGTTCCCTTTTTTTGTTTGCATCTGGGGAGCTCCTGCCCCACTGGTGAAAATTTCAACCCGACAGTTACCTGCGAACCTGGTTCAGGCGAGTGAATGGAGGCCCATTATGGGCTAGTAGGGCCTGGCTAAACATCCTTTGTCACATTCCAATGGTTAACGCTGGGAGGGATCATCTGGGGATTTGAAGTACATTGTCACCAATACGCGGATGACACCTAACTCTACCTTTCCTTTCCATCTTCGGCAGTGGATGTGGTCCAGTGCCTGAATGACTGCCTAGTGGCCATAATGGAATGAACCAGAGTTAACAAGCTGAAGCTGAACTCTGACAAGACGGAGATTCTTGTGTTGGGGGGTCCATCTGCCTGACTGGGTGATCTGGCTCTTAGGTTGTGGGGGACGGTTCTTGCTCCTAGGGACCAGGTTTACAACTTAGGTGTCATATTAGATCCCCCATTTGACCCTTGAGGTGCAAATCGCTGTAGTATGCAGAACCACTTTCTTCCAACTGCACCAGATTGCTCAGTTGTGTCCCTACTTGGACAGATGGGCTCTCATAAAACTAGTTATCTCACTAATAGTCTCACAAATTGATTACTGTACATGAGGCTTCTCCTGTGCCTGTTATGAAGGCTCTAATGAGTTCAGAAAACAGCAGCCAGGCTGGTTATGGGAATTAGAAAATTTGATCTATTTCCCCAGCCTTGGCAAAGCTGCACTGGCTCCCAGTTTCTTTCCATATCAGGTACAAGGTGTTATTTCTAACTTTCAAAGCACTAAATGGTTTGGGTCTTTTTTGTTAGAGAGATGCTGATGGATCGGTCCAATCAGAGACAGCTATTACCTTTTAATAGTCTTTATTTCCACTGCCCACATGGCGGTCAGTGGTGATCTCTAGGGTCAGCAAGGGAAGTGAGGAGTGGGAAAGGTTAGGGTCCTTTAATAGGGTTGGTGATGTCATCGGGTCATGGGTTATAGGGCAACAGTGTCATGATACATTTGAGCATTGCATTGTGGTATATGGGGATCGTAAGTGTGTGATATTATATCTGACAAAACCCCTTCTAATATCAGACACTTCGATCACATATGACAATACACATTCATTCACTCTCTAAGACGTAATTTTTTGAACAAATTTTTTGAACAAATGATTGTGTTGTGCTAAGGGGAGTGGTTTGGTTAGTATGTCAGCAACTTGGTCCTTGGTGTCACAATGAACTAGATCTATGAAGCCTCTTTTTGAAAGTTTCCTCATGTGTCTGTATTTGATGTCTATATGTCTGGACCTTTTTCCTATTGCTTTGGCCTTCGATATGTTTACTGCTGCTGTGTTATCTTCATGGATGATGATTGGTAGACTTGGCTTCCTTTGTTTGGCAACTCCATTTTGGAATGTGGAGAATGGTTCAGTCTTGAAATACAGCATCCCCTTCTCGACTACCCAATTCTTAAACTCCTTGGATAAGAATTCTGAGCCACGATCCGTAATTAGTTGCTTTATGTTGATGTTGTGTTGGGTTTGTACCCTTTTATAGAATTCCTTGAATTTGGTGAAGGTTTCAACCTTGCTCTTGAGAGTATATACGAAGCCGTACCTGCTGAAGTCATCCACTATTGTCAGGAAAAACCTTTTTTGACCCAGGGACTTCTTAAGTGGTCCTACTAGGTCAAGGTGGACTAACTGGAGTGGGTGGTCTGACCTTCTGGTGGATGTCTTTGGCCGTGGTTCACCCTTGATTTGGAACTTTTGCATACAGAGCATTCCAGGTAGTTCTCGCAATTCTTGACCTTTAGCCCTTCCAAGCATTCCAGCATTTTCTTGACTATTGGAAACCCTATGTGTCCTAGCTTTTGATGTAGCAGATGTGCACACTCATTGTGCATGGGTCTCCCTATGGAGATGTGGGACACTACCTGTTTTGCATCTGTGGCCCCTTCAATTTCAGCTGAATCGTGGGGACTGTTTTCCTCCTCTTCTGAGCTCATGCCCTCAGCCTCATCGGGGGTGCTTGGGTTATTCTCTTGTGTTACCTCTTCGTCGTTGTCCTCGAGTATTCCGATCATGCCTCTGGCTTCGGTCTCCTTCTTGGCCAGGAATTATGACAGGCCTCCTATGGTTTCCACGTTCCTATTTCCTTTCCTCTTCTTTTGATGGATGCCTTACTATTCTTGAATACTATCATCAGTTCTGGGTGAGCCTGTTGGTGGCAAGCACATTGTATGGTATTCTAGGGACAAAAAGGATGTCCCTGACCACACCAATTTTGGGAATGTTCACATTTCCCCTGCCAGCTACCCTTGCATGTTCTTGGTTGGCAACCTTGATCCTGAAGGAATCTTCTTTGAATGAACTGAATATTTCTCTGTGGCATGATGTGTGGGTACTGGCCCCAGAGTCTATTAGCCAGTGTTGCCCATGGCCGTCTGTGGGCCAGTCTGCATTGTGGTGCCTGGTTTCATTGCTATGTTTCACCACGTTTATGGAATCTGGCTTATGTTTCCCTGGCTCTGTCTGTGTCCTGAGTTCTCTCCCAGGGCTAGGTGACCTCCATCACCTGTCATCCCTGTCTCTGTCACTTCCATATCTACATGGATGCCCATCCTGTGACCCATGCCTTGGCACTGGTGTACTGTCACGATGTACCCTATCATGTGAGTGATCTTTATTGCATCTTTGTTCAGCTACTTCCAAGAGTATTTTTTCTTCTGTACACTTCATGGTCTTCTTGGAGCTTTCTTCTAAGTAGACAACATGGCAGATCATATTCTAGATCATTAGAGCACTCTCTAACCAACACCCACATGAAATCCTGGATTTTCTGCAAGCAGCATTGCTTCATTACATACAACTTTTGCTTTACACCTAAATTTCTACCTGACTCACGGCCAAACTCCATGTTAGTCACAATGTGTAGTGGCAGCTTTGATTCTATTTTTAAGTCATTGATGTTTTTGCTCTGACTAACACTGGAGAGGGAAGAAATAGCCCTTTCATCCCCAGGGACACAGACATCACAATATCAATATTATATCTGCATGCTACTCATTAAATAAAAGTGTAGTTTGCCCCTAAAATGGTTCTTTTCTTCTGATCTATTGTTAAAACAACAAAAGTTTTTATTCCAAGAAGTGGGAATGTAATGTCTTTCCCACACCAGGCAGAGTATACAACCATATAACAATCCTACTTGTTCCCTAGGCACAGTATATTTATATCCCTTCATAACCACTGAAAGTCAATAAACAGAATCAAATTAGAGAGGTTTCTCATTTCACCTAGTGTCTTTTTCACTGAGCTTTTGTATATGTCTGTCTGTTATCTTTGGAAATTTGCATGAATCACATTTGCATGATAAGCTGTGTTTCACTGATAAGTCAAAAGCCCTCTAGATTTCCCAAATCTTATCAAACAAAGCAGCTTTAGAAATTGAATCTCATAACTGCTATCTAAAGAAAGAACTCAAGGCAGCTGCCCATTGTGGTTTTGGTGATATATATAATCATAAACAATTTCTAAGTTTTTATTGTTAAAGCATTTACATTTTCTATTTTCTTACTTCATCTGCGTTGGACCAGTCCATCAATCAGGAAATTTTTCTATTACTTGCTGACCATTTATTAATTAGCAAGAACACGATAAATTATACTTTTATTTCGCAAAGCCAATCAAGTTTTCTTTCCAGTGAAAAATAAAAGGTAATATGTGAGTACACACAGAGAATAGCAGAACACTATTTAGATCGCACTAAAACTGTTACTTTTGTACTTTAGAAGGTAAGTATTGTCAGGTTTTTACTTTTTTCTTTCATATGTAGATTCTGTGAGAACAGATTTTGCCAAGGTCAGATTAGACTCAGACAGGAACTACCTTTCCCTTTTCAAAATGAGCAGTAGACTTGATCGCTACCCTTAACATCAGATTCTGGGTTCTTTGCCAAAATCCAAAATTCTCAGAGAAAATTTTGTGTTCCCTACATTTTTGTGTAAGGTATTTGCAGGTACAAACTTATTGAGAAGCAATAACAATAGGAAAGGAAAGATACCTCCTAACATTTATTTGTCACAAGTATATATAGCATAACTAGTTGGTGTGACCGGGTGGGGGCAGAGAGTACTGTACTGAGTGTACATCTGTACTGAGGCACACATTTAATTTTTTTATGTGAACAACAGAGAGAGAGAGAGAAGAACTGGAAAGTAATATGCCATTTTAAGTACACCGCTATCAAAAACTGTACTCTCAGTTATACATTTAAGAAACAGTTAACACAGAAAGTAAGTCACAGCAAGTTAATTATATGTTTAGAATCAGGAGGGAAAAACACTTAGAATAAGAAACTTAATATTTTTGATTCTTAAACAATAAAGAAAGTATTGGCTTATTTTACTTAAAATAGAATGTATCAATATTGTAAAAATACAAGAGAACACTGAATCATAGAACAATTAGGTGAATTAAAAGTAATGTTGTCTCTAATTTCAGTGAGACCTCTTATCAATTGTTTTAAGAATATAGTAGTGCAGGAAGCAAAACATACCCTTTCTTGGTGGAGTGCCCAGATGATCTGTGTCTGTAAACAGCAGGTCAAGCCATTGAGCAAAACTGGCAGAAGTCAGCCACTGGATTTAAATTAAACCATAAAGAGGAATGTAATTATACTTGGAGGGGTGATGTACTTCACCCACACACCCTTATCACGTCACCTGGCTGGGCATTGCTCAGCAGTTAAGTGTTGCTTCATTGGATGGTGAGGGCTTCACTGGCTGGCAAGGGCTATTTCATGCCCCTCCCCCCAATCTTTTTATTTATTTTTAAAAACTTTTTAAATTTTATTAAAAGACAACAAATAAAATGGATAATACAAATAATACACTCAAACATATATAAACTAACAGAATACAATACAAACTAACAGAATATACATCACAATTACAATTTCACCCGTGCTATTTACAATGCCTAACTGACTTAGTATAGTCTTTGTTACCATTTTTATTTCAAAAATGCAAGTTGGTTGGGTGCTTGTTCTACCCCTATTCAAACTAATATCCTCTGAATACTTCTTGTTCCATCTGTTTAATGCAGCAACTTGTAACCAGTTTAGCTTCAGTTGCTCAAATAATTCCATTTTCTTTGTTATATCCTTAAAAATCCTTAGCCAATCTTTTAACAAGAGCTCTTCATTTCTAGCAATAACTTCTTCTACCCTACTATCAATTTCCAATGGGAATGTTTTCATGTCCTTCAATTCTATAATTGGTGATAAACCCGGAGCTAATTTTTCTTTAAGCTAGGCCACATTTCAATTAGGGTTTTTAACATTTTGATTATCTTTATCTTATTTTTGTCTAAAAAATTGCTTTTCCTATTCCGGACAAAGCCTTCATCTCAGTTTTCTCCCATATTGCCTCCTCCTTCACTAATATCTTACAAATATTTTTTTAAAAAAATTTAAACACATTATAATAGTTTTTAATATTAGGAATTCCTAAGCCACCTGATTTTGGAGATGAATACCAAAAATATTTTGATATTCTTGATCTCTTTTAAGGTTACAATAATTATCTACTAGGTTCTGAATTTTTTAAAAATCTTTTTCCTTGATTTGAATCTGCAAAGTATCAAATAAAAAATTGATTTTAGGCAGTATTTTCATCTTGCATAGTGCTACTCTTCTGAACCAGGATTGGTTTAATTTTTTATACCGCTGTATTTTATATTTTAACTCTTTTTCTAACTTATTGTAATTAAATTTCTTTAAGTCTTCATACCTACTTGATATGTTTACACCTAAATATCTTATATTATTCCTAATTTGCATTTTTAATTTATTCTTTCTCTTTTCCTGCTCTTCTACACTTTGATTAAAGAGAATTACTTCCAACTTATCCCAGTTCACCATTAATCCAGTTGCATCCTGGAAATCTTTAAATGACAGTGTATCTTTATGTTATGTATTGAATGAATGTTGCAAGGTTCCCTTTAACAGAATGTAACCAGTCAATGTATCAAATTGTATCTAATCAGAGACACATTGTAGCAAGCTGTATAAGGATGCGAGCTAAGTGGCCACAGGTGGCAGTAGTGAGCATCCGGCTCACATGGTACAGATTCCCCAAATACCTGAAGAGCGGGAAACCTTCCCGCCATGCCACACCTGGAGAAGATGGGCGTGACTATCTATGACGTCACGTGGACAGTAGCCAATGAGCTACCACCCGAGATATTCAAATGTACAGTGTACTATAAATAGAGCTGTTTTGTCCGCCATTACCTCATGTTCACCCTGACCATCATGCAAAAAAGTTGTCTTTAGCCCTACTGCGGCTCCTTCTATTGTCTTCCTTGCAAGACACCAAATTGGCGATGAAGGTGGGATGGCATCCCGAAAAGTGAACATTGTGCCCTTCGACACCACAAAGCCAGAGAAATGGGAACTCTACGAACAGCAGTTCCTATATGCAATGGACCTCGAGGGCATCGAGGAGGAAGCCCAGCGCCGGGCATTCCTGCTGGCCCAGTGCGGCCTGGAAATGCTAGAACTGGCAACGACCCTCCTGACACCGAGGCCATTCAGGGAGGTACCCCTTGACGAGATACTGAACGAGATCCTCACCGAGCTGAGGAAGCGCTTTCGCCTGAAAATGTCGGTGTTCCCAGCATGGCTGGCCTTTCAGCAGCGGTGCCAGCGGGCCGGTGAGTCCATGGCCAACTTCGTGGCAGCCCTGAAGGTGGCTGCCATGCCCTGCCGGTGGGGAGCGTCCCTGAGTGAGGCACTGCGAGACAGGCTCCTGCTGGGCCTGCGAGACAAGGAGGCCAGGAAAAAACTACTGGCCAAGGATGAGAGCATCTCCTTCGAGCGTGTCCTACGCATTGCCCAAGCCGCTGAGTCAGTGCAACAAGGTGAATGGGTGTGCTGGGCCAGGACCGCCGCGGTTGGGGGGCACCTGCCGGCGGTCCCAGTCTATAGCTGTTCCTCCCACGGAGAGCAGGGGCCCTCCAAGTCCACCACATCCACCTCCGACTTCAGCAAGGATGACGACATGCAGTGGGTGCAGAGGAGGCCCAAGGTTTGAGACCGCGCTAGAGAGGACCACCACTGCGGCGGATGCGGGGCATCCCACGACCGGAGCCGGTGCCCATTCCAGAAGGCAGAGTGCCACAACTGCAGGCAGCGCGAACACATCGCAAACATCTATAGGCGTCATTGACACGACGGCAAGGGCCAGGTGGAACGGTTCCAACAGAAAGCAGACGGGGTCGGCAGAATCTTCGACGACGATGAGCCTCAGGAGCACTGCGTGTTTCGATGAGTTCCTGACAACCACGACCAGGTGGTTCACAGTGTGCCTTTGAGGCACCCTTTTTTGAGGTACTGATATAAGGGGTCCCAGTAAGAATGGAGATAGACTCAGGATCGTTGTACTCCATCATCTCCCACTGGGAATTTTTGCGCATTCCCCCCAAGTCATGCCCCAAACTGAAGGCCCTAAAGACTAACTTGCGGGATGTTCAGGGCAAAAGTATCCCAGTGTTGGGGGTGGGAGAGTTCAAGCTGCAGTTCAAGAGGTGCTCCGTGCAGTTGCCCCTAGTAGTCTTAAACGAAGGGTCCTGCTGCCTCCTGGGTACACAGTGGTTTGGCCCTCTGGGGGTTTTCATTGGAGGCATACATGCCGTGCAGGCTGACCCGATCACGGAGGTGTGTAACACACATCCAGCTGTCTTCGAGAAGGGGCTAGGGAAGTTCAAGGGGCCCACAGTTTCATTCGACATGGATCCCGACATCCGACCCATCAGACTGAAGCCAAGGAGAGTGCCTTTCGCACTAAAGGACAAAATTGAGACTGAACTAGACAAACTGGCAGGTCAGGGGATTTTGGTACCGGTGGACTCCGCCAAGTGGGAAACCCCCATTGTTATGGCGCTTAAGGCTAACAGGGAGGTCAGAATCTGTGCTGACTACAAGTGCACAATTAACAAGGCAATTCGCCCAAATGCGTACCCGGTGGCGGTGGTAAGTCACCTGTTAGCAACTTTGCAGGGGGGAGGTGCTTCGCCAAGCTAGATTTAGTGCAGGCATATCAACAATTAACGGAGACCCCAGCTGCAGCTGCTACTCAAACCATTGTTACTCATAAGGGAGCCTTTAAAGTGACGCACCTCCAATTCGGCGTAAATTCGGTTCCAGGAATTTTTAAGTCCCTCGTGGAAAGATTGTTGAAAGGGCTCCCAGGTGTTTTCCCTTTCTTTGACGATGTTTTGATAATGGCGGGAGGGGAACAGGAATTGGCCAAGAGGTTAGACCAGGTGCTAACCATGTTCGAGAAAGCGGGGCTCAGGTTGAGAAAGGATAAGTGTGTGTTTTTCACTGAAGAGGTAGAGTTTCTGGGTTTCCAGATAACCGCTGAGGGAATCAAACCAGTAGAGTCAAAGGTGTCGGCAGTGCAGGATGCCCCTCGCCCCACCACCAAGGCCGAACTACAGTCCTTCCTAGGACTCCTAAATTTTTACCATTCTTTCCTGCCGGGAAAGGCATTGGTAGCAGAGCCGCTGCACAAACTACTCAAGAAAGATGTGGCTTGGCGGTGGGGGGATAGCCAGGAATGGGCATTCCGAGTGTTCAAGCAGCTTCTATCATCCGAGGCTGTCTTGACCCATTTTGATCCCAAGAAACCTGTTGTGTTAGTCTGTGATGCCTCACCGGTGGGGGTGGGGGCAGTCCTATGCCACGTGTTAGAGGGCAGGCGAGAAGCCTTGGTGGCATTCTATTCGAGATCCCTGTCCAAGGCAGAGCGCAACTACGTGCAAACAGAAAGGGAAGCCCTGGCGATTGTTGCAGGAACCAAAAAGTTCCACAACTTCCTTTATGGCTGACCGTTCACAGTCGTGACTGACCATAAGCCCCTGCTAGGGATTTTTACCACAGACAAGCCAACCCCGCATATCTTGTCCCCAAGGATGCTGCGATGGGCCATTTTCCTCAATGCGTACCAGTATGCATTGACCTACCGTCCTGGCTAGGAGATCAGCCATGTCGATGCCCTTTCCAGGTCACCCCTCCCACAGGCAGAGGACCCAGAGTGCGAGGTAGAGCAGGACCACCAGGTGCTCCTGATAGAGGCCCTAGAGTCACCCCCGATACTGCCAGCGGAGATCGCCAAGGCTACAGCGAAAGACAAGTCATTGGCCCTAGTCAGTTCATCGGTACAAAAAGGGTGGCCGGCAGCCTCCCCTATGAAGGAATTCAAGGTTTATGGTAGGAGGAGAGACAAACTCTCCTTAGATAGGGGCTGCCTACTCTGGGGGCAGCGGGTAATAATCCCCGAAGTTCTGAGGTCTCGGGTGCTCAAGATGCTGCATATCAGCCACCCAGGGATCGTGCGCTCCAAAGCGCTAGCTAGAAGTTACATCTGGTGGCCCAAGCTGGATGCAGACATAGAACACATGATTGGCACTTGCGAGAGCTGCCAGAGTACCTGGCCCGAGGAGTCCTGACTTCCACATAGAGAATGGGACACAGCCCGGGGACCGTGGTCACGTCTGCACGTAGATTTCGCGGGTCCCTTCAGGGGCACCCTTTTCCTTATAATAGTGGATGCTTACTCCAAATGGTTGGAGGTAATCCCGATGGCCAGTACATCATCAGCTGCGATGACTAAACAATTACGGAAGGTATTCAGCTGCTTTGGGTTACCTGACGTACTTGTGAGCGATAACACCACAACTTTCACGTCAGCGGAGTTCCAGAGTTTCATAGAGATTAACAAAATTGGCCACATAACTGTGACCCCTTTTCACCCCGCTACAAATGATCAAGCGGAACACCTGGTGCAAACAACTAAGGACGCACTGCGTAGGATGGGCCCCGGGGAATTGAACTTGCAACTTTGCCAATTCCTATTAAGGTATCGTGTAAACCCCTTAGTGTCGGGTCTGTCGCCTGCCAACTCCTTATGTGGAGGAAACCCTCCACGATCCTCTCGAGGTTAGACCCAACCTGGGTGGAGGACATGGGTAGAAATATAGAAACGGGGGGCACCAAGAGTTTTGAGATCGGCAAGGCAGTGCATTGCCATAACTAGGCAGCTGGCGCACCTAACTGGGTGCCTGGAGTAGTGGTGGGGCAAACAGGGCCAGTCTCCTACAATGTTGAGACAAGCACAGGACTCCTCTGGAGGAGGCATGCCAACCAGCTCAGGGGTAGGATAGTAGGAAGGCAAGACTTGAGTGACCAAGCAGAGCATTCAGCGTTAGGGTTCTCCCCACCTGCTTATCCCAAGGGGGAGACGCAGACCACAGGGGGGAGGGAAATGAGACAAATCCGCATCCTTTTGACCCCCGGGTAACACAAACAACTTGGAAGAGGGGGATTTTGAAGAGTTGTTAGACTTCGAGTTAGGAAACCAGGGGGATTTTTTGGAGTGGTCCCTCCCCCCATCTAAGCGAAGAGCGGGGTTTTTCTTTAGGCCCTGGAGCTCCCGGTTTCACATCCCTGGAGTTTACTCCCACACCTAGACCTCCCCAATCCCTGGCTCAGAACTCACAGCCAATTGCTAACGAGTTATACTCTCCCACTGCAGGACGAGGACAGAGTACTCAGGAGCGTGCAGGGACTCTGGCCCCACTCACCCAAAGCGAACATGCGGGAAGCCTCAATGGCTGAAGGACTTCATCCTCACCTAGGGGGGAGGGGTGTTATGTATTGAATGAATGTTGCAAGGTTCCCTTTAACAGAATGTAACTAGTCAATGTATCCAATTGTATCTAATCAGAGACACATTGTAGCAAGCTGTATAAGGATGCGGGCTAAGTGGCCACAGGTGGCAGTAGCGAGCATCCGGCTCACATGGTACAGATTCCCCGAATACCTGAAAAGCAGGAAACCTTCCCGCCACACCACACCTGGAGAAGATGGGCGTGACGATCTATGATGTCACACGGACAGTAGCCAATGAGCTACCACCCGGGATATTAAAATGTACAGTGTACTATAAATAGAGCTGTTTTGTCCACCATTACCTCATGTTCACCCTGACCATCATGCAATAAAGTTGTGTTTAGTCCTACTGCGGCTCCTTCTATTGTCTTCCTTGCAAGACACCAAACTTTACTAATAACTTTTGTGGATTTCTTATTATTAGAAGAGTATTATCAGCATATAGACTAATTTTAATGCCCTCTACCCCCTCTAATTCTTTATCTTCTCTTATTGCATTTGCAAACAACTCCATCACCATGATAAATAGTGTTGACGATAGAGGGTCCCGTTGCTTTGTCCCTGCACCTAATTTAATGTCCTATGTAACTGCATTGTTTACCTTTACCTTTGCTGAACCCTGATGGTATAAATGTTCAATCACTGTCCTGAATTTTTTGCCAAATCCGTAACATTCTACAATCTTATTTATGGAAATCCATTGAAGTGAATCAAATGCCTTGTATATGTCAAGCGATAGAAAACCTATTCTTTATTTATTTTGCTGAACTATATTCATTAAATCCACCACCCTTCTTGTTAAGTCAGACATATTTCTTCCTTTTATAAACCCTGCTTGATCTTCATTGATAGATTTGCTCATAAACTTATTTAATCTATTGGGTAGGATTGCCGTAAATATTTTGACGTCTTGATTCATAAGTGAGATGGGTCTGTACGATTCAATTTTTTTCAAATTTTTACCTGGTTTGGGAATGAAAATTATATTTTATCTGCACCATGAAGGTGGAACCTTTCCTACTTCCATTACATACTTAAATATCCTCATCGTTTTAGGTGCCAATATATCTTTAAATTCTTTATAAAATTGTACTGATAATCCATCCTCCCCAGGTGCTTTGCCTATTTTTATATTATCTATAATATCAGTAATCTCTTTTTTAAAAATATTATTTCTTCCCTATTGTTCTTGTGTTCCAAGCTTACTTTTTTCTTGCTCCATTTCTTTAAATATTGCTCTAATTTTTCTCTCTTTTTTTACCAGTATACAGTTTTTGGTAAAATTATTTCACAGTTTCAATTTTATCTTCTATTTTATTACATTTTCCCCCAGATTTATTTATCAGGATTCCTATCTGTCTTTTTTATTTTTTTTTCCTCTGCTGCCCTTGCCAACAGCTTTGAATTTTTGTTACTAAATTCAAAGTTCTCTCTCTTTAAGTATATTATTTTTTTCACTTTTTCATTCTCCTTTCTGATCATCTCTGATTTTAGACTTTGCAACCTGTCCAGTATATTCTTGTCTTTTGTTCTTTGCTTACTTTGCTTTTCTTTAAATTCTCTATTTTTATTTCATGATAATTTAATGCATCCCCCCCCCCGATTATCACTTTCATACCATCCCATAACACTTCATCCATTAGATTGTTTGTATCATTTAACATCCAAAACTTTTCCCATTTTTATTATCATTTCCTTATTTTTTTTGGTCCTTAAATAATTTTTCATCGTATATCCAGTCAATTCAAATAGAACTGCTTATGGACAATATCTGACTAATGGCTTTTTGAATGTACTTGTGAGTGTGACAAATACACATTGGGAGTAAAAAAAGTTTTTCTTTCATAAATGAAGTAAAGGTCACCCTTGATCCAAAGCCAGTCATATCCGACTCTAGAGTTCAGTGCTCATCTCTGTTTCATAGCCAAAGAGCCAGCGCTGTCTGCTTCTGCAGACATTTCCATGGTCATGTGGCAGGCATGACTAGACACACGGAATGCTGCTTCCTTTCCCACCAAAGTGGTCTCTATTTATCTTCTTGCAATTTCTTGCTTTCGAACTGCTGGGTTGGCAGGAGCTGGGACAAAGACGTGAGCTCATTCCATTGTGCAGTACTTGGGAATCGAACTGCTGACCTCCCACCTTCCAGTCAGCAACTTAGCCACTTGATCCACTGCAGTCATAATCCACAAAGTTAATTTTTGGGATGTTCAGTGTGCATTGATTATCCTCTCCAGTCATAATACTTAAAGTTGGAACTAATAAACTGTATTTCTCACAAGAAAATCATTCTGCCTGTTCCCCTTCCAAGCATCTTCTATGTTTGATGGGTGAAATATCTTAGTCTTAAATCTGGGAGCTAGATGCAATGTGCCTCAGCACACTCTACCTAACAGTTGCCAATGCATCTATTCAGTATCATATTTTGGTAATACCTTTCTTTATTAAATCACATTAATTTAGGCATACCTCTTAATGCTTTAGTCATAGTCCTACCAGAATGACATAGTTTTAATCTCTTCAAAGGTACACATTTTAATCCAATTAATTTTAGTGATAGAGAGTTCAAGATAAGTCAGGTTAAAATTATTATTATTATTATTATTATTATTATTATTATTATTATTATTATTATTATTATTATTATTATTATTATTATTATTATTATTATTATTATTATTATTATTATTATTATTATTATTATTATTATTATATTTGAATTTATATACCAGTTTCCTTTGTCAACGACAAACTGAAAGCGGTTCACAACATGTTCAAAAATCAACAAAACAAAAAGACAGTACAGCATCAAAATTATAATATAAAAATAACAAAGCAAAAACAATACATAAATAAATTTAAATATTCAAAAAACAGAATCAGTATAATACAGTAAAAATACAACACTACAAAAATTCAAAATAAACATCATAATGCAGTATCATACAAATTTCAAAGTAGACAATACATATTTCAAGATCAAACAGTAAACATTTCAGAGCAATATGCAAAAATACAAATAAATACATTGCAGAGATTCAGACCACTTCCCTCCTGGCTAAAAACAACCGAGGGAGAAAAAAGTGCAGAACAGTTCCTTCTTCCCTCTAGACTAAGCCAGCTGAGGGGAAGGTCCGGTAGCATCGGCGTGGGCGGTTTTATGGCCTTTGATCCTCCCGGGCCACAGCTGAGGCTGGTTTTCCTGACCAGCCACCAGGTGAGTGAGTCCAACCCTCGCGGTGACGGGAACGGTGATGGAGGAGGGCTCTTGTAGCCCTCCCGGGTCACAGCTGAGGCTGGTTTTCCCGACCGGTCACCGGAGAACAAAGTCCATCTCCTGTGGCCCGGGAGATGTAATATATTGTACGTAATTGTGTCTGGATGATCTGCCTCCACTTGGGAAATACAGAAAGAATCTCCAAACAGTGTTTCTAATTGTAGAATAGAGGTGAATGAATGTGTTGTGTTCTAATAGTGTAACCTTCTACATGTGATATCAATGTATCTGAACCAATGTAACCTTGCCTATGAGTAACAATGTAACCTTCAGCTGTATCACATAAACCCTGTAATAGGACGCGAGCTAATGACCACCAGCTGGCAGCAGCGAGCGTCCAAGCTCTCTTGGCTCAAACCCATCAAAGACCGCAGCGCGGGAAGTTTCCCGCCGCTACCTACACCTGGACAAGAAGGGCGTGACCAGCCATGACGTCACGCGGACCAGTAGCCAACGGGCTACCGTGGAGCCACATTCAAATACGTTACTACCATATATATAGAGCTGTTCGTCCGCCATTACCTCATGTTCCCTCTGTCCACCATGCAATAAACCTGAGTTAACCCAGCCTTTGGCTGTGCCTTGTGTCTTGACTCTCATACACTAAATTGGCGACGAAGGTGGGATAATGGATCCCCACGGAGCCAGGACACAGAGCGGGTTCAACATCACCAAACCGCAAGACTGGGAGCTTTTTGAGATGGACTTCCAGGCGGCACTGGTGGAGCTCAAAGTCAAAGAAGACGACGAGGAAAGGAAGAGGGCCATCCTCACCCGCATGCTTGGGATGGAAACCAAGCGGACGCTGGTGGGCATCCTTGCACCGAAGAAGATGAGCGATTTCAAAGCCGGTGACATCATGAAAATGCTGCGTGAGCGTTTCCGACCCTCGAGGGCAATGTTCCCCGCTCGGAGTGCGTTTTGGAGGCGAGTTCAAGCGCCGGACGAGTCGGTAGAAGCCTTCGTAACGGCTATGAGGGTAGCCGCCGCCCCCTGCAAATGGGACCACATCCTGGAGATGGCCCTCAGGGACGGAGTGCTGTGTGGCCTGAAGGACAAGGAAGTACAGCGCAGCCTGATGAACAAGGAGCCACCACCCACACTGGAAGAGGTTGTAGAGGCCGCGGAAGCCGCGGAATCCACGAATGCTGGAGTAGATGAGATGCACAAGTGGCGTGAGTGGCGTCCGAGGGCCGGCAAAGCGGAAAACTCGTCGCACGGGAAGTCCGGTCAGTCGGTGCATGCAACCCGACCGACCTCGAAATCGTCTTCAGAAAGCAGCGATGGCGAGGAGGTCCAGAAGGTCCGGAGAGGCGGGCACCGCTGCGATGGTTGCGGAGCGGCCCATGAGCGCGTGAAGTGCCCATTCAGGAAAGCCGAGTGTTTCAACTGTGGATGTCGGGGGCACATCGCCAAGGCGTGCAGGAAATGGAAAGAGGGCCGGAGACAGTCGCAAGACCGTTCAGCCAGACCGGACCGTCCAGCGAGGTCCAAAGATGGCGCCCGGGCCACGAGGAAGCAGGACGGCGTGGGCCGCATCTCGGACGACAGCGAGGGCGACGCTCCTGTGTTCAACGTGTCTGCGGGACAGCCCCATTACATTGTTGAGGTACTAGTACAAGGGACCCCTATTAGGATGGAAGTTGACTCGGGGTCCTCCTATTCTATAATCCCCCAGAGAGAGTTCTTGAAAATCGACCCCCACGTGCGGCCCAAACTTAAAGCGTTGAGGGCCACACTATGGGACGTTCAGGGGAACAGCATTCCAGTGTTGGGGGTCGGAACGTTCCGGGTTCGCTTTAAGAGACATTCTGCGGAACTTCCCCTAGTGGTGCTAAAAGGGGGGAGTTGTAGCCTCCTCGGAACACAGTGGTTTCAGCCCTTAGGCCTGTTCATAGGGGGGGTGCATGCCGTAGGCGAGGACCCAATACAAGCAGTGTGTGACGCACACCCCGCCGTTTTTAAAAGTGGACTGGGAAAGTTCAAGGGACCCCCTGTAGCCTTCGACTTAGACCCGGAGGTCCGCCCGATAAGACTTAAACCGCGCAGGGTACCGTTCGCGCTCAAGGACAAAATAGAGGCGGAACTGGACAAACTGGTGGGTCAAGGAATTCTCGTTCCTGTGGATTCCGCAGAGTGGGAGACTCCAATTGTAACAGCACTGAAGGCTAACGGGGAGGTGTGCATTTGCGCTGATTATAAGTGTACCATTAATAAGGCAATCCGCCCTAATGCATACCCGGTGCCAGTGGTCAGCCACCTTCTGGCCAGGCTGAATGGGGGAAAGTGTTTCGCTAAACTCGATTTAGCACAGGCCTACCAGCAACTCCCGGTAACCCCCGCCACAGCGGCGGCACAAACAATAGTCACACATAAGGGGGCGTTCCAGGTGTCGAGGTTACAGTTCGGCGTGAACTCGGCACCTGGCATTTTTCAATCGCTAGTGGAACGCCTCCTGAAGGGGTTGGAGGGGGTGTTGCCATATTTTGATGACGTGTTGATAACGGGGGGGAGTAAGGCCGAGCTGGCTCACAGATTGGATAAGGTCCTGACCGTGTTCGAGAAAGCGGGGCTGCGACTGAGAAAAGACAAATGTGTATTTTTCGAAACAGAGGTTGAGTTTTTAGGGTTCCGTGTCACGCCCGAGGGAATTAGGCCGTCCAAATCTAAGGTAGCCGCCATTAAGAAAGCCCCTCGCCCCACTTCCAAAACCGAGCTTCAGTCGTTTCTGGGGCTTCTCAATTTCTACCATACCTTCCTTCCACGGAAGGCGTCTGTTGCCGAGCCGCTCCATCGGTTACTTAAAAAAGAGGAAAAATGGCTGTGGGGTGACGAGCAAGAAAGAGCGTTCACAGAGTTAAAGCAACTCCTCACATCCGAGGCAATCCTGACTCATTTCGACCCCAAACGGCCCATAGTTTTGGTCTGCGATGCATCCCCGGTGGGGGTGGGGGCGGTGCTTTGCCACGTGTTAGACGACGGAAGGGAGGCCCCGATAGCGTTTTATTCAAGGTCCCTGTCCCAAGCAGAGCGGAATTACGCACAGACCGATAGGGAGGCACTAGCGATAGTAGCGGGAACCAAGAAATTTCACGATTTTCTGTATGGTCGGCCGTTCAAGATCGTTACTGATCACAAGCCCCTGTTAGGAATCTTCACTGCAAATAAGCCCACGCCACAGATCCTGTCCCCGAGGATGCTGCGGTGGGCTATTTTTCTTAACGCATATCAACATGAGTTAGAATACCGGCCAGGGAAGGAAATCAGCCATGCAGACGCGCTCTCACGGTCGCCGTTACCATTGTCGGACGACCAGAAGGCAGGGGTAAGAAGAGACCGCCAGGTATTGCTAATAGAGGTCTTGGAGTCACCCCCGATAGTACCGGCCGACATTGCCAGGGCGACCGGAAAGGATAGAACACTAGAGAAGGTATGCTCGTGGGTGCAGAAGGGGTGGCCGGCGTCATCCCCAGGCACGGAATTCGACCCATTCTTCCGAAAGCGAGTGGAGTTGTCTTTAGAGAGGGGGTGCCTTTTGTGGGGCCAACGGGTGGTGGTTCCTACGTCCCTGCGGCCGAAGGTGCTAAAGCTGTTGCACGTCAGCCACCCGGGAATCGTCCGTTCCAAGGCGTTGGCCCGGAGTTACTTCTGGTGGCCCCAGCTGGACGCCGACATAGAGCAGATGGTTGGCACTTGTGAGGCATGTCAATGCTCTCGACCGGAGGTGGCCCGCCTACCGCATAGGGAATGGGACGCAGCAAGGGGACCGTGGTCCAGGGTGCACGTAGATTTTGCTGGCCCATTCCGGGGAACCATGTTTCTCCTGGTGGTGGATGCACACTCAAAGTGGCTGGAGGTCATCCCGGTAAAGAGCACATCCTCCGCCACTACCATTCGCCAGCTAAGGAGGGTTTTTTCCACGTTCGGCTTACCCGACACTTTGGTCAGCGATAACGCCAGTTGTTTCACGTCCGCTGAGTTCGCGGCATTCATGGAGGCAAATGCAATTCGGCATGTCACATCCGCGCCGTTTCACCCGGCCACGAATGGCCAAGTGGAACGGTTGGTGCGCACCACAAAAGATGCGCTGCGGCGCATGGGCTCGGGAGATCTAAATCACCAAGTTTGTCAATTCCTATTAGCGTACAGAGTGACCCCCTTAGCGTCTGGATACTCGCCGGCTGAGTTGCTGATGCGGAGGAAACTGACCACGCTTTTGTCCAGGCTAGACCCGTCGAGGGTCGAGGACAAAGGGAAGAACATAGGGTTAGCGGTCTCGAAAGGTTTCGGCGTAGGCGATCCTGTACACTGCAGGAACTATGCCAACGCAGGCCCAGCCTGGGTGCCAGGGACGATAATAGAACAGACGGGGCCAGTGTCCTATCGGGTGGAAACTAGCACCGGCCTCCTCTGGAGGAGGCACGCTGACCAACTGAGGCACCGAGTGAGCGAGGGACCGACCAGTGGGGCTCAGCGACAGGATTCAGCGATAGGGTTCTCCCCCACCCGTTTAGCCCAAGGGGGTGACAGGGAGGGACACCAGTCCGAAGCCAGGGGGGAAAGCAGCGAGCCCGACTCATATCCTTTTGATACCCCAGTTCTATCCGAGCCCGGGGGGAGGGAAAAGGAGTGTGCGGCCGCCGCTGCCGCTTCCCCCGAATCCGATTTTGATTTTGATTTTGCTAGCCGGGGGGTTTTTCGGAGTGTTCCCCCACCCATCCAAGCGAGAAGAGGGGTTTTTCGTTAGCCCCCAGTGCCCCCGGTTCTTCCCAAACAAAGCACACACCTCCCAACAAAGCCGCAGAGCCGCGGCAAACCACTAACAAGTCATCCTCTCCGATTGCAGGGCAGGAAGCCAGGGAGCAAGGAGGAGGGAGCGAAGCCGGGGCAGGGCAGCCCGCGCCGAGACCCCAGCGTGTTCGAAATAAGCCATCTTGGCTGAGAGACTTCGTCTCATCCTAGGGGGGAGGAGTGTTGTGTTCTAATAGTGTAACCTTCTACATGTGATATCAATGTATCTGAACCAATGTAACCTTGCCTATGAGTAACAATGTAACCTTCAGCTGTATCACATAAACCCTGTAATAGGACGCGAGCTAATGACCACCAGCTGGCAGCAGCGAGCGTCCAAGCTCTCTTGGCTCAAACCCATCAAAGACCGCAGCGCGGGAAGTTTCCCGCCGCTACCTACACCTGGACAAGAAGGGCGTGACCAGCCATGACGTCACGCGGACCAGTAGCCAACGGGCTACCGTGGAGCCACATTCAAATACGTTACTACCATATATATAGAGCTGTTCGTCCGCCATTACCTCATGTTCCCTCTGTCCACCATGCAATAAACCTGAGTTAACCCAGCCTTTGGCTGTGCCTTGTGTCTTGACTCTCATACACTAAAGAATGATAATATCTTTATTTTGCTCTTCATTAGACAGGTTTCACTCTTTTCATGAACCTTGCTCTCAGAGTGGTGATCATGTTTTACCAGTAATTCAACTTCATGGAGCATTGATAAGACCTAAGACCATTACGGTCATAACAAGAAAAAACAGATATATTTCTGCATTGCCCCTCCTCCTATAAAGTATTTTAATCATATGCTTCAGTAGTCATAATTACTTTTGTGACCTTCTTAATTTAATAGATCTGACTTCCTCTAGTTGTAATTTTGCAGGAATAATTGGATAACTAGGCATTGCATGTACCTAAACAAATTAGGTTTTTAAGCATGATTATTCACTGTTCATTAGACAAAAGCTGTGTTTCATTATTCATTGAAATCACTACCCTAGAAAATAATTCAAAATTAGTAGTATGATCAGTTTTGTTAACATGAATTGAAGGGCTGTGAGGTGTACCTATGTAAAAATATCTAAAGTGCCTACAATATTTTTGTTCAAGTCTTATAAAGCTCTTAGCAGACAATATCCTTATATTTGTTGTCAACATAATCAATGGAATAAGATTAAATCTCAACATATATGAAGTAATATGTATCACATTAGGCATTTAATAACTGAATATATATCCTGCATTGGAGGACTTGGTTCCTCTTATACATGGATGACTAAGATGCTGGGTTAATATAGTTCTAGGACAACGGTGGTGAACCCATGACATGCATTCCAGACTTGACATGGCCAGGCCTTTCTGTCAGGATGTGTGTGGTCACCCCAGCACAGATTTTATCCTGCCCCTCTGCCCAGCAGCCCATTGAGAGCACGTCTTCCCTCCCCCCAGCACAGAGTTCACCCCACCCCTTTGCGCAGCAGCACAATGGGAACACTTTTCCCCTCCCCCAGCACAAAGTTTTCCCACCCCTCTGCCCAGCAGCCCAATGTGAGTGCTTCCTCCTTCCCCCAGAACAGAGTTCACCCCATCCCTTTGTTTATGTACTCGGTCTCTAAAAGGTTGTCCATCATTGTTCTAGAATAACTAGTTCTGTCTTCTACTCTAGTTGTACTACTTTGGACAGCAGGCTGTTAAGAGTCTGGTGGAGCTAGGCCAGAAAGTCACACACTAAATGAATAAGAAACATTGAGGACAACTTTAATTTCTAAATGTTTGGTAGTGGATTGCTCTCCTAAGGAACGTAGACATTTACAGTGAAGAGGCAAGATATTTCCCAGGAAAAAGCAGGATTCCATACATAATGTAAAAGAAAAGTCACATCACATGATAAATTTATTTACTGAAGTTTCATTCCTCAAGTGAGCTGTAAAAAAGGAAGAGGAGGTGGAGGGGAGAGTTGGGAATTGAACAATATTATGCCAAGAACAACTGCATTATTACCATTTAGCAAAGAGAGAAAATGAAGAAAGGAAGTGATAGAAATAGAAAAGGTGAGAAAGAAAATCAGGAATGGAACAATGGAGAATAGAGGAAGGAATAATGGCAGAAGGAATGGGAAAGGGCAAAGGCAAGACACAATGGTAATTTTGCGTAGTATCCTTTATTATCTGACCTAGGCAATAGGACGCAATAGTTCCTCAGATTTCATAAATTTGTCCTGGTACTAACTGGAAAGTCTCAATAGCCACTGTTGGTAGTATAACACTGCCCCAAAATATTTTAGAAATATAAATTGTTGATTTTAGCAATTTTGTGGGTTTCTGGTCATAACATTGAACAAAAACACAACTGCAGTTGTGTCCTCCTCATGTTTGTTGCCAGAGCTTTTAAAGGATACTTTCCTGCCTATTTGCATGGGTGATATTTAAAACATGGCAGACACTTCTTCTTCTTGTGCCATATCTGATTCTGAATCTTGGCGATCATCATGGCAATCAGCCATGAAGACTGTCCTGCAAATATAATGCCATGGTCTTTCATCTGCCCTCTGCAGATGTCATACCTAGCAGTGTGACACCTATACCACTGATCCAGCTGTGCAAGTCACTTTTTGATCCTGAGCCTTTTGGCATGCAAAGGCCTCCTCAGCCTCAGGCCAGTATTGATGAATCTGCTGCCCTCCATCAAGATGGATTCAAGTGGAATTTAATCGACTTGGGGACCATCACCCTTCCATGTAGACTTTGACATCCAAGGTCAATTAGTCTTCAGAGTTGTTAGGTTAGTTAACCACCACCTGATGCTTGGTGTTGAGTTGCTGGCAGTATGGTCTATTCTATTACCATAGCAGTATAACCTGGCCAGACTTGCCAGATGGCAGGCATACCAGTGTGAAATCATGAAGCAAAACCATTTTGCTAGATACTTTGCGAAAGAGATAGGTATTTATTTTCAAGCACATATGTACATATATTCCTAACCTCTGCTTCACTCAGAGAAATGTGTTTGAGTTTTAATCCAATAGTAAGCCACAACTAGAGTAGAATGATTGAATCAGTGGGGATTTATTAAATCAACTCCTCTGCATGTTCCATTGATTCAATGGGCCTAGTTTAGTTGGGATTTTCTGCTGGATTTCTACCAATCTATAAAAAGGATCTTCATCAGTTACTCTCCTCTTTTCTCAGATAATTGTCCCACCATTACACTTCCATTCCAGCTCACTTAGACAGTTTGTTTTAGGTCATAGTGTTTTGTAAATTTCACTGAAGTTGTAATAGTCTTTTAGGTGAACTGACAAATAGTTCATTCACACACAGTGGGCTCATCTGCTACTTTTACTACATGAAGGTTATTTTATAACATCACTAGTGGTATTGCAAAGAAAGGCACATAGCTGTGGGCCACTGACATCTTTCAACAGTTCAAGGAGTCTGTAGCAGATGGTAAAAATTTCTGCATATCCCTTTGTAGCCACTCCACAATACTTTTCTCACAATGAAAAGCAAAGTGAAAACTTGCATCACTGTTGAATCCAATGTTGTCAGAGATCCTGGTGATGCTGTTTGCAAGGCTATTAGAATGTGGATTAGTACATGTAGAATGCATGGGCAGACCTATGATGAGAGAAAGCTGCACACACCTTTTTGCTGTGTCTTCCTTTCACAGAAAAGTAGCTTGCTGGGTAAAATCAGCCATGCAATAACCTTTCACATGCAGCCAGACATATATGAAATGCGGCTAGCAGTTGACCCTGAGAATATTGGCTTGTAGTGATCTAAGGATCATTAAACCAAAATGATTGTAACAAGGAGCAAAAAGGCGGCTTGTCTGGTGAAGTCATGGAGGCAGTAGCCCTTCATTTGTCATTAGACTGACAAGGAGAAAAACGAGTAGCCAATTTATTGAGCTTTGGTGTCTGTAACAGTCTTTCAATGGTCAAACAAAAGCATTTGTAAGAGACAGAGAGCAGAAGGTGACTTAATTGGTAAAACTAGAGAATCAGTATTTTGTTTTCTTTTTTCATTTATGGCTAGATAGCCAAGAAGAAGTGAAGACAGCAAATGAAGACAGTAACGGCTTATTTACCAGAACACTAAAACAGGAAGGGTGGCAGAGAGGAAATATGGGGCTTCCTTGGTAAGGTCCCAGACACAGTGGCATTTAACTTTCACCCAGATAAAGAAGAAAGAGCAGCAGCCAGCTGCAGACATAGAATATTGGCTCATGGTCTATGGATAAGGTAAAGCAAGGAGTGTGGGAGGTGTTGTGAAAATCCATTGAAAAGTTACTTTTCTTTAAGTTACTTTGTATTCATTTAGAAGAACACTGTAGTTTTTCTGAGTCTCTTTAGTTTGAGTAGCTTAACTCAGAGAGAGAAGCAGCTGTAATGGCATTTGCATTTCAACACCTATGCACACTCTATATTGGCATGCCAATAGATGGAGCCTGCCAAGTAGTTAAGGCCAGTCTCCAGATCCCAATTAGGAGAGGGAAATCTTATAGATGGAACACCCAGATAAGGGACACCTGTGTATCTTAACAAACATGATAAGAGTCAAAATAATTGTATTTTGGAAATACTCCACATTCTAAAGGTGGGTGGAGGACCCAAAAAAGGTAATAAAAGATCCTAGATTTTGGAGGTCCGCAGCAGCCTTTTCCAATGCAGCGGAAGCACTTGTTATTTTGAATAATGACTTAATCCATGTCTCGCATGAGGGCAAGAAAGCCTGCTAGAATCTATTTTTACTTAAATTATTCATCTTTATACTTTGTTGTTTTACTGAATGTTTTCCAACGAAGTTTAGATGATTTTTTTTAGAGCAGTTATCCTACATATTTTGGATAATGCAAGCATGGCGCCAAAATGGCTGCCACGCTCTTTGCAGGCCCCCCCACCCGGACGCAGACATCCGGGATAGTTAGGGGGCGTGGCCACCCCTCCATAAAAGAGGTGGCCACGAGGCAGCCCGGCTGCCATTTTGCGAAGCAACGGACTGGAGAAGTTTGCTCCGTCGCTTTCCTCTTTGCCCTCGCCTCTTTTTGAAGAGGCTCGCTAGGATTGATCTTGAATCGGAGGTTTTCTATTCCTCCGAACAGCACCGCTTGAGCCATGGCGCCCAAGCACAAGGCGCAGGCGGCCACTCGGTCGCGCCAAAGGACTTGGCCCACCCCCTCCACTTCTTTGGGGGTGCCACCGGGCCGGAGGGCTTGGACAGCACCCCCGCAGGGGTGGAGTGGGGTTTTCGTACCCATAGCCACCAACGAGCCCAGTCTGAGGACTCGGGCGGGGGCGGCTCAGGCCTGCTCCCCTGGGGTTCTTAACCCCACTGCTTCTCTGCCAGGCTCGGGGCATAGTGGCCTACCTGGGCATGGTGCGGGTTTCCACCCCACCGTCCTTCCGGCCCTTTATGGGCCGGATTACTGGGCATGGCCATATTCTGGCCAGAGATTACCACATGGGTTTATCCCTCAGCAATTGCACTGTGGGCCATCCGGCCCATGCGGCCCACCTTATTCTGGTGGGTCAGAGACTGTAGATGCTCTCCTTGCCCGCATTTCGGTGCTGGGGGCTTCAATGGGCATTGCTCCACCACCTTTGGATGGTGGGCTTGCCAACTCTCCAGTCCCGGCCCACACGCTGGCCATGGCTGCGCAGTGGGCCGCCAACAGGGTTGAGCTGCTAGAGGCCATCAGGCCAGCCCAAGCTGGCGCCTCGCAGCTCCCCATTGGGCTGGCACAACAAGGCTTTCCATCGGCCGCCGGTCCTACCTGGCAGGGGCGCATCAGGAGGCCGAGCTCAACACCTGTTGTGAGCTCTGACACCCACCGCAGGCCGGAACCCCCAGTGGGGGCGGCCCAGGGGGGTGCGCCGAGTGAGTATCCTGGTCAAGTCAGTATACCAGTGACACTAGCCAATACTGCTGGGGGGGGGGGGGTACAGTGGCCATGGCCACAACAAGTGACTGGGAGGACAGTTTAACCCGCACTGTCCGGTTAATTCCTGGTTGCCCAATTATTCCCTGGTTATTACAGGGGTGACCGCCCCTACGGGTACGCCTAATTTCCCTGGGGTCCTACAGGGCCCACTGCGGGCGCCCACAATTCAATCCGTGCCGATGGCGTCCCTGCCGACGGGCAGTTACTCCTTACCCCTGGGGGACCATTTGTCCCAGGCTACTAGGGAAAAGATTTGGCGTGGGGAATATGTGGACATTTTTACCCTCCTGAACCATGAACCTACGAAGGAGGAGAGGGAGGGGCAGGATGACAGGGACAAGGAGCTGGCCCGTCGTCGTAAGCCACCTCGCACTTGGGCTAATTGGTTACCGCCCTATCTGATTTATATGGCAGTATACCTTAGGGCCCATCCTGATCTGGCCATTCCAATGGTCCAGTACCTGGACAATATTTACCGGGCGGTGTTTGATTTCCCTGGACCATCATGATTGGCCTATGATGAAGAATTTCGGATGAAGGTGGCCCTTCATCCTGAGATGAGGTGGGACGAGCCCTGCCAGCATGCTGTACATGACCCCCACGCGATTGGCGCCTGGTGACCGGTACCATTGTGGCCACGCCGTACAGCGGGCTGCTATGACACAGACTCCCCACCAGATGGTGGGGCAGGGGGTTCCAGCCCGCCTGCTGTGTTGGAGTTTCTTTGCCAATGGAGTTTGCAGCAAGTGCCAGTGTCGATATAGGCACGAGTGCCCTTCTTGTTCCGGCCCTCATGCTGCCTCCGCATGCCCACGGGCTGGTGGGTCTAGGGGCAGAGGAAGGGGTGGACAGGGGGCGGCCAGAGTTCCCTCTGACATTGCTACCCATTCAAAAGGCCCCGTCCCCAATTAATGTCCCGGTGCTTGAACGATGGCTGCGTGCTCATCCTAGATAGGATGATGTGCGATACCTACTTGAGGGCTTTCAGTTTGGCTTCCGCATACCCTTTAAAGGGGTTTGTGGGCCTCAGGACGCCCCGAACCTACTGTCTCTCAGGGGTAATGAGGACATTGCTGTGGAGCAGATAGCCAAGGAGATTAAGGCACAGAGGGTATCGGGGCCGTTTAACGACCCCCCATACCCTAACTTGAAGGTATCCCCTCTAAGGTTTAGTCCCGAAGAAGTCCCCGGGTGAATTCCATCTAATTCACCACCTTTCTTACCCTGTGGGCTCCTTGGTCAATGACGCTATACTGGATGACCTTTGCTCTGTCCTTTTACCAGGCCTTACAGATGGTACGCTCCTGTGGTCCCAGGGCGCAATTGGCAAAGTGTGATATCAAATCGGCATTCCAATTATTGCCAGTGCACCCCGATGACTTTGAGCTGTTAGGTTTTTTTTGGGGGGGCAAGTTTTATGTGGACAAGGCCAGGCCTTTTGGCTGTTCTATAACATGTTCGGCCTTTGAACGATTTAGCACCTTCCTCCACTGGGCTTTTGTTTGTAGGTCAGGGTCCAGATCGGTAGCCCACTACTTCGACAATTTTTGTTCGGGGGTGGACATGCTATGGGCATGTCTGCTCACCACATTTCAGGCCCTTATGCGTAAACTGGGCGTTCCCCTAGCACCTGAAAAGACTGAGGGCCCAGCCACCACTCTTACATGTTTAGGTATTGAAATCGAAACCGTAGCTCAGACATCCAGATTGCCTATGGAAAAGGTGACCCGGATCTCTGCCGCGATTTTGGCAATGCTTGCCAAGCATAAGGTGTCCCTCCAAGAGTTACAGGTGCTTCACGGTCACCTCAACTTTGCCTGTAGGGTAGTGACGCCAGGCAGAGCATTTGCCAGGCGTCTGTGTGACACAATGGTGGGCCTTTTAAAACGACACCATAGGGTACGGCTGACCAAGGGTTTACGGGCAGACCTGGCAGTTTGGCTCACATTCCTGCAGGACTTTAATGGCATCTCCTTTTGGAGATCAGAGCTTATGGTCAGCCCTCATTTTCAAGTACAGTCGGATGACTCCGGCTCCCTGGGTTATGGAATTTACTTTGAGGGACGGTGGACCTATGGTCAATGGCCCCCAGGAATTGCAGGGCACGGATCGCTTACGCGATCTTACGTTTCTGGAGTTCTTTCCCATTTTAGGGGCCCTAATGCTCTGGGGGGATAGGTGGGTTAATTCAGTAGTTCACTTTTGGTGTGACAATGCTGCAGTGGTGCACATTGTCAATGCCCAAACATCCAAATCCCCCAGAGTCATGGCCTTAGTTTGCCAATTTGTTTTGAGGTCCTTACGCCTTAATGTGCTCTTCAGGGCCAGACATGTGCCAGGCATTAATAATGATATTGCTGACGCTTTATCCCACCTGCAGATCTCCCGGTTCCGTGCCTTGGCTCCAGATGCAGAGGAACTTCCCTCTCCACTCCTGGACGAGATTTGGACATTTGGCGAGGAGAGGTGAACTGGGCAATCGGCATGTCTTTGGCACCTCGCACGCGTAAGGCGTATCTGCATGCACTCCTCCAATTTAGGGCCTTTTGTGTGCAAAGGCACTTGCCCGAAATGTGGCTGATACCAGTCGACCAGATTTTGCAGTATATGGTGTACCTTCATAATCAGGGGTTAGCCCCACGCACCATAGCCACCAGGCTTTCCGCCTTGGCATTCATGGCCAAGGCACGGGGCGTCACTGACTGCGTGAATGACTTCCGCATACGCCATGTATTGGAAGGGTGGACACGTGAGCGTGGCCGCCGCCCGGACACACGTCACCCTGTTTCCCCAGGTGTTCTGACCCACCTTGCCCGAGGTTGGCATAGACTGTGTTACGATAGGTATGAGGAGGTTCTTTTTCATGCAGCTACCACAGTAGCTTTCTTTGGAGCGCTCCGAATCAGCGAGCTGGTCCCATTGTCAAAGGGGGATGTCTCTCATAGGGCACTGGAACTTGACGATGTCATTATCAACCAGGAGTGGGCCCAGTTGAGGATTCGCTCCTCAAAGGCCGATCAGCACGGAGTAGGCAGTGGTGTTAGACTGATACGTTGCACGTTTGCTGACATCTGTCCGGTTGGTGCCCTACATGCATTTTTGGCAGTGCGTGGCACACACCCTGGCCCATTTTTCTGCCACCAGGATGGGTCCCCTTACCAAATTTCAGTTTTGGAGGGTGACCGGTATGGCACTTCACAGTGTGGGCCTCCCAGGGGCTCGTTACAGCACCCATTCATTGAGGATAGGCGCTGCTTCAACTGCGGCTGCATTTGGGTACTCTGAGGCTGATATATGTCGGAAGG
Organism: Bradypodion pumilum; assembly: GCA_035047305.1. Lineage (NCBI taxonomy): Eukaryota > Metazoa > Chordata > Lepidosauria > Squamata > Chamaeleonidae > Bradypodion > Bradypodion pumilum. The sequence goes on along the minus strand of JAWDJD010000003.1, from coordinate 211,646,900 downwards.
GTAGGTGGGGGTCCGCACATTTTTCATTATATGTATGTCCCCTGACTGTATGAGTACCATTTATGTCCTTACTTCCCTTTTCTTCTTTTACAGACCCTGTGTGTCTACACACACCGGTGGCAGTATGGCTGGTGGGCCACAGTTACGTGCACTGGGCGGCAGAATATGCTGCGGCGACAGAGTGGGGACCCCATCTCGGGCTGTGTGCAGCCACACGTATGCGTTGGTATGCTATGAACAGCATGAGATGGCGGGAACTGTTGCCATTCCTGATATCCATCAGGGATGCCGGACCTCCTGATGTCCTGATTCTGCACCTCAGCGGCAATGATCTGGCACAGATCACTGGCCTTTCCTTAAAAATGTCGGTGTGCAGCGACCTGGTGTTTTTACATCATTTATGGTCATACAAACAGTTGCTATGGTCTGACATCGTGCCGAGACAGTGTTATAGAGGAGGCATGGATCTCCGTGGTTTGGACCGTGCCCAGCAGTCAGTGAACAGGGCTGTTGCCCGGTTCCTTGTTGACAATGGCTTGGGGACAGCCATTCGACATCTGGGGATAGGCTTACAAAGTTTTTACCTATATGCAGGAGATGGGGTCCACCTGTTGGCCAGAGGTATGGACCTCTTTCTGGAGGATGTGCAAGCAGGCCTGGTGACCGAGCTAACGGTCTGGGGGGAGGGCGGTGAGTCATCACGGACGCCTCCCCATGTGGCGGGTAGCACTGGGTAAGGTAAAGATTTATGAACCATAGGTATCCGGCAGGTTCGCAATTGACTGGCCAACACGTAGATAGGTACAAGGGAAACAGGATTGGCCGGTCAAGGGCGAACCATGAAAGGGATGATGTCAGGAGTTTCACAGCCTGAATCACCTTGATATTTGAATGGATACACGATATAGGGTTGGGTCAATAGATAGTATTTTGACTCCAGTCAACAATTTGCTTGTGTAAACAAACAAATTGATACAAATTGATACATGTAGCCAATTTCCATTGGCATATAGGGTGGAACCTTACCAGTGCTACTGCGGCCTGCTTGCCTTAAAGAATTACAATTGGATGATATACCAATTGAAAGTGATAATTCGGACTAGGGCATTATTCAATAAAAGTGGCCCGATGCCTTTAATCCAATACCGGTGTCTGATTCTTTATATGGGTGGGTGCGCCTGCAATGCAAGCACGGCGCCAAAATGGCCGCTGCGCTCTTTGCAGGCCCCCCCCACCCGGATGCAGACATCTGGGATAGTTAAGGGGGCATGGCCACCCCTCCATAAAAAGTGTGGCCACGTGGCAGCCCGGCTGCCATTTTGCAATGCGACGGAGCGGAGCAGTTTTTCCCCTCCACCCCCTCCCTAGTGGACAGTGTGATTTTCTGGTCGCTTTGGGGCTGGGTGAGAATTTTTGCTTGAACCTACATTGGCCCTTTGGTTCTTGGCTTTTTCGCCCATCCCACACTGTCGCTAGTGTTTGAGATACGGGGTAAGTTGACTTTGGTCACTTTCGGCGGGTAGCACTGGGTAAGGTAAAGATTTATGACCCATAGGTATCTGGCAGGTTCGCAATTGACTGGCCAACACGTAGATAGGTACAGGGAAACAGGATTGGCCGGTCAAGGGCGAACCATGAAAGGGGTGATATCAGGAGCTTCACAGCCTGAATCACCTTGATATTTGAACGGATACACGTCATAGGGTGGGGTCAATAGATAGTATATTGACTCTGGTCAACAATTTGTTTGTGTAAACAAACAAATTGATACAAATTGATACATGTAGCCAATTTCCATTGGCATTTAGGGTGGAACCTTACCAGTGCTACTGCGGCCTGCTTGCCTTAAAGAATTACAATTGGATGATATACCAATTGAAAGTGATAATTCGGACTAGGGCATTATTCTATAAAAGTGGCCCGATGCCTTTAATCCAATACCGGTGTCTGAGTCTTTATTTGGGTGGGTGCACCTGCAATGCACTTTGCTACAATTAAGCTGTTAAACTGAAGTTTTTAGTAGCGTTTTTTTTACTCCAAGGAAGGGGAGAACTTGTAGAGAAGAGATAATACCTGAATGGTCAACAATAAGGCCATTTTTGCTAGACTTTGGGAATGCATCGAGGAATGGGAGGAGGCCTGGACACTTTTGTTTCTCAGAGATGAAGAGTGCTATCAGCTCATCCTGTTTCACTTTGAAGGTAAACTTGATCTTATCTCCCCCAAAGTTTCCCAGAGATTGCTTTCTCTGCAAAATTGGTGTGGTTGTGTGGGATGAGACATTACTTAAGGGACTTTTTGATTTGCCACATAATATTGCTACCAGACACCTGCAACATTGCAGAATCACAATTTCCCATGTATGAGTCAGTATAACTGGATGGAAGACCCACGTTGCAGGCAAAACGTCCAACGCGATGTGGAGACATCTTTGCCACACCACACAGAAGATCACAGGGACTGGGTGGTCTGAGGGCATAAAGGGCACCCAGTTTTGCGACAGGAAGCACTAGTCTTCTCAAGTGGATGAGATACATACAGTATAATTTTGAAATATCCAGTGGCAGAAAAAAAAACTGGTTTGCTCCTTGCTATACCATTCTGGATAATGTGATTTCTCCACCCATACATTCAAATGGTAGCCATATATAGAGCACACTGTTAATCCAGTTTGATATCACCTAACCAAAGTCAGTTGGAAGTGATGTTTCTACAAACAAGTAAAAAAGAAGAAACAATGCATAGGAGAGGAAAGATAGGCTCTGTTGTTTCAACTGTGGTCTCTCTATTCAAAATGTGCACTAGAAGAGAAGGATCCATCCACAATCATACATGAACACAAACCCAATATTGTACATAACTAAGTAAAGTTTAGTAAACTAAATTGAGAACAAAGGGGGGATGTTCCAGAAAACAACAGAAAAATGTTGCATGATTCTCCTTCACTTTGCCTTGCAGCTACACACAATACCTGTTGGAGTGGATGCAGACAAATACAGTAAAACCCCATATAATGAATTTAATTCATTCTGTGGGGCTAGGTGTTATATGATTTTATCACTGGTGGTAAAAGGTTCCACAATTCATGCATCATATAACGGATTTAGCCCGTCCTACTAGGGCAGACAGGAGGGGCTCAGTGGTGGTCCCACCTGTGAAAGAAGTCCATCTCAGTGGGGCCAGGAAGAGAGCCTTCTCCGTGTCTGCCCCTGCCCTGTGGAACCTTTTACCACCAGAATTGCATATCCAGTCGGATCTTCTCCCCTTCAGAAAAATGTTGAAGACTTGGCTATGTCAGCGGGTTTGGGGCATGTGTGACTCTTCTGTACAAGCCACTGGCTTATTTAGCCTCTCGAGGGATCCTGTTTTTCACTGTTAATACCTTTGTCTATTGATTGTTGTTTTGCCATTTTATGCTGGGTGGGTGAGGGTGAGGGTGTTTTTTTAGCTACAATCTGATTAGTTGTATTTTGTTTGGGTTTTGTTGGGTTGATGAGTGGTTTTCCCCCCCAATCTCATTGTTCTGTGCAGGACAATGACAATAAAGATTTATCTTCTTCTAGTTTTAATGTGTTTAATGTTGTTTTTAGTGGGTTGGGTTGGCATTTTTTAATGGTTATTGTTTTAAGGTAAACTGGAAGTGGTAAAAAATGAGATGGAAAGAATAAGCATTGACATCTTGGGAATCAGTGAGCTAAAATGGACAGGGATGGGCGAATTCAGCTCTGCAAACCATCATATCTACTACTGTGGACAAGAAAACCTTAGAAGAAATGGAGTAGCCATAATTGTCAATAAAAGAGTGAGAAAAGCAGTAATGGGATATAACCTCAAAAATGACAGAATGATGTCAGTAAGAATTCAAGGCAAACCTTTCAATGTTACTGTGATCCAAATATACGCACCAACCATCAGGTGCAGATGAAGCCACAGTAGACCAGTTCTATGAGGACTTACAACACCTCATAGAACAGACACCAAGAAATGATGTCCAAATTATTTTAGGAGATTGGAATGCCAAAGTAGGAAATCAAAAAGTGGAGGGAATAACAGGAAAGTTTGGGCTTGGAACACAGAATGAAGCAGGGAAAAGACTGATAGAGGTCTGCCAAGAGAACGCACTGGTCATAGCAAACACTCTCTTCCAGCAACACAAGAGGGAACTTTACACATGGACATCACCAGATGGCCAACACCGAAACCAGATTGACTACATACTCTGCAGCCAAAGATGGAAAACCTCCATACAGTCAGCAAAAACAAGACCTGGAGCAGACTGTGGCTCAGATCACAACCTACTGATTGCAAAATTCAGGCTTAGACTAAAGAAAATAGGGAAAACAAGGAGACCAGACAGATATCACCTAGACAGCATCCCTAAAGAATACACGGTGGAGGTGATGAACAGATTCAATGGCTTAGACTCAATAGATAGAGTGCAATAAGAATTATGGACAGAGATGAGGGACATCATGCAGGAAGCAGCAAAGAAAACCATACCAAACGAAAAGAAGAGTAAGAAAGCAAAGTGGTTGTCTTATGAGGCTCTTAAAATAGCAGAGGAAAGAAGGAACGCAAAAGTCAAAGGAGAAAGGAAAAAATACAATCATTTGAACACAGAATTTCAAAGAAAAGCAAGGAGGGATAAGGAAAACTACCTAAAAGAACAATGCAAAGAAATGGAGGAAAACAACAAAAGAGGCAGAAACAGAGACCTTTTCAAAAAAATCCGGGAAATCAAGGGAACATTTAAAGCAAAAATGACCATGATAAGGGACAAAGACGGAAAGGAGCTAGCTGATGCAGAAGAGATTAAGAAAAGATGGAAAGAGTACACAGAGGAACTCTACAAAAAGGACCTCAACACTCCTGATAGTCACAATGATGAAGAAATTGAACTTGAGCCAGACATCCTAGAGAGTGAAGTCAGAAAGGACCTAAAGAGCACTGCAAACAACAAAGCTAGTGGAGATAATGGTATCCCAGTTGAATTTTTCAAAGCTCTAAAAGATGATGGCATCAAATTACTGCATTCAATATGCCAGCAGACTTGGAAAACAAACAGTGGCCACAGGATTGGAAAAGATCAGTATATTCTCCAATCCCAAAAAAGGGCAATGCCAAAGAATGTTCAAATTATCGAACAATTGCGCTCATCCCACATGCCAGCAAGGCGATGCTCAAGATAATACAGGATAGACTTCAGCAGCATGTGGAGAGAGAATTACCAGAGGTACAGGCTGGTTTCAAAAGAGGCAGGGGAACTAGAGACCACATTGCCAACATACGTTGGATCATGGAGAAAACAAAGGAATACCAGAAACAAGTTTACTTTTGCTTTATTGACTACACTAAGGCATTTGATTGTGTGGATCACAACAAGATGTGGCAAGTGATTAAAGAGATGGGAATACCAGAGCACCTCATATGCCTCCTGAGAAATCTGTACATGAATCAAGAAGCAAAAGTTAGGACAGAACACGGAATGACGGAGTGGTTTGGAATAAGAAAAGGAGTAAGACAAGGCTGCATTTTGTCACCCTGCTTATTCAACTTATACACAGAGCACATAATGTGCAATGCAGGGATGGAGGAATCAGAATATGGGATAAAAATTGCTGGGAGAAACATCAACAATCTGAGATATGCAGACGATACCACCCTAATGGCAGAAAGTGAGGAAGACCTAAATAATCTCTTGATTGGATTGAAGGAAGAGAGTGCAAAAGCTGGCTTGAGACTCAATATCAAGAAAACCAAGATAATGGCAACAGGCCCAATCAGTTCCTGGAAAATAGCTGAGTAAGAAGTAGAAGCTGTGACAGATTTTACATTCTTAGGATCAAAGATCACTGCAGATGGGAATTGCAGCCATGAAATAAAAAGGCAACTGATTCTTGGGAGACAAGCTATGAGAAACCTGGGGAACATAGTGAAAAGCAGAGACATCACCTTGAAAACAAAAATTAGAATAGTCAAAGCAATGGTATTCCCAGTGGTAATGTACGGATGTGAGAGCTGGACAATTAGGAAAGCTGAACGCAGAAGAATAGATGCCTTTGGTATGTGGTGTTGGAGGAGAGTTTTGAGGGTACTCTGGACAGCGAGGAGAACAAATAGGTCAATCTTAGAAGAAATCAACCCTGACTGCTCATTGGAAGGTCAAATAGTAAAGATGAGGCTAAAGTACTTTGGGCATCAAATGAGAAGGGAGGACTCACTTGAAAAGGCAGTGATGTTGGGAAAGGTGACAAAAGAAGAAGGGGGAGGCCAAAGATGAGATGGATAGATGGTATTGTAGACACAATGGGCACAGAACTGGGAGGACTGAGGGGGATGGTGGAGGACAGAGGCGCCTGGAGAACAATGGTTCATAGGGTCGCAAAGGGTCGGAATCGACTGTGTGACTGAACAACAACAATTGTTTTATCTGTGGTTATATTGTATTTTTTATATGTTGTTAGCTGCCCTGAGTGATGTTTCTCATCAGGAGGGCGGGATACAAATTCATAAATAAATAAATAAATAAATAAATAAATAAATAAATAAATAAATAAATAAATAAATAAATAAATAAATAAATAAATAAATAAATAAATAAATAAATAAATAAAATAGTCTTTTACCTAACCTACTCTGGCTTGTTAGCTACCCCTTTATTGAGGTGGGTTGTGAGAAATAGGTCACAATTAGTTGATGGGTAGTGCTGGTTAGATGGGGCTAGCAGTGAATTCTCCAGGTGTCTATTGATAAGGTGGCACTGGCCGCACAAAGTTGATTTAAGCACAAGCAGTCTTTCAAGCAGCCTCTTTGACCATTTTGGAGCTGACGAGGCTGCTGCTCTTCTGGTTGGCAGAGGCTGCAGATCGCTAGTTTTTTCCCCATATTTATTTCCCCTAATTACTGTTGTGTTCTTACCTGTAGATGATTGTAGTTGAGTAGATTGCCAAGTCTGGGACTTAGAAGAGGATGAAAGAAGGCAGGAACAGGCCCATATGTCAGTTGAGGTGTGTCTGGGTGTGTTTCATTACCTCCTCCAACTCTCCATTTTAAGATAGTTTACAATGCAGCCCTCTTTAGTCAGTGACTGAATGCCTATTGGTCTGCAAAGCTAAGCATGTTCTGAGGAGTTGGCTGGGTGACCAGATATGCACTGGCTAGGTATCTGGCTTAGGTTGAGAGTTCTATTTTGCACTGTGCCATTCAGAAAAGTTAAAATTCCAAAGTGCCCCCAAAAGAAGTGGGTGGTGTTTTATCATCTAGTTGAGGATTTCTGGGTGGTTATTAACTATTTATTTTGTTCTATAGTTTCCTGCTAGTTTGTTTGTCAGGATTGCAGTGAACTAATAATCATAATAATAACATACACAGTGGAACCTCAGTTAAGGATTGGTTTGGTTAACATAATATTCTGTCAGTGAAAGGAAATCCAGAGACAATAGTATCTTGGTTAACGGATTTATTTCACATAACAAAGCTTTTTTGGGCTGCTTGGGCATTCCCTGACACTTTCAATGGTGGTGGGAGGGTATTCTGTGCATTTCTGCACACTGGACTTTTTCACCACTTTATAAAGATTAATTGGTTTTCAATGCATTCCTATGGGAAAGTGCATTTCAGTTAAAGTAATTTTCACTGTAAGAAGCATCCTGTGGAATGCATTAATTTTATTAAGCGAGGTTCCACTGTATATCACTTTAGTTTTATTGAGTCAAATTTGCCATTCAGTTCATTAATACAGTTAGCAATTAGTAATTATTGCAGTTATATTTGTGTCCTAATAACTTGGTTTTAGAGTTATCAGTATAAAGAAATATAATAGAATTTATACACAGAAATAATAATACTATAGTTCCTTATTAAGATGGAAGATGAAATAATGTGCAATCTTCCTGCACTTGACCTGTTAATATTCAGGATGAATGAGAGACAAAATTCTATGTGAACAATAAATTTAAATAGCTGAGTATCATTATTGTTTATATTATCTACAAAAAATTTGACTACCAGAAATCTTCTGTCCAAATTTTCAATAACTATTTGTTGATCTGTATATATATTTGTCCAAGGACAAGTTTAACCTCTCTTTTGCAACACAATTATTTTTATATGACTGTGTGCAGTGCTGTATGAGAGCATTTATAATTTTCAGATCAAATGTGGGGATACAATTTTTTACCACTCTTCAACTGAATCTAAAAATAGATGTTATTTTATAATAGCTATATTTATATACATTGTTCATTTAATCTGGAGCAATCTGGCTTTAGTGGTCCTGTACAGTAGACTGCAATAAATGTGCAGTTTAAATTGCAGAACCTGTGGGTTCTCTTAGGAAGTAAGTCTATCTCAAGTTGGACCTTCCTCCTTTCCTAATGCCTTTAGACTTTCCCAGCATTGGGTTGCTCATATTAGGACTTGAAGGAAACCCAGTGGTGTAGTGGGTGAGGTTGTAGGTTGCAGAAAATTTGGCTTTCTATCCCTGCTCAACCATAGAAACTGATGTGATCTGGTAAAATTGTTTCCTTGGGAGCTCTATATGTTATTATTGTTTTGTGTCACCATCTCTAACTGATGAGCACCTCCAAAAAATCTTCCTTTCTTGGATTTGGACACATGGGAGCCTTTATTTGGTTCACCACAGCATCCAATTTTGCCACACAGACTTCCTCAGAGACACTGTGTTTCACCTCTCTGACAATGGAGTGGATTTGTTCTCAGAAGGCCTGCAGAAGGGTCTTTTATTTGTTCTTTAGGGGCAGATGGGAGGAGAGGAGCCAAGCATGTGCTTGCCCTCTCTAGTGGTGGGTAGTGCTGGGTTGATAGGGTTAGTGTTGAATCCACAGGGCATCTATTGACAATGTGGCACTGATTGCCTGGCATGATTTGTGCAAATCCACAAATATTTATAATATTATAATATTTGATGTTTCTTATATTAAATAAAGTGGAGTAGGTCACGATCTTTATATCATTGTGCTCTTACTAAGACATCTGGTTGTTATTGGAGACAGTAGAGTGAAAAAAGGTAGATTATTGGATACATCAGGGCTATCTTATTTGAAATGGATAAACCTTTGTTCTCCCAAGAAAGAGCCCATATACTTTCAGCTATTTTGAATAGTCAGCTACACACATTTGAAGGATTAGCACAAAGGGTTCCACGTTGAGAATATCTAATCATAGCCAACAAAGGTAGTAAAATTCTATGACAATATATGACAAGGTCAGCTCTGTATGAATATTCATCTCTGTGAAGGTTAAAGATCACATACAAGATGTCAGAATTAGTGGAAATTATATATATTAAATATTGTGTTTGCTCAAGACAGCGGGCCTAATTTGAACAGCTGAAGTACGAGCACGTGAAGCTTATCCCTGACCTAGAAATCTGACAGTGTGATTCCTTTTGGTCACTAAGATTTCTTTTTGACAAATTATTTCTAATATGCCAAGCAATTGTTCAGATGAAGTGGCAATAATTGCAGTGTATAAGTAATCAATGTTTAAAACCAGACAGAAGATACTTGAGAATACCTCATGAATTTCTTTCTAAAAACAAGCAAAAGATCTGAACTAGTTAGTCAGCTGAATAGGGCTGTCCTATTAACCTCAAGTAGCTGCTGACGATCCAGCAGGACACACACCCCTCCCACCAGAGATCAACATTAAGCAATGAGCAAAGTAAAAGGGGTTAGTATTTGATGTAACTGTAAAAGTGTCCATTTAAGATTTAATTAAACTTGAACAATAATTACATTTTAGAAAGTAATTTAACTCAGTTCAAAGGAACCAATGTTGGATGTACCCCAAATATGTTTCATGGTGAGTCCTGTATTGCAAAGTGATTTGCATGAATCATACTAGCTAATCAGAGTCACCTCATCCAAAAAATCCTCTACACCAAACCTGCAAGATTAACCATTTAATTAATTTAAAAACTCATCAGAGTTAATTAATCAACAATAACTCACAAAGTCCTTATTGGCCACAGCCCACTGTTCAGTCTGACAGCTGGCCACAAACAACAGCCATACAAATTCTCAGCCATGTAATCACTCAGGCAGCCAAAGAGGCTGATGGAGGAGTGAGGCCAGCCCATATAGGCTTGGCCATGACCCTCCCCCATGCTGCAAGTGTGCAATTCATACCAGTGTGCCTGCCAGCCAATCTTCCACCGATTGATGGAAAAACCACCCCCTCATTTATCAGGTAAACAAGGGAGTGAGAGGTGAAATGCTAGGCATATGCCATTCAATTGCATTTTGTCATTTCCATTGAAGCCCTTGTGCATACTCCAAGAGGAGTTACAGTAAAGAATCATTATAGTGGTAGTAAGTATATTTTTTAAAGGGTGGCATGGATTTATTTTATCTTTCATGTGAAATAAATACAGAGAGAGATGCTTTCAACTTCCTTTTAAACATATATCCCTGGAGCTGCCAATTGCCTTTAGCAAAGTTGCTAAAACATTTATATAGGCTCATTCAAAACTCACTCTGCTTTCTGGGTGATGGCCTCTAATGCTATTTGAAAAGCTTCTTCACTCACCACTATGATCAAAGCCACCACTTAACCAATACAATTGTTTGAAAGTGCAAGGGGCTACTGTTCCAAATAGCTGGGCCAAACTTTAGCTTTCCAGAATGAGACATTGCAGATGCTATATAATAGCTGAAAGAACAATTCTAGATCTTTCATTATTTCTTTTCCCCATAATACCTGTTCAAACAAAGCCTATAACTTGACATCATGACATTATGAGATATTATCCTCCATTTCCGGTTGGAAGCTTTACTGCAGTATAATTGGCCATTTATTTATTTTCTCTTATTAATCCAAAGACCATTGACTCAAAGACTAAAAAAAAGACTGTCCTTACAAGATTTTCAATAACCATAGAATAACCTTCTTTGACATCATCTCCTATGAAACATCTGCTCAAATATGAAATTGAACCTCATAGGATTTTCAAGAATAAAAATATAAGACTGTTATTTATTGTCCCAGAGCACATTTTTTCAATACCAAGTGGATATTACTGTAAGTAATCTTGGAGATCATGCTAAGCTTAATGAGAGATCTTCACCTATAAATCTTGAACAAAGGGAAGACCAAATCCAGGTTCATGTTACCTGAAAAAAATGGTTAAAATGATAGCCTTCTGGAAGAGGCAAACTGTGTAAATGAAATGGATCTGAGGAACAGTAGTTTACTTCATAATTTTGACCTGTTTGTCTGAAACAGGACAACAAGTTACTATGAGCAGATTTGCTTCCCTTTAGTTTTATTAATAGGACAAATCATAGAATCACTGAGCTAGAAGGGGCCATTCAGGCCACCAAGTCCAGACCCCTGCTCAAGGCAGGAATCCGAATCAAAACAAATCTGACAGATGGTTGTCCAATTCTCCGTTGAATGCCTACAGCGTTGAAGCACTCATCACCTCTCAAGGTAGATGGTTACACTGTCAAACTGCTCTAGCAGTAAAGATGTTGAACCTAATATTCAGTCTATATTTGGCCTCCTTTAGTTTGAGCCTGTTACCAGGTTTCTTGCAACTAATGTGGTCTAACAAGTGCTGGATAGAGGGGGACTAGTACCTCACTGATTTTGGATACTATACTTCTGTTAATGAATAATAAGTAAATATATTGTTTATACTAACCACCCATTGTGTACCTCTGTACCTGATATGTATAAATTAATGACATGAAGTCTCACTCTTATGTCTGACCAAGTAGACTTGATCCATGAAAGCTAACATTAAAATACAGTAGTTAGTCTTTAAGGTTCCACAACATTTTTTGTCTTGTTTTGTTTATTCTATGATATGCATGTGCAGACAAACATGGCTGCCAATTCAAAAATTCCACCTGTTCTATAAATAACTTTATACCTCTTAGGTGGACAAATGCAGACTTAGATTATTTCTCAAGTTCATTAGACACTATAGCCATTAGCAAGAAGATTAAGGATGCATGAAACATGACAGTTGATGACAACTGTTTTGCATTTACTGCAAAATGGTTAACTGATGAAAAAAGAATTGATGTTTTGGGATTCTATTTTGTTTGGTATCTCTTTGAGAATGATAATGAGCATAAGAGAGTATCCTGTAGACCATCTTGACTGCTGTAATTGGTAATTTGCAACATTCAAGCTGCACTGTATTTTGTAATGCCTGGCATCATTTTTCCTGCTGGCAACATAGACAAGATATTGTGCAGCAATAGCAGACAATTTTCTGTTGTTTTGAATGGTAGATCCAGAAGCACAATAGCCTACATTAATAAAAAAAATAACTGACTTTTTTTGGGGGGGTGGGGGTGGGGGACTTCTTCCACTATTATTATTTTATTTGCATTGACATACAATATCAGAGATAAAACTGTTATGACATCTATTTCCTTTGAACCAGAAGTAAGGTTTGGATATGCATTATTGTAGGACTTCAGCCAAAAACCCTCAGGCTGAATTCTAAGAATGAAGACCAAAGTGGTTGGACCAGCTCTTCGTATCACCATACTATTTACACAACTTCTGCTGGTGGCACAGTTACACTTCTGTACTGTAACCAAAATGTTGTGAGTTCGACCAGGGCTCAAGGTTGACTCAGCCTTCCATCCTTCTGAGGTTGGTACCCAGCATGTTGGGGGCAAAATGCTACTTAACTTGTGAACTGCCCAGAATGGGTTAAGTGCTATGGGAATTTGTGTGATTACTTTTCGTTGCTTAAAATTGCTAGAAAACCTCATCATGGTGTCCTGAAATTATCCATTTTGGTTTTTATTTTGTAATCTTTTGTAATAAAATTTATTTAAGAAACTACTGTGCAAAAACATATAATACAAAATACAACAATATGCAATATAAAGTGCAGTTGAGAAGCAACAACAACATTGAACATATTCTCTAGTAGCTAGAAAATAAAATAAAACATTTTCAACCCAGCATTTGTTCCTGGGTAGAAGATAATTAACATTCCATGTTTGTTTTTTGTTTTTTAAAAAACATGTAATAGTCCACAAGCTGTCTTTTCAGAATCTAAGGTGCTCTTTCAGGAGTTAATCAAAGTAACAGACTGAGTCCCAGTTATTAGTCTTGTGGCAGATCCATGAAAGTAAAGTTGAATGTTAAAAATGTTGACCAGATTTCCATCAATTGGTTGTTCTTTTCTACTCATTTTGCTACTCTCATTTTAAATGTCAATCTTTCATTGAATACAACTGACCATACCCAACCTATCCAAGTATCTGTGGATAAATTATCCACACTTTCCTATGCATGAGAACATTCTATCCTTGCAGGTGCTAATAGCAATATAATCAGTTTTTCTGAAATAAAGTACTGTTATTATGGGTAAAAATTTATAGAACTGACAATGGGCCAAAATAATATACTGTTTGACTAGTTGTCTCATGTAGAATTGTGACAACATTTCTCCAATATTGCACTATAGAAAGACACTCAATCCATGCATGAATAAATTAATCAATCATACTATCACATACCCTCTAGCATACTGCTGGCTGACTGCTATCAAATTTATGAAATTTAACAGAAATTAAATAGCACCTGTGCACTAGCTTTGCCCCTCCACCCCACGTTAAGTTTGCATCCTGGCTGCTGCCTATTCACCCTGAAAAATTTTGCCTCTTAAGTTTTCAATTTGATGGGAGTTTTTATGTTGATAGGGTGCTCCCCATGGGGTGTTCTATCTCATGTGCCCTTTTTGAACATTTCAGCACTTTTTTAGAGTGGGTGGCTAAATCCAGGTGGGAGTGCAAAACCTTTTTGATATAGAAATCAAGGCTTCTTGAGAAACAAAGCCCTCAAGACTAGGGCTTGCCTCCCCTTAGTCCCCTGCAGGGGCATGTTTCCCACCTGACCCCAGTTAGGAGTTGAAATAAACTGAAACATCTGTTGTTGGGCTCATGGCCCACCTTTCTAAAATTCTGGCAGGAGATGTCAGAGTGCCCGGAACCAAAGAGATGTTCTAAATGGGTAATGGAAAGCTGAAAGGGAACTCATAAACTTGCCAATGGCATTGAAAAGAAATCCTGCAGGAGCTATCCCCTCAGCTATGAGTATGACCCATGGTGTGGCAAGATACTCGGCCCCAGGAGCAGACCCAGCAGAGTTTCCACTGCTGGCCCCTCAACCACCAATGCTGTGATCCCAATGAACCAGCAGATTCCTCTGCCTGATAGACACCTCAGCCTTGGTTGACCATTTTGCCCTACATTGACCTCAACCAACCTGCAGGACTCCAAAACAGACATGTGTTTGCTAAAGTCCTCATCTATGCTACCAGGCTGGTTTCTTTGGAGCTTTATGGTTACAGCAGAGCTGGTGATGTTAAAAGATCCCAGGTTACGCCTGCCTCACTTTCCAGGGTCTGCAGCCTGGTGGATAGGGCCACGAAATCAGCCTCAAGTTCATCCTCAGAGGAGGCTAATGATGGAGGAGAAGGGGCTGGTGTCGGCAATTTAGTCATTTCCCACTATCCCGGCCTGAACCCTTATTGGGAGACATGCTGGCAAATGTGGTCTTGAGATACTGTGGATAGTGCATTGCAATCACCCCCACCCCCAAAATAAGATGTGATTTCCCCCAAGGGAAAAAAACACCCAAAGAAACCTGGCAAGGAGAGCCACAAAGAAATAACCTCCCTTCTGGAAAGGCCTCAAACCTGGCATCCAAAATGGGCACAGAAACTGCTTGATTTCCTGACACTGATCTATCCTTGCCACTTACAGCTGGTGTGGGATAGGAAGCCCTGTTAAATGCTACAGCCTTGGGCTCCTACCCCTACCACTGGGATTGGCCCAGACATCGTGGTCCAACATCATCTGAAGAGGTAGGGGCATGTCAGAGGGCACTCACTTTGTGTAACTGTGTGTGCATATGCCTTCCTCAATGGAACTGAACAGAAATTGATTTAAAAGGGAACATGGACCAAACTAAAATCCAACATTGAATAATTAAGATCTGTTTTCCATATTATTTTTAATCCTTTTACTTTTCTATTGTGTGCTGTCATTTTGATGCCTGTCCTATTTTATCAATAAGATAAGACGCAATGATCTTCATATGGCATTGTTATCTTCATATGGACTACTAACACCAAGGATATCTGTGACTCAAAAAGGTACATAGGAGGGCACATTCTGATGCCCATTAGACTGTATAGATTGGAGGCAGTCTGTAATGTCTGTCCCATGTGACTTTGCAAGTTGCAGACCGACTTGGGACTTCCACAGTGCAGGAAGAGAAGGGAGTGCTTGATAGGTGTGATGAAATGTGATGAGATGATATGATGAGGTGAGATGATAGGTGTGATGAGATGAGGCTGAAGAAACAATCATAAACATTTCCTATGAGAAGGAAAACATGCAAAGTGGCAGTATAAGAAGCTTTCAGATAAGCTAAGATTTAGAAGGGCATGTATAAAAATGAAAGGAGGGACAAATCACCAAGGAAAAGTAGAAATAAGATTCAGTCATTGTAGCTAGAAAGACGTCACAATATATTACTCATGAGTTGAACTTTCTAGTCTACATATAGGTGGGATTTCACCTGAATCCAGGATTTTAAGCTTGCCTTCTCACGTCTCCTGACCTAAATCTAGGCTGTAAAGTAGGGTAGCACATAGCCAAGTAACCACTCCAGTCATCATCTTGTCTTTTAAAAGTATATTGTCATCAAAGTAAGTTACAGAACAAAGTTTTAGGAAGCAAAGATTTCTTAGTTTCAAAAGTTCAGAAAGAACATTAAAACAATGAAAGCCTATCTACTGGGGGAAGGCCCCTATGTGACTTACTCAGTGTTGAGTGCTGGACCAAGAGAAAGTCCTGCCCTATAGTTTTTATCTCCTCAAACAAGTTCCATCCTCTTGCCATTCCCCTAAAGGAAGCTAGCTAGTGACTAAACAGTATCACATGTCTGCCAATTTAACTCTCATTTTCCAATTTAAGTTTCAAACCCCACAAGGGTTTGAATGTTTTGAATACTGAGCAACTTCTGCCTAGTGGTAGCCCATTTGACATCTCTTCAGTGGGTTTGTCAATAGTTTATTGTAGAAATCTTCTCAAAGTAACACAAAAGATCCAAAACCCTTTCGATATAGGATTTTTCAAAAGTTTTCTTCAGGGATCTATAGTGTTGAATCAATTTATAAAGTTTTAAAGTATTCTACCGCGTCCTAGACCTCCTTTGTGATTCTTTTGGTGTCGACACAAGGGAGGTCTAGGACGCGGTAGAATACTTTAAAACTTTATAAATTGATTCAACACTATAGATCCCTGAAGAAAACTTTTGAAAAATCCTATATCGAAAGGGTTTTGGATCTTTTGTGTTACTTTGAGAAGATTTCTACAATAAACTATTGACAAACGGTCCCAGTGGTCTATACAGTACTACGTTTGTCCCCACAATCAGCTTTATCTCTTCGGTGGGGACATGCCTCCCCTTCAAGAGAGCAGGACACATAATTCTTCATTACGGATTCACACATCATGCAGGCCCCAATCTAACCATAAAGCTCAAAATGAACTTACATTCACAAGATAGGAGAGAGTTTCAGTTTTGATGATAGCCAGATATAGAATGAGGGAATGGTGTAAGCTGGATTTAAGGTGTGGAGAAATAATAATTGAAGACAGAGTGAAACTTTAACTGTAAAAAACCTTCTTTCCGTCTGTATCTTCCTAAAAGGTACAATAAGGTGGGATGATTTCAAGAGTGCAAGTCTTCTGGAGCAGATGAACTGCATCCAGGGATATTACAGGAATTTTCAGATGTCTCAGAATTCCTTTCTATCATTGTTGAGAATTCCTAGAGAACAGGTGAGATTCCTGAAGACTAGAGGTGAGTAAATGTCCCCTATCTTCTGAAAATGGAAGTAATATGATCCAAATGAGCTAGCAGCCAAAGATCCAAACTGTAAGAGACTTTCCCTTTCTGTTAAGCAAAAGGCCTGATTTGTATAAAATACAAGAATGAAAGAGGAGCCTGTGGTGGTTGGTTTTTTGTTTTCTTTGTTTTGCTGTACACATCCTTAATGCTGATAAGTGTCATCAGCCACAGTTTTTAAAAAAAATCTGCTTGATGTCTCAGTTTCATGCTGGAACCAAGACGTCTGTTGCAGTTTGAGATTTTTTGGTGGTCACACCATTCTCAACTTTCTCGACCAAAATCTCAGGAAAGAGTTCCCCCCCCCCCCATTAAATTATATAGGTCTCAGTTGGGAAGGAGACATGATATCCATTTGTCATACCAGATTTTTTTTTTGAAGAAAAAAATAACTTTATCATCTCCTAGGGCCATTAGCAAAGCAAATAGATCCCATTATTCTCAAACAATTAAATTTATTGCTATTTTCCCACCAGGTGTATTCATTTATATTCAAGTTTTATTGTCTACAAAGAAGTGTTCCTCAGGAAAAAATTCTTTGTATTTCCTATCATAAATCAATTGAGTAGCATCTATAGGGCTAAGTCCTGTGGGAGGTGTTGACAATGCAGTTTCTTCCTACACCAGAATTACTCTTTTTGAAAGTGGTGTAGGAAGGAAATGTTTCAACTCGTTCCACATACTCTAGAGGAATTAGAGGGATTCTAGCATTACACAAACTGAATAATCTGTATTATCAATAATAAGGGTAATATTCAGTTGCCTGAGCATAGAGCAGAAGGGAAATGGCCTGTCACCCCAAATCTAACAGACTGCCCATTGTGGGCTCATTCTTTGTACTGTTTGTAAGACTACAGTGGGGAGCTTGCAGAAGTGGGAAATACACTTATATTGTTTCCCTTTCATTCTCTGTTTCGACAATAGTACACCAGTCTATTACATTAAGTCTGTGGCTTTTAACCTTTGGTTCTATAGCTGTTTGGAGTTTGGCCCAGAATTACTAATCATTAAAATTCTGCCTGGTAGTTAAGATCTGCAACAGTTAGAGAACTAATTTTTGTGTGTGTCAGAAGCACACAAAGGTGCTTTCTGGGTTGAAAGGCTTTTTTCCTGGAGAAACTCCACTCAAGGGATGCCCAAATGAGGCACCTTTCATGTCCCCAAAATCTTTTCCTAACAATGTGGTCCCTACTTCAATTTCTTGCTTTCAAACTGCTAGGTTGGCAGGAGCTTGGACAGAGATGGGAGCCCACTCCATTGACTGCTAAAATTTATTCTGGACCTTGTAGTGCAAGGTTGTCATCTTTCCCCCTGGCATTTTGAACATAAGCAATAACCCATATAGACAAACCAAAGGGCTTTTTTGTTTTGAAGGATTCAGTCTCATAATACTGTGTTTTCCTTTCCTTTAACCTTGAACCTCATTTCAATACTGCAGGATACGTTTTCTATTTCTTCTCCAATTATTCTTTGCTCTAAATTAAGTGTTTCCTTATGGCAGTCAAGTTGCCACTTTGGGATAATTAAGAACTTCTCACCTTAGAATCAAATGGAACTGTCATCTCTTTTATGTGCATATCAAAGAACCTGAAGTACTGGAGAACTGGCACAGATCAGCCATGGAAGAAGGATGACACATTTCTTGATAAACAGGACATCTGGATGCTGACATGTGGGGTCTGAGATGCATCAGTAGTCCTGGATGTGTGATGGTAAAAATATACCCAAAGGCAATTACTTGGAACACTGAGGGCCTGGACATCCAGATGGTAGAACATACTTCCCTCTCCATTTCAAAGGAATTAACACTGATTGCCTCAAAGTTTGGTCTTAGGTTCTGTTTCCCCTTTTTTATGTCCAAAATTATAAGGTGGACATATTTAAGATTTATAAACTAATTTGGATCCTATATCATCAATGTAATTTCCATTCTAAACCAGGCTATTCTTAAATACCAAATGAAAAGAATCTATGGAATAGTAAAACAAAGCACATTTCTATAAAAATTCTTACTTAGGATCATTTGTAATGAAAAAGGTGATAAAATCAATAAAACTATTTGTTTCATTATACTTCAATATTTCACACACACACACACACACACACACACACAATTATCTGTATAGATTTGCCACTGCCATGCAACTGTGTTGGTTGAATTGGGAGCCACTGGGCAGTTAGTCATGGTGGTGACAGGGAAAGGCATTGCTACTGAATGCACTCATGTAATCAGACCAGTTTGCAACTCAAGAATGCCAGGAGACTGGCACAAATATAAGTTGGGGTGTCCAGGTCTCATAAAAAGGTGCTGCAGTGACAACAAAATGGGGAACCAGAAAAGTGGATAAAAAAAGCCCTGCACTGGGATGCAAATAAAAAAAATGGTGTACAGTGTGTTTTTGCTGCTTTCTCCCTGTCTATTGAGAATATCAAAAGAAGCCCAAGGAGAAAAGAAAGAATATGTCTAGGTTCACATAGGCTGATTTGGGATAACACATGACATCTTCCTCAGCAATGAGGATGGTGTAGTATGGCTCTCTTCCTTTGGACAATAAAGAATAATCACTCCAAAGATGGCATGAGCCTTTCTCACAGGAAAGTATTCTCAAGCCCCTTGTGGGTCAGAAAGATTAGGCTTATATTGACAGATTTCCTCAATTGAGGGATAGAGAGTTCTCAAGTATCCTCAAGTATGGAGCCAATGAAGGCCCAGATCTCCCCCCAGAGCTCTCAGGTGAGGCTGAACAGCTTCAGCATGGGAAGGTCCAGTCCTGCAGGACTTAGAGGAGCAGCTCCAAATCCTGACATAGCATTTATTCTCAATTCAAAATCAATCTCACATTTTAAATATAATGTCCCTTCTAGTACTTACCCTTCTAGTACAAATACATCTCTACACCTCCACATTTTTGTGCCTGTCTAAAAAGACAAGACACACTACAGATTTCCATAGTTACAAAAACAAGATTGGCTTTTGGGTTTGGGTTTGTGGTCTTGAATCAAACAAATGTACCAGCTCTGAATTTGAGAACTGAACTGTCATCTCACATTTGAAATAAAAAAGATAAAGTGCCCCCTAAAGAAATTCAATCAGTGAAGGTGGTATCACTGAAGTATTCTGCTTTTGACATATTCAGTGTTCAGTAGTGGATTGAGGTGAAATGAAGAGGGTTAGATCCCTGGTATATTCTACTTATGTACTTACTCATAAATGTGTACATCTCTTGCTGGAGGCCATCTTTGACACAGGATTATTTCAGATTACCCCATGGAAGTCCAAATATGAGTAAACTTCCAAGTGAAACATCCTGAGAAGTAGCATCAGTTCTCCCACCATTTATTTATTTATTTATTTATTACATTTCTATGCCACCCATTTGGGTGGTATCCCACTCTGGGTATCTATACAATCTATACAAGCAGATATCAAATAACAAGATAGAAGACACAACAAATCAAAACATACCATCCCGTGATGATGGGTCAGTTGTTCTAAAGAAGCATTCAAACTCCTCCCTAGATAGTTTATTCTAATTGGTACTTTAGACTTTGGCTTTTGGATCCAGGGGAATGTCTGGAAGACTTTTTAAAAAGCAAACCCTTTTGTGGCATGGTATTTATACTCTTTCTTGAGTGGTCACAATTTAATAGATGTTTAAATTTAATAGTTTTCTGTAGTTATTTGTCTTTTCACTGGAATAGTTCACAAAGTTCCTAATATCCCAGCCTTTTGCCAGAATTGATCATGATCAGTTTTGTTATGTAGACCTTTGGTGCATTTTTGCTGCTGTTACCTTCCTCTTATAAATATGTGAAATAGAATGCATCTTTCTTGTGCATCCTATCACAGATGCTGACAGCTGATTCCCCATTATGAAAATGATGTCTTGGATCAGGCATATCTAATGTCCTCAAAAAAATAAATTTGTATGATAAACAATTTGTCTAAATCATAATGGCACTTCACACCCCGGCTAGAGCTCATCTCCACCCAATTTTATACAGTCCAGTGTATTTACTGTGTGCAACAAGACTTTATCATACCTGGCAATCATGGTGCTTGCCAGCAAAGGAGAATCTCTTTGTTGTCAAAAGAGCAAAACAAGAATAAAGTTGTCCAAGTTTCAATGACACTGCAGGTATTGCATTCCATTAAATTAATTACTGCAATATAATTTGATGAAATAAAATGAGTCGCTAGGAATCATCTAGCATTTAGGATTCAGCCACACTACTCATCCTTGTAAGACAGGGATTATTGATTGGTAGCATTGCCCAGGGCCAAGCACCCTTGCCCCAGTCCTTCTGATCTTCCAAGACATGAAAACAGGCCGGAGACAGCATCTCTAGTAGTCTGGATATTTTATTGAGGATGTAAAGTCATGCAGAACATTAAAAAGCAAATAGTGCCAAAACAAGAAACCTAGCTAGAAAGCCAGGAGGGCTTTCGCCCTAACCCTCAAACACCCCCACACACCCCAGGCTTGGTGGGATGCGGGCATATCCCCCATAGAAAGAAAAAGAGGAAAGGAACCAGGATAGCAAAAGCTTGCCACCAAAAGTGTTACATGGAATATATACCTCCTTCCAGCCTCTCTCTTCCAGATGTCTCCCAATCCCCAGCCTTTTGGGGGTTAATTAGTTGCCTCAATCACTCTGCTGCCTCCCCGCCCAACTTTCTCACTCTCTCAGGCCTCCCCCCTCTCATGGAATGTCCTGCTGATAACAACGTTATCATACCTCCCTTCCCTCCCTTCCCTCTCCCCCAATCACCTGGATCCCCATGGGAATGGAGAAAAGAAGAGGAAAAATCTTTCACAATGGGTGGGGCGACTCACTCCTAACTTACAATACTGCTTCACAGGGATGTATGTATGAAAAGAGTGTTTTTATAAAAGAAAAATGTTGCCACCTCTGTGGCTCCATTATGGTGTGGCTGGAATGGAGTGGAAGTAAGAAACAGACAGGAGAGCAGCTGATGCCATTGAATCACTGGATGCTGGTTTTGGAGATGGGACATGGGGCTTTTAAGCTGATCCTGCCCCAAAACCAGCCTGTTTGCCTCATCTGAGTCTGGATGGCCCACCTGCCCACTCATGGGTCAAAGTGTTTTCTAGGTCACTGTAGAGAATCACATAGGATTTTTTTTTAACCTGGGCTTCCTTGATCAGCATATTTGGGGGAAAAGGAGTCAAGTGATATTTATCTATCCCATTCTGACCACCACAGGGCACAATGAGTTGATCATGGGCATCAACATTGTCAAATAGGTCACAATTTGGTATAATTTGTTGATTAGTCGGGATGAAGCTGTTAGTAGTGAGTCCTTAGGATGCCATTGGGCAACTGGACTCCCAACTCGGTGACCACAAATAATGTGATTCAATTGCACAAGCAGGTGGGCCTTCTGTGTCCATCCTGGGATATGTCCAAACCAAATTCATGAGAACCAAATTGGATACAGGCCCAATGATGACATCCCAATTAAGTTTGTCATGGTAAGGCTGGTGATTCACAGCATTGCTCAAGGCCTTGGGACTTACCCATTGAAGTCTGGAGAGGAGCCAGGATGGGCCACCTACTCTGACACCAGGTTTCACGCATTTCCTTAGACCCTGTGACAGGTTAGGTGATTTATCAGTTAAATAAAGTGATGGCCTCAGGTTTAATCCTAATGACTGTGCCTCACCTTATTCATTGGTTGGGCTGGGGGTGGGGGCAATGCCTGCAGCTCACAAGTTACATTTAATATTGCAGTTATTAGCTGGCAGAAGGTTTAGGAAAGGTCACAGGGAGCATTTCTGGCCACAAAAAGGAAAAAAGTAGCATAGCTGGCATCATGTTTCACCCATTTGAATTATCTTCAGAAATGTAATTTAATCGCTTACAAATAGATGAAGCCAGTACAGAGGAAATGTGATGGTTCTGATGACAGCTTCCTCTCAAAAACTCAGGAGGAGGGGTCAGATGCCAAGACTGCCAGAGTAGTTTCAGAGGAGGAAGCCTAGTTGATGTTTGGGTTGGAGCTGAGTATCACAGCCTAATTATATCTTACAAGTGTAACCTTGTTTATTTTACAACTCATTCAATATTGCTCCATGACAAAAGAGTGACCAAGCTGAATGCAATTAATGGGCAGTGAAAGGGATTTTATAAAGAGACATATTATTTGGTCACTATGCACTGCAAGAAGTGTTAATCTTAGAGAAGAATTAAATAATTCCAAGTATCAGCCACTTTAACTTCAACAATGACAGGGGGTCAGTTATCTCACAGTGTCAGGCAACTGACTTAAAAAAGAATACTTGTAAGCTTCTTTTCCTTAGAACTCAGATGCCAGCTTCTAATCATAATGCAAATAATTAGTCTTCTGTGGAAAAACAGAGGAAGGAGTTAAAATAATTAAGAAAATCCTCAGCTGCTTTGCCAAGGAGGAGGAAGGTTCCCAATTTTGCAGCAAAATATATGCCATTGTTTCTATGGGAAATCTGCTCTTTCAGATATTATTTTATGTCTCCACTCCCCAAAGGTCAGTATTTGCCACAAAACATGAACTCCACATAAATTCACTTCTATCACACTTTTATACCCTACAGGCCTTGTTAAAAGAGATAATCATAAATGAATAACAAATTTGATCATTATTGACATAATCAAGGCTGTAGCCAAAAAAGAATTGTTTTCATGGGAAGATTTCATTATGCATTGTATGTGGTTAATTGAACAAATACATTAAGAGAAGATAAAGTGTAATGGCATAATTCTATCAAAAGAGTGCATGCTTACATCCCTGCAGTTTCAAGGAAGGTTTTGGGAAGAATTAAAGTGTCCTATCAAATGTTTTGGAAAAGGTGATGTCATTTAATGGCAGCATTTAAATACCATTGACTTCAGGTAGACAGAGATGTGATTTTGTTTGGCTAGTTTATTTTCATGCTTTAAATGCTTTTCTCTCTGAAAATTAATTGCTGCTTATAATTCACCCCTTTCAGAAATTAGAATTTTTAAATAGACTACCACATGACAATCCAGAAAGTAGTGGTGGACATTTTTGTTGCTCACAAATGACAGAAGCAGGTTGATCCCTGCAGGCAACTTGGCAAAGCCTATCTTGGGTAACCTTTAGGAAATGTCTCTAGCCTTCAACATATGCATATGATGTATGCTAATTCCTTTAATGCTTCAGTGCAAACAAGCTTATCCTTGACATCACCTTCTGCCTCCAAAACTTGAGAACCGGGTACAAATTGTTACATTGCTTTAATATGTCTTAAAAAGAGCATTCCTTTACCATAAAAGTAGCCTTAAGTAGCAAGATTCTGCCCCCAGAGAATTAACAAAAAAAAAATTCAAGAGATGTCTCAAAAGTAAATTACTATGTAAATGAACCAATTAATGACCAAACACTTCAAAAGAAAGATCTCTGTGGATCCTTGAAGAAATTAGAGATGGTAAAAATGGAACAAGTTACAGACAAATATTCTGTACTAGCATAGGTTGCCCGGCGTTGCCTGCCGGGCTGTTATAAATTGCGATCAGTTTTTTTTTTGTGAATTAAAAAAAGAACAAAGGATGATATAATTGTTTCAAATTGTTTTATTTAACCAAATAACGTTTAAGTATGTGACTTTTTTTTTGTTAATAGTTGTACCGTAGGTAATATTTTTAAAAATGTGAAAGTACATGTTTTTACATCCAATGTTTTTAAACTGTGTTGAGATGTTTTGGGTTTTTATTTGAGTTAAAACTCAACAGAGGATGCTATAAATCTTTTTTATTTTATTTATTTAACATATGTTTGTTATTTGTGTAAACTTTTGATTTTTTGTTATGTTTTTGACTTGTTTTTACTCTTGTGGCCTCTAGGTGGGTCTTTTTTGTTTTTGACTTGTTTTTAATATTCTGCCCTGCAGGTGGGGCTGTTAGTGGTTTTGTTTTCGTTTCACGTGTTTTTTCTCTCCTGGCCTCTAGGTGGGGCTTCTTCCAGTAAGTAGTCTTTGTTTCTTCATTGCTGTTCCGATCTCGTGGAGGGATGATGTGCTGGTGAGTTCTCTGATTTTCTTTGTTCTGGGGTTTTTCTTTGTTTTGTTTTTGTGGTGGTGGGCTGGGAGGTGTTTCTGTTTGTTCTTTTGTGGTTTGGTTGGGTTTTAGGTTTGTTTAATTGGTTTGTTTATTTCTGGTTTGTTTATTTTTTGTGATTTTGTTGTTGTTTATTTGTGTAATTTGTGGTAGTTGTGTTGTTAGAGTTAGGTATTATCATGTTGTAGTTAGGTGTTCTGTCTGTGCTTTTCTGGAATTGTGGATGTTTTTGTTTGTGGATTTTGTTTTCTTTTTTGTATTAATGAGTTTTTTAAATTATTGATTTATTTGTGTTTTATTATTTTTATTAATGTTGGTGTTTGTTGTTGGTGTGTACTTTTGCGTGAAGAATGGGCTGCCTGTTGGTTCCTCTTTTTCCCATTGCTGCTTCGAATTTTGGTTTCGATGCAGCAATGGGGAAATGGAGGAGCTGGCAGTCAGCTTGCTCTTCCCCCGGGAAGGTTCGTTAGGTAGGTCGGGGAGAAGGAGGCAGAGAAGAGCTATCTGCCTGATGATGGTTCTCTCCTCTCTGTCTCCTTGCTCTCCTGGCTTACCTAACCGGAGATTGGCAGGCAGATCCATAAGGGGTGGTGCTCTTCCTTGCGGATAGCTGGCTGCTGCTTTTGTATTACCTCCGTTGGAGGTACAAAGGCAGCAGCCAGTCATTCACCAGGGAGGGTGCTTCCCCTGACCAACTGCTGCCTGCTGCTGTTGTTTTTTCCCCACCCCGGCTCAACTTTCCTTGAGGCCGGCGGTGGTCTCGCCATGTCTTTGGTGGGGTAGCATGGAGGAGAGGGAGTCCCTCTTCTCTCTGTTGCTCTGGGAAAGAAGGCTGGCGGGTGTCTTGCAGTGGATTTTTGTTTTGTGATGCTGTGAGGCATTGTGTCTGCCTGCTGCGGACTTGTGCTCCCATTGTGTTTTTTAATTTTATTTTTCACGTGCTGGCTTTCTCAGCATTCTGCATGCTCACGGCGCGTAGGACGCTGGGACTTTGAATTTTGCCTTTTTGGTTTGTGTTTTTTCGCTGCAGCTCGATTTTAATTGGCCATGCCATGTTTCCCAATGTTCTTTTTGCTCGCGCCTCTCAGCCTGATTGGCTGTGGCACGGCGCGGCGCAGAGAGCATTGGGAAGTGAAGTTCTTTTCCTTTTTTCACGTTTGTGGGGCTCTTGCCCCACTGGCGCCTTTCAGAACCCTGCAGTAACCTCCGGACCAGTTTTGGGCGAGTGCAGGAGGCTCGGTACAGGATAGGATGGACGGGTGCAGAAACGTATAGCAAGTTCCAATGGTTAACCCTTGGATTTATAGGTATAGATGTCAATGCCATTTCAGATTTACTATCCACAAACAGTAATAACTTATTTCATCATCATTTTTATACACAAGCAGTAGTAATTTATGGTTATGATGTTTCATTATACATGTATGAAAGGATGAAGTATAAAAATGGTTGTTAGAAAATCAAGTCAAAATGGTTGTTGAAAATGGCTCTAAAGCAGTTCTTAACCTTTTTAAGCCAGGTGCCAGGTCATGCTCCCTCAGACATCTTTGGGGGCCAGACAGCCATTTTACCCTTCCTCCACCACATGGCACTTCTAAGTGTGGTGGAGGTGGTGGGGGCCACATGAAAATGTGCCATGGGCCGCAGGTTGATAATATCTGCTCTAAAGCTACATAATGAAAACATTCACTAAAACCTTACCCACAGGCAGATTTTGTCTCCTCATCTGTTTATAAATCTATCCTTTTTAGACTAGAAATAATATTTTATACTTAGTTTATGGGTTAATGTTGTTTGGGTTAGAGTGGGTTTCTCTTTGTTTATTTTTTATTATATCTTGGCATGTTCATCACTCAGAGTGACAGTTAAGTCAGATAGGCAAGTATAAAAATAAAATAAAATACACAGTCATGAAAGCTCTGTGTACTATTGTGCTATAGGAAAAAAATTTTTTTTATTTTTTTTTTAATTTTTATTAAGTTTTTAATAAACATACAAAAAAGAAAAGAAAACATGAACAATACGTTAACAATACAATACACTAACAAATCCATAGTATCTTACTAACAAACATTACTGTATGTTAGCACATAACAATATCTATACTCATTAATTACTATTTAACTACCAAATATTAAGAGCCATTGTTTCAAAGTCCAAAATGATAGGGGAAAAAAAATTTTTTTCTGTACTACCACAGATCTTTTTCACAAATAATAATCACCCTGTGAATACCGGTATGTACAATGCCCGGAGAGTTTATTTTCTACTCAACTCCAAAAACTTCTTTGAAATGGTACTGGTCCTGAACTATCATTTGTCATAATAGAGTGATCCACGAACGGTTTCCATATATTCCAAAATCTATTCTCTTTTAAATTATCTCTTTTGACTTTAATCTCCCATGTCAATTTATCGTTCAGTGCTAAACTCCACATTTCTTTATACCATTCTCCAATCTGTATATCTACATCGTTTTTCCAATTTCTAGCTATACATTGTCTACCCGTTGTCAGTGCGATTTCCAATAATTCTTTTTCCTCCTTGTTTAAACCCAAGCCTTCCACATTCGTTAAAAGAATAGTACCCGACACCAACTTAACACTTTTACCCAATATTTCACCAAACTCATTTTCTATTCTTCCCCAAAAATCCCTTATTTTTTACAACTCCACCACATATGTTCGTATGTTCCATCAATTTCTTTACATCTCCAACATAACTTATCTCTTTTATTATCCATCCGGTAAAGTCTTAATGGTGTCAGGTGCCATTGCCACAACATTTTAAAATTATGTTCTTTAATTCTTACAGACATTGTTCTCATAATCCTCTTTTTCCATTTATTTTTCCATTCAATCTCCCCGATCTTTATATTCAAATTTTGTTCCCACTTCCGTTTCAAGTCCTCCTGTGGATCTGCACCTCTATTCAGTATATTATAAAGCTTGCTTACAAGACCTTTAATACTGCTTTCCCCTTTTCTAATCTTCCTTACCAATTCCTCAAATTCCGTATGTATTCTATCTATCCCTATTTCTCTTTTATATTTTTTATTCCAATTGTCCACCTTTAACTTCTGAAACCAATTCAGATTTAATATCTCAAACATTTTTTCCGCTCGGCATCAACATCACACACTTTTAACCAATCCTTCAATAACAACGTCCCATTTTTATCCAATATTTCCATTTTTTCTTTGTCTAATTTTATTGGGAAACACATCATATCAGTCAATTCCAAAATTGGAGAGAGATTCGGAACCATATCTTTTTTTACCTTCTTCCACACCTCCATGAGACCTTTCATCATAAAATTATTTGACCTTTTCACCTTATCCTTCATTCCCAAAAAAATCAAGTTTCCAATATTTCTATACTCTTTCATTTCCAATTGTTCCCAAATTACCTTTTCTCTTGCCAAGATCTTCACAACATTCTTAACTTGAAATGCTCGATAATATAATAACAAATTTGGCATACCCAAACCCCCTTTTTTCTGAGACCAATACCATAATTTCTTTGAAAGCCTAGATTTTTTACCTCCATTACAAAAACCATTAAACATTTTTTGAAACTCATTAATTTCTTTCTCTTTTAAGTGGATCGCTAGTGTATCGAATAAAAAGTTAATCTTTGGTAACAATATCATTTTACACATGGCAATCCTTCCGAACCATGACAGTTTTAACTTCTGAAGTTCTTGTATTTTATTCTTAAATTCAATTCTCAAGCTGTCATAATTCAATCGTTTGAGTTCTTCTAATTTATTTGAAATGATTATCCCCAAATACTTCAGCTTATCTTTGATTTGTATATTAAGTGTCGACACCGTGCTACCCATCTCGCTCGGTTTCAAATTGCACAACATCAATTCAGATTTGTCCCAGTTTATCTTTAATCCAGTTATAGCTTGAAATACTTGTAGATGATCTTTAATCCTATCCATCACCTGCTCCGGGTGCTTCACCATAAGCAATGTATCATCTGCATACATACTCACTTTATTACCCATAATCCCTTCTATATTTGAATCCTCCCTTATACTTTTAGCTAAAATCTCCATTGCCATTATAAACAAGATAGGAGATAATGGGCAACCCTGCCTAGTACCAGCCTCTAGCTTTACCACATCCGTAAGCTCCTCGTTTACTCTAACCTTGGCATTTCCTTTTTGATATAGTAAATCTATAACCCTGTTAAATTTATCCCCGAACCCATATTTTCTAACTATTTCCTTAATTGAAGACCACTGCAATGAATCAAATGCCTTAAAAATATCCAACTCTTTGAATATTTTTCCTTTGTTTGATTAACATTGTCTATTAAATCTAATACCCTTCTAGTCAAATCCGCCATGTGTCGTCCTTTTAGAAACCCAACTTGATCAACATTTATATATTCCCCCATAAAACTATTTAAACGGTTAGCCAATATTGCCGTGAAGATCTTCGCATCTTGATTTATAAGCGAAATTGGTCTGTACGAATCCACTCTTTCCAAATTCTTACCAGATTTTGGCAAAAGAACAATTGTAGTGTTATACCATGAAGTCGGGATTGATCCTCCATCTAGTATATAATTATATAACTTCACCAATTTCGGGACCACCACCTCTTTAAATTCTTTGTAGAACTCTGTTGATAATCCATCATCCCCCGGGGCTTTTCCTATCTTCAATCCGTTTATTACCCCCTTAACCTCTTTATCAGTTATCTTTTCCTCCATTTTCTCCCTATGCTCTTGTTTTATCCCATTCCCTAACTGCCTCTCCAATATCCTTTTAAGCTTTTCCATATCTATTTCTTTCTTTGCATATAACACCTGGTAAAATTCCCTAACTATTTTACATTTATCGCTATTCTTATTACACCTTGAACCTTGCCTGTCGACTAACACCCCAATTTCTCTTTTTTCCCTTTTAACCTTAGCTGCTCTTGCTAATAGTTTTGAGTTCTTGTTACTAAATTCAAAATATTCTCTGTTTAAATAAATCAAATCCCGTTTAACTTTATCAATATCTTTACCCATTACTTCTGCCTTGAGTCCTTGTAATTTCAAGAGAATTTTTTTATCTTTACTTTTTGCGTGTTCTTCCTGTAATTGTTTTATTTCCCTTTCTTTTTCTATGTGTTCTGCTTTATACTTTTTATATTTGTGGCTTGCCAATTTTATGCTTTCCCCCCTAAAAACTGACTTCATGGTATCCCATACAATGTTAAAATTAACCTCATTATTATCGTTCCATTGCCAACTTTCTTTCCAGCTTTCCATAATTGCCTCTTTGCTTTTCTGATCTTTGAACAAATTAGGATCGTACCTCCAATTTCTAACTCTTTGAATATTTTTTGTGCTTTCAATTCCAAATATACTTTAGCATGATCTGATTCCTTAATAATCCCAATTTCCGTACCTACTATGTCCCCAATTAAGTTTTCCGACAGAAAAACGTAATCTATTCTCGAGTGGGTCCCATGTACATGCAAAAAAAAAGGAGTATGCCCTTTCCAAACCTTTAAACTCTCTCCACGAATCCTTCAAACCCGTAAGTTTCATCCATTTGTCCATCACCTTCCCTTTCACCCCCATTCCACTTCTAGCTATGTTTGTGCAATCTAATCCTGACCTAATCAGATTAAAATCACCAGCCACAATAGTTTTTGCAACGTTTTCCAACTCCACTATTTTCCGAATTTTTTCAAGAAACACTGCTTCGTGGTCATTCGGAGCATAAATATTTACCAACAATATTTCCTCATCCTCCAATTTTCCTCTTAACAACAAATACCTACCCTCTTGATCAGCAATCTTTTTTGTGATTTCAAATCCTAACTTTCTAGAAATCATAGTTGCCACCCCTCTTGCTTTGGATGTTCCAAACGCCATCTCATAATGTTGCATCCAACCCAGATAAAGTTTATTCGTATCTTTTGATTTCTGATGTGTTTCCTGTAAAAATAAAATATCTGGTCTATCTTTTTTCAACGCCGATTCCAACCTCCGTCTCTTAAGAACAGAACCTGTACCTTTCACATTCCATGATATTATTTTAATACTACCCATAACCAAATTCTTCTCCCAACTTTAAACTCTCCATCGGGCGTGCCACCAACAACCCTTCACCATACCAACTACATAAAACACACACTTTCACTCTCCCCACCTTCCAACGAAAAGTCGCCTCTGTCAACCAAAGAGGGGAGAGGGGGGACCTGCAAGATGCGCCCTACTGCCGGCGCTATGCGCTATTTACCCATTCTACCTCTATTAGGTACTTAAGATTACTACTATCTAATGCTCATTGTTCCTTACCTATCTCCTCCTCCACCATGATCAAGGACGGCTCCTCCTCCTCCTCCCCTTGCTGTGGTGTTCCACCTGTTGCCCCACCGGACTCCTCCCTCCCATATTCCCTCCCCAAAGCTCCAGAATCCGTCATTTCCTTCTTAAGATTTTTCCATTCTTCCGAGTCTACTTGTACCAATCCCAACAAACTCAAATATTCCAATGGATTAGTGCCTTCATCAATAACTTGCATTCTTTTATCATAGAAAAAGCGCAATTGTTGTGGATATCTCCAGTTATACCTTATGTTTTTACTCATCAATAATTTAGTAACAGGCCTCATCTTATACCTCCATGTTCTTTCTTTTAATGAAATATCATTGTAAACTTCAACATCTGAACCATCAAATTTCAACACATCAGGACCAACTCGTTTCAGATGAGCCATTACTTTTAATTTATCTGCCCAATTTGCGAATTTAACCAGCACATTTCTTTGAACCACTCTCCCTCTTCTTGGACCCACCCGGAATACACTTACAAAATCCTCCTGAACAAATTCCTTCCCCATTTTTAAACCATTTAACCACTGAACCACCCTCTCTCTTAACAAATCCGGAGTGCGTTCCGGCACCTGACGGATCAGAATGTTCTGCTTTCTCATCATATCTTCCACAGCATCTATCTTCCTTTCCTGTTCCTCCAATTTTAGCTTGTTCTCCCGCACCACCTCCTGAGTCCCTTTTACTTCCTT
Source organism: Bradypodion pumilum (assembly GCA_035047305.1). Taxonomy (NCBI): domain Eukaryota; kingdom Metazoa; phylum Chordata; class Lepidosauria; order Squamata; family Chamaeleonidae; genus Bradypodion; species Bradypodion pumilum. Next base: position 211,614,866 of record JAWDJD010000003.1, on the reverse strand, counting down.
CTTTACAGCATCCACTTCGGTTTGAACCAATTTCAGCATTCCCTCAAATTTATTCAAACTTAGGTCCACCTTTTTTGTATAATCTGCCAATGATGACATTGTCTTGTCTTGCCTTTTAAATATTTCATTTCTGTCTTTCCCCCTTGAAGCCTCATTTTTCTCCATTTTTTGCATCAACTTGCCAATTTCCACCATAATTTGAGTCTGATCCAATGGCACTGTGGGCGGGGATGATGACTGAGCAGATTCATCCATTGGTGCTTTTTCATTCTTCTTAGGCTTTACAACTTGTTCTTCTTCCTTCGCTTTCCCTGTTGTACCTTTATCCATAATAATGCAATATATTTCAAACCCACTGCTGCAGATCGCTGTAACAGTTTGTCAATGCAATAGAGCTTACAACACTGCAGCCATTGGTTCCACAGATACAGCAGGAAAGTTCTTATGTCAGCAGAAGATCCAAAAATTACTGCAATCCACAACGATAAAACAGAAGGAAACAATTCTCCCAGCAGGCAGTTTGAGAAAGAGGAAAGAAAAAAAAGAGAAAAAAAGGGGGGGAAGAGCAATAAAAAATATTAATCCACAGCGAGTCCGTTTCCCCAAAGCAAATAATCCAATCAGGCGTCTTCCAATCACAGTGAAGGAGCTTCAGGGGAACAGTCAGCCCAAGTTTCTTCTTTTAAAAAAAAAAACAAAAAAACGAGCCAACCGAGAGAGAAAAGAAAAAAAGGGGGGGGAGACCAGGAGCAAGGAAAACCCGAAATCTAACCAGCTTGGGGACGAGGTGAGGGGCAGTATATTCCACAATAAGCAAACAAATATTTGAAATCCACACGGTGAAGGGAGCAAACAATCAAAACCACCTAATCCTTCCTTTGAAGTGGACAGTCAAAGCGCCATTTTCCAGCAAGTGCTTGAACTTGTGGGGAAAAGAAAAAAACCCTTTCTCCTTCTGAGGAGCGAACAAAGAAAGAAAGAAAAATAAAACTTCCTCCAAGCAGCTTAAGCCGGGGAAACTCACAATCTTTCTCCAATAGTCTAGCCCAGACAAAAGTAATTAATCCACTTTGTTGTCAAAACATGGCACGGTCTTCTGGCGTGTAGAAAAAGAAAAAAACCACCCAAACACAGTCCCTTTCATTTTTCCAGGACCGTCGCCATTACAAAGCAAGTTCTTGCTTTCAATCGTTTCTCCCCTCTTCCATTTCAGTGTCCGAGCTCCTTTTTTAAAAAAAAAATCCCAGCCGGCTTTAAGATTTATAGCTCCAGTCAAGCTCCAGTCAAGCACTTACATATAAATTACTTTCACGTCCAGCAGCTCCTTGCCGATTCCAAAGCCAGTTCCAAAGCATTTCTCAGCAGTTTCACTGGTCCCGTCCACGGCTCCTGGCAGAAAAGCCGCGACTACAGTCGCAGCTTCATCCACCAGAAAACCTCCCGAACTTCGACCATCCAGCCTCAAAAGATCAACAAATTTTTCAGGAAGACAGGCAAGGATCTTATCTTTAGAATTTACCACTTTAAAATTTATCCAATCCACTCCGTCACATTATTTACCACTTTGTTTAGCGCGAGCGTCCGAAACTAGATGTTACTCAGCGGCCATCTTGGCCAGAAAATTTTGAAGCTTCTTCTAGAACATTGCTTCCCCACATGGGGACTTCAATTCCCAGAAGCCTAAGTCAATACATTGGCTGATCAGTACTTTGGGGGATTGACTTAGGTTTCTGGGAATTGAGGTCCAAAAGCCAAAGGTTGGGAAGCAGTGTTCTGGAATAATGTTAGTTTTTAGGTTTTTAAGCTTAAGTTTATTCAATTTGCTTGTTTCCAAATCTTAATGTTTTATCAGATTTGGATGCTGAAATATTTAATGTCACCAATGCAGCATAGCCCCCTGATCTGGCAAATAAAGAGGAAGAAATTGACAGGTATGGGTGGGAGGAAGGGGCCGATTCTTCATTCACCTCCCCCAAGGTCTCTGGATGGTAACTTGGCTGTTGAGGCCTATGTCTTTCTCTGTCTTTTACTTCCCTGGACCCAGGTTTTAGGGTGGGATGGGAGGGAGGGGCCAATTCTTCACTCACCTCCCCCAAGGCCTCTGGATGGTAACTGGGCTGTTGAGGCCTATGTCTTTCTCTGCCTTTTCCTTCCCTGGACCCAGGTTTTAGGATGGGGTGGGTGGGAGGGGCTGATTCTTCACTCACAATTACAGTGATATATATAAACAATAAGGTTCTGTCTGATAGATGCAGTATTTATATGGAGAGGGGGAAAGGTCCTATTCTTGCTCTTTTTCCCCTCTCCTGATTTTGTTTCTCCACATGGACTAGACACTAAATTACATCTCTTTACACATAAATACTCAATACATAATTTAGTCTTCTTGCTGTGTGCTGTTCAGTTTCATGCAACTCACAGTGACTCTAATGGGGTTTCAGAGTGTGTTTGATTTTTAAAGAATACTTTTACTAATGTTACTCCAAGGGAGTTTTAATGGGGTAAATGGGATCTTGGCTTCCTAAATCCTAGTCTGGCATCTAAAATGCCACAGTAGGTATTAGTAACATATACATCCGCCCTACGCACACAAAGCACACACACAATAAGAGTAAGCATTTGCTAGTAATGTGGGGGGGAAATGCTCAAAGAAGCAGCAGAGGCTGTTCAGTTGAACAATATTACTGTTAAAGTATGACAATATTTAATTGTGATGGGGAAGGGCAATAGCATCCTGTTCTCAATCTACATGCAGAACACCAAGCTCTCATTAGTATTAACTAGAGCTTTGCATGTTTATGCCAGTAGAGATTACTATGAAAATATTATGTGACAGGAGATTTGCATGTAGAAACACAGTAAATAACCTACCACCAGTCATGATTAACTGAAGCCTATTTAAGTATGAACACACTTTATTCCTTATGAATATACATTTCCATTGCTTATCCACTACAACAATCAGTTAAACATGCAGTAATGTATGAAGCCTTACTAGGCTTACTGCTGTGTTCAATAAAATTTAACATGCAAGTACAAGTTCACTTAATTGCAAACAATAGAAATTGCTCTCACATGATGTTTTTGTTTTGAGATCCTCCATTTTATGTGCTAGGAACCTTTTCTAGCTAGACATCAACCAAAATCCTATTGCTTGTGTAAGGTAAACGTCTTCTTGCTAATTATTGAATCACCACTTGGATTTTCAGACACATACCCATCCAGTCAGTTGGTGAACCCTGAAGAAGCAAAACAAGAACTCATTAACTGCCCATGAGAAGCCACTGCAAGTTTCACCCTTTGCCTTCCAGAGGCATAGGTAAGCCTACTTACCACTGTGATTTCATATACATGTTTTGAGAAGCAATCCCTATGCTTAGAGTGTGTTTTGGATTGAAACATAGATCTTATAGATTTTTTTAAAAAATGTTTCCTGACAGCAAACCATACTGAAAATTATGGAACTTGCTTTTGACTACATGTGTGTAAGATCAAGTAATTATTTACCCATTTGGAAGATGTGGCAGTGTCAATGACCTTAGGCACTTATCTGGATTGAAAAAATGCCTTAACAACAATGTATTTATGAAAAATTCAAAAAAGGCTCATATGCTTTTAAAATGTCAGAGATTGATCTGAACCTAAATGAGTATAAATCAAAACAAGGAGCACAGGTTATGTCTGTACTGTATTTGTGATAAGAGCTTTAAAAGAACAGAAAACTATACACTACAGCCACATCAATTCACACATTATTTCTATCATATTCCGATTTTAAGGATATGCTTGGGTGCTTTGGATTATATTTGGTTTTCAAGGCTAATCATGGAAGCAGTCAGTTGAACTTTGAGAAACCACAAGGTTGCCAAAGTAAACTGCCACAATATTTTTCTAACCTTGTAAAAAAAATTCATTGTGTTTTATATGTGCACATCCAAGCATACAACTAGCCACCTAATAATTATTAATCTAGAAGGTAAAATAATTATCATTAATATATGAACCTTATCCCCTGCTTGGTGAGAGCCTTGCCAAGTCACGGAGGCCCAAGGGGTCTAACTAGGAGGTGATGCCCATCTCTTGCCAATGATGTTAGGCTGGGACTAAAATTCACCAAAGTGCCTTCCATCAGTCCCTTGGGCAAGGTGAAAGCAGAGGGCACATGTCATGCTCCGCCTAGCCAGCAGGTGATGTGATATGCAAAAGGCTAAAAAAAACTGCATGCAAATGGACTTGATTTCTTGAGTCCATTTGCATGTGAGAAATGTATTTGTAGATATGTCTATCAAAGCATGGGCTCCTCTCTGAATAATGACTCCAAGGTAACCAATGTATGATCTCTAGGGTTTCTCAAAGAGGAAATAAGAATGAAATCAGTTTATTCCAAATAATGAAGCAATTTGTCGAAATTGCATGAAAGGGTGGGTATTAGAGGTGTACATGCCTATGATTTGCTGCCTTCCATATTTCTTCACTGTTCCTACCATTCAACATTTGAGTTTTTACAATCATTGGTAGGTTTAGGGTCTCTCCAGATGGCAGAAATTCCCTTTTTCTTTCTTTCCCAAAATGAGTGTGGTTTTTTTTTAGAAGTAAGACAATATTTTTAAGAAAGTTACATCAGCACTCTTCTTGTGGGACTGTGGTAGCTCAGTGGTTAAGAAGCTCGCCTTATTAGTTGAAAGGCAGGCAAGTTGGCAGTTCGAGACCCGGGTACTGCATGATGGATTGAGCACCTGTCTTTGTCCCAGCTCCTGCCAACCTATCAGATCGAAAGCAAGAAATTGCAAGTAGATAAATAGGGACCATTTAGGTGGGAAAAGATATTGGGGACATGAAAGGGGCCTCATTTGGGCATGCCCTGAGCGGAGTTTCTCCAGCAAAAATCCTTTCAACCCAGAATAATTTCTGACCTGAAATTATTATTATTAGCACTCTTCTTACAGGGGTGATTCTGTGTGTCCAATTCACAGTTTAGTAAAGTACAGTTACCATAATTTACTTGGACAAGAAATGACATTTTGAATTGAAGGGGAGATCTGACTATATGTGATGTTGAAAGTTAATAAGAGATTTTCTATGGCTTGCTCAACTACCATCAAAGGTGCAAGTATGAGTCAAATATATAAATATAACTAATGAAGAAAAGTTATCTCTAATCAGTGGGCAACTAAAGCTCTTTAAGTAAGCTTCACAGAAGGTGAGATGAGGAATTGCTGCTTAACATGAGGCAGTAAGGTACATTCAAGGAACTTAAAAAGATGCTTAGAGATAGACAAGTTTGTGCAAAACATATTTAGCGTGCTACAGATCAAGAGGACTGAGAAATCAGCACCACCTCTTAATTGTGGGCAACAACACTAGAAACAAAGTGTTTGTTTAAAAAAAGTGACAGGACTAATGCAAATAATTTCAGGCAGGTGCATCACAACCTACAGTCTGTGCCATTTTTGCATAGAACAGGCTTAAAGCTTACAACTTGAGACAACATAACAAAAATAAAACATCACCCTGCCAACAAAAGAGAAGATAAGTGTTTGTTTATTTATTTGCGCTATTCCTATGCCACCTTCCTCGCTTAAAAAGGTAACCCAAGGTGGCTTACAAAGATAATAAAACATCCTCTGAGCTTTGCCTTCAATCATAACTTTAGAAGCCACTGAGTGTCAGCATTTCTGTTTTCTTTTTGGACTTGCTTGGGGTTGGGGTGAGTGGAATGGGGTTTTGTTGAGCCGGTATTGTTACGGTTCTTGCTTTATTGTATTTTATACAGTAATACCTCATACAAAGTCTGCTTCATACAACATCGAATTCATACAACATCGCCTAATTTCTTGAAAAAAGTTACCTCATACAAAGTCGCTCGTCAGGACACATGCATGCATTGCTCTTGTGGGTTTTGCACAAGGCAAAGAGTGTTTAGGAGTGGTTTTGAGCGTGATTTTGGATTTTTTTGAATTTTTCATCAGCAATTTTAGAAGCATTCCTGGGATTTTTGCAGCATTCTTCAGGTTCTTGGACAATCAGGGTTGCTTGACAAGTTTTTGTAATGTATTTAGCCTTTAGACAATGTTTTCTTAAAGTCCTGTCAGTTTCCTGTCTGTTTCCTTGACTTTGCCCTGAAGTCTGTGCTGTTACAGTACAATGTATCTCTATGGAAACGACGTTGTATGAGGCATCACGGCTAGGATTTGGACGTTGTATGAGGCATCGTGGCTAGGATTTTGCATGCCTCATACAAAGTCCAAATCCGTATATAGTCCAAACATGTGGAACCAAGTTTGGACATTGTATGAGGTATCACTATATTGTACTTTATAATACTGTATTTGTATTGTATTGGTTATATTGTATTTTTATATATTGTATCTTTAACATTGTACTTTTGATTCTGTAAGCCGCTTTGGGTCACCCTTTGGGTTGAGGAAAGCGGGATATAAATAAAACATTATTATTATTATTATTATTATTATTATTATTATTATTATTATTATTATTATTATTATTATTATTATTATTATTATTATTATTATTATTATTATTATTATTATTGTTGTTGTTGTTGTTGTTGTTGTTGTTGTTGTTGTTGTTGTTGTTGTTGTTGTTGTTGTTGTTGTTGTTGTTGTTGTTGTTGTTGTTGTTGTTGTTGTTGTTGTTGTTGTTAAAACAATTGCATAAAAACAAAATAAAATCTATATATCTATAGCTACATTATTAAAATCACATAAAAATATCTGATTAAAACTATCCCTACCCTCCCTGCACCCACGTTAAAGAGCTGACATGGCCCGAACCTCTCTACATGGGCTAGACAAGCCAGTGGGAGTGGGAGATTGTACCATTCACGTCCCACACCCACTGACATAGCCATGTCTTTAGTGCTCTTCTAAAGCGGAGTAGCTCCATCTGGAGCCATAACTCCAATGGCATGAGATTCCAAAGGACCAGGGCAGACACCGAGAAGGCTCTCTTCCTGGTCTCAGATAGATGTACTTCTTTCAATGGTGGGACCACCATGGAGCCTCTGTGGTCTGCCCTCATAGGATGGGCTGAAAACCTTGGGGCGATGTGGTCTCTTAAATATCCTGGTCCACTGCCATATAGGGCCTTAAAGGTCAAAACCAGCACTTTGAATTGTACCCGGAGGCACACTGATAACCAGTGCAGCTCCCGGAGCAGCAGCGAGGCATAGGCATAGTGCTCGCGTCCCATCACCACCCAGGCAGCCACATTCTGGACCAGCTGCAGCCTCTGAATGGTTATCAAGGGCAGCCCCATGTAGAGCATGTTACAGTAATCCAATCTGGAGGTGACCAGAGTGTGAGTGACCATGAGCAAGGACTCCTGGTCCAGGAGCAGGCATAATTGGTAGATGATGCAAAGCTGTGCAAAGGCCCTCCTGGCCATGACTGCCACCAGCTCTTCGAGCAGTAGTCATGAGTCTAGGAGGACCCACAAGTTATGCACTGGGTCTGTCTGAGGCAGTGATGCCCCATCCAAAACCAAAGATGGTAGCTCCCGGGATATCCCAAGGCCCCAAACCCACAGCCACTCAGACTTGCCAGGGTTCAGTTGAAGCCCATTGTCCCCCATCCAGACCCTAACAGCCTCCAGGCACCTGGTTAGGACTTTGACTGAATCACTCGGGTCCCCACAGGCTGAGATGTACAATTGAGTATCATCAGCCCATGGGAATGAATGATCTCACTCTGTGGTTTCATGTAGATGTTAAATAAAAGAGGTGAGAGTACCGAGCCCTGTGGCACCCCATACTGGAGAAGCCTAGGGCTGGACTTCTCATCCTCCAAAGACACTGACTGGGTCCAGCCCCTCAGAAATGAGGAGAACCAGAACAACACCATGCCCTGGCCCCCCAATCCTTGGAGCCGCCCCAGAAGGATACCGTGGTCGACAGTATCGAAAGCTGCTGAGAGGTCAAGGAGAGCGAGAACAGAAGGGTTTCCCATGTCTCGCTACCACCAGAGATCATCCATGAGTGCAACCAGTGCCGTCTCGGTACCATAACCGGGCCTGAATCCTGACTGAAATGGGTCCAGACAATCCGTATCATCCAGAACCCCCTGGAGCTGCCTTGCCATTGCTTTTCCAATACCTTCCCTAAAAAGGGAAGGTTGGAAACTGGTCTGAAATTTGTTAAGACTTGTAGGGTCAAGCTATGGCTATTTTAGAAGGGGGCACACCAGCACATGCTTAAAAGCTGCTGGAAACACCCCCTCCTGTAAGGAAGCATTTCCCATTGCACCGACCCAACTGCCTGTTGTTGCCTTGGCAAATTTGATCAGCTAGGCAAGGGAGTGATCTAATAAACAAGTGGTATCACGCACAGCTCCGACGAGCCTGTCCACTTCATCAGGGCCAGACTCTGCTCCGGGCCCCTCCAGACTATCAATATCCATGCAGGGATTGAAGCATGACCAAATGTGAGCAATTTTCTCTGCCAGATGATCAGCAAAATCATCAGTTGAGCCCTGCCAACCAGGCTCCCCCCCCCACCCACCCAGGAGGGACCTGGTCACCCAAAATAGGGCCACTGAACGATTATTAGCAGAGGCAATAAGAGCGGTGAAGTATTGGTGCTTCACCATCCACATCGCCATGAGGTAGACTCTGATCATGGCTCTAACTCGTGTTTGGTCATACTCATTCCGGGTATTCACCCAACAGTGTCTCTTTGCCCGCTTCTGCTCCCCCAATTCTTCCGTGAACCAGGGAGCCATGCATGATCTGCGGGTAGGAAGAGGCTGCAGTGGCACAATTGTATCCAGGACTGACATCACCTCCTTTTCCCAGAGGGCGAACAAGGTCTCGGTTGAATCATGAAGCCAGTCCAGAGGAAACAGCCCCAGCTCCCTCTGGAATCTCTCGGAATCCATCGGTCGCCGGGGCCAGACCAATTTAACCTGTCCTGCCTCCCTCCAGTGAGGTAGCGCTCCCAGAAAATCCAAAGTCACCATATAGTGATCTGACCGTGGCACTGGTGTTATCTGAGTATGCTGTAATATCAGATCACTTAATCACCACTCTGATAGGAAAACTAAGTCAGGGGAGTGGCTGCTGCTCATGGTGGGACCCTGAATTACTTGGGTCAGGCCCATGGCTGCCATGGTAGCCATAAACTCTCAAGCCGCCTCCGAAGCTGGCCTCAGCAAAAGCAAATTGAAGTCCCCCAGGACCATAAGCCCAGGGAGCTCCAACGCCTGTGCTGCAACCACCTCAATCAGGTCAGGCAGAGAATCTACTACCCTGCAAGGGGGCAGGCATAGGAGTAGGATTCCCAACTGACCCTTAAGGCCCAACTGAAGGAGCAGCAGCTCGCAACCCTGTACCTGTGGTGCTGTGACTCTGGTAACTCCCAGTGATTCTCAGGCTACAATGGCGATGGGGACGCCCTTACCCTTACCCTTGGGCTGGTGTCACACCCAAAACCTGGCTGGACACATTTCTGACAGAGGAAACCCATCCATGCCAGGTCAGCCTGCTCACTCAAAATCAGATCACAAACAAGGGGAGCCTTATTACAGACCGACCTGGCATTCACCAGCAGCAACCTAAGGGAGGGGTCATTCAGAACCTGCTGTCCAGGAACCAGAGACAGATAGTAAACATCGGTCCCTAATTCCCTGTGTGCGGCCTGCCCCTCGGTTCCCGCCATATCGCCCCATGCCCATCACTACAGAGATGTGGGCCCCAGGAACCTCGTACCCAACTCCAGACATGACTTCACTCCCCTCCCTCAAGGCTATCCCTTCCTCATTAACCCTCCCTCCATCATCCCTAAGCCAGGGCACAGCAAACAATGGTGGCTGTGGGGTGGAGGTTCTATGGTTGGCCTGACACTAGAGCACTAAAGTTCAAGGATATTCTTTTCCTTTCAAATAAACCTTTCATTCAAGCAAATGGAATGCATTTTAGTAAATTGCATAACTCCAAATTGGATAAAGTGAGAAGGAAGGATAGGAAGGAAACTGGTGGAAGTTTTTCCTACATACTTGAGATTGAGTGGTAGTTTTTTTTTCCAAGACAAGTTATTTTCGATTGTTTATACCCCCTCCAATCAGACAAATTAAGTGTAAATACATTCAAATGTTTGCATACAAACCATATTAAATGAGCTATTAATCAGTGTGAAATGAACTAATCATAATCTTGTGAATAAATTGCCCTGAAGAGATTAATTAAATCATAAATTGGAGAAGCCTAAGAGTGTGGCCAGACAACCTTGAGGTGTTGACTGGGACTGCTGGCAGAAACATCGATATCTCTTTTTGGTCCTCAGAATCAGCCTTGGTGTTAATAACAGCTGAGAACAGATTGCTTGTGGACACCCTCTGCAGAACATCTAGGGTGTTCAGGGGAGAAATTAGCCCCATGACCCTGTAACCTTTTGACTGGGATAATATCAAAAGACAGGATAAGGGATATAACTGTCCCCTGGGAACAACATGGCGTTTGGTTATAGTTTGGCTTTTCTATGCAGATTGGCTTTTCTATGCAGATTGCTGAACAGGTGAGCTCCATAGGAGAATTCTCCCAAGTGTTGTACCATTGAGAGCAAGGAAGACTAGGTGTACAGTGTAGAAGGGAAAGAGTGATACTCTAGTCTGGCTAAACAAGGCAGTTCCAGTTTCCACTCTTTTGCTCCTTCCGAGGTGGGAAATTTTTCTTGTGAAATGAAAGGCTTATTCTGTCTTTTATTTTTCCTTGTAATTAGGCAGTTTTCCTCTCCATCCTGAGTCCATGTGTGGTTGAAGGCCCTATTCATTTGTGTGTGTGTCACCCTATCAAGCCTTGTTCTTCTGTCCTGTTTTTTGTTTTGTTTTGTTTTTGTTAATAAAGCCAATTTCCATGTTAAGACATTAACTGCAGTGTTCTGTGGTGCTAAGTCCAATACCTTGATTCTCAGTTGTCTGGCTACAAATGGAAAGTAGGAACAGCTTGGGTCAGCTAATGACAAGAAGGACAGGTGTCCTTAGATCTAGCATGTCTTGTCTTTTCATTTTAGAATCCAGGTCTGAAGTGAAGAAAACAGGGAGGGACAGAGAGTTCCCCCCTATCTGGAGGTTGAGGGCAGCCTGACAGAATTCCAGGTGCCCAGGAATGCCAGAAAAGATCCTCTTCAGTTCACCTGGGGTCCATCTTTGGAGTATTTGCATCCTGCCTAATAAGCAAATACCTTGTGGTTCCTTCCACTGAAATTGGAGGAGACAAGAATTGTTATACAGAACATGTACATAAGTCTTATTCCCCAACTGTAGATGTTCCAATTGCTCTGGTCTTCTGATGTCCTGCACTCAGCAGATCTTACTGAAAATTACTTTTTGCCAGAGCCAGATGTTCTAGACTTGACAACATGAATGGCTATCATTGCAGATTTCTTTGCCAGTTGTTTTGGTGGCAGATATCAGTGGCAGAGAAGGAATAAGGGTATTTAAAAGCCCATTTAAATGCTGGTGTTGGTGGGGAATGATTCCAGATTCGAAATGACTCTAGCAGTCCTTTTACTCCTTGTTGTTGTGTGTCAAGTCAGATCTGAATGACAGCAATGTTAATAAACATTTCAAAGCATGCCACCTGTTAACCCAAGTGAGTTTTGATGGTTGAATTAGGATGTGAAATCACAACCTCTGAGTCCAGATCTTTGCCAGAAGATCTACAAAATAAAAAGTGAAATTTAAGTCTAGATTAGGAATGCTGAATAAGCAACAGGGAAGCACACTATCTGACCAAGAGAAAAAAAGGAATAGATAGAAATAGTATACTGAAGAACAACACAGAAGAAATATAAGTATGAGAGACTCCTTTGAAAATCGGTCATATGGTGAAGAACTTTCAGTTTTAGAAAGTGAAATGAAATATGTTCTGAGAGGTTAATAAATAAATAAATTACCAGTGGTACATTTAACTATTTAAAGCAAGTGACTTAATCTGTCAAAATCCTAATAAGAATATGTCAACAAATATGTAAAACAATGACCCACAGACTCAAAATATTCAATATACATTCTAATCCTAAGAGATGTCAAGGAGTGCAGGAACTATAAGGACCATTGTTTTTATTTAGCACTAGCATTTTTTTTTGCCCGGCAAGCTGGGCATGTTTTTTATGAGTGTTGGTGGTAGGGGTGATTTTGGGGTGCATGCACACAGACACACACACACCGAAGGTGTGGGGGGAAGAGGAGGGGCTCTTCCTCCTCCACCCCGTAGCACGCATTCATGCATGCATGCATGCACGCACGCACACACACACACACACACACACACACACACACACACACACACATGGGAGAGAGGGGATTTGCTTCTCTCTTTGTTATCTGTATATGGAAGATAACCCCCTCTGTGGAAGGCGATTCCTTCTCTATGGGAGGCAAAGGCCGTGCCTCACAGAGTGAAGTGGTTTGCTTTCCTCAGTTTGAGGGGGGGCAAAATCTCCCCCCCCCCCAACCGATGGTAGCAATATCTTCCCTCAGTGAGGCGAAGAAGGTGAAGTGTCTTTTGCCTTTTTTGCCTCACAGAGTGAAGTGACTCACTTTCATCGGGGGGGGGGGAATCCCCTCCCCAACTGATGGTAGTGATATATTCCCTCAGTGAGATGAAGAAGGCAAAACACAGTTCTGCCTTTTTCGCCTCATGGAGTGAAGTGGCTCGCTTTCCTCGGGGGGGGGGGGAAATCCCCCCAACTGATGGTAGCGATATCTTGCCTCAGTGAGACAAAGAAGGTGAAGTGCCTTTCCACCTTTTTTGCCTCACGGAGTGAAGTTGCTCGCTTTCCTCGGTTGGGGAGGGGGCAAAATCTTTCTCCCTCAAACCCAACTGATGGAAGCTATAGCTTCCCTCCATGAGGCAAAGAACATGGAATGGTGCTCCGCCTTCTTTGCCTCACTGTGGGAAGCTAGGAACGGCACGCACATCAGCTGGTTTTTTTTAAAACAAACATGCCGGCTTTCCCAGCATTCTCCATGCTGCCACCCTTCAGCCTGATTGTCTGACAGGTGGCACAGCATGGAGGATGCTGGGAACTATACTTGGGTTTTGTGGTCATGCTCATGGGGCTGCTGCCCCACTGGCGACCACTGGAACCCCACAGTGTTGGGAAGGCGGGGGTTACGGTAAGTGCAGAAGGCTCAGTCGGGGATGGTTGGGCCGGGTGCGGGAGCCTTTGTCCCAACCCAACGGTTAAGGGCACTTTTTATAGGTATAGATATAAACAGTGATTCTCAAGGTAGTGAAACAAAGGTGTTTACCTTATATAGAGTGAGAAAATGAAGAAACACTCAATATCATGTTTAAGATATTCACTGGAGTAAACCAAATAATTTCAGAAGATGATATACAATAAAGTTTTATAGATTGAAACAAAGCCTTTGACTGTGTGGATCTTGAGAAACTATGGGTTATTCTGAATGGAATGGATGTGTCTTAGCAATTGATTGTCATGGATAAACTGTATAAATGTGCATTTACCTACTTACCTGTTTAGTCTGTAGCATGGACTTATCATACAGAAATCCAGACTGAATTTGGATGAAAAAAGATGTGAAAATTAGTGAAGAAACATTTAAAAAGTGAGATATGCAGATGATCTTATTGGTAGCAAGCAACAATGACGTAAACTGAGTTTTACAGTAAGTGGGAGAAAAAGTGTGAAAGCAGGATTGTAGCTGAACTTTGAGAAGACCAAAATAATCACTGCAAAAGAGCAACATTAATTTTAAACTGACAATGAAATAAAATGGAAATACAGTGGAACCTCATGTAACGAATGCATCATACAACAAAAAAACATACAACGAAGAGAATTTGAAAAAAAGTTGCATCATACAACAAAGAACTCTAAGGGGGAAATCGTACAACTAATATTTGTCTTTGTATGATTTTTCTCATAGAGATTTTTGTTGCACAATTTTTCCCATTGAGATTTTTGTTGTATGATGCATCCCATAGGGATTTTTGTTGTATAATGCATGCATACAATGGGGAAAAACATATAACAAAGTACCTTGTGGAACCAATTATTTTTGTTATACGAGGTTCTACTGTAATTCAATGAATTGTATATCTGGTTCAATCATCAATCCAAAAGGAAACTGCAACCAAGAATTAAGAAGATGACTAAGGCTTGCAAGGACATGAATGAAAGAATTAGAAAAGATCATTAAGTATAAAAAATTATCACTGGAGACAAAAAACATGATCATCCACATTCACAATCCCCTTGTATGGATGCAAAAGCTGGGCAGTAAAGAATGAAAGTGCGGCGACAAAATGGCCGCCGCGCTCCTTGTGCCCCCCCCCCACCCGGACTCAGACATCCGGGTGAGTTAGGGGGCGGGGCCACCCCTCTATAAAAGGGGTGGCCACGAGGCAGCCGAGCTGCCATTTTAAAAGAGCAACGGAGAGGAGAAGTTTTCTCCGTCGCTGTTTGTTCAATTTCCTTCCCGGCTGGGAAGGAGGGGTTTCGCACAGAGCCTTTGGCTTGCGGGCTCCTCTGTGCCTTTTTTGCGCTCTTTGATCCCTGGAAAGGGATCCTGCTCATTCTTCAAGATATGCCTCCCAAATGGAGGGCCTCGGCGACGAAGCCGCGGCCAACGGGGAGGACTTTGGGCCCTGCGCAACGCGGGGGGCAGCCCTCAGGTCAGAGGACCAGGGCTGCGCCCACGTGGCAGGGCACTACCCCCACTGATACCGGTGGGGCGATGCAGGCTGCTTGGCCCTCGGCTAGTCAGCCTTCGTCCGGCCCTTCTGGGGCTTCGGCCCTCGGCCCGCAGTTGCCGGCCATGGGCCCGGTCAGTGGGGGTGGGCTCGGTGCTGGTGCACAGCACGTTCCACCTCCGGCCCCTCATGGGCCGGAGTTTTGGGCATGGCCCTATTCGGGTTCCTGGTCAAATGCCTGGTGGGCCGTCTGGCCCACCCGGCCCACTTTATACTGGGGGATCTGTGGTAGTTGATGCATTGCTAACGCGTTTAGCTGTGCTTGAGGCATCCTTAGGGATGGCACACAACCCCATGTCTGGTGGCCCTTCATTCGCTGCGGGGGGCCCTTTAGGTCCACCGGCTACCTCAATGGCCGCCACACTTCAACAAGCGGCCAGCCGGGTTGAGCTGCTGGAGACGCTCCGGCCTACCCCGGCCGGTGTCTCACAGCTCCCTGTTCATCCAGAGCTACAGCAGGAGAGTGGTTGGGTGCGGCCCCAGAACTCGATTCCGGTCGCGAGCTCCGACGCCCGCCGTGGGCCGGAACCCCCAGTGGGGGCGGCTCACGGGGGTGCACCTAGTGAGTAGCAGGTTCAAGTTAATGCACCCACATCACAGCCCACTTCCAATGGTGGGGTTCAGTGGCCATGGCCTCGTCATGTCGAGGCGAGTGGGCATCAGTTGCCACCTTATCTCAGTGCCCCTTGGTTCCATACTGGTGCAGCGTTGGGGGTGGGGGTTTCCGCCCCCGGGCCAGTGCCGGGCATCGCAGGGACTGTCCAGGTTCCGCTGCATATGCCCCGGGTACCTAATGTGCCGGTGACGGCTTTGCCTACGGCTGGTTACTCGTTGCCCCTTGGTGATCATTTGTCCCAGGTCACGAGGGAAAAGATTTGGCGGGGGGAGTATGTGGATATATTCTCCCTATTGAACCGTGAGCCCACTAAGGAGGAGAGAGAGGGACAGGATGACAAGGACAAAGAGCTGTCCCGCCGTCGTAAGCCACCACGCACCTGGGCCAACTGGTTGCCCGCATATCTTAGTTATATGGTGGTGTACCTCAGGGCCCGGCCAGACCTGGCCATTCCTATGGTCCAATATTTGGACAATATTTACAGGGCAATGGTGGATTTTCCTGGCCCATCGTGGTTGGCTTACGATGAGGAATTCAGAATGAGGGTGCCCTTGCACCCGGAGATGAGATGGGATGAGCCTGTCAGAAATTGTGGCTATTGTACATGACCCCCACGCGTCCGGCGCCTGGGGATAGGTACCATTGTGGCCATGCCGTTCAGCAAGCTGCCCCAACACAGGCTTCCCGCCAGCTGGCGGGGCAGGGGGTTCCAGCCCGCTTGCTGTGTTGGAGCTTCTCGGCTAGCGGTGTGTGCAATAAGCGGCTGTGCCGATACAAACATGAGTGTCCCTCTTGCGCTGGCCCCCACGCCGCCGCCACGTGTCCGCCGGCCGGCGGGTCGCGGGGCAGAGGTAGAGGTGGACAGGGAGCGGGCAGAGCTGTTGCTGAGGGAGCTAGTCAGGCAAAAGGCCCCCTCCCCAGTTAATGTGTATATGTTGGAGTGATGGCTCTCAACTTATCCACGGAGAGAGGACGTGAAGTACCTCCTTGAGGGTTTCCAGTGGGGCTTCCGAATCCCATTCAAAGGAGTGCGGGGACCCCAAGATGCACCCAATTTACTGTCCCTAAAGGGTAGAGAAGAGGTGGCTGCCCTGAGTATCGCTAAGGAGGTTGGGGCCAAGAGGGTGGCAGGCCCCTTTTCTGTGCCACCCTTTCCCAACCTGAAGGTCTCCCCTCTGGGGTTGGTACCCAAAATGGCCCCGGGGGAATTTCGTTTAATCCACCATTTATCGTACCCGGCAGGTTATTCTGTCAATGATGCTATCCCTGATGACCTTTGTTCGGTCAGGTATACGTCCTTTGACCAAGCCCTGCGAATGGTGCGCTCTTGTGGTCCTGGTGCCCTCCTGGCAAAATGCAACATTAAATCGGCATTCCGATTGTTGCCAGTGCACCCTGAGGACTTTGAGCTATTGGGTTTTAGATTCCAAGGGAAGTTCTATGTAGATAAGGCCATGCCTTTTGGCTGCTCTATATCCTGTTCAGCATTTGAACGTTTTAGCACCTTCCTTCAGTGGGCCTTTGTTCACAGGTCCGGGTCTCGGTCTGTCGCCCATTACCTCGATGACTTTAAGTTTGGGGGTGAAAGGGGCTTGGACACGTGCACGCGTCTCCTCACCACATTTCAGACGCTAATGCAGGAACTGGGTGTCCCTTTAGCGCCCGAAAAGACCGAGGGCCCATCCGCTACCCTCACATTTCTGGGTATTGAAATTGATACGGTCGCACAGGCATCCCGGTTACCCATTGAGAAGGTCACCTGGATCTCCGCGATGATTTTGGCCTTGCTGGCCAAACATAAGGTGTCACTTCGTGAGCTTCAGGTACTGCATGGCCATCTTAACTTTGCCTGCAGGGTGGTTACGCCTGGCAGGGCATTTGCTCGGCGCCTGTGCGATGCCATGTCTGGCTTGACAAGGCATCATTATAGGGTCCGACTAACCCGGGGCATGCGGGCTGACCTTTTGGTTTGGCTCTCATTCCGGCGGGACTTTAACGGGGTATCCTTTTGGAGGTCCGACCTTTTAGTTTCACCTAGGTTTCAAGTCCAGTCGGATGCCTCCGGCTCCCTGGGATATGGGATTTATTTTCAGGGGAGGTGGGTGTTATGTTCTGTAAAGCTGTGCCTTTAACAATGTACCTTTGCCATGTGTTATCAATGTAACCTTTCTGTGTGCAACATTATAACCATCAGCTGTATCAATGTAAACCTAATAAGGGGACGCGAGCTAGTGACCACCAGAGGGCAGTAGCGAGCGTCCAGCTCTCATGGATCATATTCACCTGGTTCAGCAGCGCGGGAAGATTCCCCGCCACCTCTTCACCTGGTCAAGAAGGGCATGACCTTCTACGATGTCACGCAGGCAGCAACCAATAGTCTGTCGACGAGCCACATTCAAATGTATAGCCAGCTGTATATATTGAGCTACTCATCCGCCATTACCACATGTTCCTCTGGATCATCATGCAATAAACCTGTGTTAAGCCAACCCTTCGGCTGTTTCGTTGTCTTTGGTCCCTTACACTAAATTGGCGACGAAGGTGGGATAATGGCAGCCCACGGGACCAAGACATGCGCCGGTTTCAAAATCAGGAAACCGGGCGACTGGGAGATCTTCGAGATGGACTTCCAGGCAGCACTGATTGAGTCCGAAGTCACGGAAGAGGCAAAGAAAAGGGCCATCTTCACCAGGATGCTCGGACAAGAAACCAAGAGGACCTTGGTGGACCTGATTGCACCGAGGAGGGTGAGTGAATTCAAGGCCAAGGAACTCATGCAGATGCTGCGTGAGCACGTCCGGCCCGCCACGGCGATGTTTCCCGCTCGGAGTGCGTTCTGGAGGCGAGTCCAAGCGCCCGGGGAGACGGTCGCCGCATTCGTGACGGCCCTGCAGCTGGCGGCCGGCCCGTGCAAATGGGAGAATGCCGAAATCACCCTCCGGGACTGTGTGCTGTGCGGCCTGAACGACGCCGAAACCCAGCGCACATTAATGAACCAAGAGCCGCCTCCCACGTTGCAGGAGGTCGTCAGAGCGGCCCAGGCCGCAGAAGCGACAAAGGCCGGGGTCCAAGAACTCCAGGACTGGCGGCCGAAGTCGAGCAAGGCAGAGGCTCCGGTACAGGCGGCCCGGCGAACTTCGAGGTCGTCCACAGAGAGCAGCGACGACGAGGACGTCCGGAGGGTCCGGAAGGAGAGCCGGCGATGCGACGGCTGTGGAGCGGCCCACGACCGCGTAAAGTGCCCCTTCCGGAAGGCCGAGTGCCACAACTGCGGCCGCCGCGGGCACATCGCCAAGGTGTGCAGGAAGAAGCGCGAGACCCGGAGGAGCTCCGCAGACCGTTCCGTGGGACAAGACCGCCCAACGAGACCCAAGGACGGCGCCCAGGCCACGCGGAAGCAGGACGGCGTGGGCCGCATCTCCGACGCAGCGAGGATGACGCCCCAGTGTTCAGCGTGTCTACAGGACACCCCCGCTACTTTGTTGAGGTACTAGTCCAAGGGGTTCCCATTAGGATGGAAATTGACTCGGGGTCCTCATATTCAATCATTTCCCAGAGGGAGTTTTTGGGAATTGCCCCCTACAAGCGACCCAAGCTCAAAGCATTGAGGTCCACACTACGGGACGTGCAAGGGAACAGTATTCCAGTGTTGGGGGTTGGATAATTTCAGGTCAAATTCAAGGAGCACGCCGCGTCCCTTCCCCTAGTCGTGCTCAAGGGAGGAGATTGCAGCCTCCTCGGGACTCAATGGTTCCAGCCCCTGGGTTTGTTTATTGGGGGGGTGCACGCCGTTGGGATGCACGCCGTTGGGTCTGACCCGATCCAGGAGGTGTGCGAGGCGCACCCCGAAGTCTTCAAAAAGGGACTGGGGAAATTCAAGGGGCCCCCAGTGACTTTCGACCTGGACCCGGAGGTCCGCCCAATTCGCCTCAAACCACGCCGGGTGCCATTTGCACTCAAGGACAAGATAGAGGCGGAACTGGACAAATTGGTGGGTCAGGGAATCCTTGTGCCTGTTGATTCTGCGGAGTGGGAAACTCCAATTGTAACCGCACTAAAAGCCAATGGGGAGGTCCGTATATGCGCCGACTACAAGTGCACCATCAACAAGGCGATCCGCCCGAATGCATATCCGGTGCCGGTAGTCAGCCATCTGCTGGCCAGGTTACACGGGGGAAAGTGTTTCGCTAAGCTCGACTTAGCACAGGCCTACCAGCAGCTTACGGTGTCCCCTGCCGCAGCTGCTGCGCAGACCATAGTCACCCATAAGGGGGCGTTCCAGGTGACGCGCCTCCAGTTCGGCGTGAATTCGGCGCCTGGAATTTTCCAGTCACTCGTGGAACGCCTCCTGAAGGGACTGGAGGGGGTGTTGCCTTATTTTGATGACGTGTTAATAACGGGGGGAAGTCGGGTTGAATTGGCCAAGAGGTTGGGGAAGGTCCTGACAATATTCGAAAAGGCGGGGCTGAGACTGCGAAAGGACAAATGCGTCTTCTTCGCAACCGAAGTTGAGTTCCTAGGGTTTTGTGTGACTCCTGAGGGAATCAAACCATACAAGTCCAAGGTGGCAGCCATTAAGAAAGCCCCCCGCCCCACCTCCAAGCCCGAGCTGCAGTCGTTCCTAGGGCTGCTCAATTTTTACCACTCCTTCCTCCCCCAGAAGGCAGCGGTGGCTGAACCGCTACACAAACTGCTAAAGAAAGACCAGGCATGGAAGTGGGGCGATGACCAAGAAAGGGCATTTAGCGAGCTAAAAAGCCTCCTGGCGTCCGACACCATTCTGACCCACTTCAACCCCAAACGCCCAGTAGTTCTGACCTGTGATGCATCTCCAGTGGTGGTGGGGGCGGTGCTGTGCCACGTGTTGGAAAACGGAAGGGAGGCCCCGATAGCATTTTACTCCAGGTCCCTGTCCCAAGCGGAGAGAAACTACGCACAGACAGACAGGGAGGCACTAGCAATAGTCGCGGGGACGAAAAAATTTCACGATTTTCTGTATGGCCGCCCCTTCACCATTGTGACGGACCACAAGCCCCTGCTAGGCATCTTTACCGCAGATAAGCCCACCCCTCAGATCCTGTCCCCGAGGATGCTCAGGTGGGCCATTTTTCTCAACGCGTATCAGCACGTGTTGGTCTACCGGCCCGGGAAAGAGATCAGCCATGCGGACGCTCTATCTAGGTCTCCCCTTCCCCTAACGCCCAGCCAGGTGAGCAAGGGAGAGCGGGACCATCAGGTTCTCATGATAGAGGTGCTGGATTTGCCCCCCGTAGTGCCCGCCGACATTGCCAAAGCGACAGTGAAGGACAAGACGTTAGCGGCAGTTAGCTCCTGGGTGCAGAAAGGGTGGCCGGCGTCCTCCCCAGCGGAGGAGTTCGCTCCATTTTTCAGAAAAAAGCTAGAACTGTCCCTAGAGAGGGGGTGCCTCTTGTGGGGGCAGCGGGTGGTGATTCCCACTTCCCTTCGGCCGCGGGTGCTCAAACTGCTGCACGTCAGCCACCCCGGGATCGTGCGATCCAAAGTGCTGGCCCGGAGTTACTTCTGGTGGCCCCAGCTGGATGCCGACATCGAGCACATGGTCGGCACTTGTGATAGTTGCCAATGCTCCAGACCAGAGGAGGCCCGCCTTCCCCACAGGGAATGGGACGCGGCCAAGGGGCTGTGGTCCCGGGTGCACGTTGATTTCGCGGGCCCGTTCAGAGGCACCCTGTTCCTTCTCGTAGTGGACGCTTTCTCCAAATGGTTGGAGGTTATCCCAGTCACGAGCACCTCCTCGGCCCAGACCATTAGGCATTTGCGGAGGCTCTTTTCCACGTTCGGCATACCCGACACATTAATTAGCGACAACGCTAGTAGTTTCACATCCTCCGAGTTTAGGACATTCATGGAGATCAACGCCGTTCGGCACATCACCTCCGCCCCGTTTCACCCGGCCACCAATGGCCAAGTAGAGCGCCTCGTCCGCACCACGAAGGACGTGTTGCGGCGCATGGGCCCCGGGGATCTGAACCTGCAAGTGTGCCAGTTTCTGCTAGGGTACAGGGTGACCCCGCTAGCATCAGGCTACTCCCCTGCGGAGCTCTTAATGCGTAGGAAACTGACCACCATCCTTACTAGGCTAGACCCCATGAGGGTAGAGGACAAAGGAAGGAACATCGGGCTAGAGGCCACAAAGAGTTTCAGTATAGGCGCCCCCATGCATTGCAGGAATTACGCCAGCACGGGCCCAGCCTGGGTGCCGGGCGTAGTCGTGGAACAAACCGGCCCCGTGTCGTACCGCGTGGAAACCAGCACAGGGCTCCTGTGGAGGCGGCACGCGGACCAGCTCCGATGCAGGGTCTCCGATGAGCAGGGCACAGACCAAGCAGGGAATAAGTCAGCGTTAGGGTTCTCCCCCACCCGTTCAGCCCAAGGGGGAGGAAAAGGGGACCGCGGGCCCCCACCAAGGGGGGAGGAGGATATCCTCATAGATACCCTGGGGGATCTTTCCGAGGAGGAGGAGCCCGACCCCATACATATCTCGCGGAAGGTCCCCACAAATGCGGATACCCCTACTAAGTTAGATTTTGATTTTCAGAACCGGGGGGGGGGGTTTTCGGAGTGGTCCCCCACCCGTCCAAGCGAGAAGAGGGGTTTTTCGTTAGCCCCGACGGCCCCCGGTCTGCCCACAAAGGAGTTTTTCCCTTCCCCTAAGGCCGCCAGACAGCGGCAAGCCACTAACAAGTCTCCCTCTCCCATTTCAGGACAAGGGACCAGGGAACAAAGAAGCAATAACGCCCCCAGGGGGGCAGCCCTCTCCACGGCCCAAACGCACATGCAACAAGCCATCTTGGCTGAGAGACTTCGTCTCATCCTAGGGGGGAGGGATATTATGTTCTGTAAAGCTGTGCCTTTAACAATGTACCTTTGCCATGTGTTATCAATGTAACCTTTCTGTGTGCAACATTATAACCATCAGCTGTATCAATGTAAACCTAATAAGGGGACGCGAGCTAGTGACCACCAGAGGGCAGTAGCGAGCGTCCAGCTCTCATGGATCATATTCACCTGGTTCAGCAGCACGGGAAGATTCCACGCCACCTCTTCACCTGGTCAAGAAGGGCGTGACCTTCTACGACGTCACGCAGGCAGCAACCAATAGTCTGTCGACGAGCCACATTCAAATGTATAGCCAGCTGTATATATTGAGCTACTCATCCGCCATTACCACATGTTCCTCCGGATCATCATGCAATAAACCTGTGTTAAGCCAACCCTTCGGCTGTTTCGTTGTCTTTGGTCCCTTACACTAAAGTGGGCTTATGGCCAATGGCCTCCAGCATGGCGGGGCATGGATCGCCTCCGCGATCTTACATTCCTTGAGTTTTTTCCAATCCTGGGAGCTTTGATGCTATGGGGCAAGGAGTGGGCCGACTCTGTGGTCCACTTTTGGTGTGACAATGCTGCAGTAGTGCACATTGTCACTGCTCAGACCTCTAAATCACCCAGGGTGATGGCTTTAGTTTGCCAATTCGTGTTACGTAGCCTTCGCCTCAACGTGCTTTTTAGGGCTAGACATGTACCAGGCATTAATAATGATATTGCTGATGCTTTATCCTGCCTGCAGATCCCCCGGTTCCGCGCCTTGGCTCCGGATGCAGAGGAATTCCCCTCACCACTCCCGGCCGAGATTTGGACATTTGCAAGGAGAGGTGAACCGGGCGCCCCGCACGCGTAAGGCGTATCATCATGCTTTCATTCAATTTAATAGCTTTCGTGTGCAACTTCAGTTGCCAGAGGTGTGGCCCATTCCAGTGAAACAGGTTTTACAATTCATGGTTTATTTACACAGTCAGGGCCTCGCTCCCCGCACTATAGCATCCAGGCATACGGCATGTTTTGGAGGGGTGGACACGGGAACGTGGCCGCCGCCCGGACACTCGGCACCCAATTTCCCCAGGGGTGCTCACACACCTTGCACGAGGCTGGCCTAACCTGTGTTTTGACAGGTATGAGGCAGCTCTTTTTCATGCGGCTACCACCGTGGCCTTCTTTGGAGCGCTCCGCATCAGTGAGTGGGTGCCAGAGTTGGTACCATCTGTGTAAGGCGGATGTGTCTCGTAGGGCACTGGAATTCGATGATGTCTCTGCCACACATGAGTGGGCTCAAGTGGGGATACGGTCCTCACAGGTTGTTCAGCACGGCGTAGGCAGTGGAGTCAGACTGCTACGAAGTTTTATTGGAGACATCTGTCCGGTTGGTGCCCTACATGAATTTTCGACAGTGCCTGCTGCACGCCCCAGCCTGTTTTTCTGCCACCAGGATAGGTCTACCCTTGCCGAAGTAATGTTACTGTGGGTGACCGGTGCCGCGCTTCGCGGTGTGGGGGCCCGTTTTGGCAACCATTTATTAGGATAGGCGTCGCGTTGATTGCGGCTACGTTTGGAGTACTCGGAGGCGGACATGCGTGTACGCACAATTTCTTATATGTACTTGCCCTCACTGTACGAGTACCTGTTATGTCCTTAACCTTTTCTCCTCTTTTACAGATCCTGTGTGTCGCTACACACCGGTGGCAGTGGGGCTGGTGGGCCGCAGCTATGTACACTGGGCAGCAGTATATGCTGCGGCGACAGAGAGTGGACCCCGACTTGGGCTGTGTGCATCCTCACGTATGCGATGGTATGGTATGCGCGGCACAAGGGGGCGGGAACTGTTGTCATTCCTGATGTCCGTCGGGGATGCTGGACTGCCTGATGTTCTTAATAGGCACCTCGGCGGCAAAGATCTTATACGGATCACTGCTGTTACTAAACTGTCGAGGGGCTGCGACCTGGCGTTTTATATCACGTATGGCTTACACACGGTTGCTATGGTCTAACATCGTGCCGAGACACCAATTTAGGGGAGACGTGGATCTCTGTGGTTCGGACTGTTCCGGCAGTCCGTGGACAGGGCTGTTGCTCAGTCCCTTGCTGAGCATGGCTGGGAGACAGCCATTGGACACCTGAGGATAGGCTTACGAAAATTTTGCCGGTAGGCAGGGGAAGGGGTCCACCTGTCGGCTGGAGGTATGTACCTCGTTCTGGGTGTGGTGCAAGCAGGCCTGGCGACCGAGCTGACGGTCTTGGGGGGGCGGTGAGTCATCATGGACGCCTCCCCGTGTGGCGGGTAGCACTGGTAAGGTAAATATTTATGACCCATAGGTATCCGGCAGGTTCGCAATTGACTGGCCAACACTTAAACAGGTACAGGTGTAATAACGTTGACCAGTCAACGATGAACCAGGCAAGGGGTGATGGCAGGAGCTTGTCAGCATGCATCACCCCGTGATTTGACGGATACATGTCAGAGGGTGGGGTCAGTAGATAGTTTATTGACTACGGTCAACAATTTGTTTGTGTCAACAAACAAATTGATACAAAATGGATACATTGTAGCCAATTGCCGTTGGCAATTTTGGGAGGAACCTTACCAGTGTTACTGCGGCCTGCTTGCCTTAAGAATTATAATTGGATGAGCACCAATTGAAAGTTATAATTCGGACTAGGGCATTATTCAATAAAAGTGGCCCAATGCCTTTATCCATATACCGGTGTCTGAGTCTTTCTTTGGGGGGTGCGCCTGCAAAGCTGATGGGGGGGATGACTTGTTTGAAATGTGGTGTTTGTGGAGAGCTTTGCAGATACCTTGAACTAACAAAGGTGAAAAAGTAGGTCTTAGATCAAATCAAGCCTGAGCTATATTTGGAGGTAAAAAAGATGAAACTGTAGTTGTATTACTTTGGGCACTTTATAAGAAATGAATATTCTCTGGAAAAGACATTGATGCTGGGAAAGATTGGAGACATCAGCAAAAGAGGAATATCAAATATGAGATGGAGTGACTATCTATCCAAAATTTGACTATGTAAACGAATCCATGGGTTTGATTTTAGAAGAGTTGAGCAGAGGTTTTGAAGAAAAGACATTTTGGAGTCTTTTAAGGTTGCCAGAAGTTGGAGGCAATTTGATGGTACATGACAAGAACAGCTCCTGAATCCTAGTCCAGCACTCAATGCACTACTTCACACTAAATCTTACTAATTGCTTACAGCAAATTTATCTTTATTGACACAGTGGAAAGGAACACATGACCCTCAAAACATCGAACAGCATCCCCCATCATATCTCATCATTTTCTATGCTACATTGGGATGATGAACATTGAAGCCTTTCAATACTAGGAGGTCCACAAATGCCCTGTCACTAGGAAGTAGCAGAAAATCAGCTACAGTAGCTCTTCATCATCCAGCAGATAAAGCTGAGGTGTTGTTCTAAGAGAACAGCTGTTGTTTCTTTTCAAAAGGTATATCTGGGAAGCCATGTGAGTATTGGCACTAAGCTGTAGAAAGTTTAAATTTCTTCTTCTTTCATGTTCTTTGACAATTGACAACTTCTGATTTCATATAAAGTAAAATTGTTAATCAAAATGTTTTGTCTAAAGATAAGGTAAATTTGATAGTTGACAATTCAGTTATTTGCAATGAGATCTTAATTTTTGCTGAGTCCACTGGATTGCTGCTTTGCTTGCTTCAAAAAAAAAAAGAGATAAATTCATACAATATCCTCAAAGCTGTTGAAATTATTTGTTTAGTGCTGGCCTTTTTATGAAATTCCCCAATTTTTGCCATTACTATAACATGAGATGATAAATTACTTCTCCAAATAATAAGAAAGGAGTTTACTCAAATTCTGTTCTTTAATTAATCTGCTTGACAATTTTTCTTTTCTTCAAAACAATAAATAATTCATAACAAACACAAAGACTTTGCTTACTTTTGTTTTTCAAGTTTAACTTGCTGTTTATTAAATTTCAACATACAGTGTTTGTTTTAAAGTGCATTTTCTGAACCCCTGGCTCTATTCCTAACTGGTTTCCAAAGACAAACACTTTTCTGATTCTTGATCTATAATTGCCTCTAGAGAAAACAATCAGATATATAACTTGAAACTTTATTTTAACATGCTTATTTTAAAGTATGTTCTGGTGAGTTCAACTGGGTTTGCATTTTGACAGCTATAAATAGGACTGTAGTGGAGAAATCCATGGAAGATCATCCTAGAATATGACCAAGGGGTGTTTGATCTTTTAATCAGAACATATACTTTTTTGCACTACAGATACCAAATTCAAGTCCCAGGATGGGATTTTGGAAGTTGTAATAACAACTGAGTTGTTTCTGAGTTCTGCACTTCATTCTACCTTTTGCACTCTAAGGGAAATATGAAATATTTGGTTGCATATCTTCAAAGACTGTACCTTGTAAATTAATGTGTGAGAGCAGACACAGATTCCAACAGAGGTTCAGTCAGAGAGAAAATCTAGTTCTCTGTTTTCATCATATCTATAACATGGGATGAAGACTCACCCCACTAGATGCATTCCATACTAGCTCTTCATAACAGTAAGTATCTGACTGCTACTTATGATTAAACTGGTGTATTATAATCTCTGCTTGGGAAATGCATCCAAGGGAATCTGCAGGTGGAAATCACTATGTGGAGTATAAATCTTCTGCTATAATTTCTCCCCCCGAAAGAAGTCTTAGGTAAAGGTTGCCCTTGCTCGAAAGCCAGTCATATCAAACTAGGGTTCAGTGCTCATCTCTGTTTACAGCCAAACAGCCAGCATTGAGTGAGTTTGCAGACGTTTCCATCGGTCGTGGAATTCAGCAGGTTCACCCCAGTTCGCCAGAACCAGTAGCAGAAAATCCAGCTGGCCCCGCCCATCCACGTTTTGAAATATAGTAGTCCTAATTTGGGTGCAATGCAGGGCTTTCCCCTTGGTCACACCCACTATACCACGCCCACAGAGTAGGTAGTAAAAAATTTTTTAATCCCACCACTGGTTTCCGTGGCCATGTGGCAGGCATGCCTCAACACCAGAGTGCCATACGTGTCAACCTTCCCGGATTGGCCGGGATTTCCCAATTTTCGGCGCCAATGTGCACCATTTCCTGCCTGCAGCTGCCAAAACCCTGGAATTGGCAGCAGGGGAAAAAGAAGTACTGCACTTCCCTTCTGCACAGATCGCCTTCTACGCATGTGTAGAAGGCTTTTACGCTTGCGTAGAACCCTTCTACGCTTGCGTAGAACCCTTCTACACATGCGTAGAAGGCGATCTGCGCAGAAGGGGATCGTAGAAGCCTTCTATGTATGCATAGAAGGTGACCTGTGCAGAACAGTTCTGCGCAGATCCCGTATTTTCTGGAGCCACAGTTGACAGGCATGCAGAGTGCACGGAACACTGTTTACCTTCCCACCAAAGTGGTTTAAAGACAAGAAATTGCAAGTAGAAGGAAGTCTTACACTTTTGCAAATACTCTGCTTTGCAATGGAGAATTAGAGCATTTAAGGATACCCAGCAGAAATATCTTGGACACAGGTACGAAAACTTGTTCAATGGTTGTTTTTTTACCCAAAATTGTTCCATGTGGGACACAACTCTTGCAAAACTCTCCCTAAAATTACATCCAAGCATATTTATTTAAATAAACGTGTTACTGGGTTTATTAAATCCTTCTTCAGAGCTCAACTTTTCAGAATATCAATCTTGATCTTGGCCTTTACTAGGTTATAGCAATTTTAATAAAAACAGTGGAACCCCGTACAATGATTGCATCATACAGCGATGAAATCGTACAATTGCCTTTTAAAAAGATTGTATCGTACAATGATTTTCATCAAAGCCCTAATGCCCCTTTGTGAACTGGCAGCACTGGGTTGCTTTCCTCCTGGGAAGTGTGTTCCCAGGGGGAAAGCAGCCAAGTGCCGATAGTGAAATGGAGTCTCGCTGGTCCCTCTGCCGTTTCGGCAAGTGGACAAGTGAGACTCCATTTCGCTAATAGTGCCTTTGGCTGGAGAAGCACTTTCCCATGGGTAAAGTGCTTCTCTGGCCAAAGGCACCAACCTAGCCCGCACGCCCACCCTGCACACCCACCCTGCTTGCCTTGGAAGGGGAGGGGGTGGGCAGTGCTGCCCCTCCCCTCCCCTTCCAAGGCGAGCCAGGCTAAGCCCACCTGCCCACCCTATGGGCCCACCCTGTGGACCTTGGAAGGGAATGGGTGGGCAGCACTGCTCCTCCCTTCCAAGGTGAGACAGGCTAAGACCATGTGCCCACCCTGCTCACCTTTGATCCATTCCCCGTCACTAATGGGCCATCCGCCCGGGGAGTCTTCTTCAAGACTGTGGGTCCTGTGGGTGGGTGGCACCCCCAGACCCCACAATCTTAAAAAGGAGGGCCTGCCCTGGGTTTCCTCTTTAAGACCAGGTGTCCTGCAGGTGGCTAGCACCCTGCAGACCTCACGATCTTAAAGAGGGGGACCCGCCTGGCATGTCCTCTTTAAGGCTGGGGGTCCTGCGGGTGGCTGGCACCCTGCACACACCACAATCTTAAAGAGGAGGGCCCACCCAGGGTGTCCTCTTTAAGAATGCAGACTCCACAATTTCAAAGAAGAGGACCCACCCTGGGTGTCCTCTTTAAGACTGTGGGTCCTGCAAGTGGCTGGCACCCTGGATCATCCACCCTCCCCTTTGCAAGGCAGACGGCTGGGTTTGTTCTCTTTAAAATCGAGGGTCTGGGGGTGGCTGACACTCCGCAGACCCTACAATCTTAAAGAGGACACCCCGGGAAGGCAGCCCTTTAGTGACAGGGAACAGATCCATTCCCTTTCACTAAGGGCAGCACTTGTGCTATCTTTGGGGCATGAGGGGGGATTCTAGCCCTTGGAATTCCACCCCACAACCCCGGCCCCAAGGGCTAGGATCACAGCACAGATCAGAGCAGGGAAACAAGGCTTCTGTTTCCCTCCTCTGACTGGCTCTTCCACACGACCCTAAAGGCAAGATGGCGGAGGTCTGGGAAACAGCCCTGGTCTCCTTGCAAGCAAGCCGCCAGAATCACAAAGCACCTGTGGACCCAGGCGGCTTGCTTGCGAGGAGACCAGGGCTCTTTCCCAGACCTCCGGAAGCCATCCGGTGGTGCCTGCAGGTGCATGATGTTGCCTTTATAGTCAGAGTTGCGGGGTAATCCCACCAACTCTGGCCACAAAGGCAACATCTCGGCCTCGGTCAGTGCAGCAAAATGAGGCTTTATTTCGCTGCACTGACAGGTGCTGTGATCTTCAGTCTACAGAGGTCTGCTTGCCTGCGAAATGTGTTTCCAGGCAATGGAACCCTTGTAGATGCCTTCCCCGACCCCTATGGGGCTTGAGACTAAAATGACAAATAACAATTCAACCATGACGTTTTATATATATATATCTTAACCTATAAATCCAAGGGTTAACCATTGGAACTTGCTATAGGTTCCTACGGCTGGCCCTACCTGCCTGCACTCACCCTTCGTGCACACGTGTGGACTGGGTCCGCAGGTCAATGAAGGGTTGAGTAAAGCGGCAGTGGGGCAACAGCCCCACAAATGCAAAAAAAGGGAAACAACTTCATTTCCCAACATTCTTTGCGCCGTGCTGCGCCACAGCCAATCAGGCTGAGAGGCGGGAGCACAAAGAACCTGGGGAAACACGGCGTGGCCAATCAAAACCAAGCCGCACAAAAAAACAGAGCACAAAGGGAAAGCACAAATAGAAAAATACAATCCCCAGGGTCCTGCGCGCCGTGAGTGCGGAGAACTCTGGGAAAGCTGGCGCGGCCAAAATAAAAATAAAAAACGCACAGCCACACAGCCCCGGTAACGAAAGCACACACCCCCCGCCGCTGGGCTTCCTTACCGTGGGCCGCCCAGGGAGGCCAGCCCCTGGTGAGGAAAGCCCAGCCACCCACCCCGCCGCTGGGCTTCCTTACCGCGGGCCGCAAGCCAGCCCCTGGTAAGGCTCACAGTGACACAGCCCCCGGTAATGAAAGCACCCCCCTGCCACTGGGCTTCCTTACCGTGGGCCGCCCAGGGAAGCCAGCCCCCGGTAAGGAAAGCCCAGCAGCCCACCCCGCCTCTGGGCTTCCTTATCGCGGGCCACCCAGGGAATCCAGCCCCTGGTAAGGAAAGCCCACCACCACCACCCCGCCACTGGGCTTCCTTACTGTGGGCCAGAAACCAGCCCCCAGGAAGGAAAGCCCACACACACCCCAACGCTGGGATCCCCCCCCAAACAAAAACAAAAATGGCATGGGGATTTTTGCAGTCCGGCCACCAAGGCCGAGCCACAAAGCCCCCACCCCCACCAAAACAAACAAACCAACAAACACAATGTGGGGATTCCCACTGGCCAGCGGTGTGGATATTCCATCGTGGCCGGCCCGCGAAAATACCCCAACCCCAACCACGCATGAGCCAGCGATGGCATTTCCACGGGTCAGCCATCGACACTGGCCCACAAAATACCCCCAACCTACCACCACATGGTATTTCAATGGGCCAGCCAGCCACCGAGGCCGGCCCACAGAAATACCCACACCAAAATCACAAACAAGAACATTCAACAAAAATCAAAAACAATAATAAACATAAAAATTAGAAATAAAAACATCCACAAACAAACAAAAATAAACAAGGACAAACACAACCCCCCACCCCCCACAAATCCCAACACCACCACCCCTAACAGAAAAGAGCACACACCTTACACGTCCAGCCTCAACGAGGTCCAGAACTGAAATGACAAAAGAACAGGAAGAATACACAGCCCAGGACACAGTCAAAATTAAAAAAATTATGCAACAGCACCACCCAGTGGCCACAGAAAAAATGACACTCAATAAATTCAAATTAATCTCCAAGAGTTTAAAAAAAGGGAAATTAGTTTTAAAAACATTCAAAAATATCCAAACAAAAAAAATTATTCAAACATAAATAAATAAGCACACACTAAAAGAAAAACCAAACATCTAAACACAGTCAAAAACATTGAATTTAAAAAAACATACACTTACACATTTTAAAAAAATTCGTATCCAAGGTACACCTATTACCAAAAACCACATAGTAACACATTATTTTTAAAAATGCCATTATTGGAAAAAAATTATATCAACCTTTCCTCTTTTTAAAATCCAAATTTTTTTATAACAGTTTAAAACACTACCTACGTATATAAAAAAATTATTTTTAAAAAATAACATAACTCATTTAAATACACATACAACAAAAATCATCCAACACCATTTTCCATATTTTTTTAAAACACACACACAAAAAAAGCCCGCCAACGCCGGGCAACCCTTGCTGGTACCTCGCTTAAAGAGCATAATACGTTCCATGGGATTGCTCTTTAAGCAAGTTTACACTTTAAGTGAAACACCATTATAAGTGATCAATTGTGACTTCTGGCAGGGGGGCGGGATTATGAAACCTGATTAAGTTGTTAAGCAATGTTTTTGGTTGGTTTTATTTGATAAGCGAGGCGATCATTCAGAGAAAATTCTTCTCTTTAAGAGAGTTAGTCTCTAAGCGAGGCACTCTTTTTACGAGATTTTACTGGGCATTTGTATACCACCCCATAGTGCTTAGAGCACTCTCTGTTGGTTGCTTTAACAAATGGCTCTAATAAATATATAATATTGATAAATATATAATATCAATAATATAATACAGACTAAATTTTGTATGAATTGGGAGGCACTTCTTCTTTCATGTCCAGATCAAACCTTGTTGTTGTTGTTCAGTCGCACAGTCGATTCCGACCCTTTGCGACCCCATGGACCATTTTCCTCCAGGCACCTCTATCCACCATTCTCCTCAGCCCACCAAGCTTGGACTGTCAAACCTTGGACTGCCAAAATGAAGGCATTTTCTTTGTTTTTATTGTTGACCAAAATTAAATCTTCATTGGTATATGTTTCTAGTAGTAATCAGCAAACCAGTAAATGAGCCATATTCTGTATCTCTCCACATTCACACAGTGTGCTGTTGTCTGCCAGCAGCCCCCACTTGAGCATGTTACCTTTAGGCACTCTGCCCCTATGCCTGTTCAGGGTCCTCTAAGAAACATAGAGAATTGGGTGGTGTCCCAAGTGAGTGGTCTGTCCTCACTCTACATTCCTGGGGGAGACAGGATGGGTGTAAGGGCTCCAATCATGTGCTCAACAGGCAGACAGTAACACAGGTTGAGGAATTAGCCCTGCCTGGTGCTTAGGAGGGTATGACAACAAGGATAAAAGGGAGGGCTCTATGAGGTCATAGTTGAACACATCAGAAGAGGAGGAGAAGGAGATGTGGGTAAATGCAGCAGGTGAATAGGAAACTCTGTTTTATCCTTTAGTGGAGCTGACTGCAGGGGTGGCTTTGAAGTGGAGATAGCTTTCCTCCCCCACCTCAGTCAGCCACAGAAGCCAAGGTCAATGGGGAGTTTCAGTTTTTGACACTGCCAGTTATTTTGCTTTCACCCATCAGATGATTTGCCTCCCATCTCTCTCAGCCTCTATGTTGGAGACACTGACAGCAATAGCCAAACCAAAAGATTCCTTGGAAGAGGAAGTGCCACAGAAAGAGGTCCCTCTCACTTGTGCCTTTATAAGCCCTCTTCAGAAATAATAAGATAAGAAGTTGGAGTTATACAGCCTATACTAGTGATGGCAAACTTTTTAGAAACCAAGTGCCCAAACAGAGGGATGGGGCCCACTATGTGCTCAGGGAAGGAAGAAACACTCTCATTGGGCTGCTGTGCAGAGGAGCAGGCAAATTCTGTGCTTGGTGAAGGAAGAAGTACTTCCATTGCAGAGGGACAGGTGAACTCTGTGCTAGGATGACAATGCACGTGCCAACAAGACAGGCTTCTCCATGCCCTCTGTGGTATGCATGCCATAGGTTCACCACCACAGGCTTATACGCTTCTCAGGTTTAGGGTATGCCAAGAACCCTAGTACTGTCAACTTGGGTACTAATTGAAGGGACTATAGTCAGAAGAGTAGTGTCAGGAACGGAACTCTCTGAGGACTTGGGAGACAGAGAAGTTCAGGCTCATGCCATTTCTTCAATAAAAGCTGCTCTGCCCCAATGCCCCTCCCCACCCATGCAGTTTGCATATCAACAAGCAAATTAAAAGCAAATAATGGCCTGGATTCCATCTCTTTCATTTGCTTTTCTGCGCATTCTATTTAACCATGCTTTTGCAACAAAGTTGGTAATATAGTTCATATTTTGATCAAGTTTAACTGAAGCATGTTTTCTCAATGCTAATACTTGACTGCATGGGGCCACTCTAAATGATGTTTTCATCTTACATACAATACAGTCATCCAGGTTTCTTGGCTAGTAAATCATTCTTCCATAACACAAATTACAGAATACTGTACAGTGCAGTGCACATTCTCAAACCATATTTATGTCTTTGTTGTGTTTTACATTTTTCATCTTAAGAAAGATGGTCAGAGCTGTCTCTCGTCTGTCTTTTATTGCATGGCTATGTTCCCACTGTTCATTCAACTGGAGAACTAGTGTGTTATGTATGATAACTGTGTTCATTAAACTGTCAAAGATTCAAACCGCCGAGTTCCCACGTTTACTGCTGTCAAACAGTGTCGCTGTTTGACAGCCGTGAGATCTTGGCAAATCGCGAAGTATCGCAAGATTTCGTAGAGCGCACAGTTTGAAGTTTGACAGGCACACTATGTATCTTTTTCATGCAATTGAAGGGATTATGAAGTGTACAAAGGTTAATTGACCAATCAGCATTGTTCCCTGTTGGAAATATATATTTCTGTGTATGTATAAAAGTTCGTGTTTTGCCCCATCCAAGTTGTGTTCAGACCCTCCAAATAAAGAGCTGTATTTCACTTTCAATGCTTGTCGTCTCCAATTTCTGAACATCAAATAGTGATAAGACAAAATTGATCCAGTAATCATATCTTTTTTTATATAAAAATATCTGTTAACTTGTAACATACTGTATTGGAGAAATATTGTCTATATGTCTGGGTATATACAATATACAATATATGTGAATTAAATGATATATATGTGAATTCAATTGTGTTTGTCTGAACTTATCTGTCAATTTGTTCATCATAGCAAAATTGCATTCCCTTGTGTATGAACAAGCAAGAAAGAACATATTATTACTCTTCCATTTGTTATTAAATAAAAAGAAAGCAAAATAAAGAAAAAAGTAAAAGAACAAATCAATAACACTGCATCACAAAAAATAAATATTGTCTGCAGTGGCTCAAGGGGCTAAGACACTGACTGGGAGGCGAAAGGTCAGCAGTTTGATTCCCAAGTACTGCAGGACGGAATGAGCTCCCATCTTTGTCCCAGCTCCTGCCAACCTAGCAGTTTGAAAGCTAAAAATAGCAAGTAGGTAATTAGGGACCACTTCGGTGGGAAGGAAACAGCATTCTGTGCACTCCAGTATCTAGTCATGCCTTCCACATGATCACGGAAACTTCTGCAGAAGTAGACAACGCTGGCTCTTCGGCTTTGAAACAGAGATGAGCATTGAACCCTAGAGTCGGATACGACTGGCTTTCGAGCAAGAGAAACCTTTACCTTTACTTGGTCTAATCTATGTGTCCTGTATGAAATCAAGTGTGCTGAATCCAAATCTGAAGAATTCTGCCTAGAATGTGTGACGATCACAGAAGTGTGAAGTTATCATTCTCTGTTGTAGCAAATTTCACTCCTTTTATCTAGAGACCTAAATCAGACTTCTCTTTTGACAAAGACAAGTCCCTTACTAGATTATCTAAATCAGATTTGTCTATAAAATGGGGCTTACCCTCTTCAAATTGGGGTTCATAACATTCATTAACATCAACATCATCCTCCTGTTCCTCATGCAACATGTCACTGTCAGTAACAACAGATGTAAGGTGGACTGGCACTGGATTTTCTGCATCATGTGGCACTGGCTTAAGAGAAGATTCACAATCAGGATAGACAATGTTTGACTTAGTCTTCTTTGAAAACTCAAAAATGTTGTGTCACCTTAAAAACTAAGTGCTGTATTTAACTGTGAACTTCTGTGGACCAAGTCCACTTCATCAGACACAAGAGTGAGGCCTCATGGCACCAATTTATACACACATTAGTTACACAGGCACACAGAAAATGGCCAGCTTCACAAAATAATAACACTGCATCTTTTTTCAACTGACAAAATCCCCTGTTATTATTCAAACCTGATGCAAACTTGTCTTGCGAGCTGATGCATCACATCCAAAGGGTGGATGCAACAAATATTGTGACAATACACATTTGCCAAGGAGTTTGATTTGATGCACCACAACTAACAGGGTGTTGTATGCTGCAGTGTTGCCTGGGTCACTCAAACAATTGTCAATAGATGTTAACTCATTGACAAATGTGTAAGTAAAGGTAAAGGTTTCCCTTGCTCGAAAGCCAGTCGTATCCGACTCTAGGGTGCAGTGCTCATCTCTGTTTCTAAGCCGAAGAGCCAGCGCTGTCTGCTCCTGCAGACGTTTCCGTGGTCATGTGGCAGGCATGACTAGACACCGGAGCGCACGGAACGCTGTTACCTTCCCACCAAAGTGGTCCCTATTTATCTACTTGCAATTTCTTGCTTTTGAACTGCTAGGTTGGCAGGAGCTGGGATGAAGACGGGAGCTCATTTCCGTCCTGCAGTACCCGGAATCGAACTGCTGACCTTCCGCTTCCCAGTCCTTTGGATGTCATGCATCAGCTTGCAAGAGAAGTTTGTTTTGCAACCATCTGCAATAGGGGGATGTTGTGTCCAAAGGTTTAAGCAATGTCCTTGATGCCATTGCGTAATTCTGCAAAAGTGTGCCCTTTCTGTAACGCAGCAAATTCGTATTGTGCTCTATGTAAACTGATTTGCTCTTTACATAGGTCCCCATGTTTTCAGAAGCCCAGGTAAATGTATCTCTGTAACTGCCATTCTGCTTGTATATAAAGAGCCACCATTTCCCCCTTTTCCCCAGTCCAGTTGGCTATTATGATCTTAACAATAAAGCACTGTTGGTTTGACCCGATCCTGCTGGTCTGGATACTTCTTAAGTGCTGGACTCAACAGGGGCAAGCTTTGCAGAAAGTGTGAATAATAACAGGAGATTTTGTTAGTTGAAAAAAGATACAATGTTATTATTCTGTTAGGCTGGCCAATTACTGTGTGCTTGGGTCATCTTGCCTTTCCATGTCTAGTGTTCTCTGTTTATTGGCCTGTTTTGCCTGGTTGTGGCTCATGGTCTGTATGAGAGGTTGGGAGAAGCCAAGGTACTGCAGTCTGGATTGAATTGTATATTTTCCATGCTGTTTGGTAGCTATTCTGGAGAGTTATAGGAGCCAGGCCACTGGGATTAAACATAATTTTCAGCCAAAGGTTGAGGGTGGCTAACCAGAGACTTGCCTCAATGTTTATCATACCCATTTCCAGGTGTAGGGTGGTGTTGGATACTCTCAAGTATGTAAAGCTGGTAACATGTTCCATCTTGTGACCATTTATTTTCAAGATGTGTTTCTTAAGCCTTTTAGCAAAAGTTATAACTTTGATTTTCATCCTTTGCTGGTCAGCAGTCTGTCAATGGGTGGGTAGGGGCATCACAGCTGAAATATGGTCCCACTCAGTCTGCACTGACTCCCCTGAGATCAGCCCCTGATCCCCTTATGTAACCAATTTATACACGCATCAGGTACACTGTAGCCCCTACCTTCCTGGCTCCAGAGTCTTGAGAACACATTGTTGCCCTGACCCAGTACCTTCTCCAACTTGAGACACCAAGTCATTTGCATTAGTCATTAGACATTTACATTATTCCACTGCCAGGCCCTCCCTTCTGTGGTTTTCTAGGGAAAGTTCCAAAGGACGCCAATGTCAGAGAGAGAGTGCCCCCATGACACTGGAGAAATTTAAACCGTAGAACACATTCTCTGTATCTGCCCTTTTTATAGAGATATCCGGAACAAGTTCATATTTCTGCTGCTCTGCAAGTATCCTAGCTGGTCTAAAAGCACATATACCCATTGGCTGCTATCTGAAGAAAGGCCCACCTTCACCCACAACACTGCCAGGTTTGGTGCCTCAGAATGTAAGATCAGAAGAACAATCCTGGCAAGAACTTCAGCCAAATGAACTACTAGCGCCTCAGCATAGGCTTAGTAATAGCTGTAACATTATTGAATTGTACTTCTCCCTAACTAAGCAGAAACAAATGCTCCTTTTAAAGCACCTTCATTTTAAATACTGTCCCTTGATATATTTTAAGTACCTTTATTTTAGCTTCTGTTCCTTTTGCTGTACTATGCTGGTCTTGGACTGTAATAAAGATTGATTTGAGACTGCTGCTCCTCCACTCACCCTTCAGATTGCTATATTTGCTTCATAAAAAGCAATGGCAAAGAGGGTGGTAAAGTTAAAGGTTTCCCTAGCTTGAAAGCCAGTCGTATCTGACTCTAGGGTACAGTGCTCATCTCTGTTTCTAAGCCGAAGAGCCAGCGCTGTCTGCTTCTGCAGATGTTTCCGTGGTCATGTGGCAGGCATGACTAGACACCGGAGTGCACGGAGCGCTGTTACCTTCCCACCGAAGTGGTCCCTATTTATCTACTTGCAATTTCTTGCTTCCGAACTGCTTGGTTGGCAGGAGCTGGGATGAAGACGGGAGCTCATTTCCGTCCTGCAGTACTCGGGAATCGAACTGCTGACCTTCCGCTTCCCAGTCAGCGTCTTAGCGACTTGAGCCACTGAGTACACTGCAGAGGGTGAGGTCAACACATTCCCATGTATATGTTTTCACATGCTAACAAAACAACAGAATAACGCTGGTCTCTCAGATAAACAAGTAAAGGATTGTAACCTAATTATCCATCATAATAATCACTCCTCATAAAATCACTGGGGGGGGGGCGGACTCATTCCAAGGAACTAAATATTTACCTAGCCCTTTATTAAGCAATAGATGCTGTATTAGCCATTATCTATTGACTATGATATATTTGTACTCATGTGACTTTTCAACACTCATGAATTCTAATGGGTATAGTTGAATACAAGTTACAAGATCTTTGAAGTGCCAGAGTTCTGATATTTTGGTCTGTGTGGATTCCCCATGCCCAATTGGCACGGGACCTTGGCAGAGGTTAAACCAGTTGAGCAGACTCCTGGCCGCTGGCCCTTGCCAGTACGGAAATTAAGGGGGGTGGATTAATGATAGGGATTGATTCACCCAATTCCTTGACCTGACCAGCGGTTCTGCTGAGAGAGCAAATATCTAACTCCGTTACCCATTAAGGTAATCACTCATCTCCAAGGAGAGCCTAATCCCTGGTGCAAATAGAAGCCATATTGACCCTAGCCTAAGCCTCAGACAATGGTCAGTGTTTGCTTTAGTTAATTAACTTCCCCAAGAGAGGTTCTCAATTAACCCGGGTAAATGGGTGATGTGATTTACTGTCAGGTGACCATTCTACCATGTGCAGCCTTGGACATAATATATACTGATGATTTTCCCTCAATAAATCACTGGTCTTCTCCATCTTGCCTCGTGTCGTTCCTTTGACCAATCCTACATCTGGTGACCCCGAGACGTGATCCTACCCGTGAGTAAGTGATCACACGGTCCGGTTCTGCGCTTGAACCGTGTCCAATCATCCCGGAGGACAGAGCAGCAGCCCCAGTCGGAAAGCCATCCGATTGGGAAGACAGCTACGCGGTGAGGCATTACAGAGAGGCATCCTACAGCTTGCTCCTGACTTTCGCGGCGGCTTGCAGGTTACAGAAAAACGCGTTCCGCTCAGGGTCTGCTGTGAACCCCTGACAGCGCAGTGGCCACTGAGGGCCCGTGGCCACAGTCCACGCTCCGAGCTCTACCCAGAGAATCGTCGCCAGAACCTATTACTTGCCCAAAGACGTGTCGACTCGTCCCGAGGAGGAAACTTCGAAGGACCCATCACAGGTAATATGGGGACCTGTCCTCAGCGACAGCGTCCATCCGCTAGCCAAAGAACTCGTGAGGGAGAGTTCAAAATCCTGGCCAGGGTGTTTAAGTTGCGTTTTCACAGCGGAGAGCTAGCGAGACTTTTGGTGTACATGGGGGAACACTGCCTGCTATACCCAGAAGTAGGTACGTTAACCCTTGAGCTCTGGGATCAGATAGGAGACTGCATTCAGCAACCCCCGAAAGCTCCGAGAGGCGTAATTCGCACATGGAGCAAATGTAGGAAACTCTCAGCAGAGGTAGACCCAGTCCGGATAGAGACCCAGAAACCCCCAGCGCAGTCAGAACCATCAGCCCCAAGAAGTCTCTATCCGTCATTTTAGCTTAAGCAGGGCAGTGTAGGGAGCATTCCCTCAGTGACAGCTGCAGACGTCACTGAAGGAATTCACGGCATGAGAGGCCCTGGCGCTTCTCTGACAGTTAAAAGTTCCCTGCAAAGAAAGAACTCCATTCAGCGCATGGGTGAGGAAGATCCATTCATGGGGAAATTGCCAGTGGCACAATTAGCTAGCGCCCAATTGCTGTGCTCAGCCTATCTGAAGGCAGACACACGTTCAGGCAGGGCTGCTCAGCGCCCACTGCTCATGGAAATCTGCACGGCCCCTGGCCACGCAGGGCTCCAGAGCAGACCCATTGCCACACTCAGGCACAGAGCAGTGCCAAGACCCAAAGGTGCCCGCTTCCAGTGTGGTAAAATGAGACACCTGAGAAGAGAAAACCAATCTAGACCAGGCAGATTCTCAAAAGGTTGTCTTAACGCCAAATGGCCACTCTGGCATGCATTTGGCCCAGGCTAGAAAGGAGGCAGCCATCGCCCTGGCTATGCCAGAAGAACCATCCCAGCAATAGTACCCCGAGTTCCCCCAAGGCACAGGCAGAAGCTGCTGGTCTCACCCTGGGAGTAGCCCAGAGAAACTTGCCCCTAAGTAGAAGCACCCAGATGGCTGTAAATAGCCATCTGTGTATAAAGTCATCTCCTCATGTGTAGGATAGAACGCTGCAGATCAGGGGAGGAATGTGTGAATGCGTAAATAAATGTGTGTATGCGTGGCGCACCACTGAATGTATGACTGCAAGAACTGTGTATGATTGCAAAAGCCTTGTCTCTATGACCACAGTATGACTGGAAAAGTGTTCCTTGTGTGTAACTGCGTGGTAATGTCACTGTGAAATATGTGTTAAACAATTTGCACTCTGTTCATGGGCAGGAACTATTTAAAGTTTGAGAAAGCATGATGAACAAAACCCTTTGCCTTGCCTGCTTAGCAGCTTAAGGGCAGCAGGAGGGGGGGCAATCCTAACCTGCAATAGGGCGGGGTGGTTCCCCCTTCTTCCCTTGAGACTTTTTCTTTGTCAAAGGATTAAGCCACTCTTGGAAACCGGTTCTGCAACCCTTACAGATTTTTCTTTTCAGAAGCGCGATCTGAAAACAAAAATCACTTCTATGAGTTTTCCTCACTAGATCATAAGCTATGGGGCCCCTCCCTACGTCTGTGTTCCTCAAACCCCCATCTCTGTGTTTTAAGGTTTTTTGAATGTCTCTTAGCGTCTTGGAGTCACTAGGAGTGAGAGAATTGCATTGTCTTCATGTGCGTATTGTGTTATCATCTTGTAACCTCGGTTCTCAACCTTTTAAAGTCAGGGGCCAAAGTTCCGGGGCCTCAGGCAGCTCTGGGGGTCTGGACAGTCATCCTGCCTTTCCTTCGCCGCACAGCCCTTCTTGGCTTGGTGGAGGTAGGGGCAGAGCAACGTGGGCTCTGGCCCACTTACCCACATCTGGCCGCAGGTTGAGAATCGTTCTAACTCTCCTTCATTCTCTTAGGAAAGATACTGTTCTGGTATTTTGACTTTAATCTGTGTAAAGTAACTCACTCATTGTACCCCTTTCACAGGAAAAAGCACGCAAACATTCTTGCGCTCTGTATATTCAGAAAATGCTTACCTTCTTTACAGGAACAAAATTCCTCTCCAGGAATAGTAACCAATTTATTTATTTCTACAGCCTTACACTCCTTCCTTTCACAGGCTCCAGGGTTAATTACTGATAGGTATTTCTTAACAGGAGGACCCGGTTGTCTTAGTTACCTGACCTAATCTGATTTCGTCATGATAAGAGTTGCTGCATTCTCATTGTGCTAACTTCTGACTTGTCTTTCCTCCTTCCCTCCTTTCGCCAGTGGAACTCCCTGCTGGAAATGTTTAACTTGTGTGTCTTTTCATTTTTTTGTCTATTATTTCCTTACAGCTGGCACGTCATAGTTGGCTTGTTTTCATAAGTCTTAGGTCATTTTAAGCATGGCACCTGGCCCGCAGCACCATCTCTAGTAAGCAGACACATTTCACAAACTCCAGAGCACAGAGGAAGGATTACTCCCTAAGCTCCTGAGCATGTGCAGAGTGCCACCCATTAGCCAGGACTGCCTAGGACCATTTTAAGAGTGCAGTCAGGTCACACCCTCAATCAGATACAGGCATTTTTAGGCCACCCCTTCCCCTTTTGCTGCTAGTCTAAGCACAGGCAAAAGGCTAAGCCAGCATCTGGCACCCTTCTCACGGGAGC
Organism: Bradypodion pumilum; assembly: GCA_035047305.1. Lineage (NCBI taxonomy): Eukaryota > Metazoa > Chordata > Lepidosauria > Squamata > Chamaeleonidae > Bradypodion > Bradypodion pumilum. Next base: position 211,573,074 of record JAWDJD010000003.1, on the reverse strand, counting down.
ACCAGAATCGCTCCAGTGAAAGTGTGCACGCACGCCATGGGCGGGTGTGTGCAGGGGGGCCTTCTTGAGAAATTTACCCAAGGGAAGCCTGGCGCTTCATGCGCCAAGGTTTGCCATAAGACCCCAGACTCGTCTCGCTTCAAACGCAGACAGTCACCTTGTGTGAATTAATGTCACTGATTCCCCTTCGGGGGGCTAGGACAGTTTTCACTTATGCGGGTCGCACATATTAGGTTCGTACTTGGCAAGAGGACCAAGCTTGGCGCACGCTCCTGACTCTTCCACAAGCGGGCAGAGTTGGCAGCCGTGAACATAATTGCTGACAGCCAGTTTCCTAGGAATTTGCTTCACAGTCTACCGGGAGCATACATCACTCCCACGATAGACAAAAATTTGCTAAGTTTGTTTCTCACTACTCCAATTCAGAGTCATGCATTCTTTCACCAAAATGCCAAAGCGTTCGCAAGGCAGTTCAACCTGCCACTTTCCAAAGCCCAAGGCACAGTTCGCTCCTGTCTGCATCATGCAGGGGCACCGGGGGGGGGCTCGTGGGGGGTCAACCCACGAGGGACAGAGACCATTCAGGTGTGGCAAATGGACGTCACACATCCCCACATTTTGGCAAATGGCAGTACATGCACGCTTGCATTAATACCTTCCCACAGTTTGTTTGGGTAACAGCACAGAAGGGAGAAATGGCTCCCCGTGTGGAGCAGCATCTCCTTTCCCACGGCCAAGGGCGAACCTCGGCACACGAAGTCCGATGACGCCCCAGCTTATAGCTCCAGGCAGCTGGCCACCTTCAGGGCCACCTGGGATATTAAGCTCACTTTTGGCGTTCCTTACAATCAGCAGGGGCAAGCGATTGTGGAACGGGTCTATCGGACACTTAAGTCCTACATTGACAAACAAACAAAAAGGGGGGAACAACATCCTATAGTTGCACAGCAATTGCTATCCTATAAGTGCAAAACTAACTAACTCTTTCAGAATTTTTATCTCCCAAACAAGTCTCTTCCCCATGCAGGTCCCAGAGGCCAGAGTCAGACCCGGATGATTGCAAAGAGCGGCACCAGTCACTGTCCTGGATGTCATCAGCTGTCCGTCTTCCTTTATGACTTACATCTCCAAAGACATTTCTATGAACATTTTTGCATACTCAGTGCTACTTCTGAGGACCATGCTTTTCCCCAAAACAAGACTTTTCCAAGCTCAAATTACACATGAAACCCCACCAAGAAGAGAAGCCTCATCCTTCGAAAAGCTGCTGAATGTCTTTTATTGCTATTATTATCTGTAGTTGCTCCTTATTTATACATGCCTTGTACAATGCTCCAGTTGGGATTTGCAAGGGACACTTGAATTTCTGTATGTTGTTCATAACGGCCAGCTTCCACCAAAGGAAGCCAGACCGGCCCATGTTTTGCACCGGCCCATTGCTTGGAAAGATTGAGCACCCGGTAGCCAGCTATCTCCAGCCATTGTTAGTTTCACACCTCTCCATAGGTGCTAGAAAGACATTTGCACAACGCCAGAAGCTGCAGAGATAGCTTAATCACCCCAGGTCACAGTATCAATGACACATCTCATATCTTGCCTTGCTACAGAAAGCAGTCTGGATTCAGACCCACAGCTCTGAAAAACCAGGCTGCAGTCAGCGTGCCCGGCTTAGCCATAGGCAACGCTCGGATAATTGGTCAATTGGCTTGCGGATTAGCAAAAGCCATCAACCACACCTCCTCAGCAATAGCGCTGCTCAATCAGGAGCAGGCAGAGCTTCACCATGCCATACTGGATAATCAAGCAGCCATCGATTACCCCCTGTGGTTACATCATTTGGGTTGCGAGTCTGTCCACAGCATGTGTTGCTTAAGTCTCACAGACAATACCCACCAGATACAGAGCCAGCTCACGGACCTCCACACCCTAGTTAGGGACATCAAGGAGGATTCTTCATGGGGGTGGTAGGACTCCTTGTGGTCGTGGTTCCCATGGGGACGGCTTCAGACGACACTCAAAGTGATCGTGGGGGTGGCAATACTGGGCACAACAGTGTGATTGTTTTGTGCAATGTATTCCCTCACTGCTATCGAGATGTCCCCCATGGAGGGAACCCCGAAGCGTCATTCCCGCTCATCAGCTGGTACCTCTCTAACGCAGAGTCGCCGGTCAGGCTCTTAAATAAAACAGAAAGGGGAGATGTGGATTCCCCATGCCCAATTGGCACGGGACCTTGGCAGAGGTTAAACCAGTTGAGCAGACTCCTGGCTGCTGGCCCTTGCCAGTACGGAAATTAAGGGGGGTGGATTAATGATAGGGTTTGATTCACCCAATTCCTTGACCTGACCAGCGGTTCTGCTGAGAGAGCAAATATCTAACTCCGTTACCCATTAAGGTAATCACTCATCTCCAAGGAGAGCCTAATCCCTGGTGCAAATAGAAGCCATATTGACCCTAGCCTAAGCCTCAGACAATGATCAGTGTTTGCTTTAGTTAATTAACTTCCCCAAGAGAGGTTCTCAATTAACCCGGGTAAATGGGTGATGTGATTTTCTGTCAGGTGACCATTCTACCATGTGCAGCCTTGGACATAATATATACTGATGATTTTCCCTCAATAAATCACTGGTCTTCTCCATCTTGCCTCGTGTCATTCCTTTGACCAGTCGCCTCCGGGATCCTAAGGGCCTCCTCTCGGCCCCAATCCTACAGGTCTGAATATTTTATTTTATAGAAGAACTAGTTGTTCAGACCAAAGTCTTAGTGATTCAAATTATAATACCATTTCTTTCTTTTACAAATATTTCACTGTCTGGACCCTTCTGTGACAAGTCAACCCTTTCAGTGGTAAAGAAGACAGACTGTACAACGTGCTGGTATGGTAGATAACCATGCATTCTACCTAGAAGAGATTATCATGGGATGTAAGTACTGTATCACTAAAAATAAATCATTATTCTTCCTTCCAGTAATGTTGTAATAACTAATAAAGAACATTTAATTATACTGTTAAATAATTTGTTCACTCTAACTTAATCTTAACTGAATTGGATCTTTGCATTCTGTAACTAAAAAAAAATGTTAAATGCTTTCAACTCTTTCATCTCTTTTTGGGAATAAATGTAAACAAAATGGAGCTGAAGGCAATAAAAATGAAAGTGATGAAAAACACAGTCCTGTTGTTTCTCCACATGGAAGAGGCTAGTCTGTTGCTATGGAGAGTGAAAACAATACACTTTGCTCAATTGATGAATGTTATATAGAGTATTTCCCACCAGGACAAAATTCTGGCTGAACTATCGAAAAGTCACTTACTATTTTTTGATTTTCTTATGTTATTTCAAATTCTATCAAGTAAAATGGGGCTACTTGGATAGAAGACATTTTTTTCTATAAATGTAAAAAAAATCATGTGCATGCAATTTATGACCTACTATATGTACAAAAGAAGATCTAGTAAATAGGCAAAACAGCACAATTGCAATAGTCCACTTCTGGTGAAAAAATATATATAATGCATATAACATTTTAATTTGTTTTAAATTTTACCTATATCCATAGATCCATAATTTTAAATTTAGCAAAATTTTGATATGAATAAAATACTAATTTCTCCTGTCAAATGAAATTTTTGGGTACCAAACTTCACTTTTTAAAATTCATTTCACTAAGCAGTAGCAAATTGACCAGTAACATCTTCAGCTTTTTTTCTCCTTCTGGCAAATGTCTTTTCAACTCCAAAACTCTTCTTCTTCTTCTTCCATGTCTAGGCCAGATTTGAAACTGTCAAAATAAACCCACCTTTTGTTGAGTTCAATCTGCAGATCCTTTTGCCTGACCTAGTGTGAGAAAGATTAGCTGGCACAAGGTGACCATTGCCTGGGGTACACCTGATTATGGTTCAAAAACACCACAATCTTCAAGCAGGCTCTTTCTCTTTTTCAAACTTGGTTTGAAAAAAATCTAGAACATTTTGAATATACATCTAAACTATCAGCAAGATGACAAATCGATTTTATTTCTAAGTTATTTTTACTTTAGAAGCATGACATTTGTGAATGGATCTCATGACAGCCTGGATGTTGAGGTCAATCGCAAAACATGAGTGTAAATGGCATTCTATAAGAAATAATTCAGAATGAAAGTTGTTAGCTGTGTCCATTTAACAGTGTTGGCTCAAGTCCTCTATACCCTTCTTCATATGCACCTTTTTGCTCCACACACTAGAAAAATACTCAAGTTTCATCCCAAAATAACATCAAAAAGGTTTTGCTCTCAATTAGTATCTCACCTTCCAAGGCTCCATCATCTTAACTCACCTGGAGACTGTTATAGTCCTATTACAGATTTAAAATGTTTCAGTTGACTTTCTTTCCTTAAGGCTATGTCATAACTTTGTGTCTAAAGTTAAATGAAGGAATAAAACTTTCATAGACTTTTCTGGCTCAGCTTCAGCATGTTAAGTTTCAACTGCAAAATTCTATGTGAACTTTTGTGATGGCCTTTGGCAATATAAATCCTTGCTCTCTTATTCCTATTGTACAAGATAATAGATGGGATGAAACCTCATAGAACATTTAGGGGAAAGTATGAAAAGTACAACCACTAAGATGTGGCACTGAGTTGTTTAATTTATCCTAAGCATATTTTCCAGACCTTCCTCAATTCTTCCATTGTCATTGGATTCCAGTGTGTAAATCTTATTTCTTGTTCAGTGAGAAGTCAGTACAGCTGCCAGAAGGAGGATGGCCTCATCATTACAGGTGAACAGTGATAGAGTTGCACAATGTCCAAATTATTGCCACAGATGCTTTGTATAACATTGTTCCCATAGAGATACATTGTAACAGCACAGACTGCAGGGCAAAGTCAAAGAAACACAGGAAACTGATAGAACTTTAAGAGGGGCCAGAGGGGTGCGTTTCTCCCCCAGCGGGGGGGGGGGGATAATAATAATAATAATAATAATAATAATAATAATAATAATAATAATAATAATAATAATAATAATAATAATAATAATAATAATAATAATAATAATAATAATAATAATAATAATAATAATAATTTATATACTGTACCACAATTCTCTGCCCAAAGGGAGACTCAATGTGGCTTACATCTCCGGAGGTGGGGAGCTGCTTTTGGGGCCATGGAGAGGCGAGCTCCAGGTGCAGTGAGTTCTTTCTTCCCTGCCTCCTCCGGCTGGCTGCTAGTCCCAAAAGTGGCTCCCCACCTCCAACGGACCCCACTGATGCCAGGGCTTGGAGGCCCCACGGAGCTCGACTGGCAGCTGGCCGGAGGAGGCAGGGAAAGAAAGAACTCACTGCACTTGGGGCTCGCCTCTCCATGGCCCCAAAAGTGGCTCCCCACCTCCAATGGACCCCACCAATGCCAGGCCTTGGAGGCCCCATGGTGTGGTGAGTTCTTTCTTCCCTGCCTCCTCTGGCTGGCTGCTGGTTGAGCTCCGTGGGGCCTCCAAGCCCCGGCGTTGGTGGGGTCCATTGGAGGTGGGGAGCTGCTTTTGGGGCCACGGAGAGGCATGCCGCAGGTGCAGCAAGTTCTTTCTTCCCCGCCTCCTCCAGCTGGCTGCCGGTCGAGCTCCGTGGGGCCTCCAAGCCACGGCGTTGGTGGGATCCGTTGGAGGCAGGGAGCTGCTTTTGGGGCCATGGAGAGGTGAGCCCCAGGTGTGGTGAGTTCTTTCTTCCACACCTCCTCCAGCTGGCTGCCGGTCGAGATCCGTGGGGCCTCCAAGCCACGGCATCGGGCGATGGTTGGCATCTTCGCTGCGGGCCTCCCCACCCGACAAACAATTGGGCAAGGGCCAAAGGGTCCTATAGGGTCACAAGGGGCAGAATCGACTGTGCGACTGAACAACAACAAAAAACTGTACTTCTAATGTAAAAACCCTAATACCTCATACAACGTCCGGTGACGGTGTATGAGGAAACTTTTTTCCAAGAATTGGGTGAGGTTGTATGGATCCGACATTGTATGAAGTGGACGTTGTATGAGGTATTACTGTAATTCCTTTAAATTTGTCTCCACACCCTATTTCCTTGACTAATTCTTTAATTATGATCCATTGTACAGAATCAAAAGGTTTGACTATATCAAGTACCCATATAATTGCGAATTTACTTTTATCCTGATTTGCTTGTTCTATTAAATACATTGTTCTTCTTATTAGATCTGTCACATGTCTATTCTTCATAAACCTTGCTTGGTCAACATGTATATATTCTCCTATAAATTTATTTAAATAATTTAGCATCTTGGTTTATCAATGAGACTGGACAGTAGGACTCTATTAATTCTGCATTTGCCCCTGGTTTTGTTATCAATATCATTATGGAGTTTGATCATGACAGGGAGTGTCTCCCCTCCCTCTAGCATGAAACGGTATAATCTACATAGTTTGGGAATCATTATTTTGAATTTTTTTATATAAAGTTCTGTGGTAAAACCATTTTCCTCTGGTGCCTTCCCTGTGTTCAGTTTTTAAAATTTCTTCAATTTCTACATCTTCTATTTTTAATTCCATTATTATTTTGTATTCCTCTTTTACCTTGCTTTTGTTATGCTTTTTAGATACTCCCTTATTTTGCCCAACTCGATATTTCCTTCTGCATATAAATCTTTGTATAATTCATTTGCACTTTTAGTTTATCCTGAATTTTATTTCATTTTTAACTTTCTTTTCTTGTACAGCTTTCAACATTTTAAAATTTTTGTTGCTATATTCAAAATACTCCCTTTTAAAATATATTAAATCTCTTTTAATATTTTCTGCCCATTAACTCTTTTTAAAATATCCATATTTTATCCAACAAATCGTTTTTCTTAGCCGTGGCATACACTATTTTAATTAATTTAATTTCTTTTTCCAGGCTATCATTTTGTTTCATTATTTCTCTTCAAAATTTCTAATTTCTTAATACATAGGCCCCTGAGTACTCCTTTCATTGCATCCTATACTACAGTAATACCTTGGATAATGCCAAAAATTGGTTCCACAAGTCTTAACATGATTCAATTTTTAGCGTTATCTGGTGCATGCATTGGATAATGCTAAAAAAACAAATGGCTGCCCTCTTTCAGAAGGCAGGTGTCAAACGGAGCGCCCGTACACCGGCTGCCCACCCCCACAAAAAGGACAACGTTATCTCCTACCTTTTCACACTGTTTGGGGACTAAAAAATCACCATCATCAGGTGCATGTTTCTGGCTCTCCACCTCCCCTGCAGCCTCTGGGAGGGCTGGAGGACCTTTTTTATACTATTCCTGCCTTCCCAGGACATCTCGGCCACACAACAGCTGAAAACAGTTGTGGCTGTTTTTGAAAAACAAAATGGTGGTCACAACTTTTTTCAGCTTTTGTGTGGCCCAGGGATGTCCTAGGAAGGTGAGAACAGTGTGAAAAGGTCCTTCAGCCCTCCCAGAGGCTGCAGGGAAGGCGGAGAGCAGGAAACATGCACCCAACAATGGTGGGGTTCCCCCCCCCCCAAACAGCATTGAAAGGTAGGAGATTAAACACAATGCATCAGATAACACTAAAAGAGTGTTATCCAGTGCAACAATTTTTCAAAGCTTTACATCGTTATCCAATTTTAGTGTTATCCGATTCAGTTGTTATCCAGGGTTTTTACTGTATATGAAAGTTGACCTCCCCCGTATTATCCACATTTCTTCCCATTGTTTCATCAATCTCTTCATACACTATTCCTTTCGTAGTGTTGGATTAAACTTCCAGTGTTTACTCATCTTACATTATGGTTTGATAACCATTTCCACCTTTTCATTTGCTTGATCAGATTCCTTAAACATTCCCATGTCAATTTCTTGAGTATTTACTAATACATTATCTGTAGCAAATACAAAATCAATTCTGGAATAGCAATTATGAACGTCTGAATAATATGTATATGCCCTTTCTGTGCCCTTCATTTCTCACCAGACATCTCTTCTGGACATATTTTTCATCTATTTGTCTAGTATCGAAGACTTATTAGTTTTCGTAATCTCTTTATTTCTGGATTTATCTATGGTTGATCTGGTGAGATTAAAATCATCTGATATTATCATTTTATCTTTGTGGTTTTTTCCTTCATAATTATGCCCTGTAACTTGTCTAGAATTTTTTTCTTTATTCTCATTTGGTGCATATACATTGACCAACAATATTTCATCTCCCTCTATTTGAACATTAAGTAAAAAATAACTCCCCTCTTCATTTTTTATAGCCTTGTCCAGTGTAAATCCCAGTCTTTTTGATATCAATGCCACAACCTTGTGTGTTTGGAGGATCCAAATGCCTTCTTCTAGATAACAGTCCATCCCAGACAGAGTTGGTTTTTCTATCCAATTTCTGATTCATCTCTTGTAGAAATATAATGTCTGCCTATTCTTTTTTAAGTGATAGCTCCAGGCTTTTACGTTTCAAAAACCACCTGTTCACCACACATTCCATGAAATCACCTTAATATTCTTAGCCATTGGTCCTAAAAGGACTCTTACATCTTCTTTCATAGCCCCAATAAGTGTTTCCCTCCCCCTATACCCAAACATAATTAAAATTGTGTTTTAAAAGATTGACCATCCCTCTACCCCTCCATACTTCCCTCTTCCCCATTTCTCTACCCTCCCTCCCCCTCCTCCTTCTAACCCCAATTCCCCCCCCCCATGCTCTCCAACAATTTATTAAGCTACCTCTGACAAACAGAGAGGGGGGATGGAACTACACTAAAGAGGGGAAAATGTGAAAATATGGAATGAATCTATTTACAGCAGCAGCCCCTTTCCCCCTACAAATCTCTCTCTCTCTCTCTCTCTCTCTCACACACACACACACACACACACACACACACACACACACACACACACACACACACAGAGTCCCTAACATGTCAGTTGATCTATTTGATTATTATGCAGAAGTAAGAAGAGGGAGTATATATTTGCTGACAGTACAAACAAATAGATTTATACATAGACATTAACACCTATCAAGTTCAATGAGACATGCTTCCAGGTAAATGGACATGTGTTTGCAGAATATGCATGATATCTGAATAATTGTAGGAACAAGAAGAAGAAAAGGAACAATTTCAAGTTATAATTCTGAGAGCTTATGGAAATTTATAGCCCCCTTTAATGTTCTGAGCTTTAAATATGTTACATTTATCAAACATAGAATAACTCATCAGATAAGGGTCATGGCACCTGATTATTTATTAGAAATTTCCATTCTAAATGTGTAATGCTAATAACTACCAAGGCAATTCATTCATATATTACAGCTTTGCAGAGCCCCGGGGATTAATTCAGACATTATTATTATGCTAACTAGTGCCACTTCCCACTTTCCCTCTTTTTTGAGATGACATTTTGAAAGATTCACAGCAAAAGTAATCTTAAAAGTTTGACTATTACTCCTAGTCCAAAATCACAGACTGGATATGATACAGTTTCAGTTGAGAGCTAAGAAGTTAAAGAATGCAAGCGCGGCGCCAAAATGGCTGCCGCGCTCTTTGCGGGGGCCCCCCCACAGGACGAAGGCATCCGGGTAGTTAGGGGCGTGGCCAGCTCCCTTATAAAAGGGGTGGCCACGAGGCAGCCGAGCTGCCATTTTGCGAAGCGACGGAGCGGAGAAGTTTTTCCCTCTTACCTCCGTCGCTTTTGGCTTTTACCGGGAAGCCTTTTGGCTGCTGAATTCTCTCGTTTCGGCTTCCCATCGATTGGCTGAGAGGCCCGCGAAGAAGAAGGCGGCTGCGAGCGCGGCTCGTGCGGTTTGGAGGCGCAATCTGGGTCGGAAGACCGCGGCTGCGCCTCCCCAGCAGCCGCATTTGCTTGCACCCACCGGGACCGGTGGAATGGGGTCTATTCCCCCTGGCTGGAGGATGGTGGCCCACGCACGGGGCCAGTAGGGGCTGCGGCCCTCGGCCCGCAAGCGGTGGACACCTCTCATGGTGTTGCCCATTCCGCTGGGCCTCCCTTTATAGGAGCGTAGCTCGCTCCGAGGCCTTCCAGCCTTGGGGGGTGGTCCGGTCCCCTTCCCTGGCAGGTTGCTACATCGGCCCTAACGGGCCCGGGTGTGGGGTTGTTGCCCTATTCGGGCCCCGGGGTGCAGGGACCTGTACCCATGCCTGTAGTAGGCGGGCCGGCTGGTCCTTTGCCCCATGTCAGCGTGGAAGCCTTATTGGCCCGCGTTGCGGCCCTCGAGACATCCCTGGCCCGGGCTAGCCACTCTTGGTCTCCATTTGGGGTTCGTTTCGACGCGTCGTCTGCTGGGCAGCGGCAGGCGATGGGACGGGTCGAGCTGCTTGAGGCGCGTGGCACGACCTGGGCCACTGCCTCGCAGCTCCTCATTCAACAGACCGGTGCGGGTCAGCCCCATCGACGAGCTCGACGGCGGTTGTGAGCTCCGACGCCCCCAGTGGGCCGGAACCCCCGGTGGGGGCGGCCTACGGGGGTGCAGCACGTGAGTATGCGGTCCAAGCTAGTGCACCTACACACGTGGCCACGTTGGGGGGGTTTCCAATGGCCTGGCCTCATGCGGGTGGGGCGGTGGTTCAGCCGCTGACGCCCCACCTGGCGACGACAACTACCACTCAGGGCCCCGTGGTGGGGGGTGTTTTCTACCCTGTGGGGAATGTTTTGGGGGTGGCTGGGTTAGTACAGGCCCCCTTTCAGATGCCAGCAGTTCCTGTTGTGCCCGTGTCGGCCTTGCTGACGGCGGGGTATTCCTTACCGCTGGGTGTCCATTTGGCACAGACCACCAAAGAGAAGGTCTGGCGGGGGGATTACGTGGATACCTTCTCACTCCTCAACAGAGGGCCCACCAAGGAGTAGGGGGGGCAGGATGAGAAGGATAAGGGGCAGGCACATCGTAGCAAGCCACCACGTACGTGGGCCGACTGGTTGCCGGCCTACCTCATATACATGGCAGTGTACCTTAGGGCCCGGCCGGATTTGGCAATTTCGATGGTCCAGTATTTGGACAACATCTACCGGGCGATGGTTGACTTTCCGGGCCCATCGTGGTTGGCTTATGACGTGTAATTCCATATGCGGATTCCCCGGCACCCCGACATTAGGTGGGTTGAGCCATGCCAGAGGCTGTGGCTTTTGTACATGACGCCCACGTGCCCCGCGCCCGGGGAGAGATACCATTGTGGACATGCGGTCCAGCGGGCGGCCCCAGCACAGGTCCACTGCCAGGGGGCAGGGCGGGGGGTTTCAGCCCGCCTGCTGTGCTGGACTTTCTCGTCCATTGGTTCCTGCAATAGGAAGAATGGCAAATACAGACATTAGTGTCCCCCCTGTGCTGGCCCCCATGCGGCCTCTGGCTGTCCCAGGCCTGGAGGGATGCGGGGCAGAGGGAGGAGTGGACAGGGGGCTGGCAAGACTGCTGCAGATGGATCTAGTTCACCAAAGGGCTCCCTCCCCAATTAATGTGGACATGTTGGAGCGCTGGCTCACATCGTTCCCGAAGGGAGAGGATGCGGAGATCTCCTTCAGGGTTTTAGGCAGGGGTTACGTATCCCTTTCATGGGTGATAGGTCCCCTCAGGATGCCCCCAATCTTTATCCCTTAGGGGGAGGGAGGAGGTGGCTCCTGCCAGCAATGATAAGGAGGTCTATGCGGGCAGGGTCGTTGGCCCTGTCCCTGCGCCCCCGTTCCGGGGAGCATATTATTGCAATGATGCCATGCCTTTTGGCTGTTCCAATGTGGGCTCGGCATTCGAGCGTTCCTCCATCTTCCTAGAGTGGGCTTTTGTTCGCAGATCAGGGTCCCGGTCTGTAGCCCATTCCCTGGATGATTTTATTCGGGGCTGAACGGGGCTGGGACACGTCCACACGTCTCCTCAACATATTTCAGACGCTAATGGAGGAACTTGGTGTCCCTTTAGTGCCCGAAAAGACCGAGGGCCCGCCTACACAGCTAGTATTCCTGGGGGTGGAGATTGACACGGTAGCACAGGCTTCTAGGTCGCAGCGGGATAAGGTGTCAAAGCTAGTGGCCCTTATCTCGGACTTGCTGGCCAAGCGCATGGCATTACCGAGGGACCTGCTGGTGCTACATGGTCACCTCAATTTCGCTGGCAGGGTCGTCGCACCGGGCAGGGCATTTGCGCGGCGTTTGCGCGATGCCATGGCAGGACTATCCAGGCCCCACCATAGGGTTAGACTTACCCGGGGTATCAGGGCAGACGTGCTTGTCTGGCTACAGATCCTGAGGGATTTCAATGGGGTGTCATTTTGGAGGTCTGAGCTCCTGGCTTCCCCTTGCTTTAAGAGACAGCCCGATGCCCGGGATCCCTGAGTTATGGGATGTACTTCAATTGGAAGTGGGCCTATGGTGGGTGGCCACCATCCTGGGCAGGCACGGGTCGCCTGCATGGTCTCACGTATCTGGAATTTTCCCTATACTGGGTGCTTTGATGCTATGGGGCGAGGAGGAGGCCAACTCGGTTGTCCACTTTGGTGTGACAATGCGGCTGTTGTCCACTTTGTCAATGCACAGAGCTCTAAATCGCCCAGGGTTATGGACCCAGTGCGCCAGTTTGCGTTGCGCAGCCTGCGCCTCAACGTTCTTTTCAGGGCCAGGCATGTCCCAGGGGTTACTAATGATATTGCTGATGCTTTGTCCCGCCTGCAAATCTCCCGGTTCCGTGCCTTGGCCCCGGATGCGGAGGAATTTCCCTCGCCACTCCCGGACGGGATATGGAACATTGGCAAGGATAGGTGAACCGGGCGATTGGCCTGTCACTAGCGCCACACACGCGTAAGGTGTATCACCACGCATTTAATTCTTTCAGGGCATTCTGTACCCAATTCCAAATGCCAGGAACCTGGCCGATCCCGGTAACCCATGTTCTGCGGTTCATGGTTTACCTGCATGCCCAGGGCTTTGCACCTCGCACCATAGCATCTAAGCTGTCAGCGTTGGTTTTTATGGCCAAAGTGGGAGGTCATGTGGACAGCACCACTGACTTCCGTGTGAGACATGTTTTGGAGGGGTGGGTGCGCGCGCGTGGGCGTTGCCTGGACGACCGCCACCCGATTTCCCCAGGGGTTTTTACCCAATTGGCCCGGGGCTGGCCTTGCCTCTGTTTTGAGAAGATGAGGCAGCCCATTTCATGCGGCTACAACGGTGGCCTTTTTGGAGTGCTCCGCATCGGCGAGCTTGAGATGCTGTATAAGGCGGATGCAAGTCGTAGGGCACTGGAACTCGAAGATGTCTGAGTGAACAATATTCGGCTCAGTTGGGGATACGCTCCTCTAAAACGTATCAGCACGGCGTAGGCAGTGGAGTAGACTGCTACGATGTTCCTCGGCAGACATCTGTCCGGTTGGTGCCCTACAGCATTTCCTTGCACTGTATGGCACGCACCATGGCCCGTTTTTCTGTCACCAAGATGGGTCTCCCCTTACTAAATTTCAATTTTGGAAGGTGACGGGCAAAGCGCTGGCCAGTGTGGGCCTCCCAGGCGCCCGCTATGGCACTCATTCATTCCGTATAGGGGCGGCCTCAACTGCAGCTGCTTTTGGGTACTCAGGGGCTGACATATGTAGCATGGGACGGTGGGGTTCGCAATGTTTTCAGTTTTATGTGCGCCCACTCCCGCCGTGAGTACCAACCCAGTCACCTTACCTACTTTCCCTCATTTTTCCTTACAGACCCGGGGTGTCGTATTACACCGGTGACAGTATGGCTGGTGGGCCATAGCTACGTGCACAGGGCAGCGCGTTATGCTCCGGCGACAGAGTGGGGACCCCGACTGGGACTTGGTGCATACGCAAGTCTCACATGGCATGGTAAGCCCGGGATGTTATGGCGGGAGCTGCTGCCTTTCCTTTTTTCAGGCCAGAATGCTGACCCGCCTGACATTCTGATCATACATCTGGGGGGCAATGATTTGGGCCAGGTCACCGGCTTGTCGCTGAAACATGCGATTTGTGAGGACCTCGCCTACCTGCATTACATCTGGCCCGCCACAACCCTTGTTTGGTCGGACATGGTCCCGCGCCATTCCTACAGAGGGGGTGTTGACCTCCTGGCCCTTGACCGTGCTAGACGCATGGTGAATAGGGCAGTGGCGTGTTTCCTTGTCTACAGGGCTTGGGGGAGGGTCAGTCCCAAAGTTATGACTTGTATGCAGGGGATGGGGCCCATCTGTCGCGAGGAGGTGTGGACCTCCTGTTGGGTGATTGGCGAGCAGGCCTGTCGACCGAGCTGACGGTCTGGGGGGGGGGCCTCGAGCCTTCTTTGAAGCCCCTCCGTGTGGCAGGTAGCACTGGTAAGGTAAACATTATGACCCACAGGTATCCGGCAAGTTCGCAATTGACTGGACAACACTAGACAGGCATAAGTTGGTTAAACGTTGTCCGGTCAACGACGAACTAGGCGACGGGGTGATGGCTATAGCTAGACAGCATGCATCACCCCGTGATTTTACGGATACGCGTCAGAGGGTGGGGTCATTAGTTAGATATTGACTACGGTCAACAATTTGTTTGTGGTCAACAAACAAATGGATACAAATGGATACATTGTGGGGGGGCGTGGCATCATGGTGGAGTAGGAAGACAGGTTTTCTGTTACTTGCTGAAGGGTGAGCCGTGAAGAACGGAAAAAGGAGTGGTGAATGCGGGCATGCAGACCAAATAAGATCTAATATCCTTTCTTTAAATAATTTACTATTGAATGATCAAACTTGGAGCGGCTAAAGGCTTAAGATTGCTTAGATCTCCGAAGGATTGTAAACAGTGGGCTTGAGGAGCCATCGGCATCCTGACAGAATATGGCGGAGTTGTGAAGATATTAGAGAGGAGAGATTGATTCCTCCCCCTCCATCCTCAAGGTTGAAGTTGGCTCGCACAGAGCTTCGGAGCCTCGGATCCCCCCAGACACAAAGAGATCTGGTAAATCCAGATAGATTCAATCTGTCGGGGGGAATAGAGGTGGTGAAGACTAATTGAAGTGGTGGTCTGCAGGGATCGACCGACCGAAGGAAGCCTTTTTTATATATATCATCCTGGAGGTATCACGGCTCTGAGAACAGAAAAATAAGAGACCAAGTCAGCAAAGTTTCTAAGCCAGCTTTGTTTAAACAAGGCTGCATAGTTTGGGTTGACAGAAGTGCTGACGAGCGGGGGAACTGGCTGGATTGATTGAAGAGACAGAGTGAGAGTTGAGGAGCGACCCATGCCTGGATTCGAGGGAGAACTGTTAATGGACTGAGTTATTTGGAGCTAATTTGTTCTAACGTGACAGAAAAGGAGTGAGATTGAACATGTGTGTTTAAAGGGGAGAGGAAAGTTCCAGGGGCGGTTCTTGCCTGGTTTGAGTCAGCAACCTCCGATGCATTGAAATCACAACAAAGCTACAGTTTGGGCAAAACTTTGGTTACTATGGTGATATTGGATGTTATTTTTGTTATAAACTCATCTTAAAATTGGAGCTGGCAGCTGCGAAGAGACAGGGAACTACAAGACTCAGCAACATCAAGTGAGAAAGTTTGTTTCATTATACTTTGAACAGCCTTCAGCAGCCTCTGTTATCAAAGTGGTGACTGGACTGCAGCCTCCCTCCCCTGCATTCCTTCGCTGGAGTTACAAGGTTACTGAGTGCTATTGGAGCAGACGACAAACTGTACTTTGGCATTTCCCCCCCCCCCCCATTTCTATATAGCACTTAAAGTGAAAGAAGGAAAGGAAAATAAGTTGAAAAAGGGACATAAACTCCTGTTTATATATTTTGTGTACTTTCTAGACAACCCATATTAATGGTCTTCCTACACTCTGGGTTATATTTGCATTCCCTCCCCCTTCTCTTAACCCCTTATCTGCTGTATTCTGACATATACTATTAAGCATTGTTGGTGTTGACATTGTTACCTATTTATGCTGATTTTCTCTCTCTTTTTCCTTCTATATAAGAGTGGTTGAAGATTGTTTAATGAGTAAGAGGGTAAAAGCACCAAATCAGGATCCATCTTGGGTGAGAGATAAAAGATTAATAAGAAGGGAGCAAGAAGAAAGCAGAAGAAGATCATTGAGGGAAGAACTTGATGAGATTTTTGATTTGGAACAATTAAAAAAGAAAGTGGGAGAAAGGAGTAAACAATTGCAACAAGGGATTCAGGAAAAGCAACAGGAGGGTGGGGGTGAGGGGTTAGAAGGAATGAGCAGGGCAGGAACTTTAAAAACACAGGTTACTCTAATGGATTTACCATCTGTCCAAAATAAGGATTCAGATGCAGAGGAGGGGACAGAGATGGATAAGACTTCAACTTCCAATATTAAAGATTTAAAGGGAAACTTAGAGTCTAGATTTGATAAGTTGGAGCAGGCACTACAAACAAAGCTTCAAGATATGGAAGAACAAAGATTGTTAGATAATAAAAGAATTCAAATGGAGATTAAAGACACTATTTCAAAAGTAATTAAATCAACTAAAGTTGAATGTACAAATTTGATTAAGGAAATACAGGATTTGAAAGAAGGGATAAATGCCATTGGTAAAGAAGTGTGGGAATTACATCATGATATGAAAGAAATGAAGGTGAGAGTGAATTCCACAGAGGACAAGTGGTCAGATCAGGAAAAAAGGTTGGGTTATCTGGAAGATCAATTGAGAAAAAATAATGTGGTGATTAGACATATCCCGGAGGGTAATCCAGATGATTTAAAACAGAGATTTTTAAATTGGCTGAATGGATTAAATTTAGGGGAGAATGTGGGTCCGGAAGAAATAGTGAGCATATATAGATTAGGCCCCAAAAAAACCAATGGAGGTGGAGTGCGAAATGTCCTGGTGAAATTTGTTAATTTGGGCTTAAAATTAAAATTGATGAATCGAATTAAATCTTTAGGTCAAGAAGCCCTAAAAATGGAATCTATAACAGTAGAAGTATACAATGACATATCATTGGAAGGGCGGGTCTGGAGGTCACGTTTAAAACCAGTGACTAAAATATTAAGAGACAAGGGCATTAAATATAATTGGAGACCACCTAAACAATTAAGATTCATGAATCAAGGGAAAAATTTTGCATTAAGGGAAACTCCACAAATGTTGGACATACTTATAAGTGCAAATATTATAGAGAAGGGTTCAAAGGACTGGCAATCTCTAAAGGAGTTACTAACTCCAAAGATGAAGGAGCAGGAAGATGAGGTGGAAGACGAAGAAATGCTGGGGGCGGAGGGAGGTAATTAAATGGTTTGGTCATTCATTTTATTAAATGGTCTATTGAAAATATATTAATTTTTAAGTTTGTAAAAATAGATATTGAACATGCAACGGTTGTATGTCAGAATGTCATTTTTTTTGCTTAACGTCCCCCCTCCCCCGACTTTGGATGTCAAAGGTTGCTTTCCGACTAGGAAAGTGGGGGGGTTGAGAATTTTTTTCTCATTGTTGTTATTGTTAAGTTTTTTTCTTTGCACATGGAATTCAAAGGTTGATAGAAGTAAATTAAAATGGATGAAAGAGAACTTTTTCTGTAGTTTTTTAAATTTTTTCCACAATTTTTCTTTTTTCTTTCAATGTTGGGGAACTGTCGGTGAGGGTAATAAGACCAATACTCCCTCATGTCAAGGAGATTAAAAATTATATCATACAATGTTAAGGGCCTGGGGAATCAAATTAAGAGAAAAAGACTAGAGGTAATTTTGAACAGAGAGAAAGCAGATGTTATATTCCTTCAAGAGACTCACCAAAAAAATGTAAATAAAAATAATCTTTATGTAAAGGGAACCGATATATATGAAAAATGTTTGGGAACCTCAAATTCTAGAGGTATAGCTACCATAATAGCGAATAAACTGGGGTTTATAATGTCCAAGAATATATGTGATAAAGAGGGAAGGTTTCAGCTAATTAAGGGTAAGATCGAAGATGATGAATATACCTTGGTAAACATTTATGCTCCAAACAAAAATCAAGGTTTCTTTTTAGATAAGATTTTACCAATTATAAAAAAAGAAAGATCACCAAATTTGATAGTAGGTGGAGACTTTAATTTAACAAGAGCTGTGACTGATGTTTCCAATTATTCCAACTATCGGAAAGGTCAATTCAATATACTTGACAGGTGGATGAAGAAGCTAAATCTTACAGATACTTGGAGATATATGAAAGGAAAGGAAAAGGGATTTACCTTCTTCTCCTCAGTGTCAAGAACATATTCCAGATTGGATTATTTTATGGTATCAGAGAACCTTTCACATAATTTGGAAGAATTTAAAATAGGCACGTTTAAGTTGTCAGATCATACCCCAATCACTTTGGAAATTAATTTAGGAAAGGATGTTTCAAAAAGTAATATATGGAGGTTTGACACAAAACTCCTAAATAATGAAGTGATAAAGAAAAGATTGATGGACAAATGGGTAGAAAAATGGGAGATCAATGATACGGGTGAAGTGGCACCACATATTTTATGGGATGCCATGAAAGCGGTATTAAGGGGAGACTGCATTCAGGAAAAAATTATTATTGATAGAGAATTAAATAGGAAAATAGTTAAAAGAGATCAAGAATTAAAAGAATTAGAAAGAAGACATGCAGAGGATGGTAATGAGAGGAATTGGAATAAACTTCAGTCTTTAAGAAAAGAGGTAATAGGTTTAGAAATTGACAAAGCAAGAAAGGATTTGGTATATCTAAAGAGAAATGACTTTGAATTTAATAGTAAGGATATGAAAACTTTAGCAAAAAGAGCAAAAAATAAGAAGATCAAGAGACAAATAGAAGCTCTGTCAGATGAGGATGGTCTCATAGCACATAAACTAGAGGGGAAACTCCATATTGCAGAAAAGTTCTTTGCGGATTTATACAAAGAAAAGTCGGTTAATATGACAAATTTAGGAACTTTTTTAGATCAAAATTTAAATATAAAATTAAAAAAAGAACATTCAGATTATATGGAGCAAGAAATTCAAGATAAAGAAATTGAAATAGTGATTAAAAACTTAAAAAATGACAAAGCACCAGGTGAAGATGGTTTTCCATCGGAAATATATAAACAATGTCAGGATGTAATGATTCCCAAATTAAAGAAATTGTATAATTATATATTAGAGGGGGGAAATATGCCAAAATCCTGGAGTCGTTCAATTATGGTATTGATCCCAAAACCAGGTAAAGATAGGGAAAAAATTGATGCCTACCGCCCTATCTCCTTATTAAATCAGGACGCTAAGATATTCACCTCTTTATTGAATAATAGACTTAACAGCTTTTTAAGCTTTTATATAGGAGAGGATCAAGCTGGTTTTTTGAAGGGCAGACAGATGGAGGGATTGATAAGTAGGTTAGTTAATATTATAGATTTGGTTAAAAAGAGTAAGGAAAAAGTTTGTATTTTGGCACTAGATATCTACAAAGCATTTGACTCTATTCAGTGGTCTACTATTAAAGAAATATGTTGCAGATTAGAGTTTGGTTCTAAATTTAAACATGCAATTGATCAATTATATAATGATTCAGTGACAAGAATAAAAATGAATAATAGGTTAAGTGGAGAAATCGAGATTAAGGCTGGTACCCGACAAGGCTGCCCGCTCTCCCCATCACTTTTCATTCTAGCAATGGAGTTGTTAGCAAGAAGTATTCGACAAGATGAAGGTTTGACAGGTGTTAAAAACAAAAAAATTAGTCTATTTGCAGATGACACCTTGCTAGTGGTCAAGGACCCTCTTCTAAATATTAATAAAATTCAACATCATTTGAAGTTATTCGAGCAAGTTACAGGATTAAAAATAAATTGGAATAAAACAGAAGCTATTACTTGTAATCTATCGGAGGGGGAAAAGAAGAAAGTAATGGAGAAATATAAATTTAAAATAAGAGATAGAATGAGATATTTGGGAATAATGGTGTCAGATGAAGTTAAGGATTTGTATAAGATCAACTTTAATAAGTTAAAAGAGGAAATAAAAAAAATTAAGGATCAATGGAAATCATTGAAAATATGGTTTGGGATGATAAATTTGTGCAGGATGAAAATTATGCCAAAACTAAACTTTTTATTTGAAAATTTACCAATACAAATAAAAGAAACAGAGCTTAAAATCTGGCAGAAATTGATAAATGAAATCTGTAACAACGGAAAAAAGCCAAGAATTAATAAAAGTTTATGGTATTTTAAAAACAAGTTGGGAGGGCTAAATATCCCGAATGTTAAACTCTATTACAGAGCTTTCAATTTAAAGAGAATTATTAAATTATTAAGTCAAAATTATGCGCAAAAGTATGAATTAGATTATATAGAGTTTAGAAATTGGAAGGGCGAATTATTTTTAGGTGAGATAAGAACTAATCCCCAATTTTGTAATTTTTCTTTAAAGAATATATTCAGAATATGGAAAGGATTAAAACCAATATTATCTCCAAATTCTTCGCCCATAATGGAAATTTTAGACCAACAAAATTGCCCTTTAGAGGTAACAATAAGTACAAGAGAAATTTTAACACGCAAAAAAGCTCTGTTAATCACGGATTGGATTGATAATTGTAATACCATCTTCCAAAGAAAAAGTATTTATGCGGAGTTAGGCTTAAACTGGTTGCAAGAACTACAGATGGAGGCGTGGAATAGAAAGATGAGGGAAAACAATACAATAAATCGGGCATCAACCCCCTTTGAAAATCTGACTCTTGAAGTAAGGAATGGTAAAAAGAATTTAAAAGGTTTAGTGGGTAAGATTTATCAGTTGCTAAATTCTAGTGAAGATACTCAGCACTGGCTTAAAAAAACTTGGGAGGAGGATTTGGGAATCGTAATAAAAGATGAGAACTGGAAAAAGAAATGGACTCATAGAAGTATGAAATCACTCTCAATAAAGAAAAAAGAACATAATTGTAAAGTACTTTGGAGGTGGTATCTCACTCCAGCCAAATTACATTTAATAAATAATAAAAACTCTGATTTATGCTGGAGATGTAATAAAGGAAAAGGGACTTACATTCATATGTGGTGGCTGTGTGATAAAATGAGGAATTTCTGGGATGTTATAGAAGAAGAATTGAATAAAATATTAAACATAACAATAGTGCTAAGTCCAAAGATAGTATTACTAGGTGAAGTGGATGATTTACATCTGGAAAATAATAAAAAAGAATTATTGTTATCTTTATTGATGGTTGCCAGACAGCTAATTGCCAAGGAATGGAAGAGTGGAAATAATATTAATAAAGTTAGATGGTACGCAGATGTTTGGCAATTGGCTGTCAATGAGAAATTAACTATCCAAGTTCACCAGAAAAAGGGGTTACCAATAAAGACACCATTTTGGGAGATTTGGGGTCCCTTTGTCAACTTCGCTTTATTAGGTGATAACAAGTTTAACCCAAGCCCTGACATGATCCAATTTTGGAAACAGAATTGAAGGTAAATGGTCAAGAAACCCCTGCCGACATTCCCCGACAGAGCACAGGTGGTCGGGTTATATTGTTTTATTGCTTTAGATATTTTTTATAATGTATAGATTTGTTACTGTATTATTTTTTGTATTATTTTCATTACTTGTTTTTGTATTATTTCAGTTCTTAATAAAAGTTAAAAAAAACAAAAAAACAAATGGATACATTGTAGCAATTGCCGTTGGCAATTTTGGGTGGTACCTTACCAGTGTTACTTCGGCCTGCTTGCCTTAAGAATTATGATTGGTCAATTACCAATAGAAATTTATAATTCGGACTAGGGCATGAATCAATAAATGTGGCCCAATGCCGTTATCCACTTTCATTGGTGTCTGAGTCCTTTATTGGGGGGTGCGCCTGCAATGCAAGCGCGGCACCAAAATGGCCGCCGCACTCTTTGCGGGGGCCCCCCCACAGGACGAAGGCATCCGGGTAGTTAGGGGCGTGGCCAGCTCCCTTATAAAAGGGGTGGCCACGAGGCAGCCGAGCTGCCATTTTGCAAAGCGACGGAGCGGAGAAGTTTTTCCCCTCCACCCCCTCCCTAGTTAACAGTGTGATATTTTGGTCGCTTCGGGGCCGGGTGGGAATTTTTGGCTGGGACCCATATTGGCTTCCGGGTCCTGGTTTTTTTGCCCATCCCACACTGTTGCTATGGTTTGACATAGGGGTTTTTTCTGCTGCTGCTGTTGACTTTGGTCACATGGGCGGGTAGCACTGGTAAGGTAAACATTATGACCCACAGGTATCCGGCAAGTTCGCAATTGACTGGACAACACTAGACAGGCATAAGTTGGTTAAACGTTGTCCGGTCAACGACGAACTAGGCGACGGGGTGATGGCTATAGCTAGCCAGCATGCATCACCCCGTGATTTTACGGATACGCGTCAGAGGGTGGGGTCATTAGTTAGATATTGACTATGGTCAACAATTTGTTTGTGGTCAACAAACAAATGGATACAAATGGATACATTGTAGCAATTGCCGTTGGCAATTTTGGGTGGTACCTTACCAGTGTTACTTCGGCCTGCTTGCCTTAAGAATTATGATTGGTCAATTACCAATAGAAATTTATAATTCGGACTAGGGCATGAATCAATAAATGTGGTCCAATGCCGTTATCCACTTTCATTGGTGTCTGAGTCCTTTATTGGGGGGTGCGCCTGCAAAGCTTTTGGTAGTTACAAATTATGTCATCAGAAATATTGGCTGTATATATTTATGGAACTGAACAGTGACACCTGCTTCCAAATGAGTATTTGTGCTCATCCATTGGCATTTTATCCCCTCTTTCAGACTCTCAGATGTGAACCTACCTTTGTGTGTAGGTTCTTTCCACTTTCCCTGATTTATGCACTGTCCCTTTCTTCAGTCCTAGACATCAGGCTACTTTGGTTCTTGTCAGAAACAAGACTACTGTACAACTTAGTATATTTACTTTGCTGCTTGAAATAAGTTATTGTGTCTCCATCCCCCCTACCCCCCCCCACACACACAACTCTTCTGTAGATTTTATTGCTGATATTTTCTCAGCATGGGCCCTTATGGACAGGAAACAATGATATAACTCATCCCCAAACTATCCCAGTACTGAACTATTGTCAGAAGGTTCAAATATTTTAACTTGATATCAGCTTACACTTGATTTTCAAGAGTATAAGAGTTTCTGTATTTTATAATGAACTCAACTCTGTGTAGGATTTCAATACTATTTGCTAGACAACATGCAAAAATATGAGAATGCAATATGAGTTTTTTGTAAAAAACAGATTCATGATTTGAAGTCATAGTGTGAGCAATGCTTGTCCCAACTTCAATGATGTTGTTGACAGGAGGGTATCCTGGCAATAATTTCATGGGTTCCTGGTTGGAAGTTTAACAAAAAAACAAAAAAAAAACCCACCAATATTTGTAATAACTGAGTAACCAACAGAAACAGTAATGCAGTAGTTAGCTTCCTTTGGGACCTTCCTGTGATTTCTGTGTGCAAAACCCTCAGGTAATATCCTTTCAAGTGGTTCCCATGTTAAGGCTACAAAGAACCTTGCATGTCTTGGTGTTGCCCTTCCTGGTGCTGTAAATGGACTTCTCTGACATCCATCCTTTATAATCTTCCTCTTTTCTTCTTCTTCCAGATATTGGCTATCATCTTGGTGATGGTCTTCCTGTTCTTAACATATCAGAACAGTTCTTTGGAGGACATTCCACACCAGTCTCTCAGTTTCTTCAGCCACAAAGTCAATCTATGTCCCAGGCCTCTCTTCCTAGGCATCTTTCCTTGCATAGCGAGTTGGAGTATTCTGTGCATTCCTCATGACATGCACAAGGTATTGGAACTTTCTTTGCTTAATGGTCTTAAACAGTTATTGCTCTTTATCCATCTTTCTCTCACTGGATTTAATTGTGAGGAAGATCTGTTACTTACTAGTAGATCGTGTGTGTGTGTGTGTGTGTGTGTGTGAGAGAGAGAGAGAGAGAGAGAGGGAAGGATGGTCGGAATTGCAGCCCAACAGCATCTGAAGGGCCATATATTCCTTATCTATATTATTTCTATATTATTTCACCTTATTTTATAACCCTTGCTTGCTTTTTACTCTGTTTATGTAAGAGGCACTCATTTATAAGCAGACATCCATTTTGGTAATTGGTGACCCACAAAGAAGGGCATTGATTTTGATTAGCCAAGATCCAAACATCTCAGTTTGGACTATAAGTCAGCAATTAAAAACACTTCGATAATGTGAAGAGCTGAGTTCAGCAACAAGTGTGCAGGCCAGCTACAGATATCATTCATATCAAGTTTTATACTTGATAAGCCAAGAATACATAGCAATGAATGACTATATATATGTTTGGATAAATATGAAGGAAGAGATACCACAAGAGAAAAGAGACTTGCTCAGAGAGATAAGTTGGCATCAAATGATTTGGAATATAAGATCTAAGAAGAAAGGTAAAAGGAACTGGGCAGCTTTAGCCTGTACAGATGGCTGCATGGATGAAATATTTCTAAGATGAAATGATGGAAAACACTAATGATGTTTTTCAGGTCACCGGATGTAAAGTTAAAGTTAATGCAGAATTTTCCTCAACATTTCTTACTCATCTTGTGTTTTCTTCCTCCCATAGAAATAGTAGTTGGTTCCATGAATCATGGAACACTATCCACTAAACATCAATGTTCTATCTGCCCTCAGTTTTGCTCTTGGTGAATCTTTCAATTTCTTTGCTTAATTTTTGTCCTTTGAGAAATTTAAAATTATCTCCTATTTAAATATCTAATATTTTAATTCTTCAAAAACTGACTTAAATTACTTTCTTCCTCTTAATACCAAGACAATTCAACAGGCATAGTTATTTTAGTATAGACAGGAATGTTTGTGTTTTAGTCTGTCATCTAAGTGATGAAGTGGAGAACTCAATGGTTAAAAACAAGTACAGTACAATATTAGCTTGCTAACAGGATTTAATAGAAAAAAATGAGCCCTAGATATTTAAGGGTTAAGAACAGAAATATTTGGATGTAAATGGACAAATCTGTCAGTTTGCTGTCTCCCACTTTAAAAAAGGTTTTTAAAAATCAAAGTCAAACAAATATATGAATTCCTATCAAAAAATGAAATAAAATAGAATTTACCCCTATTCCATGTTTTTCTATTCCACAGAATGCAAGCGCGGCGCCAAAATGGCCGCCGCGCACTTTGCGGGCCCCCCCCACAGGACAGAAGATCCGGGTAGTTAGGGGCGTGGCCAGCTCCCTTATAAAAGGGGTGGCCACGAGGCAGCCGAGCTGCCATTTTGCCTCAGCGACGGAGCGGAGAAGTTTTTTCTCCCTGCGCCTCCGTCGCTCGTTGGTATTGCCGGGAAGCCTTTTGGGTCGTTTTTGCTTAGTTAGCTTCCCTTTTTGCTCGAGATGCCTTCCAAAAAGAAGGCTGCTGCGAATTCAGCTCGGGCTGTTAGGAGGCGCAACCCAGGTCGGAGGACCGTGGTGCCGCCTCCTCAACAGCCACCTTTGCCATCCCCGGCCGGGGCTAGTGGCTTGGGGTCTATCGCTCCTTGGCCCGTTCAGAGTGCGGGCGCGGAGGGCGCTCCGGCCCGTGGCCCGCGAGCGGTGGACACCGCTCCTCCTTCCGCCCAACCCGTAGGGCCGACTACTTCTGGGCCGCAGCCTCTCCCGGGGCCCTCTAGCCTCGGGGGGTGGCCCGGTGCCCTGCCTTGGCAGGTTTCCTCACCAGCCCTACCGGGCTTTGGCCCTGGCCAATGGCCATATCTGGGCCAGGGGGTGCAGGGAACTGTACCCATAGGGTCAGGTGGGCCGGCCGGCTCTTTTCCCATGGTTACTGTAGACACCTTATTGGCCCGTATTGCGGCCTTAGAGGAGTCTTTGGCTCGTGCCAGTCAGGCAGGTGCCCCTTTCGGGGTACCTTTGGAGGCGCTATCGGCGGCAGGACAACGGCCGGCGGGGAGGGTTGAGCTGCTGCAGGCGGGTGGCGCGGCTCCGGCCACTGCCTCGCAGCTCCCCAGCCAGCAACCTGGCGCGGGTCAAGCCCCGGTGATGAGCTCTACATCGGTCGTGAGCTCCGACGCCCCCAGTGGGCCGGAACCCCCGTTGGGGGCGGCCCGCGGGGGTGCAGCATGTGAGTATATGGTGCAAACGAGTACATCCACACACATTCCCAATATAGGGGGGACCTTTCAGTGGCCTTGGCCTCGCGCGGGTGGTGCAGGGGCTACACCGCTGGCGACCCACCCGGCGACAAATACTGCCACCATGCCCGCTGGGGTGGGCATTGGTTCTTACACTGCTGGGAACGTCCTTGGGGTGGCAGGGTTAACTCATGCCCCTTTGGGTAGGCCAGCTATCCCCTTTTCGGCTTTGCCGACTGCAGGGTATTCCCTGCCATTGGGTGATCACTTGGCACAGGCTACCAGGGAAAAGATATGGCGAGGGGAGTATGTGGATATCTTCTCACTCCTGAACAGAGAGCCCACTAAGGAAGAAAGGGAGGGTTAGGATGAGAAGGACAAGGAGCAGGCACGCCGCCGTAAGCCGCCGCGTACCTGGGCTAACTGGCTCCCCGCTTATTTGATATACATGGCGGTGTATTTGAGGGCGCGGCCGGATATAGCTATTCCCATGGTCCAATATTTGGACAACATATACAGGGCAATGGTAGATTTCCCGGGCCCCTCATGGCTAGCATATGATGAGGAATTCCGTATGAGGATTCCCCTGCACCCCGAGATGAGATGGGATGAGCCGTGCCAGAGATTGTGGCTCTTGTATATGACACCCACACGTCCTGCCCCGGGGGATAGATACCATTGTGGACATGCGGTCCAGCGAGCAGCTCCAGCGCAGGTTACCCGCCAAATGGCGGGGCAGGGGGTTCCAGCCCGCCTGCTGTGCTGGACTTTCTCGTCCAATGGTTCCTGCAGTCGGAAGAACTGCAGATATAAGCACGAGTGTCCCACATGTTCTGGTCCCCATGCAGCCTCTGCTTGTCCCAAGCCTGGGGGGGGGGCGAGGCAGAGGGAGGGGTGGACAGTGGGCTGGCAAGCCTGCCACGGATGGAACTAGTCCTCCGAAAGGCCCCCTCCCCAATTAAGGTGGACATGCTGGAGCGCTGGCTCGCATCGTACCCAAGGGGAGAGGACAGGGAGTACCTTATCCAAGGTTTTAAGCAGGGATTTCGTATCCCTTTTATGGGTGATAGAGCCCCTCAGGATGCTCCCAACCTTTTATCCCTCAGAGGAAGGGAGGAGGTAGCCGAGGCCAGCATTAAAAAGGAGTTAGACGCGGGCAGGGTCGCCGGACCTTTTCCCGTACCCCCTTTTCCCAACCTGAAGGTTTCACCATTGGGTTTGGTTCCTAAGAAGTCCCTAGGTGAGTTTCGCCTCATTCATCATTTGTCCTACCCAGCCGGCCGATCGGTCAACGATGCGATACCTGATGACCTTTGTTCGGTCAGGTATACATCGTTCGACCATGCGATGCGCATGGTGCGCTCTTGTGGCCCGGGTGCCTTGCTGGCCAAGTGCGACATTAAGTCAGCTTTTCGCCTCTTGCCGGTGCACCCGGGCGACTTTGAATTGCTGGGTTTTAAATTTAAAGGGGAGTATTATTTTGATAAGGCCATGCCTTTTGGCTGTTCCATATCATGCTCGGCTTTCGAGCGTTTTAGTACCTTCCTAGAGTGGGCTTTTGTCCGCAGGTCAGGGTCCCGGTCTGTAGCCCATTACCTGGATGACTTTTTATTCGGGGGTGAACGGGGCTGGGACACGTGTGCACGTCTCCTCAATACATTTCAGACGCTAATGCAGGAACTGGGTGTCCCTTTAGCGCCCGAAAAGACCGAGGGCCCGTCGACCAAACTAGTATTCCTGGGGGTTGAGATTGATACAGTAGTACAGGCTTCTAGGTTACCGGGTGATAAGGTGTCCAGGATAGTGACCCTTATCTCGGAATTGCTGGCCAAGCGTAAGGCGTCCCTGAGGGAACTGCAGGTGCTGCATGGGCACCTCAATTTTGCCTGCAGGGTGGTCGCACCGGGCAGGGCTTTTGCCCGGCGCTTATGCGACGCCATGGCAGGGTTATCCAGGCCCCACCACAGAGTCAGGCTTACCCGGGGTATCAGGGCAGACATGTTTGTCTGGTTGCAATTCCTGAGGGAGTTTAATGGGGTCTCATTTTGGAGGTCTGACCTCCTGGCATCCCCCAATTTCCAGATCCAGTCTGATGCCTCAGGATCCCTGGGTTATGGGATGTACTTCAATGGGAAGTGGGCCTATGGTGGGTGGCCACCGGCATGGGCAGGCACAGGTCGCCTGCGGGATCTCACATACCTGGAATTTTTTCCCATTCTGGGGGCTTTGATGCTATGGGGCGAACAGTGGGCTAATTCGGTGGTGCATCTCTGGTGCGACAATGCTGCCGTGGTGCACATTGTCAATGCACAGACTTCTAAATCGCCCAGGGTCATGGACCTAGTGCGCCATTTTGTGCTGCGCTGCCTGCGCCTCAACGTCTTGTTCAGGGCCAGGCATGTCCCAGGGGTTAATAACGATATTGCTGACGCTTTGTCCCGCCTGCAGATCTCCCGGTTCCGCGCCTTGGCCCCGGATGCGGAGGAATTTCCCTCGCCACTCCCGGACGAGATGTGGACTATTGGCAAGGAGAGGTGAACCGGGCGATTGGCCTGTCACTGGCGCCACGCACGCGTAAGGCGTATCAACAAGCGTTCAATTTGTATAGGGCTTTTGCTACTCGATTTCAATGGCCAGAGACCTGGCCCATCCCGGTGGACCATGTTCTGCGGTTCATGGTTCACCTGCATGCACAGGGCCTTGCACCTCGCACCATAGCATCCAAGCTCTCGGCGTTGGCTTTTATGGCCAAAGTAGGGGGTCATGTGGATACCACCTCTGACTTCCGTGTGAGACACGTTTTGGAGGGGTGGGTGCGCGAGCGCGGGCGTTGCCCGGATGACCGGCACCCTATTTCCCCAGGGGTTCTTACCCAGTTGGCCCGGGGCTGGCCAGGCCTCTGTTTTGATCATTATGAGGCAGCCCTTTTTCATGCAGCCACAACGGTGGCATTTTTTGGAGCGCTCCGCATCAGCGAACTCGTGATGCTGTCTAAGGCGGATGCAAGTGGTAGGGCACTGGAACTCGGAGATGTATATGTTGCCAAAGACTGGGCCCAGTTGAGGATTCGCTCCTCCAAAACAGATCAGCATGGCGTAGGCAGTGGAGTAAGACTGCTACGGTGTTCTTTGGCAGACATCTGTCCGGTTGGTGCCCTACAGGAATACCTGGCACTGCGTGGCTGGCACCATGGCCCGTTTTTCTGTCACCAAGATGGGTCTCCCCTTACTAAATTTCAGTTTTGGAAGGTGACAGCCAGAGCCCTCACCAGGGTGGGACTACCAGGTGCACGTTATGGCACACATTCGTTCCGTATTGGCGCAGCCTCTACAGCAGCTGCTTTTGGGTACTCTGGGGCTGACATACGCAGCATGGGGAGGTGGGGCTCACAATGTTTTCAGTTTTATGTGCGCCCACTCCCGCCATGAGTACCACTCCAGTCACCTTACCTTCTTTTTTCTCAATTTTCTTACAGACCCAGGGTGTCGTATTACACCGGTGACAGTATGGCTGGTGGGCCACAGCTATGTGCTCAGGGCAGCGCGTTACGCTGCGGCGACAGAGTGGGGACCCCGACTGGGACTGGGTGACCACGCCAGTCTCTCATGGCACGGTAAGCCTGGGATGTTATGGCGGGAGCTGCGGCCTTTCCTTTTTTCTGGCCTGGGGGCTGACCCGCCTGACATTCTAATCATCCACTTGGGGGGCAATGATTTGGGCCAGGTCACCGGCTTATCGCTCAAGCATGCGATTTGCGAGGACCTCGCCTATTTGCATTATGTCTGGCCCGCCACAGCCCTGGTTTGGTCGGACATTGTTCCGCGCCACTCTTACAGAGGGGGCGTTAACCTCCTGGCCCTTGACCGAGCTAGGCGCGCGGTCAATAAGGCAGTGGCGCGGTTTCTCACCACCAGGGCTTGGGGACGGGTTAGTCATCACCCCGATATTAGTCTACAAAATTGTGACTTGTATGCAGGGGATGGGGTCCATCTGTCGCGAGGAGGTATGGACCTCCTGTTGGGTGACTGGCGAGCAGGCCTGTTGACCGAGCTGACGGTCTGGGGGGGGGGGGGGCGTCAGGTCTTCTGTGAAGCCCCTCCGTGTGGCGGGTAGCACTGGTAAGGTAAACAGTATGACCCACAAGTATCCGGCAGGTTCGCAATTGACTGGACAACACTAGACAGGAATAAAGTAGTTAAACGTTGTCCGGTCAACGACGAACCAGGCGATGGGGTGATGATGATTGCTAACCAGCATGCATCACCCCTGTGATTTCACGGATACGCGTCAGAGGGTGGGGTCATGAGTTAGTTATTGACTACGGTCAACAATTTGTTTGTTGTTGACAAACAAATTGATACAAATTGATACATTGTAACCAATTGCCGTTGGCAATTTTGGGGTGGTACCTTACCAGTGTTACTTCGGCCTGCTTGCCTTAGGAATTATGATTGGTCGTTTTACCAATACAAATTTATAATTCGGACTAGGGCATTGAATCAATAAATGTGGCCCTTTGCTGTTATCCACTTTCAATGTTGTCTGTGTCCGTTATTGGGGGGGTGCGCCTGCAAAGGATTTGATTCTTTATTAGTCAATTAGTCAGCTGACCATATTAAGTTAAAATGTAATAAATTGGATTACATATTAGAAAATAGAAAGGAAAATAATGAACATTTTGCATTCCTTCCAGACCTTCAGTCACATCCAACACAGTAGAACTAGAACCAGGATCTAGTTCATAGCCCTATATGGTAGTGGGCCATGATACCTAAGAGACTGCAACACCCTAAGGATGTCCATCCAACCAGAGCGGACCGGAGGGACTCTCTAATTGTACCATCAGCTAGAGGGGCTTGCCTCTCTAGCACAAGGAGGAGGGCCTTCTCCGTGTCCGCACCAGCTCTCTGGAACCTCCTGGCAACAGAGTTACGGCTCCAGACGGAATTGCTGCCCTTCAGAAAAGAACTAAAAACCTGGCTGGAGGGCCAAATATGGGGTGCAGGTGGAAGGGTGACCCCCGTTGAGTGGTTGGTGTAGAGTATAACTCCTTCCCATTCGGTCCCTTCAGCCCCGGCACCCCTTTTTTAGGGGTTGGGTAGTTTAGATTAGTTTTTAATTATGCTGTTTTATCTTGTGATTGTGAATCGCCCTGAGTCGGCCTAGAAAGAGTGGGCGGTGTAAAAATCGAACAATTTAAAAAAATAGTTTCCCAAAGTACCCAGACTTAGTGCATTACTTTTTCTATGTGTGTGTATCTCTACATGAATGTAAGTGTATGCATATAGTGTATTCATATAACCTCTCACCACCCACAAATAGCAGTTTGTTTTATTTGTATAAACTCCCTGCTCCTAGCTCTTCCTTTCAGCCATGAACAATTCAAGTGTAGCACTCAAGGCTGTAGCAGAATAAATGGTGGCCTTTTAAAATGATATTCATGTTGCATTAATGTGCTTTGAAAACTAAAGGAAGGATTGTTTCTAAAACACATGCTGGAAACTGGGAAGGAATGTACCAAAAGCCCTGAAGCAATCCTGAGGCAATAGAGAGTGCAAGGGGAATTTGAAAGCAGCAAGGAGAGAGGAGGACCCTTCTCTCTCTTTCTTCCTCTGCATAACATTTTCTTGATGCTAAGTAATGAATTCATGCATCAGTCTTAAGTATTTTAATGTCTGTTCACATGACATATATCTACTGTTGATGTTATCGAATTCTCCTTATAAATATTTGAATAAATGCTGCATCCCTTTTTAGTCATCTACTTACAATTCACTTTGTTTTGAAATGGAACTGTCTAGCCACCATGTCATTATTAATAATATGTAAATGATGCAACAATAATCTCAGCAGGAAAAACTTCTCTTATACAGATGGTGCATGTAACTTGCACGTAAACATACACACATACAGTTAAACAAACCACTGATTGTTGCTGTGGAAGGAAAACCAGTCAAATTTGGGAACAGAGTGCAACAGTATACTATTTAGTCAGTCTTATATATTGAAATAAATAGGGAACCTAATCCAGAAGGTGCTTTTTAAAGATGTGTAGTATAAAAGCATGAGCAAAATGGGATTGCTGTTTCCTGAGCATAGTCCATAGATTTTGTTTCTTTGTACACGTTGACCACCTAATGCATTACCCTTCAGAAATAAAGAACGTATTTTTTCTCATTGACATCCATCCATGAACAAAGAAGCTGATACCACTACTGCTAAACGTCTTTAAGAATGGACAAGTTTAAAAGTATTAATAGTAATTTCTTTAATTCATTGGCATACACAGGGGACATTTTTACATATGCAGGAGGGATTTTATTTTGAGAACAATCCTGTGAGGTTGGCTATCTTGAGAATCAGTTACAACGTTAAGGTCAGTAAACCACATAGTCAAATTGTCCTCATATAGTGCAGAAAATCCTGTGCAAGCAGGTGTAACAAAAATGTGTGCCCTGGGAGCTAAACCCGGGAACAAAGACATTTGCAATTTAATTATAGAACCAGTCATGCTGATGCAGAATATGCTAACAGACATTCTTCATTGATAGCACTTCTTCCTTGGAGTTATTGTAGCTACCAGAGATGTGACACCAAGTTCTACCCCAATAGCTGTGAAACAAGTTTTTGTCCAATATTTCTAGTGCCTCCAAAGGTATAACATTGGTTCTCTTCCTGTCAAGCTTAATTATCTGGTTTGGGAGGGGAAAAACCTGATTAGGACCAGTACTGGCTTACTGGCCTTCTGGCTGGTGGAACCCTCCCTTACGGACACCTCACACAATGGAAAACCCGTAACATGAGAAGAAACCCATTGAAAATTATGCCCCTTCTTACAATAAAATATGGTGATACAGACCAGATTTCTCCAGGGTGCATAGTTTCTGGAGTTGGCTTGTTCCATCCCTGGAACCAGGAAGTCCAAAAATGCCCTTGCTGCCAAGTGGTAGATCCAAGTGCAGGGACTTTGGGCGAAAAGCAGAGTGGGCTGCAGAGGATGGTGGACGTCAGGGGTGCCTGGTGTGCAGTGGGCCATGGGGTCGCAAAGTGTCAGACTAGACTATGTGACTGAAAAACAACAACAATGTGGGAAAAGCTCCAGCAGTTAAAGATGCCTACTAGCTTTTTTATACTCTCATGACTACTTACTTGATTACTAGTTTGGTTCCATTTAGATGGTTTTTTTGGAAGCATAGTGGAATGAAGAAATGGCCCCAACATGGTTGCCACTGCACATCTCCAGCTCTCCAAATTAGTAATTGCATTTAATTTACTCTCTTCTAAACCTCCAGCAGAGAAATTAAAGCAGAGGATTGATTTGTTTGTGTGTTTTGTTTGTTTTAGTCTGAAGGAAGCAGTTTTCCTAGAGATGAGAGAAAGGTGTCTTTAAAAATAAGTTAGAATGCAAATCCTAATAAGACTCCTTTTCTCTCAGCAACAAATAGAAAACAGTTGACACCTGCTACATATAGAGGAAAATCTTGAATTCTGAAAGAAGAAAAAACAGAGTAACGTTAATGCAATCATGTCAGTGTTGATATGACCACCTCCAGATGTCAGACCTCTTCACATATGATACTGGTGATACTTGTCTCTTTGCCCTCTTAAAAAGACTCAGACCTTCTTTCATCATTATAACATCAGAATTAATAATGTCATAGGAACTTAAGAACATAAGAACAGCCTTGCTGGAACAGGCCACAGCCCATCCAGTCCAGCATTCTGTCTCACACAGTGGCTCACCTTTTCCTTCAGGGTATTCCCAAGGAGATGCCTTCACCTGCTTAGGATTCCCTGGAAATGGCATTGAGAGATATCCTGCCTATCTCTCCAACCCGGAGGTTGTCCTTAAGTATCCATAATTATAGCCATTGATACCTTTATCCTCCATGAACTTGTCTAATCCTTTCTTAAAGCTGTCAAGACTGACAGCTGTCACCACTTTTTCTGGCAGGGAGTTCCATAGACCAGTAATCCTCTGGGTGAAAAAGTACTTTCTCTTATTTGTTTGAGAACTAGTGCCCAAAAGTTTCATGGAGTGTCCCCTAGTTCTAGTGTTATGCGATAGGGGAAACAGTTTTTCCTTATCTACTTTGTCCACACCGTGCATGATTTTATAAACTTCAATTAGGGTCACCTCTTAGACGCCGTTGTTCAAGAGTGAAAAGGCCCAACCGTTGCAGCCTCAGATGGTAAGGAAGGTGTTCCAGTCCCCTAATCATTTTGGTTGCCCTCCTCTGCACTTTTTCCAACTCCATAATATCCTTCTGGAGGTATGACGACAAGAACTGTACACAGTATTCCAGATGGGGCCTCACCATAGATTTATAAAGAAGCAAAATGACACTTGCTGACTTATTTTCTATACCCTTCCTAATGATCCCTAGCATTGAGTTTGCTTTTTCACTGCTGAGGCACACTGGGTTGACACCTTCATTGAGGTGTCCACAAGGACACCAAGGTCCCTTTCCTGGTTTGTCGCAGAGAGTTCAGAACCCATCAGTTTATAAATGTAATTGGTTTTTTTTTGCCCCAACATGCATCACTCTGCACTTACTAATGTTGAAGCTCATTTGCCACTGCTTTGCCCACTCCCCCAGTGTCAAGAGATCCCTCTGGAGCTCCTCCTCACAATCTCTCACAGTTTTCTCTACCCTGTATAATTTAGTGTCGTCAGCAAATTTGGCTACCTTCCTTTTTACTCCTACCTCTAGATCATTTATGAAGAGGTTGAAAAGCAGGGGTCCCAGTACTGAACCTTGGGGGACCCCACTCTTTACTTCCCTCCACTTGGAGAAGTGTCCATTTAGTGCTACCCTCTGTTTCCTGTCCCTTAGCCAGTTGCTGATCCAGGAGAAGACCTGTCCCTTTATTCCATGACTGGTAAGTTTATTCAAGAGCCTTTGGTGCGGGACCTTGTCGAAAGCCTTCTGAAAGTCCAGAGAAACAATGTCAACTGGATCCCCCTTATCCACATGCTTGTTGACACTCTCAAAAAATTCCAACAGATTAGTGAGGCATGATTTGCCCTTGCAAATGCCATGTTGGCTCTCCTTTAGCAGTGCCTTCTCTTCTATGTGCCTATTAATTCTATCTTTTAGGATGGTTTCCATCACTTTACCTGGGACACATGTCAAACTGACAGGTCGGTAATTTCCTGGATCACCCCTGGATCCTTTTTTGAAAATTGGTGTTACATTTGCTACCTTCCAGTCATCAGGCACAAAGCCTGATTTGAGGGAAATATATATTTTGGCTAGGAGATCAGCAATTTCATCTTTAAGTTACCTGAGAACTCGTGGATGGATGCCATCTGGTCCTGGTGATTTGTTAGTGTTTAGTTTAACAAGACATGCAAGGACCTCCTCCCTGGTTATTTCTATCTGGCTTAATTCTTTGGTTTCCCTCCCTATGAAGATAGGCTCTGTTTTGGGCATGTGGTCTCTGTCTTCTTCAGTGAATACTGAAGCAAAGAATTCATTGAGTCTCTCTGCAATCTCTGTTTCCTCTTTAATAACCCCTTGCCTTCCATTGTCATCTAATGATCCAATGGCCCTCCTAGTTGGGTTAATTGTCGTAAACTCCTATCAGTAACCCAACCCTAGTTGGGTTAATTGTCGTAAACTCCGTAAACTTAATTGTTGTAAACTCCTATCAGTAAAGTTTTCCAAGCTGCATTATTCAAAGGTCATGTAACATATTAACCAACCAGTGATGTACTGAGGCCAGTTCTGAATGGTTCGTGCGAACCAGTAGCAGAAATTCACCCAGTGGTGGAGGAGAGCGGGAGAGCGGCAGAGGAGAGCGGGCCTTCAGAGGAGGTGGCAGCGGTTTTACTGGTTCTTGTATATTTAGATTTCCTGAAGAAGGAGCAGAAAGTTCGGAAAAGTCGAATTAACTAGTATCAATTTTGAAACATTTGCAACAGCTGTCTTTAGTGAACAATCTGATTTGGCTAAGTTAGTTAACCCGCAGTAGTATAATTTTTGTTAAACGCATCAAGAGAAGATATAAATACAGCCTTGTCATAGAAGCATTTCATTTAACCCATAGTGGAATTATTTTTGTTGATCTTTGAAATATACAAGAACCAGTAAAAGAATTTAAAAACTTATATTTCAAAAAACAGGACTCTTATATTATTCTTCATCTCAAATGGTTCAATACTCTCCATTGCATACACCGTTTCACCCTAATTCTTGCTTGTTGGGCTCTAGCCATGCCTGCCACATGGTCATGAAAATGTCTGCAAACTGATGGCACTGGCTCTTTGGGTGTAAATGGAGATGAGCACTGCAAACTTGGGTGTAAATGGAGATGAGCACAGGGCCAAACTTCACAGCAAATTTGAATGCCAATCAGGGATTTGCTGTTATTAGGTAAAAGTAAAGCTTGCCCTTGCTTGAAAGCCAGTCGTATCCAAATCTAGGATTCAGTGCTCATCTCTTTTTCAAAGCTGAAGAGTCAGTGCTGTTTTATGTGGTCATGTGGCAGGCATGACTAGACACCAGAGTGCACGGTTTACCTTCTCACCAAAGTGGTTCCTTATTTATCTACTAGCAATTTGTTGCTTTCGAACTGCTAGGTTGGCAGGAGCTGGGACAAAGACGGGAGCTCATTTCGTCCTGCAGTACTTGAGAAATCGAACTGCTGACCTCCCGCCTTCCAGTCAGCATTGATTAACAAAATCAAACATTGACTCCATAGTTATTATTCAAAGTTTTTTCTCTCATGCTAAGGGCAGAGGTTTCTAAAGTAAACTTGGCATATCTTCCTGAAAAGTCAATGAGCATTTACCTCACCACCTCTCCCTCTCTCGGTAGCCTTGGCCAACACGGGGGGGGGGAGGGGTGTGATTGTGTGTTTGTCAGTCAGTTTTTCGAAGGAACCAGTGGCGGAGACACTATGGGGTGAGTGCAGAGTGGGTCGCTCTCTGTGCACACACGTGTGTCTGTCTCCCTCTGTATCCCCGATTCCCCCCTCCCCTGGGGCCACCAGTTCAATCCCTACTTCCTTCCACTTCCTCGTCCTCCTCCTCTTCCTCGCAGGCAATTGGAAAAAGGAGGAGGAGGAAGCCCCGAGAGGCTGAAAGGGAGACTTTGCATCTTTTTTCACTCAGACAGAAGGAGGCCGGAGCTAGGCAATAACACACTACACCTTGGGCAAATCTAGTTTGAGGGTGGTTACGGTCCTGGCTAGGAGGGAAAGATACCCTCCCCCCCCTCCTGGTCATCACTTTTGACTTGGCGACCCATGGCAAGAGGGGTGAAGATCAAGGAGAAAAAGAAGTCAATCAAGGGTGAGGTGGATTGAGCCCATCAAGGAAGCCATGGCCGCGGGAACAAAGGGCTGGTCAGGACATAAGAGGGGATTTGAAGAATATGTCCCTTCCATAGCCCAGAATACAAATTCTTTCTCCCTTCCTGGACCTGGGCTGGAAAGATTTGGGTTACTTTACTTCCCAGTGGCAGGGAGTAATTTACATCTCTCTCCCTGCCTGAAATGGAGAACGAAAACCGAGAGCCATGGTGTGAATGGTGGATATCCTATTTACTTCATCCATTGCTCTGAATTTAACAACTGGAAGGTTGTCTGATCAGCAGTTCGAAACCTGCATGCTACATAATTGAGTGAGCTTCTGTCTCACTCCATCGCAGTGCCCAGGCACGCACACACACACACACACACACACACACACCCCTCAGGCAAACCCTTTCCCTCTCCCAAATGCCTTTCCGTGCGCAGCAAGCCGCAAACACAGGAGGCGGTCCTCCTCTGTGAGGAGGGTGAGGGATGGATGTGCTCACAAAGGCACAGACAGATTTCTTTTTTCTGGCATGGGTCAGTGAAGTGTCTTCTTCTGGCGCATTGGTGCAGCATTCGCCCCTTGTCACCAGCCAGTCACCGACCCACACACTCTCTCTCGCTCTCCGAGTCCTGGTCCTCTCTGAGTCCTGCTGCTGGCTGCCGCTCTACTCTCTCATCAGGAGGAGGCGTGCCTTTCCCCCTGCTCAATGCTTCTCATTGAGACCGAGGCTGTGCATCAGTTTAAATTTTGCACGCACACGCTTTCCCACACATGCGCTATTACGCTCCGGTCTCTGAGTCTCTCCCAATCCCAAATCCTGTGATGCTTTGCTCTGGAGGCTTGCCTGCATGGAGCTCTGGGGGGGAGGCTGGTTGTGCGCGCAGCCAGTCACTACCCCAGAGCTCCATGCAGGCAAAAATATGGGATAATACGGGGTGAATAAAAATTGGGAGATCAGCGGGAAGTTGGACTAAATTATGGGAATATCCCGGCCATTACGGGAAACTTGACAGGTCTGTTGAATATTACCATACCAAGGACAACATATTACCAACTCAAGCACACTACTACATAGTGTACATGTGCCAGCTGTCACTCTGCCTTGGTAATATCTTTTGTGCATTGAAAATACACCCCCCCCCCCATGCACTGACTATTAATCAAAATACATGAAACATTATTCTTAAAAACATTTTTCAATGGGGATTTCATTCACCTACAAATACATTTTACCCACTTTTAGAAAAGAAAGCAGTGTATCATGGTAAATCTGAGACTTGAAATAGAACCACAGTACTTTCATTGGACCCAACTGAGAGCCAGTCCAAAGAGATAACAAATTATTTAATGTAATCTTATCACATACTCAAAATCTGAATATTCAGATACATTAAAAATATTCCACATATAGATAACAAGTAAGCTAATAAAACCAAGGAATTTTGTCCTTTATGCATGACATTCTAGATGTACATTTGAACTGACTTTCAAAGGGGTGGTGGTTGTTATTTGGGTTTCATTTTGAAGTTGTTCAGCCCCTGGAGCTTTATTTGTGAGTATGTGTAAGGGGCAGGATTTTCTGTGTGCTTTTAATTATCACTTAGTCATACTATTTTATCAGGCATCTGTTATTATTTCCCAACTTGCTACAGCTGATATCTATACAGCTAACAGTAATAAATAAAAGATTGCAAAAGACAGAGTTTTTAAAAAGAAAATATGATCATTTAAAAATTATCCTTGTAGGTACACCAGACAGGACTGCTAATTATTAAATTTTATTATAGCATCTATCATTTTATTTCTTGAGTTTTAAGTGACAATCTCAAATAAGCTCATCCATCTTATCAAGTTAGGTCATTCTTCTTCCTAGGTACTGACTTCATGAGGTAGGGTTTGAGGGTTGTTGATTTTAATTTATGAACAGGGGAAGAATTAATTACAGCCAGGGGACCTGTTGAGAAAACAAATTTTATGGGGAGCGGGGGGGGGGGCAGAATCCAACTGGGGCAATGACTGCCTCTTGGGAAATGAGACAGAATACAAGAAATATTTAAAGTTGAAATCTTCACCTGTTTTATTTGGGAGTGTACTCTGTTGAATGCACCTTTTTCTGTATAGAATTAACATTGTTCCAATAAGGTAGAATTGATGTTTAGCTTACTGAATTCTATGGCATTTATAAAAAAATGAAGTGAATCTCAGTCCAGTTGATTAAAAAAATAAAGAATGTGCCTTCTGTATTAATTACCTTCTGTATTAATTAGGGCAAAAAGAACAAAGCAACTCACATTAAGCCTGGTTTGAGCATGTCCTCATTTTTTTAAAAAAAGATTTTTGTTTAAAACTATGTTTTCAAATTTAAAAAGATGTAGGGGTCTACATCCTTTAGTATCTTTTTTAACAATTGCAGTACATTTTAGTCACTGATGCAATAATTTTAAAATGCTTTATATTTTCACCTACAATTTCAAAGTATTTATTTCTGTGTACTCTGCAAATGCTCCATTCAATATTCCCACATTTACAACATGTAGAAAACTTTAAAATGTTGCATGTTGTATTCATTACTATTTGTCTCATTCTTATTTCATACTGAAAACTGTTCCATAGTTTCAAATCTCCAATATACTATAACTTAGTGCCATCTCTAGTTATGGTTGAGTTAACATAAGCTAGAAATAAGTAAAGTAAAAAATATTAACACTGGCACGTGGCAGAAGATAAGAATAAAAAAGAAACCATTGTTTAAATATGTAGTCTAAAAATAGGGGTGAGTGGGTGTGATTGATGTTCTCTCAGTTCTGGAAGGCAGACACAGTTGGAATTTCCCCCAGGTATTCTGCAATTAATTTCCATATAAATATTAGCATTTGCCTATTTAGCAGGTAATGGAATCCTATATGAAAAACATTACACATAACGGTGCGTGCATTTTATGACTTACCTTACATTATTGAAAAATAAATGTTCTTTCTATTTGGTGATAGAATAAAGCACTGAAGTAGTAAAGTATATAATATTTCACTTTCTGATTAAATGTAGTAAGTATAGGTCCGACAGTAAAATGTCAACTGTTTGACACTAGCATAGCATTTCACTTATTGCAATAATCTGTGCTTGGGGAGTAAGAGAAAGGCAGGGGTTTGTATGACAGAGAAACACCTTCTGTCTCAGCTATTGCCACTTTTTCATATCTGCACTTTTCCCAAGAGACTGATATTAGTGTTGTCACTAATATCTCACCTAAACAGAGGCACAAGGGAAATCTAGTGATCCTTCCTCAGCAAAACCATCTGAAGATTATAGTTTGAAAAGTTGTGATAAGAATACTCTTATTTAGGGGACGAAAGATGGGGAGCTCTGCAGATCCATGGATTTTCACTTCTATACTCCTATTAAGTGTGAAAACATGT
Organism: Bradypodion pumilum; assembly: GCA_035047305.1. NCBI lineage: Eukaryota > Metazoa > Chordata > Lepidosauria > Squamata > Chamaeleonidae > Bradypodion > Bradypodion pumilum. The sequence goes on along the minus strand of JAWDJD010000003.1, from coordinate 211,532,270 downwards.
AGGATGTAGACTGGTAATGAAATTAGGTAAACTCTTCATCCCTTGATCCCATATCAGTGGCAAGTAACACAGAATTTGCAGTGCTATGATCTATATGAGTACTTACAGTGTTTTTGTGCCTTTTCTTCTTGAGGCTGCTGATTCCAAAAATGATCTAAACACATTCGGCATAACACATTTTTAGTGTCTACACCAGGGGTGCTCAACCTACAGCCCATGAGCCAGATTTGGCCCACAGACCATTCCATCTGGCCCCAAGCCCTTGCACCCACTGCGTCAACCCTTGTCCCCTCCACTTGACTGGGCAGCATGAAGAAGGCTTACAACAGCCGCCCTGCTATGGAGCACTGTTAGGTACATACCAAGCCAAGTGGAGGGGACAAGGATTGAGGTGGTGGCAGCAGAAGTGGCAGATGAACGTGGTTGTCTGCATCTTTCCTGGGGATTGCTCTGGCTGAGAGTGGATTTTCTAGCAGCTGCAGGCAGCCACATGCATCTTTCCTGGGGTCTACTCTGGTTGAGCATGGGCAAGAACAAACAGGACCCCTCATTCACCCATGCTAGGCCGGTAAGCAGGGAAGTGGTCACGGGGGAGGGGGCAGTGGTGTGGGGAGTGTTGGCAGACCACACTGGTGGTCCTGCTAATGCTGCCACTGCTGCCACAGTGATGGGGGAGTGTTGGCAGCAGCTGGACCACCTCAAGCCCCCAGCACTCCCCCTCCTGCCACAACAGTGGCAGGACCATCAGTCTGGCCCACTAACAGTCTGAGGGGGAGTGATCCAGCCCCCAGCTTAAAAAGGTTGAGAACCCCTGGGCTACACAGACCTTCATGCTGAACACATGCAGGTGTACATGACAATATAATATGGAGAAATGACAGGCTTATTAACATGTCTCCTCTGTATCTTCTTTCAAGCTGTTAGCCTGTAATGCTGAAATGGTTTCCATGGAAGATGTGTAGTTACTAGATAGGGAGTTGAGAAAATATTGTTAATTGGAATAGGATTGACCTGAGACACTGAATGATAAGCCCCAAGCAGGAAGATCCTTATTACGGGACGGGAAAATGATACCAAATTGTAGTTTGTGATACAAGGTTAGTAAATGTTTGTTGTCAAGTCAATTATAAATTATGGCAATCCTTTTCAGAGTTTTATATGTAGAGAGTATTAAGAATTGGTATACCATTCCCTTCTTCTGGGGAGATCCTGGACTGTGCAGCTTGTCAAAGATAACACAGGCTGCCCTTCCCGGCATACACAGTAAGGAATCAAATTCCCAACTTCTAGCTCCACAATGAGCTATCCAATCACTTAAAAATGAACTGTGCCAAAACCTTTTCCATGTAATTGTTTTGTTTTTTAGCAGGAAGCCCCTTATCCTGATGCTATGCCTGTCACATTACAATTGAAACCCAAAGAAAGGGAAGCTAAATATTTTCACAGGACTTTTTCAGATCCTGAAGTGCTGCAGCCTAGATGCTACAAGATGATGGAAAGCCTGCACAATAAAATTGAAATTATAATTGCATGCTGTCAAGTTTATTCTGATTTATGACAACTCTACCTAGATTTTTCTTTTAAAAAAAATTGAAAGTACTCAATAGTGGTTGAACATTCCCTTCCTCTTAAGGTGATGTGGGATTCTGTACTTGTCCAAGGCCTAGTAGCAAGCCCAGTGATTAATCAAACTCACAACCTCTGACTCTGCAAATACCTTAAACCACTGGGTGCAAAACAGATATGGCATTGTAGGTCACCTTACAAGATGGGAATAAGGTCAAAAATATAATAAAAATGAAGGCAGAAAAATGGAAGCCACTTTTATGATCAAATAACTCTTCTGGGAAATTGGAGAACAAATTATGACATAACATAAACTTCCATTTTTCCCTGGAGGTTGACTAAATGCTGTTCTCCCTGAAACCTTCTACAGTAAAGTCACAATGTATCCATAGTGACATTGTCAAATCCCTAAAAAGGTTGATCTGAATGTAACTCTTAAGAGTTCTACTCAAAAATAGATACCCTAGATTCTTTCATATTTGACAGTTATTTTTAAAAAAATGATGTGTTCTCCAGAAGTCTTATACCTTTAATGAAATATCAGTATAATTAATTTGGGTACTCAGATACTGTATAAATCTTCCAATGTTATAATAATTCAAGGCAATATCAGCTTGTCTATATTGTAATCCTTATTTATCTGCACTAAAGAAACATAAAAAGAAAAATTATTAAAGAATAACAGGTCCTGCTATCAAAAACATAGGTACATGAAAATTATACTAAAACATTGAAGAGAAATTGGAAACAGAGAATACTTTTTCTTAAAAATTAATAAATCTCAGTTTTAAAATGAAAAATACTTCAAAGAATATCTAGGCTCTTAAAAGTAAAAAGATATGAAGTAAATAATACATAAGAAAAAATGCATGCCAATACTATGGCAAGGGGGAGAACAGAATTATGATGCCCATGAAACCACTTCTGGTAAACCATTGGATAATTTCTCTTGTCCCCTGAAAAAACTGTGTAAAAATACAATGAAATACACACACAACATTTTTTCTTTTCATAAATGATGTGGAGAATTCTGAAAGACCATTTCTGCACTGGTATATTACAAATATTTCCTGTACATATATATGTTTCTAGTTATGTAAATCCTGTGGTCACATTTGCATGCTTCTAGTACATGCAAATGTGAATTAGCAGAAGAAGGGGGCACTTCCTGGGCTTTTCCCTTAGGCAACATGGAAGCTATATTCCTAGGAAGTCACAGTATTTCTGAAGATGTATCCTCCCTAGGAAAATGAGCATCACTGGCCAGGACAGTTTTCATAAGAGGTAAGAATAGGCACAGCAGAGCTGAAAAGGAAAATTCCCAATCTAGTGTGGCTTCTACACACAGCTTAATCCATTTTGTGGCAAATATTTCCTCATCTTCCCCTTCATAGTGGTTTATATTAGATAAGATTATTTTTTCATAAAAATTATGTTTTTATGATTCATAAGAACACAGCTGTAGGTATATGTATATATGTTCTGTCTCACAAATGTTCATTGGAAGTATTATAGGCCTTGGTCTAAATTTTAATAACTACAAGCACCAGAATCTCTTAAGCTGTGAAATTTCTTATGCATAGACAGTTGTAGCCATCTGGAAATAATATTTGATTGGGGAAAAAAGATTAGAGGGAATGACACTTTTTGTAAAATTAGGTTCTAGAAGATGTGTGACAAAACAGGAGAGATCTAACAGGGTCCCAATTAATATAAGGATGTTTGTCACTTCTGTGTGTACAGTTAGCACACACATATACTATATTGCTATGGGCAGCTAGAAATCCAAGTAAAACAACCACAAGTAGATTTCATTCATTCATTCATTCATTCATTCATAAGGAGTTTGTCCAAATATGCACTGTGCCTACATGACTATTTGTACTATTGTTACAAAATTGATTTTATATGATGATTTTAGCTGTGAATAATAAAAAAGAAGAAAAACAAAGGAAACCAAAATGTGATAAAAGTTGCCACACAATCAGATTTTCTCCCTCCCAAACCAGATAATCAAGCTTGACAGGAAGAAAACCAATGTTATATCTTTGGAGGCACTAGAAATATTGGACAAAAACTTGTTTCACAGCTATTGGGGTAGAACTTGGTGTCACATCTCTGGTAGCTACAATAACTCCAAGGAAGAAGTGCTATCAATGAAGAATGTCTGTTAGCATATTCTGCAACAGCATGACTGGTTATATAATTAAATTGCAAATGTCTTTGCAGGCGCACCCCCCCAAAGAAAGACTCAGACACTGGTATATGGATAAAGGCATTGGGCCACTTTTATTGAATAATGCCCTAGTCCGAATTATCACTTTCAATTGGTATCTCATCCAATTGTAATTCTTTAAGGCAAGCAGGCCGCAGTAACACTGGTAAGGTTCCTCCCAAAATTGCCAATGACAATTGGCTACATGTAACTATTTGTATCAATTTGTTTGTAGATACAAACAAATTGTTGACCGGAGTCAATAAACTATCTACTGACCCCACCCTATGACGTGTATCCGTCAAATCACGGGGTGATGCATGCTGAAAAGCTCCTGCCATCACCCCTTGCCTGGTTCGTCATTGACCGGTCAAAGCTATTACACCTGTACCTGTCTAAGTGTTGGCCAGTCAATTGCGAACCTGCCGGATACCTCTGTGTCATAAATCTTTACCTTACCAGTGCTACCCACCACACGGGGAGGCGTCCATGATGACTCACCGCCCCCCCCAAGACCGTCAGCTCAGTCGCCAGGCCTGCTTGCACCACACCCAGAATGAGGTACATACCTCCAGCCGACAGGTGGACCCCTTCTCCTGCCTACCGGCAAAATTTTTTGTAAGCCTATCCTCAGGTGTCCAATGGCTGTCTCCCAGCCATGCTCAGCAAGGGACTGAGCCACAGCCCTGTCCACTGACTGCCGGAACAGTCCGAACCACGGAGATCCACGTCTCCCCTAAATTGGTGTCTCGGCACGATGTTAGACCATAGCGACCGTGTGTAAGCCATACGTGATATAAAACGCCAGGTCACAGCCCCTCGACAGTTTAGTAACAGCAGTGATCCGTATAAGATCGTTGCCGCCGAGGTGCCTATTAAGAACATCGGGCGGTCCAGCATCCCTGATGGACATCAGGAATGGCAACAGTTCCCGCCCCCTTGTGCCGCGCATACCATACCATCGCATACGTGCGGATGCACACAGCCCAAGTTGGGGTCCACTCTCTGTCGCCGCAGCATATACTGCTGCCCAGTGTACATAGCTGTGGCCCACCAGCCCCACTGCCACCAGTGTGTAGAAACACACAGGATCTGTAAAAGAGGAGAAAAGGTTAAGGACGTAACTAGGTACTCGTACAGTGTGGGCACGTACATATAAGAAATTGCGCGTACACACATGTCCGCCTCCGAGTACTCCAAACGTAGCCGCGATCAATGCGACACCTATCCTAAATAAATGGGTGCCAAAACGGGCCCCCACACCGCGAAGTGCGGCACCGGTCACCCTCAGTAACGTTACTTCGGCAAGGGTAGACCCATCCTGGTGGCAGAAAAACAGGCTGGGGCGCGCAGCAGGCACTGTCGAAAATTCATGTAGGGCACCAACCGGACAGATGTCTCCAATAAAACTTCGTAGCAGTCTGACTGCACTGCCTACGCCATGCTGAACAACCTGTGAGGACCGTATCCCCACTTGGGCCCACTCATGTGTGACAGAGACATCGTCGAGTTCCAGTGCCCTACGAGACACATCCGCCTTACACAGATGGTACCAACTCTGGCACCCACTCACTGATGTGGAGCACTCCCAAAAGGCTACCGTGGTAGCTGCGTGACCAAGAGCCACTTCACACCTATCCGAACATAAGTAATGCCAGCCTCGTGCAAGGTGGGTCAGAAACTCTGGGAACTGGGGTGACGCGTGTCCGGGCGGCGGACACGTTCCCGTGTCCACCCCTCCAAAACACGATGCATGAACGCATAGTGATACGCCTTATGCGTGCGAGGTGCCAATGACATGCCCGGTTCACCTCTCCTCGCCAAACGTCCAAATATCGGCCGGGATTGGCGAGTGGAATTCATCTGCTTCCGGAGGAAGGCACGGAACCGGGGGATCTGCAGGCGGGATAAAGCAGCAGCAATGTCGTTATTAATACCTGGAACATGTCTGGCCCAGAACAGCACATTTAGGCGTAGACTTCTCAAAAAGAATAGACAACTAATGTCATGACCCTGGGGGATTTGCATGTCTGGGTGTTGACAATGTGCACCACTGCCGCATTATCACACCAAAAATGGACCACTGAGTAGGCCCACTCATCGCCCCATAGCATCAGTGCTCCCCAAAATGGGAAGAAACTCAACGAAGGTAAGATCGCAGAGGCGATCCGTGCCAAGCCATGGGTGCTGCCACTGGCTGTAAGTCCACCTACCCTCAGAGTAAACCCCCATAAGTCAGGGAGCCAGAGGCATCCGACCGTACTTGAAATCTAGGGCAGACCATCAGGTCTGATCTCCAGGAAGAGACGCCGTTAAAACCCAGGAGTAATTTGAGCCAGACCGGAAGGTCCACCCGTATGCCCCTGATCAGCCGGACCCTGTGTTGACGTTTTAACAGGCCACCCATGGCGTCACACAGGCGCCTGGCCAATGCTCTGCCGGGTGGAACCACCCTGCAGGCAAAATTAAGGTGGCCATGAAGTAACGGCAGGTCACAAGGGAACACTTTATGTTTGGCAATCAATGCCAAAATCGCCGCAGAGATCCGAGCTACCTTATTCATGGGTAACCCTGATGCCCGTGCGACAGAGTCGATTTAGAAATGTGAGCTTAGTAGCTGGGCCCTCGGTCTTTTCAGGCACCAAGGGGACACCCAGTTCTCACCTGAGTGTCTGAAATGTAGTGAGCAGATGCATGCACGTGTCCGAGCCCCGTTCACCCCCGAACCAAAAGTCGTCGAGGTAATGGGCTAGAGACCGAGACCCCGACCTGCGAGCAAATGCCCACTGAATGAAAGTCCCAAATCGTTCGAATGCTGAACATGAATTAACTCAGTCAGAAGGGGTTGGACTTATCTAAGTAAAATTCACCTTGGAACCTAAAAACCCAACAGCTCTAAATCCATTGGGTGCACTGGCAGTAATCTGAAAGCCGAGTGCATATCACACTGTGCCAGGAAAGCACCGGGACTGCATGAGCGAGCCACCCATAGGGGCTGAACCAACTACGAGTACCTGACTGAACAAGGTCATCAGGAATGGCATCCCTAACCGGATAACCCACAGGGTGAGCTAAATGGAGGATTAAATGACATTCACCCCGGTTCTACCTCGGTACTAGCCTCATAGGGAAGACGTTCAACTTAGGAAAGGTGGTTCCAAGAAGGGACCCGCCACTCTCATAGCCCCAACTCCCGTAGCTGTGCACAGTGGAGCAACCTCTTCGTCACCTTTCAAGGTGACCAGATTAGTAGCATCCTGGGACCCCTAACACCCCTGATTGGAATACAAAAGCCCCATTGAACACCCTCCAGCAGGTACCCCGCATCATCCCTTCTTGGATGAGCTGAGTGCCATCGCTCCAGCCTGAGTACACTAACTGGGGAGGGGGGGCTTGGACAAGGCTAGTTCTTTCAGACGGAGCACTGATCGCCCCCTGTGCACCCCTACCTCTGCCCCGTAACCCACCAACCCGCGGGCATGCGGAGGTGGCGTAAGGGCCAGCGCAAAAGGGGACACCAAGTCGGTAATGACACTGGCGCTTAGCACACACGTCGCCAGCTGAGTAGGTCGAACACGGCAGGTGGGCTTCAACCTCCTGCCCGACCAGTTAGCGTGGAGCCTGTGTCTGAGCAGCCCACTGCACAGCATGACCACCATGGTACCTATCACCAGGCGCCATTCACATGGGAGCCATGTACACGAGCACAATTGCTGACAGGGCTCATCCCACCTCCTCTCAGGGTGTAGGGCCACCCTCATCCACATTCCTCATCGTAAGCCAACTGCGATGGGCCCATCAAATCAACCATCGCCCTGTAAATATTAGCAATGGATGGAACCATCGGGATGGCCCAATCAGGCCGGGCCCTGCGGCATACCACCATATATATAAGGTATGCTGACAACCAGTTGGCCCCAGGTGCGCGGTGGCTTACGACGATGGGACAGCTCTTTGTCTCTGTCGTCCTGTCCCTCTCTCTCCTCCTCAGTGGGCTCACAGTTCAATATGGAGAATATCCACATATCCCCCTCCAGACCTTACCCCTCGTGACCTGCGGCAAATGATCACCCAGGGGCAAGGAATAACCAGCCGTCGGCAAAGCCATCGACGGCATGTTCTGTATCAAGGGCATACACAGCAGGACCCTGCGATGCTCGGCACTGCCCCGGGGGCGGACACCCCCGCCCTTAATGAGGGACCATTTAGCACCATGGGATACTGGGATAAGATGGTAACTGATGCCCGCTCGCATCAACTGTACTCCCCCCACCAAATCTTTTCCCTCGTGACATGGGACAAATGATCACCAAGGGGCAATGAATAACGAGCTGTCGGCAAGGCCGTCACCAGCACATTAGGTACACGGGGCATACGCAGCGGAACCTGGACAGCCCCTGCGATGCCCGGCACTGCCCCGGGGGCGGAAACCCCCACCCCCAATGTTGTGCCAGTATGGAACCAAGGGGCACTGGGATAGGCTGGCAACTGATGCCCACTCGCCTCGCCTTGACAAGGCCATGGACACTGAACCCCACCACTGGAAGTGGACTGTGATGTGGGTGCATTAACTTGAACCTGATACTCACTAGGTGCACCCCCGTGAGCCGCCCCCACTGGGGGTTCCGGCCCACGGCGGGTGTCGGAGCTCGTGACCGGAATCGAGCTCTGGGGCCACACCTGACCACTCCCTGGCTGTAGCTCTGGACGAACAGGGAGCTGCAAGACACCGGCAGGTGCAGGCCAGAGCGTCTCAAGCTGCTCAACCCAGCTGGCCGCCTGTTGCAGTGTGCCAGCCATCGAGGTAGCCGGTGGACACGAAGGGCCCCCAGCAGAGAGAGAGGGGGGCCCTCCCATGGGGTTGTGTGCAATACCCAAGGATGCCTCAAGCACAGCTAAACGCGTTAGCAACACATCCACTGCCACAGATCCCACAGTATAAAGTGGGCCGGGTGGGCTGGACGGCCCACTAGGCATTTGACCAGGAACCCCAAAGTGAGAGCCTGGGCCCGAATAGGCCATGCCCAAAACTCCGGGCGCTCCCTTTCCCTCCCGGCCAGACCGGCGGGAGATGAACAGGCACAGCTGGAGGGAGTTTCGGCAGGCAACCTCAAAAGTGGGGCCGACGCTGCCAACGCCAAGGACACCGGGCGCTCCCTTTCCCTCCCGGCCAGACCGGCGGGAGATGAACAGGCACAGCTGGAGGGAGTTTCGGCAGGCAGCCTCAAAAGTGGGGCCGACGCTGCCAACGTCAAGGACACCGGGCGCTCCCTTTCCCTCCCGGCCAGACCGGCGGGAGATGAACAGGCACAGCTGGAGGGAGTTTCGGCAGGCAGCCTCAAAAGTGGGGCCGACGCTGCCAACGCCAAGGACACCGGGCGCTCCCTTTCCCTCCCGGCCAGACCGGCGGGAGATGAACAGGCACAGCTGGAGGGAGTTTCGGCAGGCAGCCTCAAAAGTGGGGCCGACGCTGCCAACGCCAAGGACACCGGGCGCTCCCTTTCCCTCCCGGCCAGACCGGCGGGAGATGAACAGGCACAGCTGGAGGGAGTTTCGGCAGGCAGCCTCAAAAGTGGGGCCGACGCTGCCAACGCCAAGGACACCGGGCGCTCTCTTTCCCTCCCGGCCAGACCGGCGGGAGATGAACAGGCACAGCTGGAGGGAGTTTCGGCAGGCAGCCTCAAATGCGGGGCCAACGCCAAGGACCGCCGCTGTGTTCGGCCCCGGCGGGGGCGAAGAGGCTCGCTGGCCTCACCATCGGCCGGCGTTTTGGGCCCCGCCCCCCGCCCCTCGCCAGGACTCAAAAGGCGAGGGGGCCTGCCGGACGAAACATCACCGCCGCTGTGTTCGGCCCCGGCGGGGGCGAAGAGGCTCGCTGGCCTCGCCATCGGCCGGCGTTTCGGGCCTTGCCCGGCAGTTGAGGGTTCAACACAGTTGTGGAAGAATGCCCCACCACTTCCATCACCACCGGAGCCGTGCGGAGGGTGGTGGGGGGAGTGAATGGGGCGGTTTTATATTGGGGTGGAAGGGAGGGAGGGAGAGATTGCCAGGCCAGCCAGGAAGGAGAGGCAGCATTCTGTCCAGGGCAAGCAGGGAGGCTCCGCAGACCAATATAGAGGTTGTGATGGGCATGGGGCGATATAGCGGGTACCGAGGGGCGGGCCGCACCCGGGGAACGCGGGGCAGATGCTTAGTAGCTGTCCCTCGTTCCAGCCCCACGGTTACACCTCTAGGTCCTGAGCAGCTGACCCAGGGTGACCCTGTCCTTAGGCTGCTGCTGATGAATGCCAGGTCGGTATGTAATAAGGCCCCCCTGATACAAGACTCTATTATGGGGGAGCGGGCCGACTTGGCATGTATTACTGAGACCTGGCTGAGACCAGAGGATGGGGTTCCTCTGTCAGAATTGTGTCCAGCTGGGTTCAGTATTTGGCACCAGCCTAGGGATAAGGGTAAGGGCGGTGGCGTCGCCATCATAGCCAGGGAGTCACTGGGACTCACCAGGGCTACTGCTCCACAAATTCTGGGTTGTGAGGCCCTGCTTCTGCGTCTGGGCTCTAAGGGTCAGTTGGGAGTCTTACTCCTGTACCTGCCCCCTTGCAGGGTAAGGGACTCCCTGCCTGAGCTCCTCGAGGCCATCTCAGCATTGGCGTTGGAGTTCCCTAGACTGATGGTTCTGGGGGACTTCAATTTACCCTCGCTGGGGACTGGCTCCGAGGTGGCTCAGGAGTTCATGGCTTCCATGGCAGATATGGACCTGATTCAGGTAATTCAGGGCCCGACCAGGGGCAGTGGCCACACACCAGATTTAATCTTTTTGTCGGAGCGGTGGCAGAGTGATCTGAGATTACGGAAATTAGACATAACACCTGTGCCATGGTCAGATCACTATTTGGTGGCTCTAGACTTCCTGGGTACGTCGCTTTACCGTAGGGAGGCAGGGCCTATTAGAATGGCCCGCCCCAGGCAACTGATGGATCCTGATGGATTCCAGAGGGAACTGGGGGATTTTCCTCTGGATCGGCAACACGATTCGCCCGAGGCACTGGTCGACCTGTGGAACAGGATGACAACAGCGGCCTTGGATGAAATCGCACCACTACGGCCTCTCAGAGCTCATCGAGCTAGGTCATCTCCATGGTTCACAGATGAACTGCGGGAGCTCAAACGGGCAAAGAGACGCCAAGAGCGCCGCTGGGTGAAGACCCAGAGAGACTCCGATTGGACACTAGCTAGGGCCGCTATTAGGGCCTATCTAGTGGCGATGGAGGTGGTGAGGCGACAATACTTCACCACCCTTATCGCCTCCGCTGATAATCGCCCAGCCACCCTGTTCTGGGTTACCGGGTCTCTCCTTGGTAGGGGGACCCCGGTGCCCGGTTGGCAGGGGTCGGCTGAGGACTTTGCTGACCATCTAGTGGAGAAACTCGATCGGATTCGCTCTGGGTTTAATCCTGGCGTGGATGGGGAGAGTCCGGAGGGAGCCGGAGCACAGTCTTGCTATGCCATCTGGGACCGGTTTGATCCAGTTGCCCCTGATGAAGTGGACAGGCTCCTTGCAGCTGTGCGCGCCACTACCTGCCCTTTGGACCCCTGTCCCACCTGGTTGGTGAAAACCTCCAAGGCAGTGACAGGTGGCTGGGTTGGGGCTGTGATCAATGCATCATTGCGAGAGGGGGTGTTTCCTGCACCTTTAAAACATGCTTTGGTGCGCCCCCTCCTGAAGAAATCTTCCCTCGACCCAGCTGTCCTAACTAACTATAGGCCTGTCTCAAACCTCCCCTTTTTAGGGAAGGTGTTGGAGAAGGCAGTGGCGTGTCGGCTGCAGGGGGTACTGGATGAAGCGGATTATCTGGACCCTTTTCAGTCAGGATTCAGGCCTGGATATGGTACCGAGACGGCATTGGTCGCACTGATGGATGATCTCTGGCGGGAGCGGGACGGTGGTCACCCATCCGTCCTCGCTCTTCTTGACCTCTCAGCGGCTTTCGATACCGTTGACCATGGTATCCTTCTGGAACGGCTCCGAGGTTTGGGAATCCAGGGTACTGTGTGGTCCTGGTTTTCCTCATTTCTGAAGGGTCGGTCCCAGTCAGTTTGGTTGGAGAGTGAGAGGTCCAGTCCTAGGCCCCTCAAATGGGGGGTTCCTCAGGGCTCGGTGCTCTCTCCTCTCCTATTTAACATCTACATGAAACCGCTGGGTGAGATCATTCGTTCCCATGGGGTGCGGTACCATCAGTACGCGGATGACACTCAGTTGTACATCTCGGCCCATGGGGACCCCAGTGATGCTGTCAAAGTCCTTTCCAGATGCCTGGAAGCTGTGGGGGTCTGGATGGGGGCTAACGGGCTACAATTGAATCCCAGCAAGACTGAGTGGCTATGGATAGGGGGTCCTGCGTTAATCCGGGAGCTTCCATCGTTGGTTCTGGATGGGGCTATTTTGCCCCAGACAGACCCGGTGCGCAACTTGGGGGTCCTCCTGGATTCACGGCTACTGCTAGAAGAACAGGTGGCGGCTGTGACCAGGAGGGCTTTCGCCCAACTTCGGGTGATTCGCCAGTTGCGCCCACTCCTGGACCGGGACTCCTTGCTCATGGTCACCCATGCTCTGGTTACCTCCAGACTAGACTATTGCAATGCGCTCTACATGGGGCTGCCCTTGACGACCATTCGGAGGCTACAGCTGGTCCAAAATGCGGCTGCCCGTGTGGTGATGGGGTGTGGCCGTTATGCTCATGCTTCGCCACTGCTCCGGGAGCTGCACTGGTTGCCAGTATGTCTCCGGGTGCAATTCAAGGTGCTGGTTTTGACCTTTAAAGCCCTATATGGTAGTGGGCCAGGTTACCTAAGAGACCGCATCGCCCTGAGGACGTCTGTCCGTCCAACCAGAGCGGACCGGAGGGGCTCTCTAATTGTTCCATCAGCCAGAGGGGCTCGCCTCTCTGGCACAAGGAGGAGAGCCTTCTCCGTGTCTGCACCGGCCCTCTGGAACCTCCTGCCAACAGAATTACGTCTTCGGACGGAGTTGCTGCCTTTCAGAAGGGATCTTAAAACCTGGCTGGCAGGTCAAGTGTGGGGTGCGGGTGGAAGGGTAACCACCATGGGGTGGTTGGTGTAGAGGAACTCTTCCCCATGGTGCCTTTTCGATCCTGCAGCCCTTGCTTTTTAGGGGGTGGGTAGTCTTAACTTTTTTTTACTGTTTTAACTGTTTTTAGGATTATTGTTGTATTTGTGAATATTAATAATAATAATAATAATAAGTTTAATTTCTACCCCACTTTCATAGCACAAGTGCCACTCAAAGCGGCTTACAACACATATAAATACAATGTTACAAATATAATTACATAATTACAAGAACAGATTGAAAATTAACACATTACAAGAAAAAAGAAAAGAAAATCCCATACAGTTAATCTCAAAAAACGCAAGCCCCATACTACCCCCCCCTCCAGTGGGAGCACCCAAAAGCTCCCACTTCCCCACATTGTCTGTAAACTCCTTGGGTTGCCCTGGGGTTACTTTTTATGTTGTTAGCCGCCCAGAGTCGGCCTTGTGTTGAGTGGGCGGGATATAAATTGAATAAATAAATAAATAAATAAAATAAACGTGCTGTGCACCCGCACCAGGCCCTCCCCCGCTGACCTGACCCATGGCCGGCAACTGCGGGCCGAGGGCTGAAGCCCCTGAAGGGCCGGCCGGAGGCTGGCCAGCCGATGGCCAAGCACCAGCCTGCATCGCCCCACCAGTATCGGTGGGTAAAGCTGGGGTAGTGCCCTGCTGCGGGGGCTCAGCCCTGGTCCTCCAACCTGAGGGCTGACCCCGCCCTGCGCAGGGCCCGCAAAAGTCCTCCCCTTTGGCCACAGTTTCGTCACCGGGACCTTCCGTTTGGGAGGCATATCTGTTAGAAAGAGCAGGATCCCTTTCCAGGGATCAACCTGACACCAAAAAACACAGAGCAGCCAGCAAGCCAAAGGCTCTGTGCTAATCCTTCCTTCCCAGCCGGGAAAGACCAAGGGCTAAAGAGCCGAAGAGTCGAAGGAACAGCGATGGAGAAAACTTCTCCTCTCCGTCGCTCTTTTTAAAAATGGCAGCTCGTCTGCCTCGTGGCCACCCCTTTTATAGAGGGGTGGCCACACCCCCTAAGTCACCCGGATGTCTGAGTCCGGTTGGTGGGGGGCCCCGCAAAGAGTGCGGCAGCCATTTTGGCACCGCGCTTTCATTGTTCCCGGGTTTAGCTCCCAGGGCACGCATTTTTGTTACACCTGCATGGACAGGAGTTTCTGCACTATATGACGACAATTTGACTATGAGATTTACTGACCTTAAGGTTGCAGCTGATTCTCAAGATAGCCAACCTCACAGGATTGTTCTCAAAATAAAATCCCTCCTGCATATGTAAAAATGTCCCCTGTGTATGCCAACAAATTAAAGGAATTACTATTAGTACTTTTAAACTTGTCCATTCTTAAGGATGTTTAGCAGTAGTGGTAACAGTTTCTTTATTTATTGATGGATGTCAATGAGAAAAAAAGGTTCTTCATTTCTGATGAGTAATGCATTAGATGGCAGTTGGAAGAAGACTAAAAGGATGACATCAGATTATAATTGATCAACTACTCTGTATAGTTAAGAAATATAACTCATTTCCATAGATTAAAACAAGATCAGAGAATAAGGCATAGAGATTTACAAAAGGCTTAATTGAACAGTTTATATGAATAAAGTTATTTTTTTTCAGTGAAAAGGAAACTACAAAAGTTAATGAAGTAAGAGTAGGAATTAATTAAGCATGCAAAGAAGTGTTTTCCAACAAGGTTTTGAATGTATACAATTAATATTCATTAACCATTTATATTTCAAAACATCATGCTTAATTTATGTTTGCTCATTTCTAACAAAATGGCATATTGTTAGTCAATTAGTTAATGTTGCAAGCAACATATTCCCCCTAGAATAAAGGTTAATAATGGTCTTCCAGGGCATTCCCATGTGAATCACATTGTAATACTCCAGGAAGGTTCTAATTATCCAGAATATAACAATTTGTTACCAAAACCGAGGAAAAATATGTTGCATTTTAAAATATGTATTCTATAGCAAACACTTAATAGAGAAAAAGCAACATAACACACACACACACACACAGAGAGAGAATAAAGGTTAATAATGGTCTTCCAGGGCATTCCCATGTGAATCACATTGTAGTACTCCAAGAAGGGTCTAATTATCCAGAATATTACCAAAACCAAGGGAAAACGTGTTCCATTTTAAAATATGCATTCTATAGCAAACACTTAATAGAGAAAAAGGTTTTACTGAAACTTGAGTAACATTTCAGATTTTTACAGTGGTGTGTATAGAAGATTTTTGAGATGGTTTTAGGGCTGCTGCTCCATTTCTATGGGACAAGTGGTAGCACTGCTACTAATATTGCATGCTCATTGGAAAAAATATACATTCTACCAAGCATCTGAGAGTGTGTATAATAGAATGTGGAATAAAATGTCATCTAGGGGATTTAGTTCCCAGTCAGGCCATAAAAACCTAATGCTTAACTAGAACATCTCAGATTCACTAAAAATTTTGCTATGGTTGCCATGAGAGGAAACATGAGAGCATGGAAAAACCACCACTACCACCAATCATTAGAAAAAAAGGGTTTATCGTTCATTCACACAGTTAAAGAAGCAGGGTGATAATATATAGCCTTGATGTGCTCCTTTTCCTATTCTAAACCAATTAGTTATTCCATATCCAGTCTTAACTGTCACTTCTTAACCTGCATACAGGTTTCTCAGAAGACAGGTGAGGTGGTCTAGCATTCCCATCACTTTAAGGACTTGCCACAGTTTGTTGGGATCAATGCAATCAAAGGCTTTAGTGTAGTCACGGCAACAAAAGTAGACATTTTCCTGGTACCCACTTGCTTTCTCCATGATCCAGGGGGAAAAGGTGCATTCAAACAATATTTACAGATCAGGACTAAATTTGGCATTATGTCCATCTCGGCTTCCTCTGTGATAAATTTAGGAAAGACTGGCAAAGTACTTTTGAAGTAATAATTTATTCAAAACATAACAATTAACCTTCCACTTTGAGGACAAAACTCACCATTTTATTGGGGGGGGGACACCTGTGCCATCATTATTTTACAAAGTACCTTTGCTTTGCTTAGAGAAATGATTTCTCCAGGTGTTTGAAGAAAAATTCTAAAGTAAAATGTCTCAAAATCCCTGCTTTTGTGAAGGTTCTGGAACATCACTAGGCATGCAGCAGGGATGTAAGGAAGTGGAGTGGGGGAGAAGGAAGATGCTGTAGTAGTCAGAAGAGATGTCACAGAATTGAAAAAGGAACAGTGAAGAGGAAAAGAAGGAAGTTTGTGTTGAGGACTGAGGTAGAAACAAGGTAGAGAAGGGGAAAGAAGCAGTAGGCTGTTGCTGTGAGTGAAAAACAGCAGAATTCGTTACTGCTAGGTTAAAAAGGGATGTCCTCTTTGGAAAATGGCCATTGTACATATGATTCATTTTATTAAAAAAACCAATGACTTAATTCCTTTAAAATATCTGGGTCATTAAAATTGAAGTGTATCTGTGATGAAAAAAACAACAACTAGAAAATATTGTCATATTACTTTTCTGTATTCCCATGTTGCCAAAAGGAAAAAAAGGTATAAAGTTTTACACAGGACATGCAAGTTTCAATGTCAAATCAAATCTATATTATGGTCCAAGATCAGCATAGAACAGCAAAGGGAACAGAAGAGAAAATGCGGGTATTTAAAATATATCAAGAGACAAAAATCAAAATGAGGGTGCTTAAAAGGAAGCATTTCTGAATAATGGGAGATTCACTTAAATATTTGATGTTCCAGACTTCTGCATTACCATGACATTAATCTGGATGCTTACAAAAAACAAAAAACAAAAAACCTTACCTCTGCTTTCATCTGATCCTGACCACTGAGTTATTGCTAACTTGAAGAGTGTCAGCCACTTGGATGAACATCACTAAGAATAACATATACTTTGGCTCTTAAAATTCATCCTTCTCTCTGTTCAAAGGCTCTTTTTTAATCTGTTGGGCCTTGTTTTTCTCCACATTTAAGTATAACCCTACTTGAAGGCAAGAAGAAGGGGACAAAATGTGCCCTAAATTGACAGTAAACACACTTATTTGGGACCACACATTCCCAGTATTCAACCATGCCAAAACATTTCCACAGTAATGATGGACAAACTTTCTAAGGTAGTTTGCTTTCTTTTACTGGTCTTCTCAAAGAGAACATGCCAGCCAGTTTCCGGGGAACCTAAATATGTTTAAAGAACATCTTTAAAAAACACTGCTATAAGCTATTTATTTCATAGGAGGCTTTGAACGTTAAAGATCAAAAACAATTTGCTCTTGTGTCTGAGCACCCAATATTAAATTTACTGTTGTTCATTACATTTTATGCAGCTCTCAAGCAACTTTCCTTAATTAATACAGTCGTGACAATGGCATATGTTATTAGACTCCCGCTCATTGCTGACTACTATCAAAATTAGATGAGTGATTTAATGTTATGGGTGTCCATATTTTGACTTACTGGATAAACTTTATGATTATGATCCAACTGGATAAACTTTATGATTATGATCCATCAAGAGTTTGAGCTGGAATTATTTTATCACTCAGGGTCTCCTAGGCTATTCCCCTTTGACATTTTCTATACTTGTCACAATAAATTTGCCTGTTTAAATTAATCTTGAGGAACAATACAGGCCTGTCCCTTAGTACTATTATAGTGTTTGGATATTGAACCATCTTCCATATATAATTAAATCTGGAAAAAATGTGTGAGTGTCTGGATGGAGGGCTATGTATTTAGAATTTGGGGCTGAATTAAGAAAGTTTTCATTAAAAAAATATGAAAATGTATATACAATGAGTTTGCTTTTAGGCTGTCACCAAATTTTTGTATAGTGAGATTTGAAGTTACATTTGAAGCAAAACAGGGTGCTTAAATCTTCCTGTTTTTGTGTTCAGTGTCAGGATATGAATTGGGACACTTCTTTTAAAAATATTTTTTTTTAATTTTATTGACATAACAAAATTGAGACATACATAGTATCAAGAAAAAAATCATAACTTACATCGAACCAGACAACCAATAAAGGCAATTTAAAAAAGAAAAAAAACCACTTCCAATACACCCTATTGTATAAGAATAGAGAGAGAAAAAATGTTTGAATTACATATGTAAAAGCATTATGGTAATTGTGTATTGAAAACAAAACACCACTGCTTTAACTGGGGCTTGCAAGGTCTGTTAAAGATATACTAATATTGTTTTTCCAAAACTGGATTGTATCTGGGCCAGGCTTAATATCCCTTGCATTCATCAATGCATACTGGATGAAAGGATTCCATATTTCCCAGAAGGAAGGTTTCCTTCTTATTCCTAGATAAGATTTTAATTGGCTAGTTAATTTTTCGTTTAGTGCAAGTTGCCAGACCTCTGCAAACCATCTCTTTCTGCTTAGGACCTCCTTATTTTTCCATTCCTTAGCGATCATCTGCCTGGCAACTACCACTAATGCTGTAAATAATTCTTTTTCACAATTTTCAAGATTTAGATTTTCCACCTCTCCTAATAAAACATGTTTTGGTTCTAGCATTAGTAGGGTGGGAAATATTTAATTTAATTCTCCTTCTATCATTTTCCAAAATTTTTGTGTTATTTTACAAGACCACCACATATGGACATACATACCTTTTTCCTTATCACATCTCCAACAAAGATCTGAATTATTTTTGTTTATTTGGTGTAATTTTAACGGGGTTAAATACCACCTCCAAAGTAACTTGCATGTATGCTCTCTTTCCTTATATGACATAGTTTTCATTATTCTAGACTTCCTTTTTTTCCAGCTTTCATCTGTTATCAATATATTCAAACCCTCTTCCCATACTCTTTTAAGACTTAGCTGGGCTTCATCTCCTAACAATAAGGCTTGGTATATTTTACCCGATAGACCTATGAACTTTATTTTCCCTTCTCTTACACTTTTCACTAAGTTTTCAAAGGGTGTTGCTAATAGTTGTGGTCTTTCCAATTCCTTTATATTTCTAGCCCATCCCTCCATTTGTTTTTCTTGAAACCAGTCTAAATTCATTTTCTTATATATTGCTTTCCTGCTCTGATTAGTATTGTAATTCTTTCTCCAATCTATAATTGATAGCGCTTTGTTTTGCTTTAAGATTACTCTTATTTTATGTGTCAGTGGGAGTGGGCAATCTTGCATGTCAATAATTTCTATTATGGGAGATTGATTTGGTGCTAATTTATTTTTTATACCCTTCCATACATTATATAAATTCCTAAGCGAAAATTGTTTAATTAATAAATTTGTGTTCATATTAGATAGAAACAAATCGCCTTTAAACTCTTCCTGTTCCTTTTCCAATGGGGTATCACATTGATGATATAATAATTTTATAATTTTTTTAATGAAATGTTTGGTAATAGAATTTAACATTCGGTATATTTAGACCTCCAAACTTTGTTTTTTGGTACCAAAGTCCTTTATTTATTCTAGGTTTTTTTCCCATTATTACAAATTTGATTAACCAACTTTTGCCACTCTTTAATTCTGGCCTCTGTAATCTTTATTGGAAGGATTTTAAATAAAAAATTGATTTTTGGAATAATTTTCATTTTGCAAATATTAACCCTTCCAAACCATGAAACTTTTAATTTCTTTATTTGGTCAGCCAGCACTTTAATTTCACCTTTTTAATTTATTGAAGTTAATCTTGTATAAATCTTTAATTTCTTCTGAGAAAAAAAATACCCAAATATTTTTATTTGTCCTTTATAATAATGTTATATCTCTCAAATATTCTATTTTTGTCGACTTGTGACATATTACATGTTATAGCTTCTGACTTTGTCCAGTTAATTTTTAATCCTGTAACCTCCTCAAATTTATTTAAATGAATTTGTACTTTGCCTATATTTTTAAAGGGTCGTTTATCATAAGGAGCGTATCACCTGCGAATAAATTAATTTTTTATTACTAATTCCTTTTAAATCGTTATCTTCTCTTATTGCACTTGCTACTAATTCCATTGCCAAAATGAATAAAGATGGGGAAAGTGGGCAACCTTGTCTTGTTCCCGCCATTATACTAATTTCTTTACTTAGCCAATTATTCATTTTAATTTTAGTCTTGCTTTCTTTATACAATTGATCAATTACATGATTAAATTTAGGGCCAAATTGTAATTTTTTGCATATTTCCATTATTGTCTTCCACTGAACCGAATCAAAAGCTTTGTAAATATCTAATGCCAATAAACCTACTTTTTGTTTCCCTTTTTTATTATGTCTATGATATTAACTAATCGATTAATCAATTTTCCTATTTGTCTGCCTTTAACAAATCCCATTTGATCTTCTCCAATATACAAATTTAAAAAACTGTTAAGCCGATTATTCATTATGGCCGTAAAAATGTTTGCATCTTGATTCAATAATGATATCGGTCTATATGCATCTATTGCTTCTTTGTCTTTGCCTGGTTTTGGGATCAAGTCTGTTATTGAGTGACTTCAGGAGGCTGGAATCATTCCTCCATCCATTATATAATTATATAATAATGCTAACTTGGGAACCACCACACTTTGACATTCATTATAAAATTCGGCAGGTAACCCGTCTTCCCCTGGTGTCTTATCTTTTTTCAATTTATCGATTACTGCATCGATTTCCTTATTGCTTACCTCTTGATCCATAATGTTTATATGTTCTTCCCTTAAGTTGAACCTTAAATTTTCTGCCAGGTATGAACTTAATTTATTATCATTAAATTTGTATTCTGTATAAAGCTCTGTGTAAAATTCTTTAGCTATTAAAGTTTATCTTCCATTTTGCTTTTGGTTTCTCCTTTTTCATTTCTTAGAATTTCTATTTGACTCTTTATTTTCTTTTGTCTAACTTTTCTTGCCAAATTTTTCATGTCTTTATTATCAAATTCAAAATAATTTCTTTTTACATACGCCATATCCTTCCTTACCTTTTCAATCTCTGCTGCTATTGTTTCGTTTTTAGGGCCTGTAATTTGTTCCAAATTTCTTCACCTCCTGTATCTGCGTGGATTTTTTCTAACCTCTGAATATCGAATTCCCTTTTTTAACTTGTCTATTCAACTCTCTTTCATGTGATCTTTAACTTGGATATAGTCCCCTCTAATTACAGCCTTCATTGCATCCCACAAAAATGTAAATTCACTTCACCCGTATCGTTGTTCTCCCAATTCGTTAGCCATTTTTCTTTTAATTTATTTTTATTGTTTCATTTTTTAATAATTTGGTATCCATTCTCCATAATTTATTTGATAATCTTTTCCCAATTCTCATTTCTAACATAATCATCATATGATCCGACAATTTGAAATTTCCTACCTTAAAATCCAATACGTTTTGTATTATATTTTTGGAGACAAAAAAGAAATCAATACGTGAGTATGATTTATATTTTGGTGAAAAGAAAGTATACATTTTTTCCTTCCCTTTTATAGTTCTCCACGTGTCACGGAGCTCTAACTTTCCCATCCAATTATCAATTAATTTGTATTGAACTGTCCTAGTTTCCAATTGTTGTGATGTATCTAGTGCCGATCTTACTAAGTTGAAGTCCCCTCCTATAATCAAATTTGGTGTTCTTTCTTTTTTTATAATAGATGTGATTTTGTCTAGAAAGTTTGCTTGATCTTTATTAGGCGCATATATATTAACTAAAGTAACCTCTTCCTCATCTGTTTTCCCTTTAATCAGTTGGAATCTTCCTTCCTTGTCTTTAATGCTCTTGGTCATTGTAAAATCTAATTTGTTAGCTATCAAAATAGTAGTACCTCTTGAGTTGGATGATCCCAAGCTCTTTTCATATGTACCGATTCCTTTTACATATACATTGTTTTTATTTTCCTCTTTTTGGTGCATTTCTTGTAAAAAAAATTATGTCCGCTTTTTCCTTATTTAATGATGCTTCCAATCTCTTCCTTTTGATTTGATTCCCTAGACCCTTTACATTCCAGGAAATAATTTTTAAACTATTAACCATACCCCATTTTTGCCCTCCTTACTGACCCATGCAAGTTCCCTCATATAGTGATTACATAAATAACAAAATTTAAATAGCGACTGCTACTTCCTCCACCCATATTTTAAACACAGTTATACCGAGGACCCAACAAATAAAAAACCTATAGGAAAAAACTTTTTTACCTCCCCACTTTCCCCTTGGGAAGTAACTTTTAAAAAGATAGGGAAAAAAGAAAGGGGAGGGGGGGTTGCGGGCGGCGGCTGTATTTTATATTTTTAAAAAAACCTAAAATGAAAAAAAAAGATCACAACCCGCTATGTGTTCCACATTTATTTCTTTTTATATAAACTTCTTATGTATTTGAGACTGATAGATGTATTGTGACTGCTAATAACCTAAACATCTTAACTAGTACCTCCTTCTGCTCCTAATACCTTATCCTCTTCCTCCTCTCTATCTACTGTTGATAGAATTCCTGCATTTATCATAACTTCCTTAATTTGCTTCCATTCTTGTGTATCTTTCCCTATTACCTTTGCCTCTGTCAAAACATCTAGAGCATAGGAGTCCTCCCTAATCCAATAGATTTTCCCTTGAGCAGAAAAACTGAGTTGTTTATGAGTTTTCCACCCATATTGTATGCCTT
This sequence comes from Bradypodion pumilum, assembly GCA_035047305.1. NCBI lineage: Eukaryota > Metazoa > Chordata > Lepidosauria > Squamata > Chamaeleonidae > Bradypodion > Bradypodion pumilum. Next base: position 211,509,752 of record JAWDJD010000003.1, on the reverse strand, counting down.
TTTCCCTAAGCTTCTTTGTAATTGGTTTTATTAGCAGTCTCCACAACCGTTTTTCAAGAGCAATATCTTGATATATCTCTATTTTTTATTCTTCCATTACTAATAGCTCATTTCCCAAAGATTTAACATGTCTCATTATTTTTAATTTTTGGCCCAAATTAGTAAACTTAAGTAAAACATTCCTTGATCCTTCTCTATTATTATTTTTTGCCCTAATCTGTATACAAATTCTATGTCCTCTGGTCCCATTTCCACTCCTGCTTCCAATGTCTTAAACCATGCCAATAATCTTTGTTTTAAATTATCCGGATTTCGTTCAGGTATGTTTCTCATAATATATTGTTTTTGCTTGCTCTTCCAAGTTTTCCAGCCTTCTGTCATATTGACTTTGTTTCACCCCTTTTGTCTCAACCTGTTCTTTCACCTCTTTTAGTTCGTGCTTTATTTGCCAAACTTCTTTCCCAATTGCGTTTACACCCTCTTTTATATCCTCTATGTCCTGCAGAAGTTTGGAACACTCCTTTTTCGTGCCTTTAATTGCCTGGGAAATGGTGTCGCTTATTTCCTTTTGAAACTTTTGATTGTCCTTTAATCTTTGATCCTCCATTTCCTTGAACCTGTTTTGAATCTCTTCTTCTAATTTATCAAATTTGGATTCCAAGTTACCCCTTAATTCTCCCATGTCTGGGCTTGAATCTCTTCCCCCCCCCCACACACACACACACACATCATCTTCAGCCCCCTTTGCCCTCCCTTTATCAGTCATTTTTTTTCATGGTAGCCATTTGAATCTCAAGCACTTCCCCTTGAAACATCTCCTGTCTTTCAATATCTTCTTGTCCCTTTTGCCCCTTTCGTTGATCTTGCTGTTCTTGTATTTTAATTCCCAACTTTCTTTCCTCTACCGCTTTTTTTAATTGCTCCAATTCTTCAATCTCCTTAATCTCTTCTTTCAATGATCTTCTTCCTTTTTCCTGTTCTTTCCTTTCCAATCTTCCTAATCTAACCCACTTACTGTCTTGTTTAGAAATATTACTTTTTTTACTCATAAATATTCAGGGCTTGTCTTATTAAATTCACCACGTGTACTATATAATTGCCAATTAAGTTAGCGTAGTAATACCCTTATTAATAATTATTACTGATATTAAATTATACAATTATAGTATACAATTATACAATAAATCCCCACAACCTTAATCTAAACACCCAATACAATACCTAATAAACCTAAGACAACTCTAACAATAATTATAAGGGAAAGAACCAACTTTAAATATATATAACCATATTATAGATATTCTCAAAGGAATTTCCTTTTCTCTCTCTCTTTTTTAAGAAAGGCAGTTTCCAAACTCTCCCCTTCCCTTATTCCCCCTCCCTTCCAGCAACCCAAGTGTTCAATGCTCCAAGTAAGGGAGACTCAGCCTCTAACAGTCACAGGTGTTACAATAGATAAGATAAGAATAAATTCTGTGTAATTATGTTACAGGCAGGCACAGTTCTGAGTCCTTGAAACTTTGTAGATACTTCCTTACTGCAAGACTCCCCTTCTCCAATCTCAGTTTCAAATTTTCACTGAAGCACGGTCCTTTCCTAGTCAATTTTTATTAAGTTAGTCCCATCAAATCCTTTCAACCATGGGATCCTAAGTATTCTTCATTATCTCGCTTCAGACCTGTAACATTAGGAGCTTGAATATTGTCACTGATTGCAGTCTACAATCTTTGGCAAAAAAGAAAAAAGAGAAGCTGCTGCTCAACCACCTGTTACAGTCTCTTATGGGCTAAGGATCTCACGTCTTGTGTCTTGCTCTCTCCCGACCTTCAATCCGCCATGGTGCTCGCTTTCCTCCATGTCTGTCCCATTCCTCTTCGGGTCACATTCACCTTTATCCCATCTATATAGCCCTTAACTTTACCAGCCACTTCCCTTTTCCTCGACTTCTCATTGGATCTGTAATCAATTATGTCCAGTAATCAACTTTGATTCTCTTCTCTTCTCCTTTTCTAAACTCTTGCCAAACCCCGCTCCCAGCCGGAGTTAGCCTGGTGCCCCAGACTCACTCAATCTCAAGAATCCGCGGAGTTCGATATGAATATAAGGGAGAAGGAAACCAATGACTGAGAATCCGATCTATTTTATATTACTAGTTCCAACAGAGAATAATTCCAACAAAGTTCCCTCCAGAGTCAGAGAAAGTCAGCCGATTAGCAAGGGTCTTTATCTGTCAACTTACAGCCCGATCTCCTCCAAATACCCTCCGGGGAATTGCTGTCTCATGCTGTCTCGCTGTCTCGCTTCTCTCATCATCTCTCACCACCTCTCATAGCCTCGCCGTCTCTCGCTGCTTCACAGTGCCTCTCGTTCGCAGCGTCTTCCAAACCAGTTGTAATCCTTCAAATATCTCAACGATCTCAAATTGGACACCTTTCTTATTCAATTTATCTGACGGCAAACCCTTTCAGGATTTCTTCTATATAAAATTAATCTAATTTAGGTCCTCAAAACCACCTTTTCCCCCACTCTTATTGGCTCACGTTTTGGAACGAGTGGAAAAAGCTCCTGTTCAGCTCGCCATGATGCCACGCCCCCCCCTTAAAAATATTTTTGAAAGTATTTTAAAAATATCTGTGAACCAAATCAAATTTTCTGTCATAAGATAAAAAGAAATTATGTTGGGAATTTCGTGCTTCCTTTTTCAGACAGATTTCAAATTAACATTTTTTTACACAATGAAGTAATCTTAAAGTTACTTTTACATGTCAATATTGTACATTTTCTTTTTAAAAAATCAATGCATCCATACATAGAAAGTTCTGGATTTTATACATTCTAAAGAGGGTCTGAAAGGTAAAGGTAAACCCTAAAGCTTTCCATGTGTGCATATGGGATACATTCATATGAAAATTAGCGATGAAATACTCTTTGCAATTTTCTGCCATATAATGCAGCTTTTAAATGTGAAAATGACTGTATTTTACAGTATTTATTTAAGTAATTGATTCCCTAACCTTCAAAAACTATTTTAGAGTAATTCCTACAGTGACAAAATTCCACAATGTATTAAAATTCACAGTAGTAATAAACAAACAAAAAACAGTAGACTGACATAAAATATAGATATAGCAATAAAAGGTGTGGAAGAAAAGTGGACATCATATTAAGGTTACCTCCTAGCCATGATTTGCAATCTTTTTTAAAAGTTTATACAGCCATAATATGTAGGATTAAATTTTGTACTATAAGCTGTTTTCCCTCTCCACCCACTGAAATTCATAGAAGAAACATAAACAAGTGGACAGTTGGGGGGAAGAGAATAGATGGATGCAGTTATTAATAGCATTGTATTAATATTATAGGTCAATGTATAGTAATTATCATTCCACCATCTGTAAATTAAAATGTATTTTGTTATCTCTTTCAAATTTGCATTTAAAATTGAATAACATACTGTGAATAAATGAACATCATTAACCTCTACAAACTTAGTGTCTTCTGCAGCTGCCTAATAAAACCACATCTCAGACACATAATTAAAATGCAGTTATATGAGAATTAAAGAGCAGCATTTATTATATATTGATGACAACACAAATCAATGTAGCCTATCAACAACAGAACACCATGTTCTATCTGTAATTAAACAAGAAATTTAGATGCAAATCATCTAATCAAATTAATAATATTATAAACACACACCGCAATTGCAAACTCCTCTTATGTAGTTTCATACACAGATTATTTGTGAGCGTTAATGTGAAACAGTTTTTATATATAGTACATTGTAATTATTTTCAAAATTATCAATTGTCTCTTTTCTTTATCACTCACTTTCAATATACCTATAAGGTCAATCAAGAACACTGTTTTTTTAAAAAAAGGAAGGGGAGAAAATGCTCCTTCATAGTGGTAAATGTCAGGATGCACAAAAGAGCCTCCTTGAAGACTGTGGTATTTTTGAACCACAATCGGGCATACCCTGGGCAATAGCAACCTTGTGTTGCAGGCTAAGCTTTCTCACACTGGGTCTGGTGAAATGAACTGCAGAATGAATTCACCAAAAGGTGGCCTCATTTTATCAGTTTCATGTCTGCCCTAGAAATGGAAGAAGTGGTGTTGACATTGAAGTGACGCAGGGTGTGATTACATGGGGAAAGATCACAATTTGGACCATTTGTGCAGCCCCCCAGTGCAAGCTGTTCCCCAATGATTGGATGTTATATGAGAAAATATGCTCCATCCTGATCCTTATTTGAGCATACCTGTCAACCCGCGACTCCGGAAAAACGGGACCTGCGCACATCGCTTGTGCGCCGGTCACGTTCCACGAATGCGTGGAAAGGTTTTACCCCTTCCACACATGCGCGGAAGCACTACGCCGCTTGCGCAGCCCTTATGCAAGCGATGTAGTGCTTCCGCACATGCGTGGAAGGGGTAAAACCCTTCCGCACATGCGCGGAAAGCATTTCCCCCGCTGCCAAATTACGGAGTTTTGGGAGTGGGGGCCAGGTTATGACGTCAATTGATGTCAATTTACAGGGTAATCCCGGCCAAATCGGGAAGGTTGACAGGTATGTATTTGAGCCCAAGCTGGACATGTGTGTGTGTGTGTGGGGGCAGTTGAACCTAGTATTTTGTTGAACCTAGGCTGAGAGATTTGACTGCAGAAAAAAGCCATTATTTCCAGCTGAAGTAACCCTTTCAGTCTAAATTCAGCCTGCATCAGTCAGTTCTCTTAAATGCTGGGGCTTCAGATCCACACTGTAGGTAATGTATGCCCTTGCTCTAAAGCCAGTTGTATCCGACTCTTTGGTTCAGTACGCATCTCCATTTATAGCCAAAGAGCAAGCACTGTTTACATCTGCTGACAATTCTATGGACATGTGGCAGGCATGACTAGACAGTGGAGTGCACAGAACACTGTTTGCCTTCCTATTGAAGTGGTATCTATTTATCTACTTGCAATTTCTTGCCTTTGAACTGCTAGGTTGGCAGGAGCTGGGGCAGAGTTGGAATTTCACTCCATTGTGCAGCACTCAGGTCTCAAAGGCTGACCTGCCAACCTTCCAGTCATCAAGGGAAGCCCCAAAGTCTGCTACAAGGAGACACACCTTTTTGTGGTGGCCCAATGTGGCATTCTCTTCCTGCTTATATATGCCTGGATTCCTCTCTTCAGGTATTTTCTAAATCTGTGAAATCCAAACTGCAAGGAGAGGCTTTTAACAATATTTAGTCCCTCTCTTAAGAGGATTTATTTGGTACATGGCTTTGATCCAAACCTGATTGTAATTTGGTCTACCACATCATTGTCTGCCTGACCAGTAGGTGACATGATCTAAATGGCTAGAAAACTGTAAGTTGTGTTGATTGTCATCATGGAGATATCTACTCCATGACACTCCTGGCACTCAGTGGTGGACATCAGCAGGTTCACACCAGTTCGCCAGAACCGGTAGCAGAAATTCTGGCTGGCCCTGCCCATCCAAGTTTTGAAATAAAGTAGTCCTAATTTGGGTGCAACACAGGCCTTTTCCCCTGGCCACACCCACCATAGTACTAATACAATTCACTTTATGTTTCTACCATGATGAGAGTGGTGAAAAATGGTATTCCTGTATTGAATTCTACCTATTTTTAATACTTAAATACATTTAGGTACTGTACTTTATATTCTTCCTGACTCCACATCATTGGTAGTTATATGTGATGAAATCTACCAAGTGATGATGTCAAAAGGTAAGGAGGATCCCTCATGGCACAGTGGTTAAACCACTGTCTTGCAACCAAAAGGTTGTGAGTTTGATCCTGATCAAGGGATCAAGGTTGACTCATCCTTCCATCCTTCCAAGGTTAGTAAAATGAGTAGCCGGCATGTTATGAGCAAAATGTTAATTAACTTGTGAACCATTCAGAGTGCACTACAGTGTAAGTGCTATGGGGTGGTATATACAGTGATACCTCATACAATGTCCAAACTTGGTTCCACAAGTTTGGACTTTATACGGATTTGGACTTTGTATAAGGCATGCAAAATCCTAGCCACGATGCCTCATACAACGTCCAAATCCTAGCCGTGATGCCTCATGCAACGTCCAAATCCTTGCTGCGATGCCTCATACGTCGTTTCCATAGAGATACATTGTACTGTAACAGCACAGACTTCAGGGCAAAGTCAAGGAAACAGACAGGAAACTGACAGAACTTTAAGAAAACATTGTCTAAAGGCTAAATACATTACAAAAACATGTCAAACAACCCTAATTGTCCAAGAACCTGAAGAATGCTGCAAAAATCCCAGGAATGCTTCTAAAAATTCTGATGAAAAATTCAAAAAAATCCAAAATCATGCTCAAAACCACTCCTAAACACTCCTTGCCTTGTGCAAAACCCACAAGAGCAATGCACGCATGTGTCCTGTCTTTTATACTGCCCAGGCACAATGCAACCTGGGGAAAACTGAATGCCTCAGACAAAGTTGAGCGACTTTGTATGAGGTAACTTTTTTCAAGAAATTAGGCGATGTTGTATGAATTCGATGATGTATGAAGTGGACTTTGTATGAGGTATTACTGTACCTGTAAGTGTGATTATTTTTCTTTTTGCTTTAAGCAGATGCACTTAAGTATTGTAGGAGAGGAGAATTTTAATGAAATCTAATATTGTCAGTGACAATTCCCTGTTTCCTAAAGTAGTAATTCAATATTTAACTAATTGAAATGCACGTATAAGTCTTGTTTTTATATTTCACTTTTCAAGAGTATTTTTTTTTTAAAAAAAACTTACACTTTTCTATAGAATTCACCAAGGCTATCAAGCTTTTCCCTAGCTTGGCACACACACGTACACATACATGGAGAATACTTAACTCAGTGGACATGTTGAAGTTTCTATGTCCTAGGGACAAAATTTCAATCAGCCTCAATCAATTGTGCAATAAACTCATGAGTAGATTAAGCTTTGCCATCCCGAAGTGACATTGTTTTTGTATTAAATAATGATGTTCTTATTGCCTTTGCAAAGCAATGTCAAATCACTGTGAAGTCAAGGACACTACCTGTCATTATTTGAAATTATTGTTCATTGCCATTATGAAGCTTGTAATACATTGGGCAACATTCAAATAGTTGAATGAGAGTTGGAAGTGGATTTGTTAAGGCAAGACAAATATTGTGGTTTTTTGTCTCATGTTAATCTGCATTTATTTTGTTTAACGCTAATCTGCATTTTCTCCACTATTTTGTTCTCCTTTTCTTATACCAAAAGTGAAACCACAAAAATTCAATGCCTTGTGCTTTGTTTTGGTTTCAATTGTTTAAAAAATTCTATCAGTGAAAGGTCAGACACAAATTGAAAGATGCATGTTTCTCTCCCAAATATGACACAAGGGGCAAATAAATTGAAAGCAAATTTTAAAAGTTCGACAAGGAAGAAAATATCACACAAATTAGTTGTTGCTAAGAAACCAGTTTATGCAAAAGTTCCAGGTAGCTATGTTGGTATGCCATAAAAATAAATGAAGCTGAAAGGGCTAACAAATAAAAATCAAACACAAAATGAGGATGTCAAGGAAGAGGAAAATATATTGCTGGTATATGTGTTATAGATAAAAACAGACACTTTTGCTATGATATTTCATGTATTTTATTAAATCAATGAGGATAAGCATGCACATACAAACACACACAGAAAACCCGCACAAAAACAGTCCCTTTCTTCCTTTCCATTATCTCCCTGGACTCACCTAGCCCTTAACTCACCATGCTTTCCCAGCCTCAGAACCCTTTCTTTACAAAAGAGGCTTGCTTTAGGAAGCTTCATTTGCATTATAAGAACATAAGAACATAAGAACAGCCTTGCTGGAACAGGCCACAGCCCATCCAGTCCAGCATTCTGTCTCACACAGTGGCTCACCATTTCCTTCAGGGTATTCCCAAGCAGATGCCTTCACCTGCTTAGGATTCCCTGGAAATGGCATTGAGAGATATCCTGCCTATCTCTCCAACCCGGAGGTTGTCCTTAGGTAGCCATAATTATAGCCATTGATACCCTTGTCCTCCATGAACTTGTCTAATCCTTTCTTAAAGCTGTCAAGACTGACAGCTGTCACCACTTCTTCTGGCAGGGAGTTCCATAGACCAGTAATCCTCTGGGTGAAAAAGTACTTTCTCTTATTTGTTTGAGAACTAGTACCCAAAAGTTTCATGGAGTGTCCCCTAGTTCTAGTGTTATGCGATAGGGAAAACAATTTTTCCTTATCTACTTTGTCCACACCGTGCATGATTTTATAAACTTCAATCAGGTCACCTCTTAGACGCCGTCGTTCAAGAGTGAAAAGGCCCAACCGTTGCAGCCTCAGATGGTAAGGAAGGTGTTCCAGTCCCCGAATCATTCTGGTTGCCCTCCTCTGTACTTTTTCCAGCTCCATAATATCCTTCTGGAGGTATGGCGACCAGAACTGTACACAGTATTCCAGGTGGGGCCTCACCATAGATTTATAAAGAGGCAAAATGACACTTGCTGACTTATTTTCTATACCCTTCCTAATGATCCCTAGCATTGAGTTTGCTTTTTTCACTGCTGAGGCACACTGGGTTGACACCTTCATTGAGTTGTCCACCAGGACACCAAGGTCCCTTTCCTGGTTTGTCGCAGAGAGTTCAGACCCCATCAGTTTATAAATGTAATTGGGGTTCTTTGCCCCAACATGCATCACTCTGCACTTACTAATGTTGAAACTCATTTGCCACTGTTTTGCCCACTCCCCCAGTGTCAAGAGATCCCTCTGGAGCTCCTCACAATCTCTCACAGTTTTCACTACCCTGTATAATTTAGTGTCGTCAGCAAATTTGGCTACCTTGCTTTTTACTCCTACCTCTAGATCATTTATGAAGAGGTTGAACAGCAGGGGTCCCAGTACTGAACCTTGGGGGACCCCACTCTTTACTTCCCTCCACTTGGAGAAGTGTCCATTTAGTGCTACCCTCTGTTTCCTGTCCCTTAGCCAGTTGCTGATCCAGGAGAAGACCTGTCCCTTTATTCCATGACTGGTAAGTTTATTCAAGAGCCTTTGGTGTGGGACCTTGTCAAAAGCCTTCTGAAAGTCCAGATAAACAATGTCAACTGGATCCCTCTTATCCACATGCTTGTTGACACTCTCAAAAAATTCCAACAGATTAGTGAGGCATGATTTGCCCTTGCAAAAGCCATGTTGGCTCTCCTTTAGCAGCGCCTTCTCTTCTATGTGACTATTAATTCTATCTTTTAGGATGGTTTCCATCACTTTACCTGGGACACATGTCAAACTGACAGGTCGGTAATTTCCTGGATCACCCCTGGATCCTTTTTTGAAAATTGGTGTTATATTCTCTACCTTCCAGTCATCAGGCACAAAGCCTGATTTGAGGGAAAGATTATATATTTTGGCTAGGAGATCAGCAATTTCATCTTTAAGTTCCCTGAGAACTCGTGGATGGATGCCATCTGGTCCTGGTGATTTGTTAGTGTTTAGCTTAACAAGACATGCAAGGACCTCCTCCCTGGTTATTTCTATCTGGCTTAATTCTTCGGTTTCCCTCCATACGAAGATAGGCTCTGTTTTGGGCATGTGGCCTCTGTCTTCTTCAGTGAATACTGAAGCAAAGAATTCATTGAGTCTCTCTGCAATCTCTGTTTCCTCTTTAATAACCCCTTGCCTTCCATTGTCATCTAATGGTCCAATGGCCTTCCTAGTTGGGTTCTTACTTCTAATGTACTTAAAGAAGTCTTTGTTATTTCTCTGAGTATTTTTAGCTATACGCTCCTCAAAGTCTTGCTTTGCTTTCCTGATTGTTGCCTTGCATTTGTTCTGCCAGAATTTATGTTTCTGCCTGCTCTCCTCATTCGGACAAGCCTTCCATCTTCTAAATGAGCTTTTCTTGCTCTTGATCACTTCCCGAACAGCTCCTGTAAGCCACATTGGAGTCCTCTTGGACCTGGCAGTGCCCTTTTTCCTTTTGGGTATGCATTCCAATTGGGCCTCTGTTATTGTTTTTGTAAACAGCCTCCATGCCACTTGGAGTGTTTGGACTCTCTCAATTTTCCCTTTCAGTTTCTTTTTTACTAGTTTCCTCAACTTTGGGAAATTTCCTTTTTGAAAATTTAAGGTCTCTGTTTTAGATTTTATCAGTGACTTGCGGTCTATGATCAAGTTAAACATAATTGAGTTGTGGTCACTGTTCCCTATTGGATCAGTCACATTAACATCTTGCACCAGATCCTGAGTATTACTGAGTATTATCATCTTTAAAGAACTGGTCTACTCACTCATTTACATCTCCAAGATTAACCCAAACTTCTGTTCCACATTTTCCCCTGGCTCACTCATTTGCATCCCCTCTGGCATATTTCCTCTCATCACTATCAGGAAGTCCATACTGCCCAGTCAAACACATCTTTTTGTTCAGACTCCCAGAGTCATTGCTTACACAGGAACAATTGTCTCCCAGTACTGTTCTGTCCTGAAGTTACTCCCCAACTTTTGTCCTGTGGTTCCACAGCAATTAAGGTCTATTGTTTTAGGCTGGGAAGTCAGTCTCCAAACTAAGAATTACAAGTATGTGAGGGTTTGTTTGCACATGGCTATTCACAGGATCAACTCTGTTTTTCCACACAGGAAGCTTGTTTTGCACACTGCTACACCCCCCCCTCAAAGATTGTTGCCTTGCTATGGTGAGGGGACTTGTGTGTTCAATGATGCTATGGGCTATGCCATGTAGGGCCACCCAAGATGGAAAGGCCATAGCGGAGAACTCAGACTAAACGCAATCCACTGGTAAAGGAACTGGCAACCCATGCAAGTACCATTGCCAAGAGAACCCCATGGACAGTATGAAAAGGCTAAAAGATATGACAGTGGAAGATCACCCCCTCAGTTCAGAAGGTGTCAAATATGCTACTGGGGAAGAGCGGAGGACAAGTACAAGTAGCCCCAGAAAGTGTGAAGCGGCAGGGCCAAGGCCAAAAGGACAATCAGCTGTGTATGAGTCTGAAGGTGAAAGGAAAGCCCGATGCTGTAAGGAAAAATATTGCATAGGAACCTGGCATTTAAGATCTATGAATCAAGGCAAGCTGGACATGGTCAAAAATGAGATGGAAATACTGAGCATCCTGGGAATCAGTGAACTAAAGCAGACAGGGATGGGTGAATTTTACTCAGGGGACCATTATATCTACACTATGGGTATGAATCTCTTAGAAGAAATGGAGTGGTCCTTATAGTCAATAAAAGAGTGAGGAACACAGTAATAGGATACAGTCTTTAAAATGACAGAATGATCTCATTCTGAATTCAAGGCAAGCCATTCAACATCACAGTAATCCAAGTCTATGCCCCAGTCAGCGATGCATAAGAGGCTGTAGTCAAACAGTTCTACAAATACCTACCACACCTTCTAGAACTGACACCAAAAATGATGTTCTTATCATCATAGGAGATTGGAATGCCAAAGTAGGAAGTAAACAGGTAACTGCAATAACAGAAAAGTTTAGCCTTGGAGTATAAAATGAAGCAGGACAAAGGCTAACAGAGTTTTGTCAAGAGAATGCACTGATCTTAGCAAACACCCTCTTACAACAGCCTAAGAGACAACTCTACACATGGGCATCACTAGATGGCCAACACCAAAATCAGATTGATTACGTACTCTGCAGCCAAAGTTGGAGAAGCTCTATATAGTCAGCCAAAATGAGACCTGGAACAGACTGTGCCTCAGATCATTAGCTAGAATGAAGAGAGTAGGCTAGTCAAGTACAATCTAGATAACATCCCTCATGAATATACGGTGGAGTTGAAGAATAGATTTAAGGGATTAGACTTGACAGACAGATTGTCTGAAGAATGATTGGACTGAGGTTCATAACATCATAGTGGGGGCAGCAATTAGAACCATTCCAAAGAAAAAGAAATGCAAGAAAATAAAGTGGTTGTCTGATGAGGCTCTACAAGTAGCCAAAGAAAGAAGGAAGGTGAATATCAGCAACTTCCACCTGTTGGCAGGCCTCGCTTTCCCTCTGCTAGAGGTTCAGCGGGCCATAGCACAGGCAGAGTCTCCAGTTGGCTAGCGGGCCATAAGGGTGGCTTTTTCTATGGCTTGACAGAGAAATACTTGGTCCAGCTAATCTGGCTCATGGGTTCATAGAGAAATGGCAATTAGGGACTAACTACGAAGGGGAAATTAAGTTGCAAAGACCCATGGGATGGAAACATCAACTTTCCCATACGGAAATCACCCTTATATTGCTTCTGGGGAACTTTCTGGCCTTGGCTGTATGAAAGGTGCATAGGGGGAACCCTGTTACCACTGTAGCAGCAACTCGCTGATTCCGGGATGTGGAAGCGATGTTTCTTCTTTAGGATAACAGTCCCCTCATAGTTGGTAAAAATAGACACAGTCCTCCTTTCAATAAAGGATTTATTGTTTAAATCCCCTCCTCAATTTGTCCCATTTGCAGTAGGGGTAAAAAGTGTGCTTGACAAATAAAGTCCATTTTCCAAGTTTAATGGAAAAATAGCAAAGTCCAATAAATGCAGAATATAAAGAATAACTACTAACTAATCTAAGATACATAATGCGCAGTGCAGGGATGGAGGAATCACAATATGGGATTAAAATCGCTGGGAGAAACATCAATAATCTGCGATATGCAGACGATACCACCCTAATGGCAGAAAGTGAGGAAGACCTAAAGAATCTCTTGATTGGGCTGAAGGAGGAGAGTGCAAAAGCTGGCTTGAGACTCAATATCAAGAAAACCAAGATAATGGCAACAGGCCCCATCAGTTCCTGGAAAATAGATGGGGAAGAAGTAGAAGCAGTGACAGATTTTACTTTCTTAGGATCAAAGATCACTGCAGATGGGGATTGCAGCCATGAAATAAAAAGGCGACTGATTCTTGGGAGACAAGCAATGAGAAACCTGGGGAACATAATGAAAAGCAGAGACATTACATTGCAAACAAAAATTAGAATAGTCAAAGCAATGGTTTTCCCAGTAGTAATGTATGGATGTGAGAGCTGGACAATTAGGAAGGCTGAACGCAGAAGAATAGATGCCTTTGAAATGTGGTGTTGGAGGAGGGTTTTGAGAGTCCCCTGGACAGCGAGGAGAACAAATAGGTCAATCTTAGAAGAAATTAACCCTGACTGCTCATTGGAAGGTCAAATAGTAAAGATGAAGCTAAAATACTTTGGACATCAAATGAGAAGGGAGGATTCACTTGAGAAGGCATTGATGTTGGGAAAGGTGGAGGGCAAAAGAAGAAGGGGGAGGCCAAGGATGAGATGGCTAGATGGTATTATAGACACAATGGGCACAGAGCTGGGAGGGCTGAGGGGGATGGTAGAGGACAGAGGCGCCTGGAGGAAAATGGTCCATGGGGTCGCAAAGGGTCGGAGTCGACTGTGCGACTGAACAACAACAATCTAAGATACAGCTAAGACATTTCTTCCCTAAGAAAAGAAATTAAAAAGCAATTAACTAACACTTGCCTAAGTTAAAGTACGGTGGTACGAGCTGCCCCATACGAGATGGTATGGATCAAGGCCCATCAAGATGACAAACGATATGGGTCCTTGTAGCATTGGAGATTGGGCTCCTTCTCTAAGAAATTGGCTATGTTTTTTTTACCTTTTTCAGGACTCCTCCATATGGGAAAGTGTCCTGGCGACATGCTAATTGACTTCTCAAAGTGACAGTTTTGTACGTAGATCAAAGATTGCAGGTGGCTAGCTTATCTCTGTTCCCATCTCACTTCATGAGAGTGGACCATCTCTTGGTTCCATTCCCAGAGCTTGGCCTTGAGAAAAGAACAAGCGGTGCTTTCCCAGTAATTGAGTAAAATAGTGGAGTGTGCTTTTCAAAATGGCTTCACTTAGGCTAAGTGGAATAAACCATAGAAAGAAAAGCAGTGCTAGCATTTCTTCTTAAAATCCTACATGGCTAATGAGTAATTAACATAAAACAATGTTATCCCACATGGAATCTCGACAGTGAAAGCAAAGGTGAAAGAGAAAAATTCACTCAACTGAATGCTGAATACCAGAGAACAGCAAGAATATATAAGGAGGTCTTCTTAAATGAACAGTGTAGAGTAATAAAGGAAAAGAACAGAGGGGAGAGGACTAGAAATCTCTTCAAGAAAATTGGGGAAATCAAGGGAATGTATCAAGAAAAAATGGGCATGCTAAAGAACAGGAATGGTAGTGATCTAACAGATGAAGAAGAGATTAGGGAAAGATGGCAAGAATATATAGAATATCTCTACAAAAAGGATCTTAATGTCTCTAAATAAGCAGGGGTAATGAGGAGAGTGCAAAAGCTGGCCTGAAACTCAACATCAAAAATACCAAGATCACAGGAGCCGGCCCCATCACTCTCTGGTAAATAGAAAGAGAAGAAGTGGAAGCAGTGACAGACTTCACCTTCTTAGGATCTACACAGCCCCTTTTCTATCTCATAACACACCTACCCTTCCAGGTTAACACAATTAAACACTATGTATTTTCAGCATTGAAAAACATAGCTACGTACTTAACAATTCTAAGCAGAAAAGAAATACTGTACATGTTAGTACATTTTAACAGTAGAACACCCTCACACCCATCAGATGTGTATCAGGGTCACTTATAGAGAGCCCAGACTGTTAGTTTTGAGTGAGTTTTGTAGCATTCTGAGTTGCAATAGGTCTGAGAAAGAAGACTATATACCAGATTTAGTTTAAATCAAACTGGTATATTAACAACATTTACAGACAAAGTAAATTAGCATTACATCCAGCACAGTTCAGCACTGTTCAGCTCTGCTCTGTTCTGTTCTGCAAAACAAGCTCTGCAAGCAACTTCTATTTCTACAGCCAGCAAAACACTTAAAGTTACAATGTATCTTATTAACTGTCAATCACAGCAGAGCTGAGCCATGATGATAGCTTGCACCTGTTCCTTGTTAACTGACCTCAGCCTGTCCTTGACATTATCTCTGCACTTTGCCTCACTATATGCCATACCTGTCAAGTTTCGGGAAATTCCTGTCAAATAACAGAAATTTCCCCGGCCAAAACAGGAAACTGGACAGCTATGCTTATCCTGTGCTGGCCTCCAGTCTAACTCCAGTCTAATTGCAGTCTAACTAATACGGGATGACGGCAGGAAAGAGTGTAAAATACGGGGGTTTGACAGAAATTTCCCAAAACTTGACAGGTATGCTATATGCATATTATTGACACTCCTCCTAGGCAATGTGAAAGATATTTAACCCATCCCTGAATTTTTTAAACAAATGAGTACAAAGATTTTTGGTAAAAACATCTGAAGTGTTACATTCTGATGAACATTTTCCCAGTTTTATAAACCCAACAGCGTCTAGAGACCACATTGCCAACATACGCTGGATCATGGAGAAAACAAAGGAATATCAGAAACAAGTTTACTTTTGTTTTATTGATTACACTAAGGCATTTGACTGTGTGGACCACAACAAGATGTGGCAAGTAATTAAAGAGATGGGAATTCCAGAGCACCTCATATGCCTCCTGAGAAATCTGTACATGAACCAAGAAGCAACAGTTAGGACAGAACACGGAATGACAGAGTGGTTTGGAATAGGAAAAGGAGTAAGACAAGGCTGCATTTTGTCACCATGCTTATTCAACCTATACACAGAGCACATCATGCGCAGTGCAGGGATGGAGGAATCACAATATGGGATCAAAATTGCTGGGAGAAACATCAACAATCTGAGATATGCAGACGATACCACCCTAATGGCAGAAAGTGAGGAAGACCTAAAGAATCTCTTGATTGGGCTGAAGGAGGAGAGTGCAAAAGCTGGCTTGAGACTCAATATCAAGAAAACCAAGATAATGGCAACAGGCCCCATCAGTTCCTGGAAAATAGACGGGGAAGAAGTAGAAGCAGTAACAGATTTTACTTTCTTAGGATCAAAGATCACTGCAGATGGGGATTGTAGCCATGAAATAAAAAGGCGACTGATTCTTGGGAGACAAGCAATGAGAAACCTGGGGAACATAGTGAAAAGCAGAGACATCACATTGAAAACAAAAATTAGAATAGTCAAAGCAATGGTTTTCCCAGTAGTAATGTACGGATGTGAGAGCTGGACAATTAGGAAGGCTGAACGCAGAAGAATAGATGCCTTTGAAATGTGGTGTTGGAGGAGGGTTTTGAGAGTCCCCTGGACAGCGAGGAGAACAAATAGGTCAATCTTAGAAGAAATTAACCCTGAATGCTCACTGGAAGGTCAAATAGTAAAGATGAAGCTGAAATACTTTGGACATCAAATGAGAAGGGAGGATTCACTTGAGAAGGCATTGATGTTGGGAAAGGTGGAGGGCAAAAGAAGAAGGGGGAGGCCAAGGATGAGATGGCTAGATGGTATTGTAGACGCAATGGGCACAGAGCTGGGAGGGCTGAGGGGGATGGTAGAGGACAGAGGCGCCTGGAGGAAAATGGTCCATGGGGTCGCAAAGGGTCGGAGTCGACTGTGCGACTGAACAACAAAAGCGTCTTTGCATCAGCAAATTCAAGACCTGGTATTTGTTGCATATATAACACCTCCTCTAATGGAGCATGTAAATATGCTGTTGTAAAATCAAAATGGTCCACTCTTTTTCTTTGAACCCCTGCTTTGCATACAGCAATTTTCGGTGATTCAGATTTTACACAGGGTGAGAACACTTGGTCATAGTCAGACCCTTGTATTTGGCTAAAACCCCTGGCTACTAGCCTGGCCTTATATTGCATTTCACCATTAGTATGCCGTTTTAATTTGTACAACCATCTACACCCTATTATATTTGTCTTTTCTGGTATCTTTTGAACAGGAGTAAACACATTATTTTCTGTCAGAGAATCAAACTCCTTTTGCATTGCTTTTATCCACAATTGTTTTTCTTTTTCTTCAAGAGCCAGTATCTCTTTGTAATTGTTAGGTTCCTTTACATAAACATTATTTACAGCAACACTATAACTGAACCATTGTGGAAGTATACCTTTAGGTGTTCTAATGTTGGGATGGTAATTAGATTGATCCAAGATCATACTAAAATTATGTACCATATATAATATAAAAGGATCGTGAACCATAATGACTGGAGTTAAAGAGGTCAGTGGCACACCAATTGACCTCTTTCCAGTCAGCAACAGAGCTTGGATTTTTAACTAAAGCAAGGTCAGCAGACCTTTTGCCTTCTAAATTGACCAGGTAATACCCTGTTTTTCTTGTTTGGCTGAGGTGACTTGTATTAAGTTAATCCCCATTGTTTCCCTTATGTACTTTTAATTAACCAACTGGCTCATGATCTTTTTAGGGAACCTATGACCAAATAAGCTTTTCTGTCAACAGGCAGAACAAATAAGGACTCTGTTAGTATTTTTGGAAAAACAGCTAGTCTCTCTGTTAATTAGTAGTATAGCCATGAAGCAGTTTTTGCTTTATTTAATGGGACTGAAAAATGAATTAAATCAGCCGTTTATCCTGATTCCTGAAGTCTCTCTTGTTCCTTCTCTCTGTTGGGCAAGGCTCATAGCAACAACCTAGTAGACACCCTCACTTCAGGAACAGAACTTTGAACACTTATATGTTCATGCTTAATTGGAGATTGCATCTCCCTTTCTTCAATATCTGAAACAAGTGTTTCAGAGCTTTGTTCTAAACCCTGATCACTTTCATTTAAAGGCAACACTATTTTTGTGACTTCATATCCATGAATCCTTTGCCAATTAGCATTCTCATGTATTCTGGCTGACCTACTAAAGGTTAGTTTCTTTTGCTGATTTGCAAATCTGTAGGCTTTCATATTACTTTGGTATCCCAAGAATGTAAGTTTCATTGTTTTGGGCCCTCCTTTGCACCTCTGCTTTGATGGAATGTGAACCCATGCTTTCATACCAAACACTCTAAGAAAACTTAAACTTGGATTCCTTTTGTACAATAAACAATAGGGGATATTATCAACAGCTATGGTATATAAACAATTAGAAACAAAACATGCTGCTGATAAAGCCTCGGCCCAATAACTCATAGACAAACCAGCATCAGTTAACATAGCATACATCATTGTTTGCAATATTCCCCCTTTCTCTCCGGTAGACCATGCTCTTGGGGCACACAGGTATTTGTTATTCTGTGAACTACACCATTTCCTTGTAACCATTGGGCAAATTGTTTTGACATGAATTCACCCCCTTGATTTTTTTAAATGGCTTTGAGTTCTAGTCCCAGCTGCTTTTGTACTCATTTGACCCAGTATTTGAATGTGTTAAAAGTTTCTGATTTTTGTTTCAAAGCAAATACCCAACTGAACCGAGTACAATCATCAGCTATGATCAATGCAAAACAATTTTGGAATGACTTTTAGGATAAGGGCCAATTAAATCTAGATGCACCAAACATAACTCTATTACTCTCTTTTGCCACTGGGAATGTTTTTGTTTTTACCTGTTTGCAAACTGTACAATCAAGAACTTATTTACACTGTGACACTTTCTCATTATTCAACAGAGCTAAAGTCTTTCTTATAGTATTAAAACTAGCATGTCCTAATCACCTATGCACTAAATGAATGCAATTATCATGCTTATTCTTATTAGCCACCATCACATTTTTGGCTGCTGCATTATTAACTACATAAACATTGCTGTGAAACATTCCCTTAACCAGCACCTTTCCATCTCTTGAGATAGTGCATTCTCTTTCAGCAAATGTTACAACAGAACCTGATGTTGTCAAAGAACTCACAGATAATAGATTATTTTCCAAACTAGGAACATATAACACATTCTCAAAATTGACACCTAGTGAAGGAAAACAAATTGTGCCTTCACTAATGTCTTTTGCAGCACTACCATCAGCCAAATTGACATGTGCTAATTTAGATTGTTTTGGCTCAGTCAGTAAATTCTCAGACTTTGTAAAATGCTGACTTGCTCCACTGTCTAGCAGCCACAAATCATTTTCAGCTGGTTCAGTAGTCACCAACGTAGCCTGCACATCTGACCTTGAATTGCAAGTAGCTTGCTTCTTCCGGAGTTGGGGGCAGGAACACCACAGATAATTTGTTGAACCACATAAATAACATTTTCTCACTCTGGAAGCTGTCTGCTCTAAAATACTGGTAGTAGCAGGTCTGTTGTCTCCCACAGAATTCCTTTGCTTAGCCTGACAGCTGGGCTCCTCTTTAGGACGTTGCTTATTTACTATTTGCCTTTCGGCATTGACTCTTGTTTCTTCTTCCAACAAATGTGAAGAAACATAATTCAGAGATAATTGCCCAGAGTCAACAACACTCTCTAGTGCAGTAATTAAAGGGAAAAAAGAGCTCAGTATTATATAGACTTTGTCAATCTCTTGAAAAGTCCCCCCCCCCCCGGTCCTGAAGCTGTTGAAATAATTCAGTCAAGGCATTTAAGTGCCCTTTATCTGAATCTCCTTGTTGCATAGAGGTTTATACAGACACCTTGTTAAAGCTATAACAGAGGCAGCAGAATCTCTAGCATATACATCTCTGAGTGAGTCCCAAGCTTGCTTAGCTGTATTCTTCTGATGCAAGTACAGTAGTTTGTCATCTGAGACTAACAACACAATATGTGCTAGAGCCTTCTCATCCCCCACACAGTCTCTGCAGCCATTGGAGCTGCTGGTGGATTACTTACATAGCTCCACAGTGACTCTCTTTTCAGAAAATGCTCCATTTTCAAAGATCAGATAGAATAATTACTGGAGGTCAGCTTGTCTACGAGTACCATTGTAGACTGCACCATCTCGTCTCCCAATGCAGGTAACACCAAGCTGTCTATTACCTCCTCCTCACCATCAGAAGCACTTCCACTGTTTGACTGGTTCAGGAGCTCACTCTCCTCCTCAGGTTCACTGCCAGACACTGACATTCAAGTCCAGCTAAAAGAATTTCTTTCTTGGTAGCAGAGCTTCCACAACTCAGGGCAGTTTAGCTTGCTGGGCCCATAACCCTGTTAGTTTTGAGTGAGTGTTGTAGCAGCCTGAGTTGCAATATGTCCAAGAAAGAAGACTATACACTAGATTTAGTTTAAATCAAACTGGTATATTAACAACATTTACACACAAAGTAAATTAGCATTACATCCAGCACTGTTCAGTTCTGCTCTGCAAAACAAGCTCTGCAAGCAACTTCTATTTCTACAGCCAGCAAAACACTTAAGGTTACAATGTATCTTATTAACTGTCAATCACAGCACATCTGAGCCATGATGATTGCTTGCACCTGTTCTTTGTTAACTGACCTCAGCCTGTAGTTGACATTGCAGGCGCACCCCCCCAATAACGGACACAGACAACATTGAAAGTGGATAACAGCAAAGGGCCACATTTATTGATTCAATGCCCTAGTCCGAATTGTAAATTTGTATTGGTAAAACGACCAATCATAATTCCTAAGGCAAGCAGGCCGAAGTAACACTGGTAAGGTACCACCCCAAAATTGCCAACGGCAATTGGTTACAATGTATCAATTTGTATCAATTTGTTTGTCAACAACAAACAAATTGTTGACCGTAGTCAATAACTAACTCATGACCCCACCCTCTGACGCGTATCCGTGAAATCACAGGGGTGATGCATGCTGGTTAGCAATCATCATCACCCCATCGCCTGGTTCGTCGTTGACCGGACAACGTTTAACTACTTTATTCCTGTCTAATGTTGTCCAGTCAATTGCGAACCTGCCGGATACTTGTGGGTCATACTGTTTACCTTACCAGTGCTACCCGCCCATGTGACCAAAGTCAACAGTAAGAACGAAGAAAGACCCCTATATCAAACCATAGCAACAGTGTGGGATGGGCAAAAAAGCCAGGACCCGAAGCCAATATGGGTCCCAACCAAAAATTCCCACCCGGCCCCGAAGCGACCATGATCACACTGTTAACTAGGGAGGGGGTGGAGGGGAAAAAACTTCTCCGCTCCGTCGCTGAGGCAAAATGGCAGCTCAGCTGCCTCGTGGCCACCCCTTTTATAAGGGAGCTGGCCACGCCCCTAACTACCCGGATCCTCTGTCCTGTGGGGGGGGGCCCCGCAAAGTGCGCGGCGGCCATTTTGGCGCCGCGCTTGCATTGCAGGCGCACCCCCCCAATAACGGACACAGACAACATTGAAAGTGGATAACAGCAAAGGGCCACATTTATTGATTCAATGCCCTAGTCCGAATTGTAAATTTGTATTGGTAAAACGACCAATCATAATTCCTAAGGCAAGCAGGCCGAAGTAACACTGGTAAGGTACCACCCCAAAATTGCCAACGGCAATTGGTTACAATGTATCAATTTGTATCAATTTGTTTGTCAACAACAAACAAATTGTTGACCGTAGTCAATAACTAACTCATGACCCCACCCTCTGACGCGTATCCGTGAAATCACAGGGGTGATGCATGCTGGTTAGCAATCATCATCACCCCATCGCCTGGTTCGTCGTTGACCGGACAACGTTTAACTACTTTATTCCTGTCTAATGTTGTCCAGTCAATTGCGAACCTGCCGGATACTTGTGGGTCATACTGTTTACCTTACCAGTGCTACCCGCCCATGTGACCAAAGTCAACAGTAAGAACGAAGAAAGACCCCTATATCAAACCATAGCAACAGTGTGGGATGGGCAAAAAAGCCAGGACCCGAAGCCAATATGGGTCCCAACCAAAAATTCCCACCCGGCCCCGAAGCGACCATGATCACACTGTTAACTAGGGAGGGGGTGGAGGGGAAAAAACTTCTCCGCTCCGTCGCTGAGGCAAAATGGCAGCTCGGCTGCCTCGTGGCCACCCCTTTTATAAGGGAGCTGGCCACGCCCCTAACTACCCGGATCCTCTGTCCTGTGGGGGGGGGCCCGCAAAGTGCGCGGCGGCCATTTTGGCGCCGCGCTTGCATTGCAGGCGCACCCCCCCAATAACGGACACAGACAACATTGAAAGTGGATAACAGCAAAGGGCCACATTTATTGATTCAATGCCCTAGTCCGAATTGTAAATTTGTATTGGTAAAACGACCAATCATAATTCCTAAGGCAAGCAGGCCGAAGTAACACTGGTAAGGTACCACCCCAAAATTGCCAACGGCAATTGGTTACAATGTATCAATTTGTATCAATTTGTTTGTCAACAACAAACAAATTGTTGACCGTAGTCAATAACTAACTCATGACCCCACCCTCTGACGCGTATCCGTGAAATCACAGGGGTGATGCATGCTGGTTAGCAATCATCATCACCCCATCGCCTGGTTCGTCGTTGACCGGACAACGTTTAACTACTTTATTCCTGTCTAATGTTGTCCAGTCAATTGCGAACCTGCCGGATACTTGTGGGTCATACTGTTTACCTTACCAGTGCTACCCGCCACACGGAGGGGCTTCACAGAAGACCTGACGCCCCCCCCCCAGACCGTCAGCTCGGTCAACAGGCCTGCTCGCCAGTCACCCCACAGGAGGTCCATACCTCCACGCGACAGATGGACCCCATCCCCTGTATACAAGTCACAATTTTGCAGACTAATATCGGGGTGATGACTAACCCGTCCCCAAGCCCTGGTGGTGAGAAACCGCGCCACTGCCTTATTGACCGCGCGCCCAGCTCGGTCAAGGGCCAGGAGGTTAACGCCCCCTCTGTAAGAGTGGCGCGGAACAATGTCCGACCAAACCAGGGCTGTGGCAGGCCAGACATAATGCAAGTAGGCGAGGTCCTCGCAAATCGCATGCTTGAGCGATAAGCCGGTGACCCGGCCCAAATCATTGCCCCCCAGGTGGATGATTAGAATATCAGGCGGGTCAGCCCCCAGGCCAGAAAAAAGGAAAGGCCGCAGCTCCCGCCATAACATCCCAGGCTCACCGTGCCATGCGAGACTGGCGTGGTCACCCAGTCCCAGTCGGGGTCCACTCTGTCGCCGCAGCGTAACGCGCTGCCCTGAGCACATAGCTGTGGCCCACCAGCCATACTGTCACCGGTGTAAAACGACACCCAGGGTCTATAAGAAATTGAGAAAAAGGAAGGTAAGGTGACTGGATTGGTACTCATGGCGGGAGTGGGCGCACATAAAACTGAAAACATTGTGAGCCCCACCTCCCCTTGCTACGTATGTCAGCCCCAGAGTACCCAAAAGCAGCCGCTGTAGAGGCTGCGCCAATACGGAACGAATGTGTGCCAGAACGGGCACCCGGTAGTCCCACCCTGGTAAGGGCTCTGGCAGTCACCTTCCAAAACTGAAATTTAGTAAGGGGAGACCCATCTTGGTGACAGAAAAACGGGCCGTGGTGCATGCCACGCAGTGCCAGGTATTCCTGTAGGGCACCAACCGGACAGATGTCTGCCAAAGAACACCGTAGCAGTCTTACTCCACTGCCTACGCCATGCTGATCTGTTTTAGAGGAGCGAATCCTCAACTGGGCCCAGTCTTTGGCAACATGTACATCTCCGCGTTCCAGTGCCCTACCGCTTGCATCCGCCTTAGACAGCATCACGAGTTCGCTGATGCGGAGCGCTCCAAAAAACGCCACCGTAGTGGCTGCATGCAATTGGGCTGCCTCATAATGATCAAAACAGAGGCCTGGCCAGCCCCGGGCCAACTGGGTAAGAACCCCTGGGGAAATAGGGTGCCGGTCATCCGGGCAATGCCCGCGCTCGCGCACCCACCCCTCCAAAACGTGTCTCACACGGAGGTCAGAGGTGGTATCCACATGACCCCCTACTTTGGCCATAAAAGCCAACGCCGAGAGCTTGGATGCTATGGTGCGAGGTGCAAGGCCCTGTGCATGCAGGTGAACCATGAACCGCAGAACATGGTCCACCGGGATGAGCCAGGTCTCTGGCCATTGAAATCGAGTAGTAAAAGCCCTATACAAATTGAATGCTTGTTGATACGCCTTACGCATGCGTGGCGCTAGTGACAGGCCAACCGCCCGGTTCACCTCTCCCTGCCAATAGTCCACATCTCGTCCGGGAGTGGCGAGGGAAATTCCTCCGCATCCGGGGCCAAGGCGCGGAACCGGGAGATCTGCAGGCGGGACAAAGCGTCAGCAATATCGTTATTAACCCCTGGGACATGCCTGGCCCTGAACAAGACGTTGAGGCGCAGGCAGCGCAGCACAAAATGGCGCACTAGATCCATGACCCTGGGCGATTTAGAAATCTGTGCATTGACAATGTGCACCACGGCAGCAATGTCGCACCAGAAATGCACCACCGAATTAGCCCACTGTTCGCCCCATAGCATCAAAGCCCCCCGGAATGGGAAAAAATTCCAGGTATGTGAGCTCCCGCAGGCGACCTGTGCCTGCCCATGCCGGTGGCCACCCACCATAGGCCCACTTCCCATTGAAGTGCATCCCATAACCCAGGGATCCTGAGGCATCAGACTGGATCTGGAAATTGGGGGATGCCAGGAGGTCAGACCTCCAAAATGAGCCCCCATTAAACTCCCTCAGGAATTGCAACCAGACAAACATGTCTGCCCTGATACCCCGGGTAAGCCTGACTCTGTGGTGGGGCCTGGATAACCCTGCCATGGCGTCGCATAAGCGCCGGGCGAAAGCCCTGCCCGGTGCGACCACCCTGCAGGCAAAATTGAGGTGCCCATGTAGCACCTGCAGTTCCCCCAGGGATGCCTTACGCTTAGCCAGCAATTCCGAGATAAGGGTCACTATCCTGGACACCTTATCACCCGGTAACCTAGAAGCCCGTACTACTGTATCAATCTCAACCCCCAGGAATACTAGTTTGGTCGACGGGCCCTCGGTCTTTTCGGGCGCTAAAGGGACACCCAGTTCCTGCATTAGCGTCTGAAATGTATTGAGGAGACGTGGACACGTGTCCCAGCCCCGTTCACCCCCGAATAAAAAGTCATCCAGGTAATGGGCTACAGACCGGGACCCTGACCTGCGGACGAAAGCCCACTCTAGGAAGGTACTAAAACCCTCGAAAGCCGAGCATGATATGGAGCAGCCAAAAGGCATGGCCTTATCAAAATAATACTCCCCTCTAAACTTAAAACCCAGCAATTCAAAGTCGCCCGGGTGCACCGGCAAGAGGCGAAAAGCTGACTTAATGTCGCACTTGGCCAGCAAGGCACCCGGGCCACACGAGCGCACCATGCGCAGCGCATGGTCGAACGATGTACACCTGACCGAACAAAGGTGATCAGGTATCGCACCGTTGACCGATCGGCCGGCTGGGTAGGACAAATGATGAATAAGGCGAAACTCACCTAGGGACTTTTTAGGAACCAAACCCAATGGTGAAACCTTAAGGTTGGGAAAAGGGGGTGCGGGAAAAGGTCCGGCGACCCTGCCCGCGTCTAACTCCTTTTTAATGCTGGCCTCGGCTACCTCCTCCCTTCCTCTGAGGGATAAAAGGTTGGGAGCATCCTGAGGAGATCTATCACCCATAAAAGGGATACGAAATCCCTGCTTAAAACCTTGGATGAGGTACTCCCTGTCCTCTCCCCTCGGGTACGATGCGAGCCAGCGCTCCAGCATGTCCACCTTAATTGGGGAGGGGGCCTTTCGGAGAACTAGTTCCATCCGTGGCAGGCTTGCCAGCCCACTGTCCACCCCTCCCTCTGCCTCGTACCCCCACAGGCTTGGGACAAGCAGAGGCTGCATGGGGACCAGAACATGTGGGACACTCGTGCTTATACCTGCAGTTCTTCCGACTGCAGGAACCATTGGACGAGAAAGTCCAGCACAGCAGGCGGGCTGGAACCCCCTGCCCCGCCATTTGGCGGGTAACCTGCGCTGGAGCTGCTCGCTGGACCGCATGTCCACAATGATATCTATCCCCCGGGGCAGGACGTGTGGGTGTCATATACAAGAGCCACAGTCTCTGGCACGGCTCATCCCATCTCATCTCGGGGTGCAGGGGAATCCTCATACGGAATTCCTCATCATATGCTAGCCATGAGGGGCCCGGGAAATCTACCATCGCCCTGTATATGTTGTCCAAATATTAGACCATGGGAATAGCTAGATCCGGCCGCGCCCTCAAATACACCGCCATGTATATCAAATAAGCGGGGAGCCAGTTAGCCCAGGTACGCGGCGGCTTACGGCGGCGTGCCTGCTCCTTGTCCTTCTCATCCTGACCCTCCCTTTCTTCCTTAGTGGGCTCTCTGTTCAGGAGTGAGAAGATATCCACGTACTCCCCTCGCCATATCTTTTCTCTGGTAGCCTGAGCCAAGTGATCACCCAATGGCAGGGAATACCCTGCCGTCGGCAAAGCCGCAAAGGGGATAGCTGGCCTACCCAAAGGGGCCTGAGTTAACCCTGCCACCCCAAGTACGTTCCCAGCAGTGTAAGAACCAATGCCCACCCCAGCGGGAATGGTGGCAGTAGTTGTCGCCGGGTGGGTCGCCAGCGGCGTAGCCCCTGCACCACCCGCGCGAGGACAAGGCCACTGAAAGGTCCCCCCCATATTGGGAATGTGTGTGGATGTACTCGTTTGCACCATATACTCACATGCTGCACCCCCGCGGGCCGCCCCCAACGGGGGTTCCGGCCCACTGGGGGCGTCGGAGCTCACGACCGATGTAGAGCTCATCACCGGGGCTTGACCCGCGCCAGGTTGCTGGCTGGGGAGCTGCGAGGCAGTGGCCGGAGCCGCGCCACCCGCCTGCAGCAGCTCAACCCTCCCCGCCGGCCGTTGTCCTGCTGCCGATAGCGCCTCCAAAGGTACCCCGAAAGGGGCGCCTGCCTGACTGGCCCGGGCCAAAGACTCCTCTAAGGCCGCAATACGGGCCAGTAAGGTGTCTACAGTAACCATGGGTAAAGAGCCGGCCGGCCCACCTGACCCTTGCATGGGGACAGTTCCCTGCACCCCATGGCCCAGATATGGCCATTGGCCAGGGCCGAAGCCCGGTAGGGCTGGTGAGGAAACCTGCGAAGGCGGGGCACCGGGCCACCCCCCAAGGCTAGGGGCAGAAGGAGGAGCGGTGTCCACCGCTCGCGGGCCGCGGGCCGGAGCGCCCTCCGCGCCCGCACTCTGAACGGGCCAAGGTGCGATAGACCCCAAGCCACTAGCCCCGGCCGGGGATGGCAAAGGTGGCTGTTGAGGAGGCGGCACCACGGTCCTCCGACCTGGGTTGCGCCTCCTAACAGCCCGAGCTGAATTCGCAGCAGCCTTCTTTTTGGAAGGCATCTCGGGCAAAAAAGGGAAGCTAGCTAAGCAAAATCGACCCAAAAGGCTTCCCGGCAATACCAACGAGCGACGGAGGCGCAGGGAAAAAACTTCTCCGCTCCGTCGCTGAGGCAAAATGGCAGCTCGGCTGCCTCGTGGCCACCCCTTTTATAAGGGAGCTGGCCACGCCCCTAACTACCCGGATCCTCTGTCCTGTGGGGGGGGGGGGGGCCGCAAAGTGCGCGGCGGCCATTTTGGCGCCGCGCTTGCATTATCTTTGCACTTTGCCAAACTATATGCATATTATTGACACAGACACCTTCTAAGGCTAAACCAATTGTTGAAAATCAAAATCAGGGCTTCCCTGAATCAGAATGTAGTCGAGCACTATGCAATCTGCAACAGTTCAGATATTTCTTCACTGTCTGCACTCCGTTGGCCCTTGCAAATGTCCAGCCTCTCAAAGTCAGTGTTTTCTATAGCAAAAAGCAGTTTAGGATTGCACTCAGAAAGCAGTACAGCAACCACCCTCCTCCTGAGAGATTGCAAAAGGTTACCTGGAAAGGACAAATCAGGCTTCTTTCTCCTTCTCACAGCAGTCAAAGGTCAGTTCACCTCAGCAATTCTTATGCTCTGGAATGCATGGAAATGCTCTTCTCTGAGCATTTGCCAGCAGACAACAACATCTGGCCTCCTCTGGCTTCTCAGATAACAGGAATTTCAGCCAGAACAGAAAAAATCCTCCCTTTTCTCAGAGGTTTGAGTTTATAAATGCAAAAGTTCCTCTGTCCAGGAACAGCAACGTGCTTCTAGGCACCAGCCTCAGGGCTTATTAAAGTGATACACACACACTACTAAGGGCTATCACACCCACTAAGACATCTCTGGCATCCAACTGGAACAAACTGGTGCTGGACCATCTCACAGCTGGATCAGCAAGTCCTCCACCTCTGACAAAGCAGCTGGCAGACACCTCTCTTACTTGTGAGAAGCCTGTGTCACCACTCCCCTGCTGTCAACTGCACCCCAAACTGGGCTCCCTTCACTCCCTTTATTTGGGACAGCAGCAGGCAGGGCTGCCATCAGAAATTTCTGGGCCCTGTACTAAGCAATCCTATTGGGACCCCCACACAGTAATGTCTCACAGTAATGTCACAGTTATGGCTGGCAGCTGCAGGGCCCCTGTGAGCTCCAGACCCTATATGGCAATACTAGTATTACTGCCTTGATGGCGGCCCTGGCAGCAGGGCAACCAGGTGAAGAGGCCGAGGAACCAAGATTCACCCAATTTTTTACTGTTCGGACTGTTGGGTGGTGTATCAAGGCCTTCCTTCAGACTGCCAGGCAACAGAATTTTACTCCCACATTAGGCCTGTGAAAACTCTGCAGTCTGAGCCGCTTACCTTTTGATCTCCCCTTCGCCTGGGCAACTTTCAAGGTCTTGCAATGGGAGTCCTGCAAGATCTCACACTTCCAGTAGCGAAATTATCTTGATGTTTGAACCAATAATCAAGTTCACAAAACTAACATCCTTTTTTGTCTTTTGTAGGAAACGAAACCAATCCTGGCTCCATCTTCCTTTTTATTGTTGAAACGATGAGAAGCAAAGCATTAATCCAATAAAATATCCAAACAAAAAGCATAGTTAAACTTAAGCTAATAAACTCATAACACACTCTAGAAAAAAATTCCCCACTTCTGGGTTCCTAATCTACATCTAACCTAACACAATTCATGCTTTAACATAAGAAAACACACTGATTCAAAGTATTGTCCTGGACTCATCTCTCCCCAGAGTTAAAGTCCAGCTTTGCTGTAAATCCAGCTAAGTGTCAGCCTGGCGAGATTTCATCTATCTCCCAGCTAGTGGCCTGGCTTGGCCCCATGGATCAATGTTACATCTTCTCAATGTTCTCCTGATCTTATCTTCAGAAGCACAGGGCTTCACCCTCCTTTGAAGAAGCTCTCCTTACATAACAAAATCCAGGGTTTTTATACACAATTTCCCCCTCTTACTCCCTCCTTAGGAATTTTCAGGTGGCCTTTGACTCAGATCTTGAGAAAATGCTCCTCAAAATCTTTCAGTCAAGGCATGTTGGCAAAGTGCCAAGCTCTCATTTTGTCCCCCTTTAGTGTATGAAACTAAGACACAGGACACAGCCTCGGGCTGGGTTAACTCAGGTTTATTGCATCGTGGACAGAGGGAACATGAGGTAATGGCGGATCGATAGCTCTTTATATACAGTAGGGATACATTTGAACGTGGTGCCATGGTAGCCCATTGGCTACTGTCTGCGTGACGTCATTGTGGGTCACGCCCTTCTTGTCCAGGTGTAGGTGGTGGCGGGAAAGCTTCCCGCGCTGTTGCCTTTGATGAGTTCGGACCAAGAGAGCTTGGACGCTCGCTGCTGCCAGCTGGTGGTCATTAGCTCGCGTCCTATTACAGGGTTTATATGATACAGCTGAAGGTTACATTGTTGCTATAGGCAAGGTTACATTGGCTCAGATACATTGTGATTCATGTGGAAGGTAAAACCATTAGAACACAACACCCCTCCCCCCTAGGACGAGACAATGTCTCGAGCCCACACTTCAACACACTCCCCCCCCTTAGGAGACAAAGTCTCTCAGCCAAGATGGTTTATTTCGAACACGCTGGGGTCTCGATGTGGGCTGCCTTTCCCCGGGTTTGCTACCTCCTCTTTGTCCCCTGGTTTCCTGCCCTGTAATTTGAGAGGGAGACTTGTTAGTGACTTGCCGCGGCTCCACGGCGTTGTTGGGGGGTATGCTCTTTCTCGGGGAAGAACCGGGGGCACTGGGGGCTAACGAAAAACCCCTCTTCTCGCTTGGAAGGGTGGGGGAACACTCCTGAAAACCCCCCCGGCTCGCAAGACCAGAATCAAAATCAAAATTACATTCGGGGGACGCGGCGGCGGCCGCACATTCCTTTTCCCTCCCCCCGGGCTCTGATAGAACTGGGGTATCAAAAGGATATGAGTCGGGATCGCTGCTTTCCCCCCCGAATTCGGACTGATGTCCCTCATTTTCTCCCCCTTGGGCTAAACGGGTGGGGGAGAACCCTATCGCTGAATCCTGTTGCTGTGCCCCACTGACCGGCCCTTCACTCACTCGGCGCCTCAGTTGGTCAGCGTGTCTCCTCCAGAGGAGACCGGTGCTCGTTTCCACCCGATATGACACTGGCCCTGTTTGTTCTACTATCGTTCCTGGCACCCAGGCTGGCCCTGCGCTTGCATAGTTCCTGCAGTAAACAAGATCGCCGGCGGCGAACCCTTTCGAGACTGCCAATCCTATGTTTTTTCCTTTATCCTCGACTCTCGTCGGGTCCAGCCTGGTCAGAAGTGTGGTCAGTTTTCGCCGCATCAAGAGTTCTGCCGGCGAGTAACCCGACGCTAAGGGGGTCACCCTATACGCTAACAAGAACTGACATACTTGGTGATTTAGGTCCCCCGGGCCCATGCGCCGCAACGCATCCTTTGTTGTACGCACCAACCGTTCCACTTGGCCGTTCGTGGCCGGGTGAAACGGCGCGGATGTGACATGCCGAATGGCGTTTGCTCCCATGAATGCCTCGAACTCCGAGGAGGTGAAGCAACTCGCGTTATCGCTGACTAAAGTGTCGGGTAAACCGAACGTGGAAAAGACCCTCCGTAGCTGGCTAATTGTTGTGGCGGAGGACGTGCTCTTTACTGGGATAACCTCCAGCCACTTGGAGAACGCATCCACCACCAGGAGAAACATGGTTCCTCGGAATGGGCCAGCGAAATCTACATGTACTCTGGACCACGGCCCCCTTGCTGTGTCCCATTCCCTATGCGGGAGGCGGGCCGCCTCTGGTCGGGATCCCTGGCATGCCTCACAAGTGCCGACCATGTGCTCGATGTCCGCGTCCAGCTGTGGCCACCAGAAGTAACTGCGGGCCAGCGCTTTCGAACGAACGATGCCCGGGTGGCTGACGTGCAGCAGTTTGAGCACCCTCGGCCGCATGGCTGCAGGAACCACCACCCGTTGGCCCCACAATAGGCACCCCCTTTCTAGGGACAACTCTAGCTTTTTCCGAAAGAATGGGTCGAATTCCGTGCTTGGGGACGATGCCGGCCACCCCTTTTGTACCCATGAGCTGACTTTTTCGAGTGTCCTGTCCTTGCCTGTCGCCCTCGCAATATCGGCTGGTACAATTGGGGGTGCATCTAAAACCTCAATTAGCAACACCTGGCGGTCTCTTCCTACTCTAGCCTTCTGGTCGTCCGACAAGGGCAAAGGGGATCTCGAAAGTGCATCAGCATGGCTGATCTCTTTTCCGGGCCGGTACACCAACTCGTGTTGGTAAGCGTTGAGAAAAATGGCCCATCGCAGCATTCTCGGTGATAGGATCTGCGGGGTGGGCTTGCTTGCCGTGAAAATCCCTAACAGGGGCTTGTGATCCGTCACGATTTTGAACGGGCGGCCATACAAAAAATCGTGAAACTTTTTGGTCCCCGCTACAATTGCCAATGCCTCCCTGTCGGTTTGTGCGTAATTTCGCTCTGCCTGGGACAGGGACCTTGAATAAAATGCAACCGGGGCCTCCCTTCCGTCATCCAACACGTGGCAAAGTACTGCCCCCACCCCCACCGGTGATGCATCACAGACTAGGACCACCGGCCGTTTGGGGTCGAAATGCGTTAGAATTGCGTCAGAGGTCAAGAGTTGCTTTAATTCTTTGAACGCCCTCTCGTGCTCGTCACCCCACATCCAAGTCTCCTCTTTCTTAAGCAACCGATGGAGCGGTTCGGCCACGGACGCCTTCCGCGGAAGGAATGTATGGTAAAAATTGAGGAGCCCCAGGAATGACTGTAGCTCGGTTTTGGATGTGGGGCGAGGGGCCTTTTTGATGGCTACTACTTTGGATTTGGATGGCTTGATACCCTCGGGTGTAATCCTGAACCCTAAGAACTCGACCTCGGTTTCGAAAAAAACACATTTGTCCTTCCTCAGTCTCAGCCCCGCTTTCTCGAACACCGTTAGTACTTTGTCCAATCTCTTTGCCAGTTCGGCCTCACTCCCCCCAGTTATTAATACGTCATCAAAATAAGGCAACACCCCCTCCAGCCCCTTCAGGAGGCGTTCCACAAGCGACTGGAAAAGGCCGGGTGCCGAGTTCACGCCGAACTGTAAACGCGACACCTGGAACGCTCCTTTATGAGTGACTATCGTTTGTGCCGCGGCCGTGGCGGGTGTTACGGGAAGCTGCTGATAGGCTTGTGCCAGGTCGAGCTTAGCGAAACACTTTCCCCCATTTAGCCTGGCCAAAAGGTGGCTGACCACCGGCACCGGGTATGCGTTAGGGCGGATCGCCTTGTTAATTGTACACTTATAATCAGCGCAAATGCGCACTTCCCCGTTAGCCTTCAGAGCTGTTACAATTGGAGTTTCCCACTCCGCGGAATCAACAGGAATAAGAATCCCCTGGCCCACCAATTTGTCCAGTTCCGCCTCTATTTTGTCCTTTAGAGCGAAGGGCACCCTGCGCGGTTTGAGTCTTATCGGGCGGACCTCCGGGTCTAGGTCGAAAGCTACAGGGGGTCCCTTGAATTTTCCAAGTCCTTTTTCAAAAACGGCGGGATGCGCATCGCACACCGCTTGTATTGGGTCCACCCCCACTGCATGTACTCCCCCTATAAACAGGCCTAAAGGCTGGAACCACTGTGTCCCTAGGAGGCTACAACTCCCCCCCTTGAGGACAACTAGGGGCAGCTCCGCAGAGTGTCTCTTAAACTCAACCCGAAATTTCCCGACCCCCAACACCGGAATGCTGTTCCCCTGCACATCTCGTAGCGTGGACCTCAATGTTTTAAGTTTGGGCCGCACGTGGGGGTCGATTTTCAAGAACTCTTTCTGGGGAATTATGGAATAGGAGGACCCCGAGTCAATCTCCATCCTGATAGGGGCCCCTTGTACTAGTACCTCAACGAAATAATGGGACTGTTCCGCGGACACACTGAGCACTGGGACGTCGTCCTCGCTGCTGTCCGAGACGCGGCCCACGCCGTCCTGCTTCCTCGTGGTCTGGACGCCATCTTTGGGCCTCGCTGAACGGTCCGGTCTGGTCGAACGGTCCGGTGACTGCCTCCGGCCCTCCTTCCGTTTTCTGCATGCCTTGGCGATGTGCCCCCGACGGCCGCAGGTGTAGCATTCGGCTTTTCTAAATGGGCACCTCGCACGCTCATGGGCCGCTCCGCAACCATCGCAGCGGCGCCCCCCCTTTCGGACCTTCTGGATCTCCTCGCCGTCGCTGCCTTCCGAAGACGACTTTGAGGCCCGTTGAGTTGCGTGCACCGATTTTTCCGCTTTACCGGCTCTGGGACGCCACTCACGCCACTGGTGCATCTCGTCCACTCCAGCATTCGTGGACTCTGCGGCCTCCGCGGCCTCGACGACCTCTGCCAGCGTTGGTGGCGGCTCCTTATTCATCAAGCTGCGCTGCACCTCCTTGTCTTTCAGGCCACACAGCACGCCGTCCCTGAGGGCCATTTCTAGGATGTTGCCCCATTTGCAGGGGGCGGCGGCTACCCTCATGGCGGCCACGAATGTCTCGACCGACTCGTCCGGCGCTTGGACTCGCCTCCAAAACGCGCTCCGAGCGGGAAACATCGCCCTCGAGGGTTGGAAGCGCTCCCGAAGCAGCTTCATGATGTCGTCCGCTTTAAATTCGCTCACCTTCTTCGGAGCGATGATGCCCACCAGCGTCCGCTTGGTCTCCATCCCAAGCATGCGGGTGAGGATGGCCCTCTTCCTCTCCTCATCGTCTTCCTTGACTTTGAGTTCCACCAGCGCCGCATGGAAGTCCATCTCAAACAACTCCCAGTCTTGCGGTTTGGTGATGTTGAACCCGCTCTGTGCCCTGGCTGCTCCTTGGGGATCCATTATCCCACCTTCGTCGCCAATTTAGTGTATGAAACTAAGACACAGGACACAGCCTCGGGCTGGGTTAACTCAGGTTTATTGCATCGTGGACAGAGGGAACATGAGGTAATGGCGGATCGATAGCTCTTTATATACAGTAGGGATACATTTGAACGTGGTGCCATGGTAGCCCATTGGCTACTGTCTGCGTGACGTCATTGTGGGTCACGCCCTTCTTGTCCAGGTGTAGGTGGTGGCGGGAAAGCTTCCCGCGCTGTTGCCTTTGATGAGTTCGGACCAAGAGAGCTTGGACGCTCGCTGCTGCCAGCTGGTGGTCATTAGCTCGCGTCCTATTACAGGGTTTATATGATACAGCTGAAGGTTACATTGTTGCTATAGGCAAGGTTACATTGGCTCAGATACATTGTGATTCATGTGGAAGGTAAAACCATTAGAACACAACACCCCCCCTCCCAGTTTGTTGGCACGGTCAATGACCAATGGTTTGAAAGGGCAATGAACTTCTTGAACTCCTCAGGTGTCTATCTGTCCACTAGAGGCATTAATTCTGATGACGTAATGCTTCCAGGAATCTCTTTGAATCGCAGAACTTTTAAAGCTCCATTTCTCAACCTTGAGACATGATGACAAGTAACTTAAAACAAAGTAACTTTTCCAAGTTCATGACAGCCCGAAGGTGGCTCCAGCCAAATAATAGCCTCTTCCATCTCTTAGCTCAGCAACAGTGAGGCAGAGGTCTCTCTCTCTGACTCCTCCTTATCATCATGGGCCTAACTCTAGTCCTATCTTCACTTATCTCAAAAATAACAAAACTTGTGCTTCCCAAAATGAAGCTGCTTCATTTGCCAAAATTGATTAAAAAACAACAACTTTCCTTCCAAAAAAGTCACTCATCAGTGAAGTATCTTCTAATCTTCTCACACACAGTCTTCAGTGTAACCTGTCTATCCCCTCCAAGTCATCTTCTCAGCCTTCTCAGACAAATCCCTGGCACCTGTGCACTCTTTGCCACAGCATACCCCTATTGGACTATTCCTCTGGCCAGATTCTTATATTGCAGGAGACCAGTGGTGCCCAAACTTTATTTCGTGGGCTGCTCCAGCCCCTGACATGCAGCTGTGGGGGCTAGAGGCAGGCTGCTCCCGCTGCTGACAGTTTTAACATCAGCAGCAGCAGCGGGGGCGATCATGCTTTGTCTCAGGCTGCTCCGAGCAGCCTCAGGCTCAGTCCCATCTCCTCTGTAGTCTTTGCCAAAGCTGATCACCATGTTGGGAAATTTTTCAGAGCCTCCTCTATTTCAAAATCCACAGCACTGGAAAGGTAAACTTGGTGTGCTGTGGTGATGTCATTCTGGGTGTGCCAGGGGGCTCTCCTAGCACCACAGATTTTGAAATGGAGGAGGCTACAAAAATTTCCCCAACACAGCAATCAGCTTTGGCAAAGGCTTCAGAGGGGATGGGACTGAGCCAGAGGCTGTTTGGAGCAGCCAGGACAAAGTATGATCGCCGCCACCGCTGCTGCTGCTGATGTCTGGTGGTGGGGGTGGGTGGAGGGGTGGTTTGTGGTGAGCCCAGGTACTACCCGTGGGCCGCATTAATGATATGCACATGCCTAACTGGGCCCATGGGCCGTAGTTTGGGTGCCCCTACTATAGACTTACAATGTTCCAAAAATCAGCTCTGCCTCCCTCCAAGCCATGCTTTGATCGCGGGGCAACAACAGCCTCCAAAACTTCTTCTCATGGTGTGTTAATTGATTCTTATCTCAAGCTGCCACCAGGTAATGGACATTATTCCCGAGTAGACCCTTGGACTTACAAGTAAATGTGACCACACCTGAACGGATGCCATGTGGCTAAGCAATCCAGGATTTCAGCTAGCCTTTACACAAGTCGCAAACAAAAAAAGCGAACTTCAATTCTCAACGTTCCTTGCACCGCGCCGCACCAGAGCCAATCAGGCTGAGCGACACGGCAAAAGGAACGTTCGGAATTGCGCTGCGGCCAATAAAAAAAAGCCACAGGAAAAAACCGCCACAGTAAGCAAACATGCGCAGGCAAAACTACAAGCCCCAGCATCCTGCGCTCCATTAGCGTGCCGAACACTGAGGTGGCCTGCGCGTGAAAAATAAAAGCAAAAAAACACCTGCCGCCGCTGCCTTTCTTCCCCACGGGCCAGCCAGCATGGCCCATGGGGAAAAAAAGACCCCCCCCGCTGCTGCCCTTCATTTCGATGGGCAAGCCGGCGCAAGAAAAATAAAAGTAAAAAACCCCGCTGCAACTGCCCTTCTTCCCCACGGGCCAGCCAGCATGGCCCGTGGAGAAGAAAGCAAAGAATACACCACCCCCGCCATTGCCCTTCCTTCCCACGGGCCAGCCAGAATGGCCTGTGGGAAAGAAAGCCCCCCCCCCCCTTGCCAATGCCCTTCCTTCCCACGGGCCAGCCAGCATGGCCCGTGGGAAAGAAAGCCACCCCCTGAAAAAGTAAACACAAAACAAAAACAATCAGAAACACTCAAAAATCCAAAAAGGAAACACAAAAAGAGCCAAAAACAAACAAGAAAAAACACACAGACCCCCCCAAAATCTAACCCCCCCAAAAAAAAACAACCCCAGAGAGCTTACCAAAAGACGTCTTCTATCCATGAGGACCGGAACTCAAATGAGAAAGGAAAAAAAACTTACCGGAAGCGACACCCAGAGGACAGAAGAGAACAATTATAGAGAGGAAGAAAAGCTCACCACCCCCACCCAGAGGCCAAAAGAGAAAAAAACATTCAAAAATATTGAAAATAATAAGATTAATTCCAAAATTAATCAAATAAGTTATAAAAACATTAAAAAATAATCACACTAATCTATTTAAAAAAACAAAAAAACCCAGAACTCACTTTTCACTCAAAAAAACCAAAACAAAAAGGAAAAATGCGTAAAAATAAAGATTTAAAAAACCAAGATTAAATTTTAAACTATATAAAATAAAGTTAAATTAAATAAATTAAATTAAAATAAAATTTGCATAAACATAAAACAAAAACCTTCAAAAACCAATATAAAGAGCCCAGCATGCAAAAACAAAAACAAAAACAAAAACAAAAAACACTGGGAGTGCAAGTCCGCCGCAGACGGACGCAGCGCCTTGAATCCACAAAATCACAAAACCTTACAACACCATTTAAAACAGCCCAGCACCATTGGTTCAAGAGGAAAAAAACCGAAACCCTTTACTATCCAACACAATTTTAAAAATCCCGGAACTGCCGGGCAAAATATGCTCGTCTATACCTATAAATCTGTGTGTTAACCGCTGGAATGTGGCAAAGGATGTTGCACCAGGCCCCACTAGCCCCGACCGAGCCTCCCTGCACTCACCCAAACTGTGTTTGCAGGTAACTGTCGGGTTGAGAAATGTGGCAGTGGGGCAGGAGCTGCCCCGAATGTGAACAAAGAAAAAGGACTTCAATTCCCAGCGTCCTTTGCACTGTGCAACCCCTCAGCCAGTCAGGCTGAGGGATACGAGCACAGAGGAGGCTGGGATCGCACTGACTTTAAAAAAAAAGCGGTGGGAGCTGGAGGGAAAGACTTTGAAAGACCCAGCTGGAGGGAGCCAGGAAAAGATAAGTCTTAGGTAAGGGTTAGGGGGTGGGTGAGGGAGGCAATGAAAGGTGCTGGGTCCAGAAGGGTTGGGGGGACAGACCCCTTTTGTTCCCCCCAACCCTACCAAACCCAGGGGACCAGGGAGAGGAGATCGAATACACCCCCCCCCACACACACACACACTCCATTTTAAAAGAGAAGTAACCACTTGGTTTCTTCTCTTTAAAAAAGAAGTGGGGGTTATTTTTTTTTGGGGGGGGGGAGATGATCCCTTCTCTGCTGGGTCCCCTGGCTCTGGAAGGGTTGGGGGGACAGGCTGCTTTTGTCCCCCCAACCCTACTTTAGTGTAAGGGACCAAAGACAATGAAACAGCCGAAGGGTTGGCTTAACACAGGTTTATTGCATGATGATCCGGAGGAACATGTGGTAATGGCGGATGGGTAGCTCAATATATACAGCTGGCTATACATTTGAATGTGGCTCGTCGACAGATTATTGGTTGCTGCCTGCGTGACGTCGTAGAAGGTCACGCCCTTCTTGACCAGGTGAAGAGGTGGCGGGGAATCATCCCGCGCTGCTGAACCAGGTGAATCTGAGCCATGAGAGCTGGACGCTCGCTATTGCCATCTAGTGGTCACTAGCTCGCGTCCCCTTATCAGGTTTACATTGATACAGCTGAAGGTTATAATGTTGCACACAGAAAGGTTACATTGTTAACACATGGCAAAGGTACATTGTTAAAGGCACAGCTTTACAGAACACAACATCCCTCCCCCCTAGGATGAGACGAAGTCTCTCAGCCAAGATGGCTTGTTGCATGTGCGTTTGGGCCGTGAAGAGGGCTGACCCCCCCCGGGGGCGCTACTGCTTCTTTGTTCCCTGGTCCCTTGTCCTGAAATGGGAGAGGGAGACTCGTTAGTGGCTTGCCGCGGTCTGGCGGCCTTAGGGGAAGGGAAGAACTCCATTGTGGGCAGACCGGGGGCAATCGGGGCTAACAAAAAACCCCTCTTCCCGCTTGGATGGGTGGGGGACCACTCCGAACCCCCCCCCCGGTTCTGAAAATCAAAATCTAACTTAGTAGGGGTATCCGCATTTGTGGGGACATTCCGCGAGATATGTATGGGGTCGGGTTCCTCCTCCTCCTCAGAAAGGTCCCCTAGGATATCTACGAGAACATCCTCCTCCCCCCTTGGTGGGGACCCGCGGCCCCCTTTTCCTCCCCCTTGGGCTGAACGGGTGGGGGAGAACCCTAACGCTGATTGGTCTGTGCCCTGCTCATCGGAGACCCTGCGTCGGAGCTGGTCCGCGTGCCGCCTCGACAGGAGCCCTGTACTCGTTTCCACGCGGTACGACACGGGGCCGGTTTGCTCCACAACTACGCCCGGTACCCAGGCTGGGCCCGTGCTGGCGTAATTCCTGCAATGCATGGGGGCGCCTACACTGAAACTCTTTGTGGCCTCTAGCCCGATGTTCCTTCCTTTGTCCTCTACCCTCGAGGGGTCTAGCCTAGTGAGGATGGTGGTCAGTTTCCTACGCATTAAGAGCTCTGCGGGGGAGTATCCTGACGCCAACGGGGTCACCCTGTACCCTAGCAGAAACTGGCACACTTGTAGGTTCAGATCCCCGGGGCCCATGCGCCGCAGCGCGTCCTTTGTGGTGCGGACGAGGCGCTCTACTTGGCCATTGGTGGCTGGGTGAAACGGGGCGGAGGTGATGTGCCGAACGGCGTTAATCTCCATGAATGCCCGAAACTCGGAGGACGTGAAACAACTAGCGTTGTCGCTAATTAATGTGTCGGGTATGCCGAACGTGGAAAAGAGCCTCCGCAAATGCCTAATGGTCTGGGCCGAGGAGGTGCTCGTGACTGGGATAACCTCCAACCACTTGGAGAAAGCGTCCACTACGAGAAGGAACAGGGTGCCTCTGAACGGGCCCGCGAAATCAACGTGCACCCGGGACCACGGCCCCTTAGCCGCGTCCGATTCCCTGTGGGGAAGGCGGGCCTCCTCTGGTCTGGAGCATTGGCAACTTTCACAAGTGCCGACCATGTGCTCGATGTCGGCGTCCAGCTGGGGCCACCAGAAGTAACTCCGGGCCAGCGCCTTGGATCGCACGATGCCGGGGTGGCTGACGTGCAGCAGTTTGAGCACCCGCGGCCGAAGGGAAGTGGGAATCACCACCCGCTGCCCCCACAAGAGGCACCCCCTCTCTAGGGACAGCTCTAGCTTTTTTCTGAAAAATGGGGCGAACTCCTCCGCTGGGGAGGACGCCGGCCACCCTTTCTGCACCCAGGAGCTAACTGCCGCTAACGTCTTGTCCTTCTCTGTCACTTTGGCAATGTCGGTGGGCATTACGGGGGGCGAATCCAGCACCTCTATCATAAGAACCTGATGGTCCCGCTCCCCCTTGCTCACCTGGCTGGGCGTTAGGGGGAGGGGAGACCTTGATAGAGCATCCGCATGGCTGATCTCTTTCCCGGGCCGGTAGACCAACGCGTGCTGGTACGCGTTGAGAAAAATGGCCCACCTGAGCATCCTCGGGGACAGGATCTGAGGGGTGGGCTTATCTGCGGTAAAAATGCCTAGCAGGGGCTTGTGGTCCGTTACAATGGTGAAGGGGCGGCCATACAGAAAATAGTGAAATTTTTTCGTCCCCGCAACTATTGCTAGTGCCTCCCTGTCTGTCTGTGCGTAGTTTCTCTCCGCTTGGGACAGGGACCTGGAGTAAAATGCTATCGGGGCCTCCCTTCCATTTTCCAGCACGTGGCACAGCACCGCCCCCACCCCCACAGGGGATGCATCACAGGTCAGAACTACCGGGCGTTTGGGGTTGAAGTGGGTCA
This sequence comes from Bradypodion pumilum, assembly GCA_035047305.1. Classification (NCBI taxonomy): domain Eukaryota; kingdom Metazoa; phylum Chordata; class Lepidosauria; order Squamata; family Chamaeleonidae; genus Bradypodion; species Bradypodion pumilum. The sequence goes on along the minus strand of JAWDJD010000003.1, from coordinate 211,469,204 downwards.
GTATGGCATCGGACGCTAGGAGGCTTTTTAGCTCGCCAAATGCCCTTTCTTGGTCATCACCCCACTTCCATGCCTGGTCTTTCTTTAGCAGTTTGTGTAGCGGTTCAGCCACCGCTGCCTTCCGGGGGAGGAAGGAGTGGTAAAAGTTGAGCAGCCCTAGGAACGACTGCAGCTCGGGCTTGGAGGTGGGGCGGGGGGCTTTCTTAATGGCTGCCACCTTGGACTTGGATGGTTTTATTCCCTCAGGAGTCACACAAAACCCTAGGAACTCAACCTCGGTTGCGAAGAAGACGCATTTGTCCTTTCGCAGTCTCAGCCCCGCTTTTTCGAATATTGTCAGGACCTTCCCCAACCTCTTGGCCAATTCAACCCGACTCCCCCCCCCCCGTTATTAACACGTCATCAAAATAAGGCAACACCCCCTCCAGTCCTTTCAGGAGGCGTTCCACGAGTGACTGGAAAATTCCAGGCGCCGAATTCACGCCGAACTGGAGGCGCGTCACCTGGAACGGCCCCTTATGGGTGACTATGGTCTGCGCAGCAGCTGCGGCAGGGGACACCGTAAGCTGCTGGTAGGCCTGTGCTAAGTTGAGCTTAGCGAAACACTTTCCCCCGTGTAACCTGGCCAGCAGATGGCTGACTACCGGCACCGGATATGCATTCGGGCGGATCGCCTTGTTGATGGTGCACTTGTAGTCGGCGCATATGCGGACCTCCCCATTGGCCTTTAGTGCGGTTACAATTGGAGTTTCCCACTCCGCAGAATCAACAGGCACAAGGATTCCCTGGCCCACCAATTTGTCCAGTTCCGCCTCTATCTTGTCCTTAAGTGTGAACGGCACCCGGCGTGGTTTAAGACAAATTGGGCGGACCTCCGGGTCCAGGTCGAATGTCACTGGCGGCCCCTTGAATTTCCCCAGTCCTTTTTTGAAAACTTCGGGGTGCGCCTCGCACACCTCCTGAATTGGATCAGTCCCAACGGCGTGCATCCCAATGGCGTGCACCCCCCCAATAAACAAACCCAGGGGCTGGAACCATTGAGTTCCGAAGAGGCTGCAATCTCCCCCTTTAAGCACGACTAGGGGGAGGGACGCGGTGTGCTTCTTGAATTTAACCTGAAATTCTTCAACCCCCAACACTGGAATGCTGTTCCCTTGCACGTCCCGTAGTGTGGACCTCAACGCTTTGAGCTTGGGTCGCTTGTGGGGGGCAATTCCCAAAAACTCCCTTTGGGAAATGATTGAATATGAGGACCCCGAGTCAATTTCCATCCTAATGGGAACCCCTTGGACTAGTACCTCAACAAAGTATCGGGGGTGTCCTGCAGACACGCTGAACACTGGGGCGTCGTCCTCGCTGCCGTCAGAGATGCGGCCCACGCCGTCCTGCTTCCGCGTGGCCTGATCGCCGTCCTTGGGTCTCGTTGAGCGGTCTTGTCCCGCGGAACGGTCTGCTGAGCTCCTCCGGGTCTCGCACCTCTTCCTGCACACCTTGGCGATGTGCCCGCGGCGGCCGCAGTTGTGGCACTCGGCCTTCCGGAACGGGCACTTTACGCGGTCGTGGGCCGCTCCACAGCCGTCGCACCGCCGGCTCTCTTTCCGGACCCTCCGGACGTCCTCGTCGTCGCTGCTCTCTGTGGACGACCTTGAAGTTCGCCGGGCCGCCTGTACCGGAGTCTCTGCCTTGCTCGACTTCGGCCGCCAGTCCTGGAGTTCTTGGACCCCGGCCTTCGTAGCTTCTGCGGCCTGGGCCGCTCTGACGACCTCCTGCAACGTGGGAGGCGGCTCTTGGTTCATTAATGTGCGCTGGGTTTCGGCGTCGTTCAGGCCGCACAGCACACAGTCCCGGAGGGTGATTTTGGCATTCTCCCATTTGCACAGGCCGGCCGCCAGCCGCAGGGCCGCCACGAATGCGGCAACCGTCTCCCCGGGCGCTTGGACTCGCCTCCAGAACGCACTCCGAACGGGAAACATCGTCGTGGCGGGCCGGACGTGCTCACGCAGCATCTGCATGAGTTCCTTGGCCTTGAACTCGCTCACCCTCCTCGGTGCAATCAGGTCCACCAAGGTCCTTTTGGTTTCTTGTCCGAGCATCCCGGTGAAGATGGCCCTTTTCTTTGCCTCTTCCGTGACTTCGGACTCAATCAGTGCTGCCTGGAAGTCCATCTCGAAGATCTCCCAGTCGCCCGGTTTCCTGATTTCGAAACCGGCGCATGTCTTGGTCCCGTGGGCTGCCATATCCCACCTTCGTCGCCAATTTAGTGTAAGGGACCAAAGACAATGAAACAGCCGAAGGGTTGGCTTAACACAGGTTTATTGCATGATGATCCGGAGGAACATGTGGTAATGGCGGATGGGTAGCTCAATATATACAGCTGGCTATACATTTGAATGTGGCTCGTCGACAGATTATTGGTTGCTGCCTGCGTGACGTCGTAGAAGGTCATGCCCTTCTTGACCAGGTGAAGAGGTGGCGGGGAATCTTCCCGCGCTGCTGAACCAGGTGAATCTGAGCCATGAGAGCTGGACGCTCGCTATTGCCATCTAGTGGTCACTAGCTCGTGTCCCCTTATCAGGTTTACATTGATACAGCTGAAGGTTATAATGTTGCACACAGAAAGGTTACATTGTTAACACATGGCAAAGGTACATTGTTAAAGGCACAGCTTTACAGAACACAACACCTACCAAACCCAGGGGACCAGGAAGAGGAGATCGAATACACCCCCACTCCGAAACACTCTGTTTTAAAAGAGAAGAAAGAGCTTGGTTTCTTCTCTTTAATAACGGGGTGTCCTGCGGGGGGGGATGTCCTCTCTGCAGGGTCCCCTGGCTTTGGAAGGGTTGGGGGACAATACACACACACACACACACTCTGCTTCTCTTTCTCTCTCTCTCTCTCTCTCTCTCTCACTCACACACACACACACACACACACACACACCACTCCTGCCTTGCCAGGAATTTTTAATGTGTGTGTTGGTGGTTGGAGTGGTATTGTATGGGTAGTGGTGGTTGTGCACACCCAAAACCACCCCTAACCACCAACACACCTCTTTTTTACATAAATTACCAAAAAAAATTATCCCTTACAACACAATTTAAAACAGCCCGGCTCTTTACCAACATTAAGAAAAAAACCCTTCCAAAACCATTTAAAACAGCACGGCACCGCCGGGCAAAATCTGCTAGTCCTAAATGAAATCAACCCTGATTTCTCCTTAGAAGGACAAATACTGAAGCTGAAGCTCAAGTACTTTGGCCACCAAATGAGAAGACAGGACTCACTGGAGAAGGCCCAGATGCTGGGAAATATTGAAGTCAAAATGAGAAGTGGCTGCAGAGGATAAGATGGTTAGGTGGCACCATTGACAGTGGGTGTAGACCTGTGCAGGCTACAGAGGATGGCAGATGGCAGAAGAGCCTGGCGTGCAGTGGTCCATGGAGTTGCAAAGGGTTGGACTCAACTGTGTGACTGAACAACAACATCCTGGACTTTGATGGAAATTCCCATGTCACATCTCAGTTGCATAAAACTTATTTGCTCTCCCCTGCTCTCCCCTGCTCATGACCTTTTTCACTTTAGAATTGACCGTCATATAGAGCCCATTTATTTTTAGGTACCAACAAAAATGATCTCTTATGAAGCTATATGCCATTCTGTCTGGTCTTTTTATCTATCTATCTATCTATCTATCTATCTATCTATCTATCTATCTATCTATCTATCTATCTATCTATCTATCTATCTATCTATCTATCTATCTATCTATCTATCTATCTATCTATCTATCAATCTATCTATCTATCTATCATACATACATACAGTGATACCTCATACAACGTCCAAGCTTAGTTCCACAAGTTTGGACTTTATACGGATTTGGACTTTGTATGAGGCATGCAAAATCCTAGCCGCGATGCCTCATACAACATCCAAATCCTTGCTGAGATTTCTCGTACAACGTCGTTTCCATAGAGATACATTGTACTGTAACAGCACAGACTTCAGGGCAAAGTCAAGGAAACAGACTGGAAACTGACAGGACTTTAAGAAATCATTGTCCAAGAACCTGAAGAATGCTGCAACAATCCCAGGAATGCTTCTAAAAATTCTGATGAAAAATTTCAAAAAAATCCAAAATCACACTCAAAACCACTCCTAAACACTCTTCACCTCATGCAAAACCCACAAGACCAATGCACGCATGTGTCCTGCCTTTTATACTGCCCAGGCACAATGCAACCTAGGAAAACCCAATGCGTCATACAAAGTCGAGCGACTTTGTATGAGGTAACTTTTTTCAAGAAATTAGGTGATGTTGTATGAATTCGATGTTGTACGAAGCAGACTTTGTATGAGGTATTACTGTACTTCTATTGCCCCCCAACTCGACAACAACTCTGGGTTGCTGCCATGGGAACCTGGGGAAATTGGGTAAAATTTTAAAATTCTTATATTCAGAAACATTAAAACTAAATTGTAACCCAGTAATTAAGGGGGTTCAGTGGTTCAGGTAACATCTGGAAGTATGCAGTTTCAGATAGTGTAAATTTTTAAGGTTGAGAAAATAAGTCATTTTCTTATAGAACAATTGTATAAATCTCTTTGGAAATAAGTTCTACAGAGTTCAGTGTGGCTTCACAGGTACAGTACTGAGGACTAATTTGTTAGTTTTCACTTTTCCTGCTTCAAATTGTTTTTTTAATATGCTTAAATGTCTTCAATCAAATGTATGAAGAAAGGTGTGAATGTAAGAAAGTATTCATCCAAACTGACTGAACCATTGCAAATGGTCAAATTTAATAGATACAAACATTTCTAGTGAGACAGTCAAGAAAAGATAACACAGCAAGAGAGAGGGGGTGGGGGGGGTGGGGGGGGGAGAAAATGGCAAATTTCATTTGCAAACCAGGCTCAACTCAGTCAGAATTCTAAAGACTCAAAAATCTGTTTTGGATGGGCAGAGCAATCATTGTTACAACATTTCATTTTTGGTGTGAATCTCACTTTCTGAAGAATTATAAGAAGTTTTGTTACCTTTGGAATTATCTTACCAAAAACAAATTGAATATCCTTCCACTCATCCATCCATCCATCCATCCATCCATTCTTTCTCCAATTTTATGTGCCACAAAACTGAGGGGTGGGAAAAGAACAAGATGATTTTAAGTTACAGCAAAAGCAGCTAGAACAGAGATACATTGCCATTGTGCCTTTGAAAATATCATAAGAACATAAGAACATAAGAACAGCCTTGCTGGAACAGGCCACAGCCCATCCAGTCCAGCATTCTGTCTCACACAGTGGCTCACCATTTCAGGGTATTCCCAAGCAGATGCCTTCACCTGCTTAGGATTCCCTGGAAATGATATTGAGAGATATCCTGCCTATCTCTCCAACCCGGAGGTTGTCCTTAAGTATCCATAATTATAGCCATTGATACTCTTGTCCTCCATGAACTTGTCTAATCCTTTCTTAAAGCTGTCAAGACTGACAGCTGTCACCACTTCTTCTGGCAGGGAGTTCCATAGACCAGTAATCCTCTGGGTGAAAAAGTACTTTCTCTTATTTGTTTGAGAACTAGTACCCAAAAGTTTCATGGAGTGTCCCCTAGTTCTAGTGTTATGCGATAGGGAAAACAGTTTTTCCTTATCTACTTTGTCCACACCGTGCATGATTTTATAAACTTCAATCAGGTCACCTCTTAGACGTCGTCGTTCAAGAGTGAAGAGGCCCAACCGTTGCAGCCTCAACTCTGAATTAGCATTTTGTCCTGCTTAAAATACTAATCCAAAATTGCAGGTTCTTATTTAAGTCAGCAAGGAGAAGGAAAGAAAAATGTGGTTGGTGGCACATTAGCAAAGCTTGTGCTCAACGTTAGGCAGTGCAGTAAGTCCAAAATCAATAGTAACCAAATTATATAATATTATTTTGTGGTAGGAGAGAATACCGATTCTCCTATTAGCAGAGTTCTGTTGTCAGGCTGTGGAACTGGGAAGAACTATGCAGATAATTTCCACTACCCTCTTGGGTAGAAATGTGCATGCCTTTGGAATGGCACAAGGTACGTGAAATGTTTCAGCTTGTTTTGGATTCCTAATATTAATGATTTAAATGACAAGAATCAGATCCAATGTCCAGGTTCCAACTGAAGAATTACACCAGCATAAATCCACTGGCATAAATTTCAGCAGTGAATTATTGTTAGTTAAGAAGTCAGTGTTTTTTAAAATGGAAAACTGTGTTTGATGTGTTACATCAAAAACAAGAGTTGACTGCTTAACTACTAGCAATTCTTTACTATATAACCAGGAGGAAAACACTCTTTGAAAAGCAATAGCAATTACATTTATATACCACCCATAGCATTTAGTGCACTTTCTGGGTGATTCATAAGTTAATTAGAATTTTGCCCCAACATGCTGGGCACTCATTTTACCGACCTTGGAACATACCTATCAAGTTTTGGACTTGAAAATAAGGGAAATTTTGGGCCACACCCCCACCCCACCAGGCCACGCCCCCTCCTCCCCACAATCCAGGCACATCCAAGAGCCTAGAAGAGGAGGAGTGTTGGGCTCCCCCAGGTGGAGGAGGAAGCACCCCCTACCATATAAACATTGCAGGACATACATTTCAGCATTCAATTTTTCATATAACATTGATGCTATAGCAACAATGCAAAATGTATGACTGGCATTAACAACAAATAACTAGGGGTATGTGATGTGGACTATGTAAGTTACCAGAAAACCTACAGTGGACACTTACTTTAGCTGCAGCTTATTAGAAAATAGGAAAGGAACAGTGGAAAATAATAAAATATGCAATGGTTGGAGTTGAAGACATACAAAAGTCTAAGAAGAATATGAAGGTGCTATTTGTTTCTGCTAGTATCTGGGTATCCAGGGGAAATGACAGTTACAAGAATAGACCATGAGCTTTCAAGAGGATGCAACCCTTCAGTAAAATTTAGTTCAATAACTGTGTTCAGAATCCATGCTTTTAGATTAGTGACACTGAGCATGGATACTGCTCCACACACATAGGTTACTGACTATTTTATAGTAAAGGTAAAGGAATTCCTTTCTCGAAAGCCAGTCATATCCGACTCTAGGGATCAGTGCTCATCTCTGTTTCAAAGCTGAAGAGCCAGCGCTATCTGCTTCTGCATATGTTTTTGTGGTCATGTGGCAGGCATGACCTTCCAACCAAAGTGGTCCCTATTTATCTACTTGCAATTCCTTGCTTTAAAACTGCTAGGTTGGCAGGAGCTGGGACAAAGACAGGAGCTCATTCTGTTCTGCAGTACTCAGGAATCAAACTACTGATCTCCCGCCTTCCAGTCAGCATCTGAACTATTTGTAGAAACACTCATAGCAAAAATCCTCATAGCCATCCCACACAAGATTTCAAAAATGCAAATAGTTCCAAATCAGTTCTAGCAGTTCCTCTCTCCAACCAAAACAGTATTTTTGTTAAAAAAAGGTGCTTAATGGCCTGTTCAAGACTAAACCACCTCAGGGTACTTTGCATTAGAAGGAAAAATCCATCCTATTTCTCACAACTACTGTGCAGCTTGCTGCTACATTCAGAGAGAAGAGCGGGGTAAGGAGGTGGGGAAGATGATGCCATTGTTCCTAGGAATCAAATTGAGAGATGTGACTTTATGGGCACTGGCTCCCATACATCATTGTTTCAAGCCTTTTCAACAAGCTAAAGGGAAGCCTGGGAAATGGATGCTCCACAAACAGATGCATTACTGGACAACACAAAACGGTGCCTACCAAAAGGGCAAGCAAGATCCTCTTTTGTGGGGGGAAAGAAAAACCATATCCAGAATGGCATCCAAATGACTTTACATCATCAGAATCAGTTCTCTTAATTCTTGTTCCAAAGTTTGGTGTGAGTTTGGGCCACCAGGGATCAGAACCAATGGAGTGGAGAAAAGTTGCTACCCCCAAAGTATCCCAAGTACACTGGTTCACCTTCTGCTATAAGTTCACAGCATTCTTCTTCTTCTTCCATGTCTAGGTCAGACATGAGACTGCCAAAACGAAGCCACCTTTGGGTGAGTTCATTCCCTCCGTTCCTTTCGCCTGATCTAGTGTGAGAACGATTAGCTGACACAACAAAGATGCCATTGCCCAGAGTAAGCCCAAGTGTGGTTCAAAACTACCACAATCTCCAAAGAGGCTCTATCTGTGTACCTCATCCAGCACATTAAAAGGGCTTGAAATAGTTTACAATGAAGCAGATGTCCTTTGCACCCCCAGCGTACGACCCCCACGCAGCAGGATGGGGCCACCCTGGTTCTCTTGTGTGCTCATCCTCAAAGATAGTGGTATTTTTGAAACACAGTCGGGCATATCCCGGACAACGGCAACCTTGTGTTGCCAGCTAATCTTTCTCTCACTGGGTCAGGCAAAAGGAACTGCAGAATGACCTCACCCAAAGGTGGCTTCGTTTTGACAGTTTCACATCTGGCCTAGACATGGACGACAACAAAGAAATCCCTGAGAAAGGGGTCTGGAAGAGCAGGTTCACGAAGTGGCACAATTTGCCCAGCGCTAACACTAATTCTAGGGCAGGGGTGCCCAAACTTTTCAGGCTGTGGGCCATTCATGTGGTTCAGGGAGCCAGTCACTATGGCCCAGGGCCAAGATCCAGCCCCTGATGCCAATTCATCTGGCCCACGAAGCCCTCGTCGCTCCTGGAAGCGGAAGTGTAACGCTTCCAGGAGCAATGAGGGCTTCACAGGCTGGATGAATTGGAGTCGGGGGGGGCAGATTTGACCCCTAGGGCCGTAGTTTGGGCACCCCTTTTCTAGGGGTTTGCAGGGAGGGAAGAGAGAAGGGAAATATCCCAGATGGGCAGGATATCAATGTAACAAATAAATTATTCCCCCAGAAGGATCTCTGCTCCTTCCCTCCCCATCCAAGATCTCTCTCTCTCTCTCTCTCACTCACTCACACACAGCATGCATGCATGCATGCACGCACGCACGCACGCACGCACGCACACACACACACACACACACACACACACACACACACACACCCCTCCTGGTGCCTGAGGGAAGGGATTGGAGTTGGGGGAGAAGAGGGGGAGAGACTGCAATTTTGCATAGCAAACCAATTAGAATGCTGCCACCTTCTCCGTGCCAGGGAGCCCCCCTTCTCACTCTCCTGCCCCACCACAGACATCATCATGGGGACCCCCTTCCCAATGGGCTGGGCGGCGGTTGAAAAAGAAGAGTTTAAAGTGGGACTCTCAGTGAGTCCCTTGAACAAATGCTCAGGCTGTTCTAGTCTTCTTTCTTCTTTTCTGCTCTCTCCCCCCCCCTTGTGCTTCTCCCACAAGGGAGAAGCCCCGGCTTTAGTCTCGGCACAATCCCACCAACCAGGAACTGAGCTGGCTTCCGAGTCTCCAAGGCTAGGCAAGACTTGTCCTCATGGGTGGGTGGCTGAATCCCGAAGAGGAGGGGCGGGGTGGTGGTGGTGGCAAATTAGGCTTCTGGGAATTGAAGTCTAAAAATCAAAGTTTAGGAAACACTGGTCTAGATTATCAGTTTTGGTCTGGAATTTAAGTTGTATTTTTAAAAAAACCAAAAACAATATGGCATATATGGATATTTCCTCAGTTTTACATTGTCAGCTACTTTACATGGCAAGTTTAAGATCAGCAAAGAAGATTTGGTGTTTAAATGGGCATTTACATTCCAGGACTCTTTAGTCTCAGACTCCATCAAGTTATTTAGCATTGTCTCAGGAAAAAAAAAATCTTAAAATATCTCAAAGAATGTTGAAAACAGTACCATTTCTCAGATATATCCTTGTATCCATTTGTTGCCAGCAAATACTACTCAGGTGAAATAAGGCACAGTCATACCTGTCAAGTTTCGGGAAATGTCTGTCAAATAAGGGAAATTTCCTGGCCCAAACAGGAAACTGGACAGCTATGCTTATCCTGTGCTGGCCTCCAGTCTAACTCCAGTCTAATTGCAGTTTAACTAATATGGGATGACGACGGGAAAGTGTGTAAAATACAGGGGTTTGACAGAAATTTCCCGAAACTTGACAGGTATGCACAAGTTCTAGAACAGGAGTTCCCAACCTTTTTGGGCTGTGGGCCAGTCATGTGGTTGAGTGGGATGGTCACATGGTTTCTCCCACCCAGAAGCAGAAGTAAAACGCACCCGCACATGTGCAAAACTCTGCCATAAATGACCCACGGCTGTCACAAATGCATTTACGACAAACGCGGGACATTTAAGGCAGTGTTTTGTGCATGCACCTGTGCATTATACTTCTGGGAGATTTGAGGGCACTGAGGGCTGGATGATTTGGCACTGTAGGCCAGATCTGGCCCACAGGCCATAGTTTGGGAATCCCCATTCTAGAAGATCAAACCACCTAAGGAGTTTTGAATGAAACTATATAAAAACTACAATAGACCCTCACATAACGACGTTACTTGGTTCCCCAAGTAGCGTTGCTAAGCGATTTTCGGCATTATGCGGGTTTCTATGGAGTTTCCCACATAACAACGTTTTTAGCATTGTTGTTCAGATAACAATGGTTATTTTAGCATCGTTGTCCAGATAATGACGCTAAAAACATCGTTATGCGGGGGAACACGTGGCACATAATGACACACCGTTAAGTGAAAATGATGCTATTCAAATGCGTCGTTATGTGAGGGTTGACTGTATATTCCTTTTCTACTTGCCTGACTACAGACAAATATTTTATGGTAAAAATGCAAGGAAAAACTAGTATTTCTCATTTTCTGTAGGTATTCTGGAAAAGTGCTTACATGGGTCATAAAAATAGGAAAAAGTATGTACTATTTTCTTAGTACACAAATAGTACAAACAGACTGAAAATGTTCTAGCTTAAGATTGTGTTTCTGCATTAATGAGCTGAAGAAAATGTCCACAACTTCAGAAGAGAAAAGGTAGACAGGATATCAATTTGCTGCAGACAAACTCTTGCTAATCCATAGGCCCCAAAACTGATAATTAAAGGATTTTAGATGCGTTGCTAGTGAATTCAATTTGACACATTAGATTTTATAATCTCAATGACCTCAATTATTGAGTACGAGTGATTGCAAACACTGCTAATCCAACTGCCTGGTGTCTTAATTTCTGCATGAAATCCAATACTTTGTTAACTAGCTGTGAATGAAGGTTATCTGAATTACAATCCACTCTTTTTTTAAGAAAGAAGAAAAAGTCAATTGTCTTTTGGACAGAGGTCATTATTTTTCATGATTTTCATTACTCATACCCAATACTGTTCCAGGATATTATTTTCAGACAAATGGAGAATAGAAAGAGACAAAAAAAACAAAAAAAAAAACATTAAACACTGAAGATATGTTTTTTAAAATAAACAAAAACAATTTAGCTGTCACTTTCCATTGTGCAATATTGAAAGTTTCATATAAAAGTAATCCATAAGGACATGTGGAGCATGTTTGGTGTGGGGATTTACTCTTTTGACATGGATCATAGTACAGGTTTATCACACAATATTAGTCTAAAAGGAATACCTGTATTTATCAGGAATGTGGAGATTTTAAAAATGATCATGGGATAAGGTTGCTGCATTCCTAAAATACCTATGGAAGTGTTGAGTGTTCTTCAGCCCCCAGTTTGGTCAAACTACATTTTAATTTAAGGATATTTCATTGAAATATTTGTTTTAGTAGATCATTTTCACTAATATATCATATATTCTAGGTGTTTAGAGTCAAATCTACATCAGAGCCACAGGATGCTAGGAATTACTAAAGCCTCCAATTCTTTGTGCTAGAGTCGTAATTTAGAACTATCTCCCAGACTTAAGTATCAATATCAATGAGAGGAAAACAATCTGTTAATAGAATCTTCACATAACATGTAGTCTGCCCCTTCACAGTAAAAATAAGTAAACATACCTGCATACATACATGAACTCTAAACATTATTACCTTCTGCTCTAAACATGTGTTGTCTCTCATTCTTGATTTTGGTGACAGGCCAAATATCTGGGAATAGCTATAGCTCTGCTGAGCAATACTGCAGATATTCATAGCAGAGTCCTACTGTCCGTAAGGGCCATGGTGGCTATGTGGTTTAAGACGCTGGGGTTGATGATTGAGAGGTTGGGAGGTCAGCAGTTCAAGATACAAGTACTCCATGATGGAGTGAGCTCCCGTCTGCATCCCAACTCCTGCCAACCTAGCAGTTCAAAAGCAAGAAATTGCAAGTAGATAAACAGATACTGCTCCAGTGGGAAAGGTAACAGTGTTCCATCAACTCCCAAATCTTGTCATTCCTGCCACATTACCATGAAAATGACTGCAGATGCAGACAGTGATGGCTCTTTGGATGAAAATGGAGATGAACACCACATTCTAGAGTCAGACATGGCTGCCTTTTGATCAAGAGAGACCTCGCTGCCCATATTATTGTATATATGTTCAACAAAAATGTCTCATTTTCTATATTTTCTTTATAAAAATGGTTCACTAATAAAACCATTTAAAAAGAATTCACAGTATTCCTTTTTAAAATATATTACTTCACATGGATTATTTATTTATTTATTGTTTGCATTTGTACCACTGTCCCCTCGCTGAAGTGACTCCGGACTGCTCACAGATGAAGGTATAAAAACATATACAAAAAACATTCCACAACAGTAAAATCATTTAAAACCATTAATGTTAAAAAACCATTAAAATACAGTTAAACATATCCTGATTCTGCCACCCCCAAGGCCCAGTCTAGGCCTTCTATCAGCCAGCTGGGGAACATTTCCATACCGGCAGTACCCCACACCTGTTTTGCGAGCCAGGTTTTGAGGATTTTTCTGAAGGGGAAGAGCTCTGCCTAGATATGGAGCTTGGTTGGGAGGAGGTTCCAAAGGGCCAGAACATAGACCAAAAAGGTCCTCCTCCTGGTGCTAGAGAGGTGATCTGACAGGACCATCAGGGAGCCCCTCTGGTCTACTCTAGTGGGAAAGGCTGATGTCCTTGGGGCAATGCGGTCTCTTAGGTACCCTGGGCCACTACTATGTAGGGATTTAAAGGTTATCACCTTGAATTGCACTCGGAGGCACACTGATAGCCAATGCAGCTCCTGCAACAGTGGTGAGGCATGGGCATAATGCCCACACCCTGTCACCACATGGGCAGCTGCATTTTGAATCAGCTGTAGTCTCCAAATGGTCATCAAGGGTAGTCCCATGTAGTGTGCATTACAATAATCCAGTCTGGAGGTGACCAGAGCATGAGTGACCATAGGCAAGGAGTCCCAGTCCAGGAGCTGGTGTAATTGCCATACTTACGAAGTTGTGCAAAAACCCTCCTGGCCACGACTGCCACCTGCTCATCAAGCAGGAGTAGCAAGTCCAGGAGGACCCCCAATTTACGCACCAGGTCTATCTGAGGCAAAAAAAGCCCCATTCAGAACAAAAATGGTAGCTCCCAAGATAAAATGGGACCCCTGACCCACAGCCACTCAGTTTGCCAGGATTCAGTTGTAGCCCGTTGTCCCCCATCCAGACCCTCAGAGACTCCAGATAGGACTTCCAATGCATCGTTTGGATCACCATGGGATGAGATGTACAAATGTGTATCATCCACATATTGATGATACTTCACCCCATGGGGACAGATTATCTCCCCTAGCGGTTTCATGTAAATATTAAACAGGAGAGGTGAGAGTACCTGCAGCACCTTATATTGAAGGAGCCTAGGGCTGGATCTTTCCCCCTCCACACACACACCGACTGGGTCCAGCCCCTCAGAAATGAGGAATACCAGGACCATACTGTGCCCTGGATCCCCAGTCCTCTGAGCCACTCTAGAAGGATGGTCTCGAAAGCCATCAATGGTATCGAAAGCCACTGAGAGGTTAAGAGCAAGGACGGACGGGTTACCTCTGTCCTGCTCACACCAGAGATCATCCAACAGGATGACCAATGCAGTCTCGGTACCATATCCAGGCCTGAAACCTGACTAAAAAGGGCCCAGATAATCCGCTTCATCCAGGACCCCTTGTAGCTGCCGTGCCACTGTCTTCTCCAGTACCTTCCCTAAAAAGGGGAGGTTGGATACAGACTGAGGGTTGACTAAAGTTGTCTGGTCGAGGGATGGCTTTTTCAGGAAGGGTTGCACCAAGGCATGTTTTAACGGTGCAGGAAACACCATATCGCATAGAGAAGCATTATCTATCACCCCAAACCAAATGCCTTTCGTCGCCTTGGCTGCTTTTCCCAAACATCAGGCGATGGATCTAAAAGACAGGCAGTGGTGTGAACAGATCCAAGGAGCCTGTCCACTTCCTCAGGGACAAACAGATTGAACCAATCCCAGATAACATGGCAAGACTGTGATCCAGTCAACTCCTGACTCATTATATCCATGGTGTGCTCTAACTTTGAGCTAATATGAGCGATTTTCTCCACCAGATAATCAGCAAAATCATCAGCCGACCCCTGCCAACCAGGCTCAGGCCTCCCTTTACCAAGGCGGGACCTGGTTACCTGAAACAGAGCCACTGGGCGATTATCTGCAGAGGCAATGAGGGCGGTGAAATATTGACGTTTCACTGCCTCAATCGCCACTAGGTAGCCCTAACAGTGGCTCTAGCTAGTGTTCGGTCGGAGTTGCATTGGGTCTTCACCCAGCAGCACCCCAGGCATTTCTTGGCACATTTGTGCTCCCTCAACTCTTCTGTGAACCACTGGATATGAGTGACACCCATATGCACAGAGAGGCCACAGTGGCACAATCATGTCCAATGCTGTTGAGACCCCCCTCATTTTAGAGGGCAACCAGTGCCATGGCCGTGCAGCTGATCCAGAAGAAATGCACCCAGTTCTGTCTGGAATCTCTCAGGATCCATATGTTGCTTGGGGGTGGGGGTGGCCCAATTTAACTGGTCCTGCCCCGCTGCAGTGGAACATTGCCCCTAGGAAGTCCAGAGTCACCAGGTAGTGATCTGACCATGGCAATGATGTTATATCTATATGCTGTAATTTTAGATCACTCAGCCACTTTCAGTACGTTAATACACAAGCCAGAAAACTGGATCCCCCCCCCCCCACAACAACAAATACACAGAAAGGAAGGTTTTTCTGGTTGTTATTAATTAGCTTCAATACACTCACCAGAGATGCTGACTTAGTGCCTACATTTTTTTTGTCTGGTATTAAAATACCTTTTCTAGTTTCCGAAGCATTTAAATTTTAGAGTCAAAGTATGTTATATTTTGAGGGACTGTGGTGGCTCAAGTGGTTAAGACACTGAACTTGATAACTGGAAGGTTGGCAGGTGAGCAGTTCAAAACCTGAGTACTGCATGACAGAATTAGCTCCCGTCTCTGTCCCAGCTCCTGCCAACCTAGCAGTCCTAAAGCAAGAAATTGCAAGTAGATAAGTAGGCACCATTTTGGTGGGAAGGTAAACAGCATCCCCTGCACTCCAGTGTTGAGGTATGTTGTCACATGTCCACAGAAACATCTACAGAGACAGACAGTGCTGGTTCTTTGGCTGTAAACAGAGATGAGCACAGAATCCTTGAGTCATATGACTGGCTTTCGAGCAAGGGCAACCGTTACCTTTACCTATGCTATATTTTAAATATGTATATAAGTGTCAAGAATTTGCAAGCCACTGACAATTGCGTCATTCAGACACTAGATGGAGGCAGAGAGTGCCTCCACCCCCATGTTGAGGGGAGGGACTTTCTGTGAGGTAAAATAATTGCCTCAGGTTTATCCAACTGTTACTTTCTTGTCAGTTCTTCTTGTCAGTTGTTGGGACTTGATCTCCGATCAGGGTGGTCACACATGTTGTATGCTCCTTATTCTGTAATGAATAACAAGGCAGTGTCTGTACATAGTTAATATAATTTATTATATGAATAAATACAGTTAAAACGTTTATTCCTACATCGGTATCCTGATTCTATGTGCTCCTGGGTGTTTTCTACAATCAGCACATTTTGACAATTAGTGACTGCAGTGTGTGAAGCACAAGATCTTGAACACTTTCAAAGCCCTGTCATCTTGTGCTTGGGAGCTAGGAAGTTCATACCGGCCAGTCATGCATGTTATTGTCCAAAACATATACTTCCCACCCTCACTGATTGCAAGGTGGTGATCCTAGAGTCTCCCTGTTTAGTGTAAGGGACCAAAGACAATGAAACAGCCAAAGGGTTGGCTTAACACAGGTTTATTGCAGGATGATCCGGAGGAACATGTGGTAATGGCGGATGAGTAGCTCAATATATACAGCTGGCTATACATTTGAATGTGGCTCGTCGACAGACTATTGGTTGCTGCCTGCGTGACGTCGTAGAAGGTCACGCCCTTCTTGACCAGGTGAAGAGGTCGTGGGGAATCTTCCCGCGCTGCTGAACCAGGTGAATCTGAGCCATGAGAGCTGGACGCTCGCTACTGCCATCTAGTGGTCACTAGCTCGCGTCCCCTTATCAGGTTTACATTGATACAGCTGATGGTTATAATGTTGCACACAGAAAGGTTACATTGTTAACACATGGCAAAGGTACATTGTTAAAGGCACAGCTTTACAGAACACAACACCCTGGAATATAAAGACAGCTTGTATCCTGCAAATTCAAGACTGTATCTGACCTGCAAAAAACTTACTTTTGGAACTATGGCTGCTATCTGATTTATGGCACTGTCACTGAATTTGTGGATGGTCTTAGAAAAATTGTGTTTTTTTTGTATTTTTCTGATTTAAATGGGATTTAATACTCATAATATATTTCAGATATTCCTTTCATTTAAAAATATTATAATAAACCTATCCAAGGCAACCTTTTGTCAAAAGGAGGAATTTAAAATGTGTATAATAATAATTATTTTGATAAATAAAAACGCTACACTTTCATGTAAATTAAAATACCAGATTAACAAGCAATGAACAATTTGCTCTCGTGAATTATATGCAATTGCACATACAATTTCTAGTGTCCCTTGCCAATGATTCATTTTCCTTTGCCATCCCCCAAGGGGGGGGGAGGCTGAAAAGGCCAAACAAGATGGCCCTATCTAGAAGAAATGAAAGTTTGTAGCAGAGAACTCCTCAAGAAGAAACAACTCTAGATGCAGCACATTTTTCATGGAGGTATAAAAAAACAGGAGATGTGTCTACAGGCTTCGTGTTGTAAGTTTTTTGAAGCCAGTGGGTGTGGCCTGCCGCCATATTAGGTGGACCAAAACATTAGCAGGTTACCGTTTACGATTGCTTCTTGTGTTGGAGGAGGGGTGGATTGATCCCCTCTCCTGGGTCCCCTGTGTTTGGGGGGACAAAAGGGGTCTGTCCCCCAACCCTTCCAGAGCCAAGGGACCCAGCAGAGAGGGGATCCCCCTGCAGGACACCCTGTTATTAAAGAGAAGAAACCAAGTGTTTGGGAGGGGGTGGAATTGACCCCCTCTCCTGGGTCTCCTGGGTCCAGAAGGGTTGGGGAGACAGACTCCTTTTGTCCCACCAACCCTTCCAAACACAGGGACCAGGGAGAGGGGAATGAATCCACCCCCCAACACTCCGTTGTTGAAGAGAAGAAACTGCTTGCTTTCTTCTCTTTAATATGGGTTTTTTTGGGGGGATTCCCTCTCTCTGCTGGGTCCCCTGGGTTCAGGAAGGTTGAGGAGACAGACCCCTTTTGTCCCTCCCAAACCTCCCATACCCAGGGGACCAGGGAGAGGGGATCGATTCCACCCCCTCCCAAACACTCCATTTTTAAAGAGAAGAAACCGCTTGGTTTCTTCTCTTTAATAACAGGGTGTCCTGCGGGGGGATCCCCTCTCTGCCGGGTCCCCTGGCTCTGGAAGGGTTGGGGAGACAGACCCCTTTTGTCCCCCCAAACCCAGGGGACCAGGGAAAGGGGATCGATTCCACACACACCCCAACACTCTGTTTTTAAAGAGAAGAAACCACTTGGTTTCTTCTCTTTAAAAATGGAGTGTTTGGGGGGTTGCGATCCCCCTCTCCGCTGGCTCCCCTAGGTCCAGAAGGGTTGTGGGGAGAGACCCCTTTTGTCTCCCCCAAACCTCCCAACCCCAGGGGAGCCAGCGGAGAGGGGGATTGCAACCCCCACCCACTGATATTAAAGGGGAAACTCCGATCGGGTTTTCCCTTTTAATATCAGGGGTGGGGTGGATTTGCTCCCCTCTCCTGGGTCCCGTGGGTCCGTGAGGGTTGGGGGACAAAAGGGGTCTGTCCCCTCAACCCTTCTGGATCCAGGGGAGCCAGCGGAGAGAGGGATTGCAACCCCCCACCCACTGATATTAAAGGGGAAACCCTGATCTACTTTCACGATTCCACACAATCAAAGCACCATAACACAATGTTTTGGGCCAACTAACATGTCGGACTGTCAGATTAGTCGGCTTCAAGTTTGTGACATCATGTCATCTCCTGTTTTTATACCTCCATGACATTTTTCCCCAGCTAATAGCCTCTGGCTGGTTGTATCTATGGATAGGTGGCAAATTGTCAAGTCTGCACTAAATAACCATTTAAAGGAGCAGAGATTGTCAGAAAGAACATCTCCCTTCAATGATCTTATCACCTGGCATCTCCTAATAAACCTTTTGTTGTCCCGACATCCAACTCCAAAGCATTAATGGAGTATAACTCCACTGTTTCTTCCCCTCTTCTGGCTAGGAAACCCCTTGCTAGGTTTGTTTCATCTTATGATGAAATCAGAAGAAGTCTATTATGTTTATTGTTGCAACTTGACCTTGGCATTCCACACTTGCTTTCTGTCAGTTTTAAACTCCTGTGTGGGCTTCTAGGCCAAGTTGAACTGTGTTATGTTGTTCTGAGCTCTTGCTGCTTTGAATTAGGATGCACACTGTTGTATGAATGCTCCACCTGCAAGTTGTAAGTAATAGAGCAGCTTATTTTTGCCAATTTTCCATGAGTTCATTGTTTTAATTATTTTTAATTGTTTGTTCACTGTCTTTATATTCTTTGGGAGGAAAAAAGTATAGACATATTTTAAATAAAATGCTCAAAATCACTCAGAGTGAAACCCTTAGAGACAGCTATTATTCCTATGAATTGGAGAGATAACAGTCTTAACTAAATTAACCAAATAGGCATGTTTGTGAAAGACACTGAATTAATTGGAAATAGTGCTTTAATTTTCTCATTTGGCAGAGTTGTAAACTGCAGCTTCAAATGGACAAAACACTGGATTGTTTTCCTTTTGTTTGAGCAGCTGCAGTCTGTAAACACGAATTATGTATAGATTTTCTAACCTCTTTTTAAAACCTATAAAATTTGTTTTGAAAATAGTATTGAAGATCATAAATATAAAGTTTGCAAATATTTGCATCAAGTAATTGCTTTTGTAGAAACTGGAAAACATTGAATTACAAATATTGTCTTTGTCTCTATTTCTCTTTCTGAAGCTGCTGTGGTTATATTCAGCAAAGAGTAGCAGGATTTTTACAGTCCAGTTATCTTTGTGCTTTGAAAACATATCCATGTATTCACCAACAACACTTTATTATGAATAAAATTCAACTATTCAAATCAAAAAAATCCCAACAAATCAATGATTAAAGGAGGAGCTTAGATCAATTTGCAGCTTTATAGAAACATACCAGATTAGTTTTCCTAAATCAATAAGTGAATTTAAAAGTTCAGATCCTTAAATATTTATGCTTCTGATAAGATTGTGAATCAAGTGTCTAGCTAAGTAACTAAGTAAATAAACAAAGCAGTAAATCAGAATTTTAAAATGTGTGCAGAGGCATGAATTTCAGAGAAAGATGTGAACAAAATGTGTTTCACTGAAAAATGTACAAAAGTATTATATAATAAAAATTGCAAAACATTCATATTTGGCAAAAAGCATACACAATGGTATGCGAGAATATATATTTAATTTAATTTTAATTTAATTATCACATTTATATACCGCCCACTCGGCCAAGCCAACTCAGGGCGGTTCACAACAAAAGTTAAAAACACAAGTTAAAACAGTTAAAACAGTTAAAACTACCCACCCCCTAAAAACAAGGGCTGCAGGATCTGAAGGCACCATGGGGAAGAGTTCCTCTACACCAACCACCCAATGGTGGTTACCCTTCCACCTGCACCCCACACTTGACCCGCCAACCAGGTTTTAAGATCTTTTCTGAAAGGCAGCAATTCCGTCCGAAGACGTAGCTCTGTTGGCAGGAGGTTCCAGAGGGCCGGTGCAGACATGGAGAAGGCTCTCCTCCTTGTGCCAGAGAGGCGGGCCCCTCTGGCTGATGGAACAACTAGAGAGCCCCTCCGGTCCGCTCTGGTTGGACGGACAGACGTCCTCAGGGCGATGCGGTCTCTTAGGTAACCCGGCCCACTACCATATAGGGCTTTAAAGGTCAAAACCAGCACCTTGAATTGCACCCGGAGACAAACTGGCAACCAGCGCAGCTCCTGGAGCAGTGGCGAAGCACGGGCATAATGCCCACACCCCGTCACCACCCGGGCTGCCGCATTTTGGACCAGCTGTAGCCTCCGAATGGTCGTCAAGGGCAGCCCCATGTAGAGCGCATTGCAATAATCTAGTCTGGAGGTGACCAGAGCGTGAGTGACCATGAGCAAGGAGTCCCGGTCCAGGAGTGGGCGCAACTGGCGAATCACCCGGAGTTGGGCGAAAGCCCTCCTGGTCACAGCCGCCACCTGTTCTTCTAGCAGTAGCCGTGAATCCAGGAGGACCCCCAAGTTGCGCACCGGGTCCGTCTGGGGCAAAATAGCCCCATCCAGAAACAACGATGGTAGCTCCCGGGTTAACACAGGACCCCCTATCCATAGCCACTCAGTCTTGCTGGGATTCAGCTGTAGCCCGTTAGCCCCCATCCAGACCCCCACAGCTTCCAGGCATCTGGAAAGGACTTTGACGGCATCACTGGGGTCCCCATGGGCCGAGATGTACAACTGAGTGTCATCCACGTACTGATGGTACCGCACCACATGGGAACGAATGATCTCACCCAGCGGCTTCATGTAGATGTTAAATAGGAGAGGGGAGAGCACCGAGCCCTGAGGCACCCCCCATTTGAGGGGCCTAGGACTGGACCTCTCACTCTCCAACCACACCGACTGGGTACGACCCCTCAGAAATGAGGAAAACCAGGACCACACATTACCCTGGATTCCCAATCCTCGGAGCCATCCCAGAAGGATACCGTGGTCAACGGTATCGAAAGCCGCTGAGAGGTCAAGAAGAGCAAGGACGGATGGGTGACCACCGTCCCGCTCCCGCCAGAGATCATCCATCAGTGCGACCAATGCCGTTTCGGTACCATATCCCGGCCTGAATCCTGACTGAAAGGGGTCCAGATAATCCGCTTCATCCAGCACCCCCTGCAGCCGACACGCCACTGCCTTCTCCAACACCTTCCCTAGAAAGGGGAGGTTAGAGACAGGCCTATAGTTGGTTAGGACAGCTGGGTCGAGGGAAGGTTTCTTCAGGAGGGGGCGCACCAAAGCATGTTTTAAAGGTGCAGGAAACACCCCCTCCCGCAGTGATGCATTGATCACAGCCCCAACCCAGTCACCTGTCACCGTCTTGGAGGCTTTCACCAGCCAGGTGGGACAGGGGTCCAATGGGCAGGTAGTGGCGCACACAGCTGCAAGGAGCCTGTCCACTTCATCAGGGGCAACTGGCTCAAACCGGTCCCAGATGGTATGGCAAGATTGTACTCCAGCTCCCTCCGGACTCTCCCCATCCACGCCAGGATTAACCCCAGAGCGAATCCGATCGATTTTCTCCACTAGATGGTCAGCAAAGTCCTCAGCCGACCCCTGCCAGCCAGGCACCGGGGTCCCCCTACCAAGGAGAGACCCGGTAACCCGGAACAGGGTGGCCGGGCGATTATCAGCGGAGGCAATAAGGGTGGTGAAGTATTGCCGCCTCACCACCTCCATCGCCACTAGATAGGCCCTAATAGCGGCTCTAGCTAGTGTCCAATCGGAGTCTCTCTGGGTCTTCACCCAGCGGCGCTCTAGGCGTCTCTTTGCCCGTTTGAGCTCCCGCAGTTCATCTGTGAACCACGGAGATGACCTAGCTCCATGAGCTCTGAGAGGCCGTAGTGGTGCGATTTCATCCAAGGCCGCTGTTGTCATCCTGTTCCACAGGTCAACCAGCGCCTCGGGCGAATCGTGTTGCCGATCCAGAGGGAAATCCCCCAGTTCCCTCTGGAATCCATCAGGATCCATCAGTTGCCGGGGGCGGGCCATTCTAATAGGCCCTGCCTCCCTACGATGAAGCATCGCCCCCAGGAAGTCTAGAGCCACCACATAGTGATCTGACCATGGCACAGGTGTTATGTCTAATTTCCGTAGTCTCAGATCACTCTGCCACCACCCCGACAAAAAGATTAAATCTGGTGTGTGGCCACTGCCCCTGGTCGGGCCCTGAATTACCTGAATCAGGTCCATATCTGCCATGGTAAGCCATGAACTCCTGAGCCACCCCGGAGCCAGTCACCAGCGAAGGCAAGTTGAAGTCCCCCAGAACCATCAGTCTAGGGAACTCCAACGCCAACGCTGAGATGGCCTCGAGGAGCTCAGGCAGGGAGTCCCTTACCCTGCAAGGGGGCAGGTACAGGAGTAAGACTCCCAACTGACCCTTAGAGCCCAGACACAGAAGCAGGGCCTCACAACCCAGAATTTGTGGAGCGGTAGCCCTGGAGACTCCCAGTGACTCCATGGCTTTGATGGCCACGCCACCGCCCTTACCCTCATCCCTAGGCTGGTGCCAAATACTGAACCCAGCTGGACACATTTCTGACAGAGGAACCCCATCCTCTGGTCTCAGCCAGGTCTCAGTGATACATGCCAGGTCGGCCCACTCCCCCGTAATGGAGTCTTGGATCAGGGGGGCCTTATTACATACCGACCTGGCATTCATCAGCAGCAGCCTAAGGGCAGGGTCACCCTGGGTCAGCTGCTCAGGACCTAGAGGTGTAACCGTGGGGCTGGAATGAGGGACAGATACTAAGCATCTGCCCCGCATTCCCCGAGTGCGGCCCGCCCCTCGGTACCCGCTATATCGCCCCATGCCCATCACAACCTCTATATTGGCCTCCGGAGCCTCCCTGATAGCCCTGGACAGAATGCTGCCTCTCCTTTCTGGTTGGCCGAGCAGTCTCTCCCTCCTTCCCTTCCACCCCCATATAAAACCGCCCCACTCACTCCCTCCACCACCCTCCGCACGGCTCCGGCAGTGATGAAAGTGGTGGGGCATTCTTTCAGTTCTTCGTTGAGCCCTCAACTGTGGTAAAACATTCCACCCACAGTAGCGTCGGGGCATGGATGTAGCAGCGGCACCTGGCCTCCCATCCACTGGGACCAGATGTTGCAAGTCCCGAGGAGAGGTAAGACGGGTCCTCAGGCGGCGCGGGGCAGCGTCCTTTGAGCCCTTCGGGGCTCGGAAGGCAGGGACGTAGTGGCGGCACCCGGCCTCCCATCCACTGGGACCAAGTGTTGCAAGACCCGAGGAGGGACAGGACAGGTCCTCGGGCGGCACGGGGCAACGTCCTTTGAGCCCTCCGGGGCACGGAAGGCGAGGCCGAGTACAACGGTGGTGGTGGTTCGCCCGGCAAGCCCCCTCGCCTTTTGAGTCCTGGTGAGGGGGGGGAGGGCGGGGCCCGGGAACGCCGGCCGATGGCGTGGCCAGCGGGCCTCTTCGCCCCCGCCGGGGCAACCTTAACTTGCACTGCTTTGAAAACCATTTAGTGTTGTCAGGTTAATGTTCTCTGGTGGTAAGGAAACGTTTCTTAAAATGCCTGAACCCTGGGTCTCGAACTGGTGACTTGCCAGCCTTCCAGCTAACAAGGTGAGCTTCTTAACCACTGAGCCACCACAGCCCCTATGGAACACACATCTTGAAAATGAATCTGAATGTTGCTCTCAGGTTGAAAGAGGTTCCCAATCCTTGATATATCCTGTTATGCTTAATGTTTGTGGTAGCTTCCTGTATGTTGCACAAGTTTCGGGAAATTTCTGTCAAATAAGGAAAATTTCCAGGCCAAAACAGGAAACTGGACAGCTATGCTTATCAAGTGCTGGCCTCCAGTCTAACTCGAGTCTAATTGCAGTCTAACTAATACGGGATGACAGTGGAAAAGAGTGTAAAATAAGGGGGTTTGACAGAAATTTCCCGAAAGTTGACAGGTATCTCTCTCTCTCTCTAACACACACACACGTATGCATATACGTGTGTGTGTGTGTGTACGTATTTGTATGTATATCTATGTGTACATACATACATACATACATACATACATACATACATACATACATACATACATACATACATACATACATACATACATGTATGTTATATAATAAATGCTTCATTGTGGGAGGGGGTGTTTCCTGCACCTCTAAAACATGCTTTGGTGAACCCCCTCCTAAAGAAACCATCCCTTGACCCAGCAGTCCCAGGCAACTATAGGCCAGTATCCAACCTCCCCTTTTTAGGGAAGGTTCTGGAAAAGGCCATGGTGCGTCAGTTGCAGGGGGTCTTGGAAGAAGCGGATTATCTGGACCCCTTCCAGTCAGGTTTCAAGCCCAGATATGGTACAGAGACAGCATTGGTTGCGCTGTTGGATGATCTCTGGCAGGAGTGGGATGGTGACGATCTGTCCGTCCTTGCTCTTCCTGACTTCTTAGCAGCCTTCAACACCATTGACCACAGTATCATTCTGGAATGGCTCTGAGGATTGGGGATCCAGGGCACTTTGTCGTCCTGGTTTTCCTCATTTCTGAAGGGTAGGACCCAGTTGGTGTGGTTGGAGAGTGAGAAGTCCAGCCCTAGGCCTCTCCAGTATGGGGTGCCTCATGGCTTGGTGCTCTCTCCTCTCCTATTTAACATCTACATGAAGCCATTGGATGAGATCATCCATTCCCATGGGGTGTGGTACCATCAGTATACGGATGACACTCAGGCATACATCTCGGCCCGTGGGGACCCAAGTGATACTGTCAAAGTCCTTTCCAGGTGTCTGGAGGCTGTTGGGGTCTGGATGGAGGTCAACGGGCTACAACTGAATCCCAGCAAGACTGAGTGGCTATGGATTGGGGACCCTGCGTTATCCCTGGAGCTACCATCTTTGATTCTGGATGGGGCTATTTTGCCCCAGACAGACCCAGTGTGCAACTTGGGGGTCCTCCTGGACTTGTGACTGCTGCTCAAAGAACGGGTGGTGGTCGTGGCCAGGAGGGCTTTTGTCCAACTTCGGGTGATTCACCAGTTGCACCCACTCCTGGACCGGGACTCATGCTCTGGTCACCTCCAGACTAGGCTATTGCAATGCGCTTTACATGGGGCTGCCCTTGATGACCATCCAGAGGCTGCAACTGGTCCAGAATGCGGCTGCTTGGGTTGTGATGGGATGTGGCCATTATGCCCGTGCCTCACCAATACTTCAGGAGTTGCACTGGTTACCAGTTTGCCTCCAGGTTCAATTCAAGTTGCTAGTTATGACCTTTAAAGCCCTATATCGTAGTGGCCCAGGTTACCTGAGAGACTGCATCACCCTAAGAGTGTCAGTCCGCCCAACTAGAGCATACCGTAGGGGATCTCTTGTTGTACCATCTGCTAGATGGGCCTGTCTCTCTAACACAAGGAGGAAGGCCTTCTCCATTTCTGCACCGGCCCTCTGGAACCTCCTGCCACCACAGTTGCATCTCCAGACGGAGTTGCTGCCCTTTAGGAAGGGTCTTAAAACCTGGCTGGCTGGGTAGGTATGGGGACTTAATGGAGGTGTGACCCCTGCCCGCTGGCTTATTTAATAAACAGAATCCTTGTTCTTCCTTTTTAAATTATGGGGTGGGTGGTTTTATGTTTTTAGGAATGGCGTGGGTGAGTTTTTTAGGGTTGGGTGGGTGGGTTTTTATTTATGTGGGGTTTTTATCTGTTTTTATTGTATGTGAGCTGCCCTGAGTTGGGCTTGCCTAAGTAGGTGGTGCATAAATCTAAAAATTAAATTAAACACACACATATATCTATATATGTATGTATTTGGGGTGTGGGTGTAGGAGAATCTGTATAATATTCCTTATATACAGGTGAAACCACAAGGACATTTTTTACAACCTCCTCACGGATGTTTGTGCTGCTATGTCCAGCCTGTCTGCTGCTGCTGCCAGGTCCAGAAGGGTCGGGAAAAGTTATCCACTTGTTTGCCGCCTTCCTCCGATGTCCCATGGCTTCACTGCAGGTGAAAATGTACAAATCCCCCAGGTGCACTTTTTTGGCTGCAGCAAAGCCCTGGGACCACAGAGGAAGGCAGTAACTGAGTGGATAACTTTCCCTGATCCTTCCAGAGGCGGCAGCGGCGGCAGACAGTCCGGACATAGTGGCACAAACAACCATGAGGATGTTTTGTATGACATCCTCGTGGTCATTTTTGCTGTTATGTACGGCCTGTCTGCGGCTGCCGCAGCACCAAAAGAGTTGGGGAAAGTTACACTCAGTTGCCACCTTCCTCCGAGGTCCCAGGGTTTTGCTGCAGCCAAAAATTGACAACTCCTCAAGGCAGAAATGACCATGATGATGATGGCACATCTGCAGGTGTAAGTGCTGCATTCCATCTTCCTATGGAGGAGATTGGTGCCATTTTGATTTCTAAAATGGAAGTGGTGGGCATTTTGGAATTCAAAATTGTGTGATTTTTGGTAACAAACTGAAAATCATTCATAACCCGCGGAATTAATGTTATTAAATTTGCCATTGTAACCTGTGGCAAATGTAACTCAGGGCAGTCGTAGGCTGGGGTTTTACTATATGCTTCAAATGTAAACCTAAATCATCAGGGTGAGCAGGACCCTAATCAGCAAATGTACCACTATTCTCTGATTTGTCTTTTGATTGACTTGGAGTAACGTCCATTCAGATACCTAATTTTTGAGAGAGTTGAGATTGTTTTTTAAAGACTGGATATAATAAATATGACATAAGACTCATAGCAACCACAATCAGACCATTTCTTCTTAAAATGAGCCAACTGCCCTACTCTGCCAAATGTTCAGTAGAAATTGTTCAATTTTCTTCTTCCCTCGTTTACAATTAAATCCAAAGATGTGATATGATTCTTTCTATCACTTCACCGATTCATGCACTTAACCTGCTCATAAAATAGTTACTTGTGCAATGTGGTAAATGTTAAATGCTATCGGCACTCATCTATGGATTTGCAATTAATTTGTTCCTGAAGCCATGTGTTTATAAAGTGGTAACGTCTGAAAATAGTATTTATATAAAAGTTAGCTCCTAATTAATGAGATTTCTAATTGATGTGATTATAATTATAGACCTGAATTTAATTATACATAATTGATGATAGTAATCTACTTCACTTATACATCCCTCTCTAATTTTAATTTGATACCATAATATTCTCTTCTTTCCACATTCACTGAGGACTATTGTTTATAGGATTGAAGCTGATGAATGTTATTCTTCTGATAATTTGCTTTCCAGTGATCAATAGGACATCTAAATCCTAAAATTCAAATATATATTTTAAAATACTATTGAGCAAATGTGTACATTTTGTACATTTTGAGCTATTCCTTGCCAAAATTCTTGGGGTAATGTATGCAAACCTATCATTAGTACAGCATGGACTTTGTTCTTGTGAAATATATTAAAATTTATGATTTTCTTTACGATATGTAGCAGCTTTTCAGCCAGTAAAAACATGAGGAGCAGTAGAAGAACTCTAAACCAGAACAGATACTAGTTCAATAATATATCTTACAGGATGAATCAGGAACAAAGAAGTGTAGAAAACTAGACATAGGATTTTGAGAATCTGTGGACTACAGCTCTAGAAGTCTGCAGGAATTCCACTGGGTTTTAATCAAGAATTCAGTCCTCTGGCAGATATTTTAAAGTTCTTACAGCTAATGAAATTAGACTCTATTAGCCATTCTCATCATGTGGAAGGGGCTGCAGTGGCTCAGTGGTTAAGAAGCTTGCCTTGTTAGCTGGAAGGCTAGTTCGAGACACGGGTACTGCTTAACAGATTGAGCTCTGTTGAGCTCTTGAGGACATGAAAGGTCCCTGAGCAAAGTTTCTTCCACACAAATCCTTTCAACCCAGAATAATTTCTGACACAAAATTATTATTATCTTGTAGAGAAGACAGGGAAAATGGTGGGAGCTACAAAGGATTATGGGTCTGGTTGGTTTGTATGAGAGACTCACATGCATAGTTTATTAGAATATGACTAATGCACCCATTAACCTTTAGACCTCTGCCTATCCATTTCCACTATTTTCACCACATGATAAACAAGGGTTCCAGTGTCTGAATTAATTTCTTGTAAGAGCTTTAAAACACCTGTCAAATTTCCTGATTTAAAAACCTTCAAACATCTGTCTAGAACACTTTCTGCAGAATTTTAGGGGGTGTAATCCACAAATTTTGAAACTCTCATGTCTACAGGAAAACTTACCGTGAATATTGCAGTAGTAGCCTGATACCATGTTAGCAAATTTAGAACTGATAACTGATGAGCCAAACAGAATTGGAACCTGTTTCTGTGGTTTAATAGCCAACTTTAATCCTGTCAAGATTAAAACAAGTGATGTGTGAATACATCTGATTTGAATTATTCTGAATTATTTGTCTTGCAAATTTCAATCAATTTGTTTGATCTGATTTGTAACTGGTCTGATTAGATTTGAACCTGTGTATTCATAAGAATAGGTACATATTTGTATGTATAATACAAATGTATAAAATGGGGTGGAGTCATAGAAATTGGGAAAATAATGGACTCTGCATTGCAATGTGGGGGATGAAATTCAATACCACCAACTATTGCACAACCCCTAGTACTCAGGCAATTCTCGACCTGTTTCTTTCCTTCTCCCTGCCACTGGGAGATATCCAATTTATGTATGTATGTATGTATTGTTTATTTACACCTCACTCTCCTAGTGTGTAAACTACTCAGAGCGGCTTCCAACAATAAAAATAACCATAAAATAATAAACAATAGACAGTATAACCAGAATAAAGTACAGTGAAATACATAAGCAATATAGAGTATACAATGCAAAACATAGTAAAAAAATACAATACAAAATACCAGGAATTTACAGTTCTAACAGCATAAATACAAAATTATACAGTGAAATAAAACACACTCAACCATCCAGCTACAACGCCAAAGACTGTGGCTCAAAAACAAATGCAGCGGATCTCAACCACTGCCTTTTGAGTCTGAGGGGGGAGGGTGGGGCCCAGCAGGCTGGTGGTAGAGTCGCCGGAGGGCCTCTTCGCACCCACCAGGGTCAAAGAACGCGGCAGCAGCGGCAGCGTCTCACCCGGCACCCCCCGCCTTTTGAGTCAGAGGGGGAGGGTGGGGCCCAGCAAGCCAGTGGTGGAGTGGCCGGATGGCCTCTTCGCCCCCACCAGGGCCAAAGAACGTGGTGGCAGCATCTCACCTGGCACCCCCCGCCTTTAAGTCCAAGGGGGGAGGGCAGGGCCCGGCATGCCAGCGATGGAGTGGCTGGAGGGCCTCTTCGCCCCCACCAGGGCCAAAGAACGTGGCGGCAGCAGTGGCGTCTCACCCAGCACCCCTGCCTTTAAGTCTGAGGGGGGGAGGGCAGGGCCTGGCAGGCTGGCGGTGGAGTGGCCAGAGGGTCTCTTCACCCCCACCAGGGCCAAATAATGGGGTGGTGGCATCTCACCTGGCACCCCTGCCTTTAAGTCCGAGGGGGAGGGCAGGGCCCGGCAGACCAGCAGTGGAGTGGCCGGAGGGCCTCTTCGCCCCCACCAGGGCCAAAGAACGCGGCGGTGGCAGGGGCAGTGGCAGTTCACCCGGCACCCCCCACCTTTTGAGTGTGGGGTGAGGGAGGGCCTAGCAGGCCAGCGGTGGAGTGGCCGGAGGGCCTCTTCGCCCCCACCAGGGCCAAAGAACACGGCAGCGGCTTTCCACAGCTCCCATCTTTCCATTAATCACACTGATGCTCAGCTGTCAGTCATATCTGCTTCTTCTCAAATGAAGCTGATGATAATGTTCTTCATATCCACCCATGACCACTGAGCACTATTTCCCAAGCTATACTCATCTCTACACCCTCTGAAAGGAAACCTACTGGAAGGCCAAATAGCTGCAACAGCATAGGCTGGGTGCTGCTGCCTAACCCAAGGTTATTTCTTGATCTTCAGGAAGAAACCTGTTGTTGGCATAAATCTTGATTCAACTGTGATCTGAAACAGTGGTATCAGCAATGTTTCAGAGGATATGGGGTGGGAATAGTTAACCCTCTTTCCCCTTCATATATAGTTAGTTCTAGGGGGAGAAATAAAGGCTCAGGCTTCCTTGCATGGCTTATGTTTTGGACCTCTAAAACCCAGAAACAAGGTTTAACATGTCAAAGTGGTCCCATTCTGTTGTGTATTGAGATAATTAATAGTATTATTATTGTTACTTATTATTGCTTGTTAAAATGGCGATTCACACCATTCTAGTTAAAGGTAATTTTGGTGTGCCTTCCCCAGTTCAAGGCGTGCCCTTATGCTAATATGTTATACCTTATTGTTTGCCATTTTGGATCCTAGCAGGGATTCGTCCTTACTTAAATATAGCATTACTGATTGGGCAATTAGCATTGTCCAAAAAGGTTGCTACTTTGTAACATTGGGTAATGGCCGCTCAGACGCTATATAAGCACCACTTGCAAATAGGGTGTTGGCTCTTAGTTTGCACACTCACATGGCACACACATGTGTGGATTACCTTCAGCAGGCGCAGGTGTAGAACTAATCCCGGGCAGCATAATAATGGAATGAGTGCAGCCAAAACTCATGTCTATTTAAGCTGTAGTATTGTTCCAGGAGTTGTGAATAAACCGTTGCATCGTTGTTTGAATTACGCTCGTTGGACTCTTCATTTTAAAGCTTAAGACACAACACATTCTGATTCAAACTTTGCTATGGGGTTCTCCTCAATTGGTTCAGCAATGGATAAAGAGTAGTTTTTCTACCTTTTCTGAATCAAATCTTGAATCCTAAACATATCCCTAATTAAAACATAATTGCAGACTATGGCTTTCTCTTCTGTCCCTCTGCCCACCTTTCATATTCTCTTCTTCCCCATAAGCCTCATAATACAGTGCAGTTAAAGCAAGCTATAGAAACCCCTGAGAGACAGATAATAAAGATAATTGTGTGCTGTCAGATCAATGCTGACTAAAAAAAATACTTTCCCAGTGTTTTCTAGATAGAGAGCAGTCAGAAGTGGTTTTTATCTATTCCCTTATTCTGCGGGCACCCTGATACTGGGGAGCTTGCTCAATGTCATACAGGCTGGCTTTTCTCAAAGGAGGCACCGTTAGGAATTGAGCTCCCAACCGCAGGCTCTGCAGCCAGATACATAAACCACTGAGCTATCCAGCCAACAATAGAAGTGACAAATAGCTAAGCATTTAAATGAATAAATTTCATTTAATAAGATACACTAATGCAATCAATATTTATTTATTTATTTATTTATAAGTCACATTTGTATATGCCGCCCACTCAGGCAGCATATAAAATTTGAATAATGGGTCTCTCTTTTTCTCCTTACAGCCCCCCTCGAAAGAGACTTAGGGAAGCAAATATGTATGTTTTGCATGAACTGATTAAATATGAAGGCAAATTATGCACATCACTATTTTTCTTGCTTAGCTAAACTTCAGATAGCCTATAGTTATAAGATTAAATATTGCATTATATCATTATTGCTGCTGTTTTTGAGAGGTGGCCACTAGGTACAAGAATTGCTTACTAATAGTACAAGAAAATCTCCCAAGCCATCCACCCACTTATGCAGTAATGAAATCACTACAGTAGAAATAAATGTAGCTATCTATGAATGTTTGAGGTTAGAACCTTCTGTTAGCATTTCATGTGCTCAAGCAAATAATATATGCATGAAAAAGTTAGCAATGGCTCATAGCACAGAATATAATTTGCTTCAATCGGATGTTCCTCTTACTACTACTTTCTCTTTTATTTGAACAATTGTGTGGAGAAGAGAATAGGAAAGGGCGTGCAAAACATCCATTAAATACTAGATTTCCAAAACAATGGTACCTTAATCGAAATATCCTATTCACCTCTACACTAAATTAAACCTCACAGTTTATATTTGAATAATGTTATGCTGCAAATCTACAGTCCAAGCACTCTTGCTAAGAAGGAGGTATCATTAAGTGGGACTGCAGTGGCTTAGTGTTTAAAACACTGAACTTGACAACTGGAAGGTCGGTAGGTCAGCAGTTTGAGACCCTAGTGCTGAATGATGGAGTGTCCCAGCTCCTGCCAAACTATCAAGAAATTGCAAGTACATAAATAGGTACTAATTTGGTGGGAAGGTAACAGTGTTCCTAGTCATGCCTGCCACATGACCATGTGTGACAGATAGGCTTTGGCCTTGCCCTTGGGACTCTCCCGTTCCTGGTGAGCGACCTTTCCCAGCCTGCCCTACGGAACTTCCCCAAAGACTCCAAGCTCAGGAGGCCTAAATGCCATCCTGCATATCCTGCAGCAACCTGGGGCTTACCTGTAGTAACAGAGCCCAGCAAGTATTATGGAAAGTATTGTATTTAATGGGGTACTGTGTGGCTTATGGCTTAACTCTTGTCTTACCCCCTCTTCCAAAGAAGAGGCATTGTTGATGAAGTAAAGATGTTTACTTTTCTCGAAGCATTTAGAAGAAATTACAGTTCATTTGTTGTTTCAGGATACAGAGTTACAGCATACAAAATACTAATCAAAAAGGACAGTTAGGGAACTCCACACTCAGGCCTTCCCCCAGAAACAAAAGGAAAACCTGACTACTTCTAAGTAATCATGTTGGGTAGGACTAGGGACTTTGGTATAGCCCCCAGAAATCCCAAACTCGAACTCACTACAACTCGAACTCGAACTAACTCACAAACCCATGTGCCTATTAGAGAGACATGAGCTTGGCCCTCCTAATTATCATATAGCCAATTAGAACCCAGGGATTGTATAAATATTCCTTGGTTCCCATAACAATTGTCTGGTGTTCCCAGACTGGATGTTGATGTAAACGGACATTCCAGACCTGGGGAAGAAGACAAAACATAGGCCTGAAGCTTGGAAAAGCTTCTTCTAAGCCCACCTGCTTGATATGTGCAGCAGAAAGAACTATAAGGCCTTTGCAAAGAGGCAAAGCTACATTCTAATACAGTGTAAAAACCAAAGAAACTCCATGTTGAATAACTTACGATCTATGCCTTCCCTTCCAGCCAAATCAGTTCAGACTTTACCATAGGGAACAAGTAATGAAAACATAAACAAGCATTAAAGCATAACCCCTTGTATATATAGGGTGAAGCACTTAAGCTCTTCCAGTTTCTTCAAAGAATACCGGAGGTTCACTTGATAAATACAGTTACACATGGAATTGCATAGCATCCTCAGGTAACTGCATACATGTCAACTTTTGGATTTGAAAATAAGGGAAATTTTGGCCACACCCCACTGTGGGTGTGGCCAAATCTATGGGCATGGCCAAATATAGCCATGTGACTTGCTGGGCTCTAGTCATGCCTGCCACATGGCCATGAAAATTTCTGCAAACACAGATAGCACTGGCTGTTTGGCTGTAAACGGAGATGAGCACTGCACCCTAGAGTTGGATACGACTGGCAGATTTTACTTTCTTAGGATCAAAGATCGCTGCAGATGGTGATTGCAGCCATGAAATAAAAAGGCGACTGATGCTTGGGAAACAAGCTATGAGAAACCTGGGGAACATAGTTAAAAGTAGAGGCAACACCTTGCAAACAAAAAATTGCATAGTCAAAGCAATGGTATTCCCGGTGGTAATGTATGGGTGTGAGAGCTGGACCATTAGGAAAGCTGAGTGCAGAAAAATAGATGCCTTTGAAATGTGGTGTTAGAAATAGGTCAATCCTAGAAGAAATCAACCACGACTGCTCACTAAAGGTCAAATAGCAAAGATGACGCTAAAGTACTTTGGACATCAAATGAGAAGAGAGGATTCACTTGAGAAAGCCTTGATGCTGGGAAAGGTGGAGGACAAAAGAAGGGGGTGGCCAAAAATAAGATGGCTAGATGGTATTGTAGATGCAAATGGGCACAAAGCTGTGTGGGCCAAAGAACCCTTTCCCCATCTTCTTGAGGGACTTTTGTTTTCTTTCTTGTTTACCCAGTAGCTTAAGTGACTAAGATGCTGACTGGGAGGCAGAAGGTCAGCAGTTTGATTCCTGAGTACTGCAGGACGGAATGAGCTCTCGTCTTTGTCCCAGCTCTTGCCTTCCTAGCAGTTTGAAAGCAAGAAATTGCAAATAGATACCACTTTGGTGGGAAGGTAACAGCGTTCATATATATATATATAGATAGATAGATAGATAGATAGATAGATAGATAGATAGATATAGATATAGATATAGATATAGATATAGATATAGATATAGATATAGATATAGATATAGATATAGATATAGATATAGATATAGATATAGATATAGATATAGATATAGATAGATAGATAGATAGATAAATACAGATACAGATACAGATACAGATACAGATACAGATACAGATACAGATACAGATATAGATATAGATATAGATATAGATATAGATATAGATATATATGAAATATATTGCTCACCTAGAGTAGACTCCTGCTTCTAGCAGCCAAAGCGAAGCCTCCAGAACCATATGGCTGGCAGGAATGGGAAAGAGAAAGGAAAAACTACAGAATGCTCCCCCCCACCTTCTCTCTCTCTCCTTCCACAAGTGAAAAGCCTGCCACACAGCGACCTCTGGTGGCCGAAAAAAAAATACTGCAGCTTCGCCTGTGAGGGCTCCGGTCAGGATATTTTTTAAAAAAAAAGGGAAAATACGGGAAAATTAATAAAATGGGAGGGGAGCGGTTAGAGGGGTTAAAATAAGGGGTTTTCCTGGAAAAAATGGATAGTTGACGGGTATGGGTAACTGGCTGTTGACGATGTCCAGAATTTCAGTTTCAGTTCACAGAATGCATGACTTTTCGCAAAAAAATCCAATTGAAAAACTTATAATTTAAATGAAGGAGAACTGAAAATGAAGAAAGGGACACTGACAGTTCAGTTATCATGTCCACACAGTTCAGATACACACATATGTATAGGAATATTACCTAGTGGAAGTTCATCAAAATGGTGTTAAATATGCAGATCCCTAGCTTCCTGTTTTGGGGACTGTAAAATGATACAATCTGCTGCTTATCTTCCCAAGAAACATCTAAGAATGGAGCCTGGATTTGAGACCATGCCATGAGGGTGCCTGATGAAGTAACCATGAGTTATGAAAGCTTGCACATTTTTTATTCGTTTGAAGTGAACTATAAGAGATATAGCCTTTCCCTTCTATTGTTTGATTGTATGGTCACTTGGCTTATTTTTGCTTAATGAACTAATGAGGATATCACAAAGAGCTGCACCATTGATTGAGACAGCAGTAGCACCGAATTGATAAACTTCCACTAGGTAATATTACTACAGTATTTGACTCTTCTTTGGACTGATCTGGACT
Source organism: Bradypodion pumilum (assembly GCA_035047305.1). Classification (NCBI taxonomy): domain Eukaryota; kingdom Metazoa; phylum Chordata; class Lepidosauria; order Squamata; family Chamaeleonidae; genus Bradypodion; species Bradypodion pumilum. The sequence continues at coordinate 211,433,588 of JAWDJD010000003.1, read as the reverse complement.
AATTTGGCATGCCTAGTGGGCAAAGTAAATTTATTGCCCAATTCTGGAGGACACTGGCTTTGAATTATCCCTCACCCCACCCCAGCCATAAAGAAAGCTTACTGGCTTCAAAAAGGGCCATATAGGGAGGATAATATGCAGATTGCTGGCTTCCTGTCTTTTGGTTCTGTAATATGATACAATCTGCTGCTTATCATCCCATGAAACATCTAAGAATGGACTGACTTGGAGACCATGCCATTAAGATACCTGAGTGCCTCATGAAGTAACCATGAGTTATTAAAGCTTGCAAATTTTTGATTTTTTTGAAGTGGCCTATAAGCGGTATCACCTTTCCCCTGCTATTGTTTGATTTTATGCATGTCATATGGCTTATTTTTGCTTAATGAACATATATCTATGTTACCAGAAACAGAATGTTTTTAGAAAACATGCTCACAGTTACATAAATGAGATATATAGTATTTAGTGACTGAAATTGTTTTTGTGGTAATGCTGGATTTCCTCTGAGTTCCCTCTTGTTTGGGGAAGCTACTGTTCAGGTAATGTAGACAACATTATTCTAACAAAATCTTACTATCAATTTTTCATGTTTTTGACTGTTCCTGATCACAGTTTGTTCGGGTAAAACTTTGTGGAATGGAGTAAAAGATATGGTACAAGGAAAAATAAAGACTGGAATGTGTTTGATCAATGTCTTACTTTTTACCTCAACAGCAATTCATTGCTTCACATCAATTTGATTATGGATTGTTATGGTGCATCTAGAAAGAAGGAAATATTCTCATTAACAACAACAACAACAAAGATTGACTGCAAGGCAACATTGGTGCCTCTCTCAAAACTATTAGGAAAGAGATGTCATTGTCCAGAATGGGCAGTATGAAAATTACTGCATTTGAAAAAGGTATATTTCCATTTCCTTATGGGGACACCCCAGGTGGTTGTTACTAATATGTTCGAAAGAATTTAGCTGCAATGAAAGTGGATCTTCATATAATCTGGATTAGATCATTTCATTGAGGGTTAGGCAGATAAAATGGCAGAGGAGCAGCAGTGTCCTGGCTGAGTTCTCCCATATAATTTATTTTAATTAGCTTTTAACTAGCTTTTTCCTTGTCTTTTCCCTGCTCTTTTCTTCTTAACAGTTTTAAATCTTTTATATTAGTTCTTATTAGTTTTTAGATAAGTTTTAAATTAGTCTTGGAAGTTTTAGAAATTTTAGAAGTTCAGAAGGTCTAAATTAGCTTGCAGTATCCAGCCAGCTTTTATCTCTCAGCTAGTTTAACTACTTCACACCTTTGCTGCCTGGCCTTGTCTCTGGTTGATGGCCTTGAGGTTTGGTTGGGTTTCTCAGAGTTAATAAGGCTGTGAAGTTGCTTGAAGTTCCAGAGGGCTGGAAGGATTGTTTGTTTGCTGCTCACTTATTTTACCAGTGGTGACTCCCTTCCTTGAGTGTGGATGTTAGGGAGCTCCTTGTTTGCTTGCTGACTGCATCTGTTCCAACTAACGCCTTCCCTCCTTCCTTCACACCTGATGGGGGTGGGTGGGTGGGTATATATAATGGATGACAATGAGGCAAGTAATTTTAATAAGGACTTACTCCTGTTAACTGCCGAAACAGTGAATTTGATTTTTGAAAATATAAGATGTCTGCACGCCAAACTGAAGGAGTTGCACATGATGGTAGCTGAGTTGTACAGCAACCAGTGGCAGATTCCTGCTCCACTTCAGCAGCATCGTGCTTCAAAGATTCATCCAATGGAAGACACGTATCAACTGGTGTGGCAACCACAAAAAAATCTGCCTTTCTGTCTTCAGCCACGAAGGCTCAGTCCTTTGCTGAAGACTGAGGGCAAATGCCAGAAGACACCTAGGATCATTGTTTGGCACCGCCTGGAGTTAATGGATTTGAAGCCAGTGGAACAATTGATTGATTGTGCTTATTCTCAGAGGGTTCTACTGTCTTTAGCCAGTCACAGATTCCCATCACTGATATTTAACCAGAGATTCTATTTAGAGGCGAAAGTAATCTTTCCAACTTGGGTTTTTGTTAATATCTGTGCTCCATTGCTGCCATCCCACTTATGCTCCAAATGGAAGTGCAGTGACAGTCAGCCAATGGAGGTTGAAGCCAGAGGGGCGCCAGGGGTATGTTGAAGCTGCCAGGGCAGTTGACACAATTGCTCCCGAATGTCCTCTCCTCTGCAGAGTTTGGCCATCCTCATGGTTCACATAGGAACTTTGAGTGATGAAGCAGCGATCTGTAGGTAAGGCCAGGAAGTTCTATAATCAACAAGTAATCAACAAGTCAAACTATATAAAATTGTACATTGATATGCATTTTGCAGGTCCCCACCAATCCCAATGGTCCTGTGAAATATTAGCATCACACTTCAGGTCATGGTGGAGATCATCCTTTAGGACCTTGATGCTACAGTTGTTTCAGTAAATCTGGATGAGATGTCCTGTGAGATCCTTGGCTTCTTGTGATCAGTTTTGGCTTGCATCACTTGAGAAGGTGGACAAGGCACTTGCACGTTGTAATCCCATGACTTCTCGCTCTGATCATTGCCCATTTTGGCTACTAAAATTGGGTAGGGGAGTAGGGGAGTGGCTGAGAAATATAATTAATACCTCCTTAGTGGAGGGTGTTATGCCCTCTAGAATAAGGGAGACAGTTATACACCTGCTCCTGAAAAAAAACCAATTTGGCCACAGATGTCATGGACAACTATAGACCTATGGTGAATATCCCTTTTGGGGTAAGGTCATTGAGAGGGTTATGACAGACCAACTGCAGGGGTTCTTGGATGAATCTCATTGGACCCATTCCAGTCAGGCTTTAGGCTATGCCATGGCACTGAAACTGCACTGGTTGTACTGCAAGATGACTTGTTCTGGTACTCCTGGACCTATCCTGGTACTCCTGGACCTCTTGGAAGCTTTTGATACCATTGACCACAGTAATTGTCAGAGTAAGGGGTACGAGGCCCCGTTTTACAGTAGTTTTGTTCCTTCCTCGGTAATTACCCCCAGAGAATCCAGCTTGATGAATGTTTGTCGGCTCTGTGGACTCTCCAATGGGGTGTTCCTCAGGGTTTGATTATTTCCCCAATGCTATTTAACATCTGTGTGAAGCCACTGGGTGGGGTCATCTGGAGATTCAGAGTTGACACACAACTCTATCTTTCCTTTACATCATCAGCAGTGGAAGCAGTCTGGTACCTGGCTGACAGCCTGTCCACGATGCTGGAATGGACCAAAGCTAATAAGCTGAGACTGAACCCAGGTAAGATGGAGGTGCTAGTGTTGGATGGTCCATCTGCCCAACTAGGATTCTTGACCCAGAGACTAGATGGGACAGTCTTGTCCCCTAAGGACCAAGCATGAAACTTGGGGGGTCATATTAGATCATGGTCTTACCCTGGAAGCATAAATTGCAGCAGTGTGTATAGCTGCTTTCCCCCATCTTTATAAAATAGCTCAGTTGTGCCCCTACTTGGACAGGTGGTCCCTCATAACACTAGTTATTTTGCTGGTAATCTCACATATCAATTACTGTAATGCTTTCTCTGTGGGGCTCCCCATGATCCTGATATGGAAACTTCAACGGGTGCAGAATGTGGCTGCCAGGCTGTTTACTAGGACAAGGAAAATTGAAGATGTCTCCCCTGTCCTGACAAAACGGCACTGGCTTCCATTTTTGTTATGTGTCAGGTTCAAGGTTGGTGTCTTAACTTTCCAAGCCCTAAATGGTTTGGGACTTTCCTACTTGGCAGTGTGTCTTCCCCTCAGAAATCAGGCCCACTTTACCTGTTCTTCTCAGACAATTCAACTCTAAGTTCTGACTCCCAGGTTGGCTAGAAAATCTGTTACCCGCCATAGGGCTTTCTTGGTGGCAGCTCTGGCTCTATGGAACATGCTGCCAGGGGAGCTGCATGTGATTGACTCCTTAGGAACCTTTAAGAAACAACTGAAAAAAATTCTGCTTGAGGAGGCCTTTAGGACCAAATAGTAAACCCTCCTATTGCCTTTCTGTCGCAAGAGTTGGGGTCCTCAGTTCTGATTTTGATTAGGTGGGTGGGGGTTGTTTTATTGTCGTAATGGTTTTTGTTTTGCTTTTTCAGTTGTGTAAGCCATTCAGAGTGGAAGTCCATCCCAGATTGTCAGTGTATAAGTCCAATAAATAATAATAATAAAAGAAATGTTTATGGTATGGAGGAGTGCACTGATATTACACAGGTTATTTGAAGATACAACCAATTTTGCCCTATCTTCAAAAGAAGTTTGCAACTTTAACTTTCCCTTTCCCTTATTAATGTGTGTTCACACTCTGTGAGGACTTCCCTGAGATGCTGAATGCTTTCCAGCAGAGCAAGCAAAAAAAGTGCTGCAATGAATATATCAAGATCTAATACAAAGCAAAGCTGTACCAGATGCTCACTTATGGAAGTAATATTTCAATAGAGTCTACAGTGGCTTAAAGCAGATCAAAACAGATTTTTGGGTGTCAGGTGCTAACACAGATAATTCCCCCCTGCATTTCAGATTTTACTTCTTGCCAAACTGAGCTTATGAGGACAGAATATATATTGATAATTTTTGAATCATAGTTACCCAAGCCCGTAACTATTTGAAAAGGAAATTGCTAAATTGTTATCAATTTAGCTATTAATGGGTGATGAATTAGGTTGATTAATCAGACCTAGATTGTCAGCACTAACATTCAACATTATAGGGGATGCAGGACCAGAGCTCAGAAAATTACTTTTAAAATACTTTTCTTTGTAACTTGTCTCACTGCCTTTTCATTACTTCTAAGTTTCTTTTTGATGGAAATGCAACTATATAAATAAGACAAAGTCTTGAACATTGAAATAATCCCGTGAAAACACATTTCATGAGTAGAGTTTAAGGCTGGATGAGTAAGAAATTAGATTTCCAAAATTCAAAGGGATTTTCAAAAATGTGTGGTTATTTTCTACTTTCTGAAGCTCGGAATAGGGGTAAATGGAGGACACAAGTAAAATTGTGGACAGGATGACTCACCTTCATTCTTGTGTGGTAATCTTTACCTATAAGGAGGGATGTTAACCATTGGAATCTGGCATACACACCCGCACCCATCCATACTATCCCGTACCGAACTGCCCGCACTTGCCGCAAGGGTACGGCAGTCGCCAGTGGGGCATTCGCCCCACAAACGCGGACAGAAAAAAGAACTACAGTTCCCAGCGTCCTCCACGACGCACAACCAATCAGCCTGGTTAGATTTTCTCCCAACCAATCACAGTCCAACATGCAAATCAGCTCTCTCCAACATTCCATTTTTAGGCCTGGTTGTTAATAAACTGCCATTTTTCTCCCATGGCACAACACTGTGTGTGTGTGTGTGGTTGTATTGTGTGTGTAGTTGTGTGTGTATTGTGTGTGTGTGTGGTTGTATTGTGTGTGTAGTTGTGTGTGTATTGTGTGTGTGTGTGGTTGTGTTGCATGTGGCTCCCCCCTGAAGTCTTGGTGAGGCCACACACACACACAGCAACAGTCATATGTGTGTGTGTTGTGTTGTGTGTATGTATTGTGTGTTTGTGTTTGTGTTGTGTGTGTGTTTGTGTGTATTGTGTGTGTGTGGTTGTGTTGTGTGTATGCATTGTGTGTGTGGTTGTGTGTATTGTGTGTGTATTTATGTGTGGTTGTGTTGTGTGTGTGGTTGTGTTTTGTGTGTGTGTATTGTGTGTGTGTGTGGATGAGTTGTGTGTGCCTTGTGTGTGTATTGTGTGTGTGGTTGTGTTGTGTGTGTATGTCTCTCCTCAGCAAAGCTTCAGTGGGGAGGGGTAGTTCCTCTTCCCACGCAGCTTCGGTGTGTGTATGTGTGTGTGTGTGTGTTTGTGTGTGTGTGTGAGAGAGAGAGAGAGGGGGGTGTGTGTGCTGTGTGGGGGTGTGTTGTGGTTGTGTTGTGTATGTGTGTGTATTAAGTGTGTGTGTGGTTGTGCTGTGTGTGCAGAGTGTGTGAGTGTGTTTGTGTGTGTTGTTGTGTTTTGTGTGTAATGAGTGTGTGTGTGTGTGGTTGTGTTTTGTGTGTGGTTGTGTGTGTGTTGTGTGTGTGTGTGTGTGTTGTGTGTGCGTTTGTGTTGAATGTGATGTGGACGCCCCCAAAAAAAACCTACCACCAAAACACACAAAAAAACTGCCCATCAGAGCCGGGCAAAAAAAGCTAGTGTGATATAAATTTAAACAGTATCATTTCAGGTATCATAACATCTTTGGCCTGCAAAGTATTTTAGGTCAGTTTAATTTAGACATCAGCAAAAAGGCTTGATACACTGCCTGTCATCTGAGCACATACCTTTAATAATATCTTCAATGATCCATACATATTATTTATCTTGAGTTCTCATTTTAAATCCCAGAAAAAATGCTTACTATGCAAAGATAGAAAAGAAAATATGAGTATGCAACATTTCTATATGAATCCTCTACCACAAAAGTTACATAAATCAAATCAGCTGAAAAGCAAAATAATTGAAAAAGGATATTGGTGTGTGGCTCCTAGTCTGCAAATCCTAAAAAGAAATCTGCAGTAGTAGTGGTAGCAGCAGCAGCAGTAACAAGAACAACATAGTGATAGCATTCCTGAAGGACATGCTTTCTAAGGCAAGATGAGCTCCCGCTACTGTTTGTATCTCATGTATAACAGAAGAGCCACACCTTTAAAACTGAATAGTTGCTATGTTAATGTTATTAGATAAGAATTATTTAAATTAATCATAATTACTGCTTTTGAGACAGATCTTCTGCTAGCATTTTCAATTAGGTCTATGTTCTCTCATCAAAGCAGAGAATCCCACCTCACCAGTATCTCATTGGTTATTTGCCCCATAATTGCCTATTTAGAGCCTATTCTGCTAATAGCAATAGATTAAGGTATTTTCCATATTGGATTTTAGAGATGACACTCATGAGAATGAGTGTCAAGGGGCATTTTCAAAGATCTGAAATAAGATGTTGCTGTTGTTGAATATTGTTGATTTCTCTGACTTTTGGAGACATAGCAAACTGTATGTTTATAGTGTTTTTAACCGGCAATGGCTGAAATTAATTGGTAAGTTACAAGTAGAGTAGGCCCATTGAATCAGTTGGGATTTGATGCATCAACTCTTTCTGTAGGTTCCACTGATTCAATAGATCTAGTCTGATTATAATTTACTAATAGATTACAGTCACTGGGGACTAGAGTTTGATTTATATTGAAATGTTTGAAGTGGTAGCCATGTTAGTCTGTGCAAGCATATCAAAGAGTAAACAGAACAAAATAGCAAAAAAAGAAAAGAAAAGAAAAAAGAAAGAAAAGAAAAAGAAAAAATGTGGCAATCTAAAGATTAACTCCTGTATGTGAGCTTTCTTGGATAAAATCCACTTCATCAGACATAAAAATGAGGCCTCATAGCATCAATATATACACATCAAGTGCACAGGTACACAATGTTTTACATTGTTCATGTTGACTTTATGGTTACTGAGGAACACAACAAGACTACTGATCAGATCACCTTATACTTCATGAATCATCCATCCATGCTAATAAACAACATTACATATTCTCTTATAATGTTTATTATCCCCCATTTCTCTTCTACATATCATTCCCCTTGATGTTTTCTCATTTTGTCTAACTCCACTCTTATTGTCTGTTTCACTGCTATTCTACATTCTTGTCCTTAAGGATATTGATATTAAAACCAGTTTTCATTGTTTTAGTTACTTATTTATGCAATTTTAGGTGTAGATGACATATCAACGGGTTATGGTCTGATGAAATATCTGCTTTAGGATAGGTCTTTGCTGACAAGATGCTGTTACGAAACCTTTTGTTTATAAGAACAAAAGTCTATTTGATTTCTGACAATATTATTTGGGCTATCGGCAGGGGACTTCCAAGTGTAAAGATGTCTGGGTGGCATCTTAAATCATGTGTTGGTGATCACTATATTTTCTTCTCTGCAGAACTGTACAAGGTGGCTTCCTCTCTCATTCCTTTTATCAAGGCCTTATAGTCTAACTATATCATTCTCTTTACCCTGGTCAACTTTGGCATTAAAATCTTCCATAATCATTGTAACTTCATTTTATTCTGTATACTTCAGCACAGCTTTGAGTTGATCATAAAACTCCTTGATCTCTTCATCCAATTTGTCTGCAGTTGGTGCACAGACATGTATGACATTCATGTTGAAAGGTTTGCCTTTAAGTTTTCTCATAATGATCCAATATGAAAATAGTATCACACTAAGCACTGTGTTCTTTATCTCTTTGCTCAGGATCACCCCAACTCCATTCCAGTGATGCTTTCCATTGTTTCCTGAGTAATGGACTATGTACTCTGACATACTACATTGGCCTACTCCTGGTCATCTTGTCTCACTCATTCCCGTTATATCAACATTCAGTCTCTTCATTTCCTTTACTACATTATAAAACTTTCCTTTTTCATAAATACTTCTGACATTCCAGGTACGGATTTTTATGGTTGACCCAGAGATTCTTAGCACCCTCTGCCCACTGAAGGGCTGCTGGGGACTGGGGGGCCATGTTTATTTGAATTTCAGCCATAAAGATTGTCCTGGGAACAAAATAATGCAGTGAGCTTCCCCAACCTTCTACATCCCAATGTGACACCAATACCACTGATCCAGCCTCCGTGAATCACTTTCTGGTCCTCAGCCCTTTTGGCACACACAATTCTCATCGGCCCCAGGCCAGTATTGATGAAGCTGCTGCCCTCCACCAAGATGGATTCAAGCAGGATTTAATCAATTTAGGGACCATCACCCTTCCCTATGGAAAAAATACATAGGACAGCTGTTTAGTAATACTGGACAAATACTGGAGAGTGAGGTTGTAAGAGTTTTACAATGATCCTAAGATGGGAAAGCAAGAGGATCAGATGACATCCTAGTAGAAATTTCGAAACTTCTATCTGAAGTTAACATCAAATAATTGACTGACCTTTTTAATACTATTTACACTGATGACACAGTGTTGTTGGCCAGAAACCTTGCAGTTAATGCTGGATCAAGTTAGAGCTTCAAGTGTAGAATATGGTTTAGTTCTCAACACCAAGAAGACAAAATATCTGGTTATAAGTCAAACACCAATTCAAGGCAAGCTAATAGCAGGAATACAAGAAATCAAGATAGTAGATAAATTGTCTATTTGTGGAGTATGTTAAAAGAAAATTGGGATCCCAAGGTAGAGATTAAAATACAAATAGAAAAAGCAAGATCCACCTTCATAAAAATGCGACATTTGTTATGCAGTAGAGATCTAACTCTTGGTATAAAGATCCGAATAGTGAGATGTTACATATTCCCAGTCTTGCTATATGGAGTCAAAGCTTGGACATTGACAAAAGCATCTCAAAAGAAAATTGAAGCTTTTGAAATGTGGATCTACAGATGGATGCTAAGGATATCATGGGCTATGTGACATTAGTAATGTCACATGGTCATGAAGTAAACCCCGTTCTAAACTGATTTTTCATGATCTTTCTGCCCACCAAATTACTAAAATGGCAATTTCAATGAGGGGGAGATTGGAATGTAAACATGTTAGCCTCTTGAATTGGGAGAAACAAATCCTAAAATGTGTGATGAACATGTCATGCAGTAAGATCACTGTTTGGACTCCTTAAGGGGGATGGCAAGGAGGTGGACCCAGGAGGAGGAGAGAGAACTCAGAGCAGCTGCTGTGGCACAATAATATTTTCCCATGTGAGGTTTCCCATGGGCTAACTCACACTAATTCCAATTGGATGAGATTCCTCAGCGGGGTGTGGGGTGGGTGTGGGTGTCAAATCAAACAGAATAGAAAGCCCAAAGTGGGATAGAGAGTCACAGACTCACTTGGATTTTGAACTGCCATCATATAGTCACTTCAACTGGGGGGTGGGGGTCCTGAGCTTTTCCTGGAGAGTAGCTTGCTTAACTTTGCTTTACTTTGAAATGATTTTCTAAGTTTTACTGGACTTTGTTCTTTTACTTTGACTTCAATACAATTTTGGAAACCTGGAGAGACACTACCTTATTTGCACTTTTGAGGCCTGGGTAGTTCAGCCAAGGGGCTGCAGCTCAGAAGCATGAGAGGGCTTACTTGAGGGTAAAGTACCTATCTATTTTGGTATTGCACCAAATAGATAAAGAACAAGAATGATTTAAGACCATCAAGCAAAGAATGCTCCAATACTGTTGTGATCCAGTTCTTATCAGACTCTAAGGATGGCCTGGATCCGGGGGTACTCCCTATGTCGAGCCCAGTTCTGCCTGTACCCAAACCTGATAATGTCCTGAGCCAGGAATGTCAGCCTGCGTCTTGCCCAAGTCTGTTTCTTCTGGCAGATGATCTCTCAGATCAGAAGTCTGACTCTGACAGTGATCAGCCCACAGTCAAGGCAAAATGCGGAAGGGAGCTACACCTGAGATGCATGCAAGCTAGAGCCAAGTACCAGAGTAGACTCCCAAATGATAGCAATTAGCTGCGAGGCTTATAAGCAAGCTTGTTGCAGTCTTCCAGTATCGGTACAATTCTTCATTGCATAGACCGACACTCTGCTTGACTTCAGATAGCCTACCTAGACCTTGACCTGTCTTCCATGGCCCTGACTTCTCTGTCAACCCTGACAACGCCCCTGGACATCTTTCAAATTAGACACCTGCTTGAACTACCAGTAACCAGACCTTGGCTTGCCCTTTGGACTTTGTTATCTGGAATCTCCTCGAATAGACTGTGTAGTGCCACTGTGCGGTGATCATGCCCGCTGGGGTGGGTCAGCACAAATACTCTGGCCATATCATGAGGAACAACATGAAGTACAGAATACTCCAACTTGCTCTGCAAGGAAAGATCCCTGGGAAGAGAGGTCCTGGATGTAGATGGACTTAATGGTTGAAGAACCTAAGAGACTGGTGTGGCATGTCGTCGGAACAACTGTTCTGAAGAGTTAAGAACAGGAAGACTTCTGCCACAATGATAGCCAGTATCCGGAATGGATATGGCACCTGAAGAAGAAGAATGCATAATGTTTAGCACCCCTTTTTATCTGTCCTGAAACCCTTCCCATCATTTGGCTTTAGTGATGAACCCAGGTAACAATAAAATGACAAGAAAACAGTTATTTTTAAAATCTTGGTCCTACACTACAGATAGAAAATGAATCCATTAAATTTGACAATCACAATGAAATTGGAGAAGACACCTTGCATTAACAGTGCAAACATTTATGTGGCATATGGGATATTTTGAAGATTTAATTTGCACGCTAAATTATGTAGAACCATGAGAATAAGAGTGGCTAAATTGCATACAGTGAAAAAATATGGAAGACCCTATCTTAATGAATAAAGCAAGGATAAGAAGAAAATGCAGAAGAGATGCACAGAAATACAGAAAACTGAGACAGATTTTCACTTTCCTACCCTAAGGTTCAACACATGCCTACACTTCCAACAGTATAATTAGAAAAGAAATCGAAAATGTTGCTTCAATAATGAATCAACTGTATGTGATTTTGACACATACCTGATCAAAGTCTGGCAATATCTCTAGTAGGTAATATGTTTATAGCCATTCCCATCTACATGTTGGATATTTGTATGTCCATTAGAACATTTTCATGGAGATCAACAATCTCAAATGCAGACATGTTTTTAAAGTGATATGGTATAAAGCATTTTGTGTAATGCATGTCAGAAGAGTATTCCCTCTGTAAGACCATGAACATTGCAAACAAAATTTAGAATAGTCAAAGCAATGGTATTCCCAGTGGTAATGTACGGATGCGAGAGCTGGACAATTAGGAAAGCTGAACGTAGAAGAATAGATGCCTTTGAAATGTGGTGTTGGAGGAGAGTTTTGAGAATACCCTGGTCAATCTTAGAAGAAATCAACCCTGACTGCTCATTGGAAGGTCAAATAGTAAAGACGAAGCTAAAGTATTTTGGACATCAAATGAGAAGGGAGGATTCACTTGAGAAGGCCTTGATGTTGGGAAAGGTGGAGGGCAAAAGAAGAAGGGGGAGGCCAAGGATGAGATGGCTGGATGGGATTGTAGACACAGTGGGCACAGAACTGGGAGTGCTGAGGGGGATGGTGGAGGACAGAGGCGCCTGGAGAACAATGGTCCATAGGGTCGCAAAGAGTCGGAATCGACTGTGCGACTGAACAACAACAAGACCATGAAAAGGCAGAGGAAATCACCATCTGAGTGACAGACTTACCAAGGGTGGTTATTTCCATTTAATTAGATGCACTTAAGCAACCATGGTTTTTTTTTAAAAAAATGTCACACAACAAATTACTGAAGTTTAAATTGGAGCTCAAGGCTTTATGTATCATTTCATAGTTTGAGCAAGGAAAAATGAAAAAGCCCAACAGCCTTATCTCACAGATTCCATCAGGGACTCTGAATCTCCTAATTTACATAACAATGGAAACTTAATTGTATTACAGAGATCCTAGCTTTCCCTAGGAGTTCATTAAGGATGCTGAAACATGCCGAGAATATAACTTAACTATCAGCTTGAACAATGATGAAAAATCAACTTAAAGTAACCAGAAACATAGGATGTAGCTTAATATGTGTAAAATAAAGTGCTAAACAAATTAAGAAAAAAGCATGACTGAGATCAGTGGTGTAATTTACCTAGAGCTCAGCTTTTGTAAAGTTCCTGACCTGAACAGAAAAGCAGCCGTTTTAGGCTCTTTGTTCACTGAAAAAGGGTGGGGGAAGGAACTGGATCAATTTTCCCAAGAAAAGTATATGTTTAGAACAGCTTTTCATTTATTTATTTTATTTTATTTTGTATGTTTGTTGAATTTCTATACTGCCTGATTAGTGAGAAACTCTACTCTGGCATTGGACATAGTAAGATGACAAAAAATCTGTTCTCCCTATCATCCCTACCAGTCACAATTACAATAAAAATAGTCATAACAATAAATAGCAATACAGTGATGTCAAAAAGGGTGGGGGTGGGGTTAAAATGCCTAAGGTTACAGATTACTAAATCTCTACCTATGGGTAAAAGCCACTTTAAAGAGTTATGTTTTTAATAGTTTTCTTGGAGGGGTAGGGACTGAGAACCACCAATGGAATTTTATACCAAAGTCTGAGGCCACCTGAATGAAAGTCTGATTTCTCATTGCTATCTTTCCCACCCCTCTTGGTGTAGGCACACTCAGCAAGTAGGCCCAGGGGAAACAAGTGAAATGATTAGTGCTTTTTTCAGAGGATACATTCTGGTATGTCTCAAGGTCCCAAACCCTTCAGGGCTTTGTAAGTCAAAAGCAACATCTTGAATTGGCGTGGAAAAATAACAGGTTGCCAATGCTGGAGAAATACGATCAAATTGACTTACCCTTGAAATTAACTAGGCTGCTACATTTTGGACCAGCTGAAGTTTTCATACTATCTTCTAGGGCAGTACCACATATAGCACACTATAGTAGCTTATTTTTGAGGTTATCAATGTGTGTGCCAACTTTGTTAGTGATTTACATCCAGGCAGGGGTGCAGTTGAGCAATTAGTGAGAATTAAAAAGAATAACAACACAGTCCTGGTTACAACAAATATTTGACACTCCATTGAGATTTCCAGGTCCAGAAGAACACCCAAATTGTAATGTTGTTTCAGGAAGCAATCCTCACCTAAACTAGGTAATGTCCCACCTAATTGGTCTAGTGCCCCCCCAAAAAAAGAACAAAATAAAAAACAAATCTGAATTCAGTCTCAATTTATTTGCATTTGTACAGTCCATTATCAACAACAGGCAGGACTGAAAAACCTGGACAGCTTCTTCTGCAGAAGTAGAGAATTATGTATTATCAGCATATTAACTAAATCCAAATATTGTGATGACCTTTCATGCAGATGCTAAAAAGTATTGGAGTAATGATTAACCCCAGGAGATGCCATAGCTGAGGATTCAAGGGGTCAAAACAGCATCCTGAAGCTGAACCATCTGGAAACAGTCGTGAAGGAAAAACCAGAAACCAGTGAAGTACCAGAACCCCATCCCCAAACTCAGTAGTCTTTCCAGAATGCAAGCGCGGCGCCAAAATGGCCGCCGCGCACTTTGCGGGGCCCCCCCACACAGGACAGAGGATCCGGGTAGTTAGGGGCGTGGCCAGCTCCCTTATAAAAGGGGTGGCCACGAGGCAGCCGAGCTGCCATTTTGCCTCAGCGACGGAGCGGAGAAGTTTTTTCCCTGCGCCTCCGTCGCTCGTTGGTATTGCCGGGAAGCCTTTTGGGTCGATTTTGCTTAGCTAGCTTCCCTTTTTTGCTCGAGATGCCTTCCAAAAAGAAGGCTGCTGCGAATTCAGCTCGGGCTGTTAGGAGGCGCAACCCAGGTCGGAGGACCGTGGTGCCGCCTCCTCAACAGCCACCTTTGCCATCCCCGGCCGGGGCTAGTGGCTTGGGGTCTATCGCACCTTGGCCCGTTCAGAGTGCGGGCGCGGAGGGCGCTCCGGCCCGCGGCCCGCGAGCGGTGGACACCGCTCCTCCTTCCGCCCAACCCGTTGGGCCGACTACTTCTGGGCCGCAGCCTCTCCCGGGGCCCTCTAGCCTTGGGGGGTGGCCCGGTGCCCCGCCTTGGCAGGTTTCCTCACCAGCCCTACCGGGCTTCGGCCCTGGCCAATGGCCATATCTGGGCCATGGGGTGCAGGGAACTGTCCCCATGCAAGGGTCAGGTGGGCCGGCCGGCTCTTTACCCATGGTTACTGTAGACACCTTACTGGCCCGTATTGCGGCCTTAGAGGAGTCTTTGGCCCGGGCCAGTCAGGCAGGTGCCCCTTTTGGGGTACCTTTGGAGGCGCTATCGGCAGCAGGACGACGGCCGGCGGGGAGGGTTGAGCTGCTGCAGGCGGGTGGCGCGGCTCCGGCCACTGCCTCGCAGCTCCCCAGCCAGCAACCTGGCGCGGGTCAAGCCCCGGTGATGAGCTCTACATCGGTCGTGAGCTCCGACGCCCCCAGTGGGCCGGAACCCCCGTTGGGGGCGGCCCGCGGGGGTGCAGCATGTGAGTATATGGTGCAAACGAGTACATCCACACACATTCCCAATATAGGGGGGACCTTTCAGTGGCCTTGGCCTCGCGCGGGTGGTGCAGGGGCTACGCCGCTGGCGACCCACCCGGCGACAAATACTGCCACCATGCCCGCTGGGGTGGGCATTGGTTCTTACACTGCTGGGAACGTACTTGGGGTGGCAGGGTTAACTCAGGCCCCTTTGGGTAGGCCAGCTATCCCCTTTTCGGCTTTGCCGACGGCAGGGTATTCCCTGCCATTGGGTGATCACTTGGCTCAGGCTACCAGAGAAAAGATATGGCGAGGGGAGTACGTGGATATCTTCTCACTCCTGAACAGAGAGCCCACTAAGGAAGAAAGGGAGGGTCAGGATGAGAAGGACAAGGAGCAGGCACGCCGCCGTAAGCCGCCGCGTACCTGGGCTAACTGGCTCCCCGCTTATTTGATATACATGGCGGTGTATTTGAGGGCGCGGCCGGATCTAGCTATTCCCATGGTCCAATATTTGGACAACATATACAGGGCGATGGTAGATTTCCCGGGCCCCTCATGGCTAGCATATTATGAGGAATTCCGTATGAGGATTCCCCTGCACCCCGAGATGAGATGGGATGAGCCGTGCCAGAGACTGTGGCTCTTGTATATGACACCCACACGTCCTGCCCCGGGGGATAGATACCATTGTGGACATGCGGTCCAGCGAGCAGCTCCAGCGCAGGTTACCCGCCAAATGGCGGGGCAGGGGGTTCCAGCCCGCCTGCTGTGCTGGACTTTCTCGTCCAATGGTTCCTGCAGTCGGAAGAACTGCAGGTATAAGCACGAGTGTCCCACATGTTCTGGTCCCCATGCAGCCTCTGCTTGTCCCAAGCCTGTGGGGGTGCGAGGCAGAGGGAGGGGTGGACAGTGGGCTGGCAAGCCTGCCACGGATGGAACTAGTTCTCCGAAAGGCCCCCTCCCCAATTAAGGTGGACATGCTGGAGCGCTGGCTCGCATCGTACCCAAGGGGAGAGGACAGGGAGTACCTCATCCAAGGTTTTAAGCAGGGATTTCGTATCCCTTTTATGGGTGATAGATCTCCTCAGGATGCTCCCAACCTTTTATCCCTCAGAGGAAGGGAGGAGGTAGCCGAGGCCAGCATTAAAAAGGAGTTAGACGCGGGCAGGGTCGCCGGACCTTTTCCCGCACCCCCTTTTCCCAACCTTAAGGTTTCACCATTGGGTTTGGTTCCTAAAAAGTCCCTAGGTGAGTTTCGCCTTATTCATCATTTGTCCTACCCAGCCGGCCGATCGGTCAGCGATGCGATACCTGATCACCTTTGTTCGGTCAGGTATACATCGTTCGACCATGCGCTGCGCATGGTGCGCTCGTGTGGCCCGGGTGCCTTGCTGGCCAAGTGCGACATTAAGTCAGCTTTTCGCCTCTTGCCGGTGCACCCGGGCGACTTTGAATTGCTGGGTTTTAAGTTTAGAGGGGAGTATTATTTTGATAAGGCCATGCCTTTTGGCTGCTCCATATCATGCTCGGCTTTCGAGCGTTTTAGTACCTTCCTAGAGTGGGCTTTCGTCCGCAGGTCAGGGTCCCGGTCTGTAGCCCATTACCTGGATGACTTTTTATTCGGGGGTGAACGGGGCTGGGACACGTGTCCACGTCTCCTCAATACATTTCAGACGCTAATGCAGGAACTGGGTGTCCCTTTAGCGCCCGAAAAGACCGAGGGCCCGTCGACCAAACTAGTATTCCTGGGGGTTGAGATTGATACAGTAGTACAGGCTTCTAGGTTACCGGGTGATAAGGTGTCCAGGATAGTGACCCTTATCTCGGAATTGCTGGCTAAGCGTAAGGCATCCCTGAGGGAACTGCAGGTGCTACATGGGCACCTCAATTTTGCCTGCAGGGTGGTCGCACCGGGCAGGGCTTTCGCCCGGCGCTTATGCGACGCCATGGCAGGGTTATCCAGGCCCCACCACAGAGTCAGGCTTACCCGGGGTATCAGGGCAGACATGTTTGTCTGGTTGCAATTCCTGAGGGAGTTTAATGGGGTCTCATTTTGGAGGTCTGACCTCCTGGCATCCCCCAATTTCCAGATCCAGTCTGATGCCTCAGGATCCCTGGGTTATGGGATGCACTTCAATGGGAAGTGGGCCTATGGTGGGTGGCCACCGGCATGGGCAGGCACAGGTCGCCTGCGGGAGCTCACATACCTGGAATTTTTTCCCATTCTGGGGGCTTTGATGCTATGGGGCGAACAGTGGGCTAATTCGGTGGTGCATTTCTGGTGCGACAATGCTGCCGTGGTGCACATTGTCAATGCACAGACTTCTAAATCGCTCGGGGTCATGGATCTAGTGCGCCATTTTGGGCTGCGCTGCCTGCGCCTCAACGTCTTGTTCAGGGCCAGGCATGTCCCAGGGGTTAATAACGATATTGCTGACGCTTTGTCCCGCCTGCAGATCTCCCGGTTCCGCGCCTTGGCCCCGGATGCGGAGGAATTTCCCTCGCCACTCCCGGACGAGATGTGGACTATTGGCAAGGAGAGGTGAACCGGGCGATTGGCCTGTCACTAGCGCCACGCACGCGTAAGGCGTATCAACAAGCATTCAATTTGTATAGGGCTTTTGCTACTCGATTTCAATGGCCAGAGACCTGGCTCATCCCGGTGGACCATGTTCTGCGGTTCATGGTTCACCTGCATGCACAGGGCCTTGCACTTCGCACCATAGCATCCAAGCTCTCGGCGTTGGCTTTTATGGCCAAAGTAGGGGGTCATGTGGATACCACCTCTGACTTCCGTGTGAGACACGTTTTGGAGGGGTGGGTGCGCGAGCGCGGGCGTTGCCCGGATGACCGGCACCCTATTTCCCCAGGGGTTCTTACCCAGTTGGCCCGGGGCTGGCCAGGCCTCTGTTTTGATCATTATGAGGCAGCCCAATTGCATGCAGCCACTATGGTGGCGTTTTTTGGAGCGCTCCGCATCAGCGAACTCGTGATGCTGTCTAAGGCGGATGCAAGTGGTAGGGCACTGGAACGCGGAGATGTACATGTTGCCAAAGACTGGGCCCAGTTGAGGATTCGCTCCTCTAAAACAGATCAGCATGGCGTAGGCAGTGGAGTAAGACTGCTACGGTGTTCTTTGGCAGACATCTGTCCGGTTGGTGCCCTACAGGAATACCTGGCACTGCGTGGCATGCACCACGGCCCGTTTTTCTGTCACCAAGATGGGTCTCCACTTACTAAATTTCAGTTTTGGAAGGTGACTGCCAGAGCCCTTACCAGGGTGGGACTACCGGGTGCCCGTGCTGGCACACATTCGTTCCGTATTGGCGCAGCCTCTACAGCGGCTGCTTTTGGGTACTCTGGGGCTGACATACGTAGCATGGGGAGGTGGGGCTCACAATGTTTTCAGTTTTATGTGCGCCCACTCCCGCCATGAGTACCAATCCAGTCACCTTACCTTCCTTTTTCTCAATTTCTTATAGACCCTGGGTGTCGTTTTACACCGGTGACAGTATGGCTGGTGGGCCACAGCTATGTGCTCAGGGCAGCGCGTTACGCTGCGGCGACAGAGTGGACCCCGACTGGGACTGGGTGACCACGCCAGTCTCGCATGGCACGGTAAGCCTGGGATGTTATGGCGGGAGCTGCGGCCTTTCCTTTTTTCTGGCCTGGGGGCTGACCCGCCTGACATTCTAATCATCCACCTGGGGGGCAATGATTTGGGCCAGGTCACCGGCTTATCGCTCAAGCATGCGATTTGCGAGGACCTCGCCTACTTGCATTATGTCTGGCCTGCCACAGCCCTGGTTTGGTCGGACATTGTTCCGCGCCACTCTTACAGAGGGGGCGTTAACCTCCTGGCCCTTGACCGAGCTGGGCGCGCGGTCAATAAGGCAGTGGCGCGGTTTCTCACCACCAGGGCTTGGGGACGGGTTAGTCATCACCCCGATATTAGTCTGCAAAATTGTGACTTGTATACAGGGGATGGGGTCCATCTGTCGCGTGGAGGTATGGACCTCCTGTTGGGTGACTGGCGAGCAGGCCTGTTGACCGAGCTGACGGTCTGGGGGGGGCGTCAGGTCTTCTGTGAAGCCCCTCCGTGTGGCGGGTAGCACTGGTAAGGTAAACAGTATGACCCACAAGTATCCGGCAGGTTCGCAATTGACTGGACAACACTAGACAGGAATAAAGTAGTTAAACGTTGTCCGGTCAACGACGAACCAGGCGATGGGGTGATGATGATTGCTAACCAGCATGCATCACCCCTGTGATTTCACGGATACGCGTCAGAGGGTGGGGTCATGAGTTAGTTATTGACTACGGTCAACAATTTGTTTGTTGTTGACAAACAAATTGATACAAATTGATACATTGTAACCAATTGCCGTTGGCAATTTTGGGGTGGTACCTTACCAGTGTTACTTCGGCCTGCTTGCCTTAGGAATTATGATTGGTCGTTTTACCAATACAAATTTATAATTCGGACTAGGGCATTGAATCAATAAATGTGGCCCTTTGCTGTTATCCACTTTCAATGTTGTCTGTGTCCGTTATTGGGGGGGTGCGCCTGCAATGCAAGCGCGGCGCCAAAATGGCCGCCGCGCACTTTGCGGGCCCCCCCCCACAGGACAGAGGATCCGGGTAGTTAGGGGCGTGGCCAGCTCCCTTATAAAAGGGGTGGCCACGAGGCAGCCGAGCTGCCATTTTGCCTCAGCGACGGAGCGGAGAAGTTTTTTCCCCTCCACCCCCTCCCTAGTTAACAGTGTGATCATGGTCGCTTCGGGGCCGGGTGGGAATTTTTGGTTGGGACCCATATTGGCTTCGGGTCCTGGCTTTTTTGCCCATCCCACACTGTTGCTATGGTTTGATATAGGGGTCTTTCTTCGTTCTTACTGTTGACTTTGGTCACATGGGCGGGTAGCACTGGTAAGGTAAACAGTATGACCCACAAGTATCCGGCAGGTTCGCAATTGACTGGACAACACTAGACAGGAATAAAGTAGTTAAACGTTGTCCGGTCAACGACGAACCAGGCGATGGGGTGATGATGATTGCTAACCAGCATGCATCACCCCTGTGATTTCACGGATACGCGTCAGAGGGTGGGGTCATGAGTTAGTTATTGACTACGGTCAACAATTTGTTTGTTGTTGACAAACAAATTGATACAAATTGATACATTGTAACCAATTGCCGTTGGCAATTTTGGGGTGGTACCTTACCAGTGTTACTTCGGCCTGCTTGCCTTAGGAATTATGATTGGTCGTTTTACCAATACAAATTTATAATTCGGACTAGGGCATTGAATCAATAAATGTGGCCCTTTGCTGTTATCCACTTTCAATGTTGTCTGTGTCCGTTATTGGGGGGGTGCGCCTGCAAAGATAGTGTGGTTTACAATATCAGAAACTGCTGAAAGATGCAGGAAGACCAACAAAGTTACACTCTCGCTGTCAGCCTCCCTTAAGAGTTCATTCTGCAGGGTGACCAATGCTGTCTCAGTGCTGTGGTATTTTCAAACTCCAAATGAAATGGATCTAGTCTTTTGGACTCATCTAAGGACATCTGCAAATGATCAGCTACTATCCTCTTGATCAGCTTCTCATGAATGGATTTGCAATGAGCCTATAGTTATATATGCCTCTACATTGGTCGACTTGAGAACAGGCCAAATGATAGTTTCTTTCAAACAAGAAGGAATGTGACCTTCCTGAAATGAAGTGCTGCTAACATCAATGGCTCATTCTACCATTCTGGACTTGGCATATTTTAATAGCCATGATGGAGAAGGATCTACAAGAAAGGTGATGGCTTTGCAACAAGAGCTCGCAATGTCTTCATGCCATAGGTCATTCTTGAGTACCAACTGGTGCCCTAGATTTTAGCAGGAGCACTTACCATTTCAGATGAAAATCCCCCTAGGGTACCCTTGAAACCAATTTGATCCTGAAGCCTTAGTGGTAGACAGTAGTGGGCTCAATAAAAAAATTTACTGCCACACTCTGGGCATGGTATGATGGGCGTGGACAGTGGGAAAGCCCTGTGTTGCACCTGAATTAGGACTACTTTATTTCAAAACTTGGATGGGTGTGGCCAGCCAGAATTTCTGCTACTGGTTCTGGTGAAATGAACCTGCTGATGCCCACCACTGGTGGGAGACCATTGTAACAGGTCCAGATGCCCGAAAGAAGGAGTCTGCAAATGACAGTCCATACCTCAGCAGATTACGATCTGACTATGACACCATTCAAAACTCAAGGTCTATCACTTTAATATCATCTTCTCCTTGACTAGATGAAGACACCATGTCCAATGTGTGTCCCATCACATGCATAAGAACAGTCACATGATGGAACAGGCCCATGGATGCTATGGTGTTCATGAACTCCAAGTACACCCCAGCAACATCCATCTCTGCATGGATGTTGAATTTCCTTTGAAGGAGTAACATAGGAGACCTCAATATTACAGCCAAGGTGAAGTATGTCAATTCAAGTAGGGAGAGGGCTGGCATGAAGAAAGAAGTGCTATTCCTAGAGTGCTATCCCACTCTGACCCATTGGTCCAAATACAGATGGAGGGAATCAAGATTATAGATTAGTTCACATTTATTTTGAACCATCCTTGTTGAGAATTTAATTTAATTTAATTTAATAGTCATATTTATATATGCCGCCCACTCAGCAGAACCTGACTCAGGGCGGCATTACAACAAGTTCTAAAAACACATAAAAACACTTTAAAAGACCCACATCCCACCCACTTTAAAAGACCCATATCCCACCCACCCATCCCACCCACTATAAAAAGAAGAAGAAGAGAGAGTTCTTAATTGTTTACATAAGCCAGCAAGCGGGGGCCATGTTCCCATTCGGGCCCCACACCTGCCCTGCCAGCCAGGTCTTCAATCCTTTTTTGAAGGGCAGCAATTCTCTTTGAAGTCTTAGATCTGTTGGCAGGAGGTTCCAGAGAGTTGGTGCGGACACGGAGAAGGCCCTCCTTCGGGTGCTGAATAGATATGCACCCCTAGCTGATGGCACTATTAGAGAGCCCCTCCGGTCCGCTCTGGTTGGATGGGCAGACACTCTTGGGATGATGCGGTCTCTAAGGTATCCTGGCCCACTGCCATATAGGGCTTTAAAGGTCAAAACCAGCACCTTGAATTGCACCCGGAGACAAACTGGTAACCAGTGCAGCTCCGAAGTAGCGGTGAGGCCTGGGCATATCGCCCACATCCCATCACCACCCAGGCTGCCGCATTCTGGACCAGCTGCAGCCTCCAAATGGTCATCAAGGGCAGCCCCATGTAGAGCGCATTACAATAATCTAGTCGGGAAGTGACCAGAGCATGGGTGACCATAAGCAAGGAGCCCCGGTCCAGGAGCGTGCGCAACTGGCGAATCACCTGAAATTGGGCAAAAGCCCTCCTGGCCACAGCCGCTACCTGTTCTTCTAGTAGCAGCCGCGAGTCCAGAAGGACCCCCAAGTTGCACACTGGGTCTGTCTGGGGCAAAACAGCCCCATCCAGTACCAAAGATGGTACCTCCCTGGATAACACGGGGCCCCTTATCCACAGCCACTCTGTCTTGCTGGGATTCAGCCAAAGCCCATTGGCCCCCATCCAGACCCCAATGGCCTCCAGGCATCCGGATAGGATTTCAACAGCATCACTGGGGTCCCCATGGGCCGAGATGTACAACTGAGTGTCATCCGCATACTGATGGTACCGCACCCCGTGGGAATGAATGATCTCACCCAGTGGTTTCATGTAGATGTTAAATAGGAGAGGAGAGAGCACCAAACCCTGAGGCACCCCATACTTGAGAAGCCTAGGGCTGGACCTCTCACTCTCTAACCACACCGACTGGGTACAGCCCTCCAGAAAAGAGGAAAACCAGGACAACAAATCCCCAGTCCTTTGAGCCATTCCAGAAGGATACCGTGGTCGATGGTATTAAAGGCCGCTGAGAGGTCAAGAAGAGCAAGGACGGATGGATAACCCCCGTCCCGCTCCCGCCAGAGATCATCCATCAGTGCGACCAATGTTGTCTCCGTACCATACCCGTGCCTGAATCCTGATTGAAATGGGTCTAGATAATCCGCTTCCTCCAGGACACTCTGCAGCTGGCGCACCACCGCCTTCTCCAAAACCTTACCCAGAAAGGGCAGGTTGGAAACTGGCCTGTAGTTGTTAAGGACAGCTGGGTCAAGGGATATTTTCTTCAGGAGGGGGCGCACCAAAGCATGTTTTAGCGGTGCAGGAAATACCCCCTCCCATAATGATGCATTTATTATCGCCCCAACCCAGCCACCTGTCACCACCTTGGAGGCTTTCACCAACCAGGTGGAACAGGGGTCCAAAGGATATGTAGTGGCACGCACAGCTGCAAGGAGCCTGTCCATTTCATCAGGGACAACAGGATCAAACCGATCCCAGATCGTACAGCAAGACTGTGCTCCGGTGCCCCCCCGACCCTCCCCATCCACGCCGGGATTCAGCCCTGAACGAATCCGATCGATTTTCTCCACCAGATGGTCAGCAAAGTCCTCAGCTGAACCCTGCCAACCGGGCACCGATCTCCCCCTACCGAGGAGGGACCTGGTTACCTGGAACAGGGCGGCTAGGCGATTATCAGTGGAGGCAATAAGGGTGGTGAAGTATTGCCGCCTCACCACCCCCATCGCCACTAGGTAGGCCCTAATAGCAGCTCTAGCTAAAAGCAAGAGAGTCAGATCAAAGATTTGATTGAGTAGGTTATCTCTATCTTTCCAGGTGTAAGAATAGATAACATGCATCTAAAACAGTGTTCCCCAACCTAAGAATTCACCACCGCACTGTTCAGCAAATGTACTGACTTAGGCTTCTGGGATTTGAATTCCCCCTGGGGGCATGTGTCCCATATTGGTAACCACTGATCTAAAATGAGCTCTCCTATAACAATCTATTTTCCTTCCACCACTGTACCTCACCCCACCCCAAGGTTATCACAGAAATAACCTTAGTGTTAATGTTTTCTATATTTTAATTTGAAACAGTCTCCTTCCTCTTGGCAGGAGGTAAAATTCATAGTCAGGTAGAGAAACAAAAAAAAACCCTCTAAACTAAACACTTAAATATAAGTATATAACTAGATAATGAATGACAACTTCAAACAAGATTCAAACAGAGTTGAATGTAAACAAAAAACTATAATATCAATCCAACACTTCTGACTAAACCAAGACATGACTATCAATAAACATAACAATTCTCCCCCCAAAAAAACTCACTGTTGTACAACCAAAACTAGATTAATACCATGAATCACAAAACATAGTAAATCTCAAAACATAAAACTTACATATAGCAGCCAAGATCTCTGAGCAGATGACAATAAAAATTGTAATTGTTAAAATAAAAGATAATTGAAAATTGTTTCACACATTATAAAAAAAGTCAGAGTCCTTGTAGATAAGGCTTTAATTGTGGGCAGTGCAGGTATAAGCCTCCACCTCCAACCAGAATTCAACATAAAATGTGACAAATGCCATCCACAGCCAAAAGATTGAAAATAACCAGGCCCCACAGCTTTCCCATTGTTCAGTCTCTCACGATCCATGACCCATAGATTAAACAAAGTCTATCCTGACCCAGTCCCAGGGGCAAATTTTTGTCCAGCCAACCAAGCTTCAACAACCACACCAATGGGGGGGGGGCACTAGGAGACATTTCTCAACATGCAGCCACTCCTTGTCACTAATGCTGCTGAGCACCTAACAAAACTACTCAATGGAGGAATAGCAGTAGCAGGCCAGTGAGGAATAAATCAAATCCAAAGCAGAGGTCAGAGGAACTCACTTTTTCATGTTTTTCCCATTTGGGATAATGTAAAAATGTCTGTTCCTAGCAAACAAAACTCACTAGTTTCCCATGATTCAATTAAACCCCAGGGGATGATGTCATATAGTAAGTACTTCCATAGAAAGTGATTCAACACTTATGGGAAATTGGAGTGTGAATTATAACACAGTATGAGCCTCACCTTCTCCCTGGAGCTGGAAACACTGTTCTCTTTCATACCTGTGATTGGGATTACATGGAAAGAGGTGTATTATAAACATTACAGATATCTGCAGTAGACAGAATTTGCATCTACCACTAAAATCTAAAATTGGGAAGCACTGAGGAAAGTATTGAATCTTGAGGGATGACAAGTAGTGCTGAGCCTAAATTTCTCTGAAGACATTTTTCTGGAAGGCATTCTGAGATTTTAAACTATTTATTTTATACCTTGTTTGTTTGTTTGTTTGTTTGTTCGTCTGTCTGTCTGTCTGTCTATCCGTCCATTTGTTTATTTAAAGATGGAGTGCTGTCTCCTCAGAAGCACCACCACAATGACCTAGAATTCTACTTGGTGAAAAGAATTGAGGGCAAATTCAGATGGTATCTAGATTGCCAGCAGAGTTGCTTTGGCTGATGTTTGGAACTAAAGTAGGAAAAGTCAAAAATCCTTGGGGAAGGAAAAGAATAAACCCATGTGATAACTGATGACCCCCAATGTGATAATGGTATGTTTTGTTTTGTTATAAAGCTGGAATTCTAATATCTGTCAACTATAATCTCATAATTAATTATATTGAAATTAAAGCAATCTAAGCTCAGGAACATATTGTAAATATGTCCCACCTGGTTGGTGAAAGCCTCCATGGTGGTGACAGGTGGCTGGTCGGGGCGATAATAAATGCATCATTACAGGAGGGGGTATTTCCTGCACCACTAAAACATGCTTTGGTGCGCCCCCTCCTGAAGATAATATTTCTTGACCCAGCTGTCCTTAACAACTACAGGCCGGTTTCCAACCTGTCCTTTCTGGGTAAGGTTTTGGAGAAGGCGGTGGCACGCCAGCTGCAGAGTGTCCTGGAGGAAGCGGATTATCTAGACCCCTTTCAATCAGGATTCAGGCCCAGGTATGGTACGGAGACGGCATTGGTCGCACTGATGGATGATCTCTGGCGGGAGCGGGATGGGGGTTATCCATCCATCCTTGCTCTTCTTGACCTCTCAGCGGCCTTCAATACCGTCGACCACGGTATCCTTCTGGAATGGCTCAAAGGACTGGGGATCATGTTGTCCTGGTTTTCTTCTTTTCTGGAGGGCCGTACCCAGTCGGTGTGGTTGGAGAGTGAGAGGTCCAGCCCTAGGCTTCTCAAGTATGGGGTGCCTCAGGGTTCGGTGCTCTCTCCTCTCCTATTTAACATCTACATGAAGCCACTGGGGTGCGATACCATCAGTATGCGGATGACACCCAGTTGTACATCTCGGCCCGTGATGCTGTTGAAATCCTATCCGGATGCCTGGAGGCCATTGGGGTCTGGATGGGGGCCAATGGGCTTCGGCATGAATCCCAGCAAGACAGAGTGGCTGTGGATAAGGGGCCCTGTGTTATCCAGGGAGTTACCATCTTTGGTACTGGATGGGGCTGTTTTGCCAGTGAGCAACTTAGGGGGCCTTCTGGACTCGCGGCTGCTGCTAGAAGAACAGGTAGCGGCTGTGGCCAGGAGGGCTTTTGCCCAACTTCAGGTGATTCGCCAGTTGTGCACACTCCTGGGCTGGGGCTCCTTGCTTATGGTCACCCACGCTCTGGTCACTTCCCGACTAGATTATTGTAATGAGCTCTACATGGGCTGCCCTTGATGACCATTTGGAGGCTGCAGCTGGTCCAGAATGCGGCAGCCTGGGTGGTGATGGGATGTGGGCGATATGCCCAGGCCTCACCGCTACTTCGGAGCTGCACTGGTTACCAGTTTGTCTCCGGGTGCAATTCAAGGGGTTGTTTTTGACCTTTAAAGCCCTATATGGCAGTGGGCCAGGATACCTTAGAGACCACATCGCCCCAAGAGTGTCTGCCCATCCAACCAGAGCGGACCGGAGAGGCTCTCTAATAGTGCCATCAGCTATTGGTGCACATCTATCCAGCACCCGAAGGAGGGCCTTCTCCGTGTCAGCACCAACCCTCTGGAAACTCCTGCCAACAGAACTAAGACTTCAAAGAGATTTGCTGCCCTTCAGGAGAGGATTGAAGACCTGGCTGGCAGGGCAGGTGTGGGGCCCTAATGGGAACACGGTCCCCGCCTGCTGGCTTATGTAAACAAGAACTCTCTCTTCTTCTTTTTATAGTGGGTGGGATGGGTGGGTGGGATATGGGTCTTTTAAAGTGGGTGGGATATGGGTCTTTTAAAGTGTTTTTATGTGTTTTTAGAACTTGTTGTAATGCCGCCCTGAGTCGGGTTCTGCCTGAGTGGGCGGCATATATAAATATGACTATTAAATTAAATTAAATTAAATACCAGAAATCAGTGTTATTCATAGAGCTTCCCACAGAAAACCACTTAACTCTCTTTATCTCCTCCCCCACCAGCAAAATACAAAATGAGGAGAGAAGTCATATTTTTTTTTGTTTCTGCTCTTGAATATCTGGAAGATACATACCCTTACCAGTTCAAAATCCATCTAAAGCTCTAGTAATAGTTTCAGATTTACCTTCTGTCTTGTTTTGTTCTGTGAACAATGTTGCCTAAGTCTACTTGCTAATCCCAACTAATGTAGAAACATCATACCATTAGAATTGCCATTTATCATTTAATTGTTGCTTTCATATGTCTAGATAGTTGGTTTCATATGTCTAGCACATTTTTGAGTCCATTCTCTAAAACTCCACACCGCTGCTAGGTGAGAACCTTGTTGTGGCATGGGGGCTTCAGTGGACTAACTAGGCAGTGTTGCCCATCTCTGTCAATGATGTTAGGCCGGGACTCAAGCTCGAGGCATCCCCATAGAACATGTCAGTGCCACCATTTTGGCACTGAAAATGTGATTTTTACATAACAAAATGTTGGCCACATCATTTTAAAAAAATTCATAATCCAGTGTTTTTCGTAAATCGTTACCCCGGTTACGAAAAAAACATTTCATAAACCTGGTTTTTTCATAAATCGGGACCCCGGTTTATGAAAAAAACCATTTTGTAACTCAAGTTTTTCATAACTTGAGTCGTTCTTAAGTCAGGGTTTTATTGTATTGCTAAGTTCAACTTACCATGAATCAAAAGATCTGTGGATGGAACCCAGAGGTATTAACAGAGTAGAATGCAAAAGACAATATTTATTTGTTTTTGTTTTAAAGTTTTTTTATATATCACCCAACCAATCAGATTGTCACCTGTGTGACAAAAAGAGATTAAAATCAATGTATAACTAACTGTGTTCTTAAAATTGTTAACAACAGAAGAGAAGCAAAAGTTGAAAGGGTACTGAAATGTGTTCAAAATCTTAAATGCAATTTTTCAGTGATTTACCTTCAGTGACATTCAATTCTGTTATAATAAGGGTTTTTTTATCTCTAGAGGATGAATATCACAAACTTTCTGTGTAATGAATAATGCAGTTGTTTAACCCATTGAGAGTTATTCTGCTTGATGGAATGAGCTCCCATCTTTGTCCCAGCTCCTGCAGTTCAAAAGCAAGAAATTGCAAGTAGATAAATAGGGACCACTTCGGGGGGAGGTAACAGTGTTCCATGCACACTGGTGTCTAGTCATGCCTGCCACATGACCATGGAAATGTCTGCAGAAGCAGATAGCGCTGGCTCCTCGACTTTGAAACAGAGATGAGTACTGAACCCTAGAGTTGGATATGACTGGCTTTCGAGCAAGGGAAACCTTTACCTTTACATAAGTAATAGGATTCTTTTCCTCATTATTTATACCCTTGTCTTTAGGATTGGATTTGTTAAAATGCTCATGTTACTAGTACATCCAGTATCCAATATCCTTTATTAACTGATTATTCATCTGACCATGTCAGGTTAAAATGTGATAAAATACATTAAATAATTTTTTTTAACCAAAACAACAAAAACAGATTAAAAGTAGAATGATGCAATCACAATAAAACAAGATATAATATTTGCTCAATAAAAATCATCAGCTTTGACATGCAAATACTAGTTTGTGACTAACATTTTGTTCACTTTCTAAGGACTGAAGCTCTTATTTTTGGATGGAAACTACTTCATTGTGTTTACATAACTCTGCAAAATGTATCTATGTGATGCTACTGCTGCAGCTCTTTGCCATCAGTGATTTTTCATTGATATTTACCTCAATGGGATTAACCTCTTACAACCCACGCATAACATTTCTCTGCTTATCTACCAGTTTGTATAGATTTTTAACAACAACTAGACATTCAGTGAATTAATCCAGTTATTCCAAGTCATTTCAAGAGAGGAGTTGGAACGTTGTGTATGTAACTGTAATATTGCTTTAAACAGTTTGTAATTATTATTGTGGGATCAGGGTGATCCTCCATTTTGTCTTCTTCATGGTGCCAAGCTATCGTGGGACTTGCATTCCCGCCCTTTCTAATGAGACGCGTGAAGTCTCCCCAGCCTCCGGTCACCCCACGATCACCCCACTTCTCTCCCAACTGTTATTTCTCTCCCTCTGTTATTTCCCACCCGAATGTATCCATTGTATATTGTATATAAAGCGCTGCTGTGCCATTGTTGTTCATGTCCGATATGCTTACAATAAAGTTGTGTTTGGCCCTGTTATGCTGGCTGCTTCTCTTCAATTACCGAACATCAAAGAACTCATTGCTTCTTTCTAGAATTTTTAAATAATTAAGGAAATGTAAGATCATGGCAAATTATAATTCTTGCCTCTGTAAAGCTGCTCTGCAATTAATCAAGAATTAATTTTGCTTTTCTTTTTATTTCTGTTTTCTGTTTTGTTAGGTTAAGATACACTAGTATATTGTGGTAGTAATGTTATAATTCATATAGTTAGGGTGCTCTTCCATACCAATCAAATGTACTTATAGATTAAGTAAATATTTATAAAACCTAAACTAAACCATGCATAAAACTGGATAATTTTCTTGTAACCCCCTCTCCCCCAACACATCCAGAATAAGTGCTATAATGCTTTCACAGTAATGTAGTGTGTTACATCCAGCAACATGTTTGAAAATTAATTAAATGTCCAGCCAAAGAAACTTCCTTTATTGCAGAACATTCTTATTGATAATTTGCTTATACTTTATAACCCCCAGCAGGTATGTGAAAAATGTTATCAGTTTAATGATACAACACTGATATTCATTTTGTAGAGACAGCACAGCAGGATTCTTGGTCCCCATGTAGATGGTTTCTTTCTCTAC
The DNA here is from genome assembly GCA_035047305.1 of Bradypodion pumilum. NCBI lineage: Eukaryota > Metazoa > Chordata > Lepidosauria > Squamata > Chamaeleonidae > Bradypodion > Bradypodion pumilum. The sequence goes on along the minus strand of JAWDJD010000003.1, from coordinate 211,403,313 downwards.
CAATTCATCACCCTATATGTACCAGGAGAATTCACCTTAATTCTAGATCATGATGAAGAATGGCTTGCCTCCTGCAATCTAATTTACTGCATGTGTCTTGCTTTATTTATTATATTGTATCCTTCACACACACACACACATTTTTGTTCTCATAATTCTCACTTTCCAATAATTTGGTTTCTTTTGTATGTCTCTAGAGTTGGTGTGTTTCCTTGGTGTCTTCCTCCTCCCCTGAAAATATGATCTCCGGGTCTGCATCCACATCAGATTCGATGTTAGATTCAAAGTTACTTTCAGAATCTATGTAGAAATCTGCTGGGTTTACTTTTAGGAAACGTCTTGGTGAGGGTCTTGGGTGGGCGGAGCTGGCCCCCAGGTCCTCAGTTGTTGTTGAATATCTCATGTGAGACAGACTGTTCAAAAGTTGGGTGAGTTGCTCTTTAAAAACTGTGAGGTCATATATTTCCTGTTTGCAAGGAGACCTTGTAGAAGAATCCAGCATATCAGGACTGTTTTGAAACAACATGTTTCTTTTGATTTCTTGTGAAACTCTGCACCCACACTTTGAGGGCATGGCACAAATTTGCAACTTTCTAATTTCTGAATCTCTAAAGACGCAATTTATGGCTGGGTTATAGGTAACTAGATCTGCTGACATGTGAAGACGTCTAGAAGGTATTTTTTTTTATCTGAATGTCAAAAATATCCTCTTGTGGTTTTGTAAGGAAGGCAGGAATTAGAAGTTTTTTTATCTCATCCTCTTTTATATGACATTTGAGAAGTTGATTAAGAGAAAGAGCAATTTTTCTTTTTGTTTGACGATAGGTAACCCTTTGCTAGGAAGATTTAGCACAATTTGGTCTGGTTGCAAGATTCTCTACACTCTGGTTTGTTTGTTTACAGATGGTTCCTGATGTGGGCTCTTGGAGGCTGAATTGGTGTGTGTGTGTGTGTGTGTGTGTGTGTGTGTGTGTTCGTATACCTAGTTCCGTCACAGAGGTGAAGAATAGGTTTAAGGGATTAAACTTGACAGACAGAGTGCCTGAAGAATTATAGACTGAGGTTCATAACATCATACAGGAAGCAGCAATTAGAACCATGCCAAAGGACAAGAAATGCAAGAAAGCAAAGTGGTTGTCTAATGAGGCTCTTCAAATAGCTGAAGGAAGGAAGGCAAAAAGAAAAGGTGAAAGAGAAAGATTCACTCAACTGAATTCAGCATTCCAAAGAAAAGCAAGGAGAGAAAAGGAGGCCTTCTTAAATAAACAGTGCAATGTAATAGAGGAAAACAACAGAAGGGGAAGGAATAGAGGCCTCTCCAAAAAAATTAGGGAAATTAAGCGAACATTTCAAGCAAAAATGGCCATGATAAAGGACAAAAATGGAAGGGACCTAACAGATACAGAAGAGATTAAGAGGAGATGGCAAGAATACACAAAAAAACTCCACATAAAGGACAACCACAATTATGTGATCCTTGACCTTGAGCTGGACATTCCGGAATGTGAAGTCAAGAGGGCCCTAGAAAGTATTACTAACAACAAAGCTAGTGGAGATGATGGTATTCCAGCTGAATTATTTAAAGTCCTAAAAGAGGATGCAATTAAAGTGTTGTACTCAATATGCCAGCAGGTTTGGAAAATACAACAGTGGCCATAGGATTGGAAAAGGTCAGTCTACGTTCCAATTCCAAAGAAGAGTAATGCTAAAGAATGTTCAAACTCATTTCACATGCTAGCAATGTCATGCTCAAGATAATACAGGCTAGGCTTCAGCACTTCATGGACCGAGAACTTCCAGAAGTGCAGGCTGGGTTCCGAAGAGGTACGGGAACAAGAGACCAAATTGCCAACATTTTCTGGATCATGGAGAAAGCAAAGGAGTGTCAGAAAAAATGTCTACTACTGTTTCTTTGACTACACCAAGGTCTTTGATTGTGTGGAGCACAATAAACTGTGGCAAGTCCTTAAAGAGATGGGAGTACCATACCACCTCATCTCTCTTCTGAGAAATCTGTATGTGAGTCAAGAAGCAACAGTTAGGACAGGATATGGAACAACTGATTGGTTTAGAATAGGAAAAGTAGTACAACAAGGTTGTATATTGTCACCCTGCATAATACAGGGCTGGATGAAGCACAAGTGGGAATTAAAATTGCTCGGAGAAACAAAAGCTGCAAAAGCTGGTTTGTGACTCAACATAAAACCCCCCAAAGATTATGGTATCCAGACCCATCACTCCCTGGCAAATAAAAGGGGAAGAAATGGAAGTAGTGAATGACTTTACCTTCTTGGGATCCAAGATCACTGCAGATGGTGACTGCAGCCATGAAATAAAAAGACACTTGCTTCTTGGGAGGCAAGCTATGAGAAACCAAGGAAACATAATAAAAAGTAGATACATCACCCTGCCAACAAATGTCTGCGTAGTCAAAGCAATGGTATTCCAAGTAGTAATGTAGGCTGTGAGAGCTGGACCATAAGGAAGGCTGAGCACTGGATAATAAATGCCTTTGGAATGTGGTACTGGAGGAAGCTCTTGAGAGACCCCTGGACTGCAAGGAGATCAAATCAGACAATCCTGAATGAAATCAACCCTTATTACTCCCTGGAAGGACAAATACTGAAACTGAAGCTCAAGTACTTTAGCCACCAAATGAGAAGGATTCACTTGAGAAGACCTTGATGCTGGGAAGTGTTATGCATGTTAACTGTGTTTTCTGACAGGAGCGGAATGTATCTTTTCTCATGAATCTATTCTTATGCAAATAAGTGGATCGAAAATGTGCACACTCTGTTAGCCAATGGGCTTGTTGTAGGAGCGGAATGTATCTTTTATCATGTATCTATTCTTATGCAAATAAGTGGATCGAAAATGTGCACACTCTGTTAGCCAATGGGCTTGTTGTATTATTGTTACTGTTACTGTTTATAGTGTATATAAGTCCGAGTTTTGCCCCATCCAAACTGTGTTCAAACCCCACTAATAAAGAGCTGAATTTCACTACTTCACTCATCTGCTTCTTCATTCCCTGAACACAAAACTGGCGACGAAGGTGGGATGGCATCCCCACATAGCAGCAACATCAGCCCATTTGACCCAGCACGTCCAGAGAAATGGGCAACATATGAACACCAATTCCAACACGCAATGACCTCACAGAAAATCACCGACAAAGACCAGAAGTGCTCCAGTTTCCTCGCTCAGTGCAGTTCTGAGATGCTTGAGCTGGCAACCCACCTCATTCTCCCAAGGGATGTGGATGTGGTGCCGCTCGCAGAAATCATGTCAGCACTGAGGAAACACCTGCAGCCAGAGGTCTCGATCTTCCCGGCCAGGGTGGCCTTCCACAGAAGGGAGCAGTGACCTGGGGAGTCCATTGCAGACCACGCCGCCACTCTGCGCATTGCTCCCGCCCTGTGCAAGTGGGACAACATTGAAGAAGCACTCTGGGATTGTCTGCTGGATGGCATGAGGGACAAAGATGCTCAATGTTGCCTCATGATCAGGAAGATGCTAACTTTCAAGGCTGTCCTAGAAGAGGCGGTAGCGTCTGAGGCCCCACGGTCCGGCATCAAGCTTTTCCGGCATCACCACTCCACCACCAGTGCCACCGACTCAGCTGTGCAAGCTCAGCAAAATTCATCTTCATCCTCCTCAGCATTGCCTGGTTCCACCTCTTCATCGAAGTCCAGCGACGCAGAGAGAGAAGTCCGAGCGGTCTGACGAAAGCACCGAGAGCACTGTGATGATCGGGAGAAGAAATTCCTTTGCAAGTGTGATGGCTGCGGAGCCCGGCATGACCGCAGGAAGTGCCCCTTCCGCACCGCAGAATGCCACAACTGCGGGCGATGAGGGTACATTGCTAAAGTATGCCAACAGTGAAAGCAAAGAACTCCAGCACCTGAGTCCAAGAAGAGTCATCACCACAAAACGTCCATCGCCAAAGTGTCACCAGAGCCTGAACCGTGCCAAGTGGGCATCGTCAGTGAGCGTTTCTTCACAGACCTTAGCCTGCAGGATGTCCCCTTCAAGATGGAGGTGGATTCAGGTACCATCTTTTCCATAATCCCACAGCAGGAGTTTTTGAGAATTCCCCCTGCCTCTCGGCCCAAGATCAAATCTTTTAAAACTTCCCTCCGGGATTTGCAAGGTTACCAGATCCCAGTCCTGGGGATGGGAAATTTCTTGGTCAAATTCAAAAACATTCACACCTCCTTGCCATTCATTGTAGTTAAGCAGGGCACTAACTGTCTTATTGGGACCCACTGGTTTAGGCCCCTGGGAATCCGGCTTTCTGGCATTCACACAATAGATACTGACCCAATCTGGGACGTTTGTGCTGCACATCCTGAGGTGTCCAAAAAGGGTTTAGGGTTATACAAAGGACCCCCTGTGGACTTTGTGCTTGACCCAACCATCCGGCCCATCCGGATGAAGCCACACCAGGTACCCTTTGCTTTAAAGGAGAAGATAGAAGCCGAGCTGGACAAACTGGTGGGGCAGGGCATCCTAGTGCCATTGGACTCTGCGGAGTGGGAGACACCAATAGTGACTGCTTTGGAAAGTAATGGGGAGGTCAGGATATGCGCTGAATACAAGTGTACCATCAATAAAGCTATTCGCCCGAATGCATATCCTGTGCCCGTGGTAAGCCACCTTCTTGCCTCCTTGCATGGAGAAAATTGCTTTGCAAAACTTGACCTTGCCCAGACTTACCAAAAACTGACTGTGTCTCCTGCTGCTGCCATAGTCCAGACCATAGTAACGCATAGGGGGGCATTTAAGGTAACTTGACTACAATTCGGGGTGAATGCAGCCCTCAGAATATTTCAATCTCTTGTAGAGATTACTGTTTATAGTGTATATAAGTCCAAGTTTTGCCCCATCCAAACTGTGTTCAAACCCCACTAATAAAGAGCTGAATTTCACTACTTCACTCATCTGCTTCTTCATTCCTTGAACACGAAAGAAAGATCAAAGACAAAAGGAGAAGGGGGCAGCAGAGGATGAGATGGAAGATGACATTATTGATGTAATGAGCGTTGAGCTAAGTGGCCTGCGAGGATGGCGGAGGATAGGGGAGCCTGGTGTGCAGTGGTCCATGGTGTCACAAAGGGTCTGACGTGACTGTGCGACTGAACAACAACCACAAACATGTTTTCCTGCTAATATTGTTTTTGCACATAGAACAGATCTGTTTCATTTTCTGCTCCTAGCTATATCAATTATTTGGTTTTTAGACAGGACCTCGAGTAACATTCATGTTAACAACTGTACAATAGGGTGAATGATATGTTAACTTCATTTTTTATACTCCTAGGCAAGTCCTTCAGAGATGTCAGGTTCTGAATTATTCCTTACTTTTATGTTCCATCCACTTGTGATTATGAGCACACAACTCATTCAGACTCAGTACATTCAAGTTAATCTGAGGTTAGAGAAAAGGGAAGTACTCAGTCTAGTCAAAGTGCTCTTGAAGGCCAAATAAGGAGAAAAATATTAGATTTCTAAATTTAAAAAAATGCTTCAAATAGTGTGTAAGTGCTATATATATATCTGATATCATGCCCACTCCTCTGTCAGAGTGATTCTTCTTTCAAAGTTTTGAGTTGGCCTTGTTTCATAGCACCCATTCCCAGTTACATATTCAGGGACACTCCATGTTCCACATACCATATATGTATTATGCAGCACAGGACTCTCTTTTTACCTCCACTTATATCAGCAAGTAAATGTCCTTTCCGATTCAGTCTGGTTTGCTTCATATTCTTTGCTCTACCCATGTAGCTTAATGAGTTCCTTCTAAACTGTGAGTCACTTAGCAGTATCACTTGCTTCATTCTGAACTGACTCATGATAGAGTTTCGAGAAGTAAATTATTCAGAAATGGTTTATTATTCTTTTTTTTGTACACTAATAACTGCTATTCTCTGTGCCAGTGTCATGTTCCATAATTGGTGCTAACCAATAGCTGCATTCAATCTTCCCCTATCAATTTTCTTATTTACATATTACTGTTAATTTCTAATATCATCACTTTCATTCTCAGTGTTCTGAGTCTGATCTATGTAATACATATTCATTAGATGCAGATGATTCTTCTCAGGCAATGTTGTTAGAAAACATTTAATTGTTTAATCATTATGGTTGTGGATGTCCATGTTGTGCAGGTATATATTGCAGTTAATATGACAATGCTCTTGAAGAATTTTATCTTTGTGGCAACACTTATTTATTTATTTATTTATTTAGTTATATATTCATATTTATATAGCCGCCCAACTCACAAAGACTCTGGGCGGCATACAATCTTAAAACCCTTAAAACAAGAACAACCCCATTAAAACAGATTGCCCTGCTAAAACCCCCACACATTAAAAAGTGGAAGATTACTTTGATATTAAACCAACCAGCAGGACCCCACACCTGCCCCGCCAGCCATGTTTTCAGATCTTTCCTGAAGGGCAGCAATTCAATAATGGCTGCTATAAACGAAACTGAGCACATGTGTTGTAATATAGCCAATTCCAATTTGATAATTAATGTCCTTGCCTGTGCCTTCATCAATAGATATAATACTACCAAGATAAGTAAATTGTTTGACTTGTTCTATAAGGACATGAACTATTATAGACATATTATCCTGGGTACTTCTGACCTGCATAAACTTGATCTTCTCAATACTTATACATAAGCCAATCTTGCTGGCTTCATCAACTAAACTTTGCTTCACCAAGCAGTGTGATGTTGTCCCCATAATTTTTATCTGTTAAATGAGCTGTTGCCCATGAAATGTCAAAGTTATAAATTATCTAGCTCATAACAACATGCCAATTTTCTTATTTTGATGTTACTGTTAATTCCTAACTAATAAGAGCATAGATAATCTTACTCTGTAATCTCATTTTTACCCATACATCCTTGGGGTAAAACAGAGAAGGAATGTGGGGTATGCATGCCTCCCACAGGCTGTCCAGACTCAGTTCACAGGTTGCAGAAAGTCAATAAAATGGCAAGAATCCAAGGGAACTAGTTTACCAGAGTGTGCTGATACAGCTGGACAGAGCCATTCTGACTGAGATGAAAGAGTAGGTAGAGGAAAGCAAGGTGGAGGAAGGAAAATCATTGAGTCTAGCTGATGAAGGACAGGTCTGGGAAGACAAAAGACTCTGTGAAATAGGGGAGACTAAGGATTAAGATGTTCCAAGCACTCTCCTGCCAGCACAGAGGCTGAGAACTTTAACCCTTCCTTCCCCTGCAACAAATCCTGCCTCTTTGCCACCGTGACTCAGGAGAGACATATAAGAAGGGACATTTCTAGGGAAATGCTAGAATGGGAGGGGTCACAGATCCTCTTGTTTCCTATCTGTACATATTTGCCTTCTCCATCTTGAAAAAGTTGTACCCACTGAATGTGGCCAGGGAAAGTAGGTGCCAATTTAATTGTGTGTTTTTAAGAATTTGCCACATTTCTTCATAAAACACTTGAAACAAAAACATAAGGGAACTGAAATTTTAAAATGTCAGTGCAAAAATGACAGATTGTTCCATCTAAGCAATGATGAACTCATAAGATTATCTTTGTATTTTAGCTTCATCATGTATATGGAATGCTGAAGAAAAAGTAAAATGTACAAAGTGCTCAGCAAAGATATACATGTTATGATACAAATGTCAACTCTATGGGAGGTTAGATAGACAAAATGACATGATAGTGTCTCTTTTGTGTGTGTGTGGGGATCCTCATGATAATGAATTATATTTATGAAAATATTTGCCCAGGAAAGCATACAGGGCAAATACTATTGATGTTCAGTTATTTTTATTTCTGATTTTTTACTGTATGTGCAACCTCAGGATGACAGAGTGTTGTCTAATAGCTCTTGAAACATCACATGATAAACATTCATTAATAATGCATTTTTAAAAGAAATTAGTAAAGAACAGCGTTGTACTCCTATATCGCTTCATCAATATTCTGAAAGCATTTATAAGTGCCATCTCCATTTTAAGATCAAAGGGAAGTTTGCATTAGTGTACTGAGCGGAGTTTCTCCAGATAAAATCCTTTCAACCCAGAGTAATTTATGACATGAAATTATTATTATTAGTCTATTTAGCAAGATTTTATATGTTTAGACCAGCTGATACTATGAAATGCATTTATTAACATAGGAAACTACAGCTTAGTTATTTACTCCAGCAAGAACCTAATCACTGTTTTATGCTTGTGTAAGGGAAATTGCACACATTATGGTCTGCCTAGCCAGTGTGTGACATGATATCTAAATGGCTAAATACACACACACACACACATGCAAACAGACTTGATTTCTCAAGTCTATTTGCATGTGTGGAATGTCATCGCGGTGATGTCTACCAACGTATGGATTCCTCGCTGAATAATGACTCCAAGGTATGCAAGGTAAGAGAAATTGCTTGTGTCTTTGCTAAGTTGGAAATTCTGAGTGGAGCAAAAGGTTTGTGTGTTTACTGAGAAGAAGTAGAAGAAATGTGAGAAGGAAAAAGATAGTGTGAGTACTGAAAAGATGAACAAATAATGATAATTTGAGTATTAAAATAATAAAAATAAATAGAGTTGGAAACAATAGTGAGAAAGATCACCAGCCAGAGGGGGGCCAGGGGGGCACAAAAACTCTCCTGAGCTAACAGCCAGCCCCCACAACCCACCCCAGGATACCAGTGTTATATATGTGTGTGACATTGTTGCCCCTCCTGAAAATCCCCCCCTCTAGAATCCTGGCTACTGCCCTGAAGATCACAAATACAGTACTGTGTTTACATATTTACTTTGGCTCATGTAGGAACATTTAATTTTGGATACTTGACATTTCTAGACCAAGATGGGCTTCCAAATTCACCCATCACTACTTCATATAGCAGAACCTCAAAAATCTTAATATCAGTGGTAAATGACCTCAACCAGAAGTGTGTGTTTTGTATATGAATAATATAATCTGAGAAGTAATGCTTTGGACATCTGGGAATTCTTGATATAATGATGTTAATTTGTAATATGTTTCTGGGTATACTTTTAATAGCAGAGATGCTGAAATCAGTGCTCATATATTACATATAAAATGAGGTGTAAAATTAGATATACATTGCAGGGAACTTTATATATGCCTTGCTCTATTAGATAATATGATTATAAATTTCTAGATGTGTTTACTTCTTACTGTTCATTGATGTGCATTCTGTTTAAGTGCAGAGCCATGATTTAAATTTATTTTAAAATGAATATACAGCAACATTTCTTGGACAGCCATATCATTAGCTTATTCATATTGCAGTGCTATGTCAGCCATAATTATTTTGCATGATGACACAAGTATCGGACTAGCCTGCTGTGTAGGAATGTTCTGTATAGTGATGACCACCTTATTTTCATATAAGCTATAACCTTGAAAGACAGTAGCCCTGTTCAAGCAAGCCAAATGGGAATTATTTCAATATGGAGGTGGTGAAAGTAGCCCCATACCCAGTACTGTATACTTATTGTCAAGATATTGATCAGTAGCTCACAATAAAGTCCTGCAGTGTTCTAAGGCAAAATAATAATTTCATTCTTATACAGTAAACAAGACAGGAATTGAAATCATGTTGCTTAGTGTGGTCACTTGCATTAGACTAGACCCACTAAATCAGTGAGTCAACTCCTTTGTAAGTTCCATTGACTGAAATAGGCCTACAACAGTTGCAACTTACAATACTAAAGTAAGTATAGTATACTTGAGTAAATCCATTTAATCAATGGAACAAATAAGATTTAAGCCAATCAACATTTGTTATGCTATTTTAAGACAGTAATATTTTTCTCATTTGTCTGGGAGAGATATAAATTTCAAAATCAGTGTCTGGAAGTAACAGATGTGTTTAACTTATTGTATGGATGAGTAGAATGAATACTACTCAAAAGGATGTTTGCAAATTTGTAATTTGTAGTAAACCTGCCCTTTGTACACTGAAAGTCCATCCTGAATTTCAGAGATCTTTTTTTTAAAAACCATTTTCTGTGTAAATTATGAAAAATAAGAAGAAAACCTACTTGATGTCTTGTTCCCATGCTGGGGTCATATCTCACAGTTTTGGACAGCTCCTTTGGCTGAAATGGAAACAATGGTAAAATTTCTTCTTGTTCACTTATAGTATCTAACCTATAGATCAGGAATTCTCAACATGCAGTCCATGGGCCAGATGCAGCCTGTGGCACCATTTAATGTGGCCCACCACCACCTCCACCACACCAGGAAGTACCATGTGGTGTTGGAAGGGCAAAATGGCTGTCTAGCCCCCGAAGCTGTCTGAGGGTGTGTGATCCAGCCCCTGGCTTAAAAAGGTTGAGAACTTATGGTATAGATGATGTCTTTTTTTAAAAAAAAACAACCAAGTCAGATAATGAAAAGGCATCTTTCAAATAACCATCATTTCCTCAGAACTGTAGCTACTGAAATGCTAAGTACATATAGAAATACTTGTATAAACAAGAATATATACACATTTCCATATCTAACATCTTAAACTCATTGTTAAGAGAGTCTATAATGAAATAGGTTGCTATAAGATAAAATTAAAATGCTGCCACTCTTTTAAAAAATAAGACACTAGTTTTGTTTTCAGAAACAGTAATTCCTGAAAGTATTTACAACTCTCTTTTGAAATATAAATATTACTGCCAACAAAGTTTTTAATTTGACTTGTGAACACACCTTTGTTTCAGGACATCTACTACGCAGGTTTGACACTTCAAAAACATTCATTCAAAGACAAGAGTAATTTTTGTAAATTTTGGGTCTGAAACATCCTAAGTTTTTGGAAGATTGGTAGGGTAATGAGAAATATATTATTTGTAAGGGAAATTGTCCACCTTCACTGTCATTGCCTCCCATAGATAAAACTATCTGTGATAAACCCAGAAAACAACAGTTCTGTGATGCACCATATGATTGTCACAGCAGTCACATGTCCTGCACACATAATTCATTGAAGCTCAATCTCTGTGTTTTTATTTTATACATTAGCACTGACAACAACACAATTCCATCAAGTGAATTCTAACTTATGGTGAACCTTTTGGTTTTCTAAATAGATAATATTCTTTTCTCCTGGGCGCAGCCTGGTTTTGTGCAGCTTGACTACACAGACTGGCTTTTGTCTAGCCTGCTCACTCCCACTGGGAATGACTGTCTTTAAGGAAAAGTGAGAGCCAGAACCCCCCCCCCCTTCACTTGCTCCAATTAGAAATGCTGAAAACTGGACAAGAGAGCCTTATGATGGCTCATGAGCTCCATCTCTAAGGTATGATCGACTTTCTGTGAGGTGGAAAAGACCTCCACAGCATCCAGCTTTTGGCTGTTCACCTCAGAGTTATACTATATCTAAAACATGAATGTGCATTCCTTACAATTAAACTGGATTGGAGTTCAGCTAATTCTTGAACACTTTCCTATATGTAAATAATATGAAAAAACAACACAACAGGCAAACAGATATGTCTAGATTTTCCCCTCTTGCATTAATTTCCTATTTACATAGATTTTTCTCCTATATTGTAGGAAAAATTGTATAGCTTTCCTATTATTGATGCTGTCATTTCTAATTCTTTCTTTGTCATTTCCTTCTTGTAGTAAAAAATGTTGGTTACTTTTCAAGGAATACTTCCCCATCATTGTTGTCTACAAACTTATAAAATACATAAAATGAATTTACAGATTGTATCTTGTATTTCTTTGTATTGTCTCATCACATAATTTTCAGCCTGACAAAATATTGAAAAGTGATTTACCATTGTCTCCTTTTATAAAGCATTCACATGAGTTGACTTAAGTGTCAGTGCTATTGTCTCTGAAAACTCCATTACAGCATTACCTTTCACTATTGTTGTTGTCTAGTAGCTGCCATTCAAAAATGTAAATCTTTCCCTCTGTCTTAAAATAAGCACCCTGAATTGATATTACAAATTCATAGCCGGAAGCTCAACTAACTAGTCTCCTAGACTGTGGTAATATTATTATTTCAGATTTCTCTAACTCTCATGCTGTTGAGCAGGAGATTTCAACCATGTTTCATGCACTTTGCTGCTAGCTTTACTGCTGGGATAATTATTTGTTTGTTAGTTTCATTGGGATATGTGTGTTTTATTTATTTATTGATTGATTTGATTTATATACTGCCTAATTATTGTAAGTAGTAAAAACACTACTTTTGACAGTTGACAGTTAAAGCTTAAAATCTACAAGACCCTACATAACACATTGGTGAATTAGAATGCACAGCTAAGCCTTTATTTAGGGTACATTGAGGCTTGATGGATACAGGGCTAAATGGCAGAGAAACTGAATAGGCTTTATGCCTCCACAACACATACCTGCACTTGCAGTTTACCCTCCTCCACAACCACCACATTTGAAGACTTGGGGGAAAAGGGGTTTTCAAATATATTACCAACCAGAATCCAACTGAGATTTTACTATAATGCAAGTGAAAGGACACACATCTGAAAGGAAATTGTAGGCAATTAACAAGATATTGGTTGTGTAAAAATTTGCAACCAGGCATACAACCGAAAGGCAGAAGAAATGCCAAAACATATTTGCAGGACAGTCTTCATGACTGATTGCCTTGATGATCACCAATATTAAGAATCAGATATGGCACAACAAGAAGAAGTGCTTGTCCACAGATGACACAAGCTGGAACTGACCCATTTTTAATTTTATTTATTTATTTATTTATTTATTTAGTTAGTTAGTTAGTTACTTCCTTATTACATTTTTATACCGCCTATTTGGGAGGTTTCCCACTCTGACTGGTGTACAAACAAATATGAAATAACCTGGCAAAACAAACACAGATCAAAAACAGACCAACATACAAATGTGTCTCAAAATAAAATAAAATAAAATAACTGGTGTCTGAGGGCATAGAGAATCAACCTGTCTGACTAATTTATTGCTAAAGGAACAACACCCTGAAAGGCCTCCTTAAACAAGAGAGTTTTTAATTGCTTTTTTTTTTAAAAAAAATAGCCAGTGATGGGCCCTGGAGCAGCTCCACCAGTAGTGCTTTCCACAGCATTGATGCCACAGCTGAGAAAGCTCTATTTCTAGTTATAGACTTGTGAGCCATCCTTGGGGTTGGCACCTGGAGCTGTGCAGACTGTGATGAATGAGTGATGTGGGGAGTTGTTCTGAAGGAAGTCTCACTGGACAGTTGATATTGGGTATCAACTGTGGAGTCAAGATCCGGCAAATGATTTCAACCTTTGTTCTAAAATGGGTTGCAAATTCCTCACAATGTTTTGGTGAGGGCCCAGAGATTGTCGACCTGTGGTCAAGCTGCAGACAATTTTAAAAAGTTCCACCTGTTGGTTAGCTGCCTCTTTAATACAGAGGGCATTATAGCTCTCCCTTGCCCTCCTTACATGGCACAGGTAGATGGAAGTGGCCTATCTCACCAACCAAAGGTTTTCAACTGATGGGACCTGTCTCCACCTGCTCTTTAGCCTTCTCCTTCATTGCCTCATCACTCCGAGTGATGGACGAGTTCTGCAGAGTAGATGATGCTTAGGAACAATCATGTGCACTGCAGAACTCGTCCAACTTCAACAGGAGTGCCTACAATGTCAGTCAGAAACCCACCCAAGACATCTTGGAAATCTATTGGATCCAGTAGCCTTTGTGGGTAGATCAGCTTAATCGGTACTAATTCTTGGGAGGGGGGTCACAACCTTAAATTTCAGCAGGTGGTGATATATTCATGATAGGGTGGAGGAAACAATACCCTCCACCCTCAGATCACTGTCTCCATGAGTCCCAAAGTCCAGGGTATGTCCTACCAAATGTGTTGGACTCGTGATACACTGGGTATCATGGTATCCATGGATTCTGAGGCTGCCACAACAAGCACCAGATCAGCGTGAATGCTGAAGTCACCCAACACCAAATCCTTGGAGGATAACAACACCACTAAGGCAATGAAGTTGGACAGCTCCGGCAGGGTGGAGGCCAGATCATGAGGAGCTCGATAGATCAGCACCAACCTCCATCTCTCACTGTCTCCCACCAACAGGTGAAGAGCCTCCCATCCTAGCCTGGGGGTGGCGGAGCCCCTGCTGAGAATTATGTTCTTCTTATAGATGGCAGCAACCACACCTCCATTCCCTCAGCTCTGCCCTGGTACTGCATGGAATACCAAGGTGAGTAAATTAAGGACAAGACAACTCCCCCCCCCTTTCTCCCACCCAAGTTTATGTTATACATGCCAGGTTTAGCTGTTCTTCTATTAATAAGTCACAAATCAATTGGGACTTATTTTCACTGACCAGGCATTCAAGAGCAGACAAGAAAGTTCTGAGGATCAACTGAGCTGTCCACCTTCCTCTTGGTGGGTCAGAGGGCAGTTAGAACTCAGGATAGATTTCAAGCATCTACAACAAGGTCTTCTGTAACGGCCAGCTGTCCTGCAAACATCATAACGCTCTCTGCCCAACATCACTGGGATCTTCCTAACCCCCATTCTACCAAACAATATTTTAAAGATGTATCCCAAAAGACAAACAAATCAAATAAACAACAAAAAACACAATCCAAGATCACAAATGATACAAGATTAGCTATAACATAAGCAAATTAGGATATAAATTCTGTCAGTTGGGGAGCCTCCAGAAATAACTTCCAGAGGGGTTGGGATATAGTCTATATTCATTGGGCCAGGTCACATCTTCAATGAGAGGCTCTCCAGGTGATAATTATGGCAGGCCATAGACCACCATCTCCAAACTTTCTTCCTTACATTTCCACAAACTCTCAGCAACTTCCAGAACTTTTCATTCTTGAGTTTAAAGATAGAGAAAAATTATCTCCTTCTCCCCAAGAGTGAACATTGATTGTCTTGGAACCACAGTACTTGTCAAGATGAGGTTCTAGATTTCAAAATTTAAGACCAAGCAAAGGAAATTAGCCATGTGATCCATGTTCAAATCATAAAAAATGCAAAGAATGCAGGAGAGAGGTGATACCTTTATTGGATTTATTTATTTATTATTAGATTTATATCCTGACCTACTCAACACAAGTGTGACTCAGGCGGCTTACAATAGAGAATATGCAATATAATATGGTACAAATTACAAAGTTACATAATTACATATCGGTACAAAACTAAATATATAATAATACAGCATACATGACGGAGCCTGGGCTCAACGTACCCAACGGAGCTCATGGCTCAATGTACATAGCAAAACAAACAGTAATATCCAAATACTAAATACAATTTCAAATAACATATCATATACCATACACATAATATCACAAGAAAAACCGACCCAGCCACCTCCTTCCAAGTCAATGGCTGAGGGAAAGTCCAGCAAAGTCCTCATCTCCCTCAAGGCTGGGGAAAGGTCGAAAGAGGAAAGTCCAGTGGCGAAGCTAGCAATGCTCCATCCATGCCGCACAACTGTATCTCATCTCTCTCAAGACCGGGTGCAGGTTGAGGGAGAAAGTCCAATACAGCTAAACCTCATCCACAGCCGATGGTGTGGGCTGGGGAACGAGGTGGTGAAGTGAGGTCCTCCTTATGGCTGTGGTGCCATGGGTCACAGGTGCTCCCACTTCCCCACGGTCAGGCTGGACCAAGGAAAGGAGCTCGAAACAATGGTGTGGCGGTGGCAGTTCTTATGGCCTCAACGCTGCAGGTCTCTCATCCCCATGCTGATGGTATGGGTAGCGGGAAGAGGCAGAAGGGGTCCTCTAGGGTCCTCCAAATATGGCCATCTTTATCTCCCTCTGGCCAGGCGGGGCCAAGAGGGAGGTGACAGCATCCCAGCTGTGTCCACTCTCCCATCCCCGTGCCGGTGGAATGGATGGCAGGGAGAAGTGGAAAGGGTTGTCCAGGGGCCTCTGGCTATGGGCATCTTTATCCCCCTCCAGCCATGTGAGGCCAAGATGGAGGCAACGGCATCCCAGCTGTGTCCACTCTCCCATCCCCGCGCCGATTGAATGGGTGGTGGGGAGAGGTGGAAGGGGATCACTAAAAATGTTGGGTGAGCTTTCAAGATCAAAGGTCTCTTCATCAGGCAGACATTAAATTATTAATGAAAGTTCATGGCACAGTGCTATTGTGCCAGACACTCTTCGTAGAAATGCATGTTGGACAAACAGCAACAGATTTTATCGTGTTTTCATACCTACCCCCACAGAAAGCTGCGTGCTTGCTCCTCCTTCTCCACATGGTCCTCTCTGAAATATTAACTTCCTTTTGTGACTAGACAAAGAGAATATAAAACTCCATGCATTCTCCATCAGGCAGCAGGGTTTCAATTTGGTTATACACTAGGCATGCCAATTTTAGCCAAATCAAATTTAATTAAAATTATTCCCTAGTGATCCAGTGTTTCTTGAGTTTATGTTGCTGTTTTGGTGTTGAAAAGTCCATAAAACATGTCCAACATGCATTTCTACAAAGAGTGTCTGACACAATAGCACCGCACCACGAACTTTCATTAATAATTTTATGCTTCCCTGATGAACAGACCTTTAATCTCAAAAGCTCGCCCAACTTTTTTTAGTGATCCAATAAAGGTATCACCTCCCTCCTGCATTCTTTGCATTTTTAAAATTTATGATGCCATCATTACATCCTGTTTTGTTTGGAGTGAAGCATTATATATCTCTAGAGTAGTCAACATAATAGATTCAAGTAGACACTTTTCTGTAAAGCTAATTTTGTGACTTCTGACTAGATACCATCTCTCAGCTTGCATTCTTATTATTTTTTTCTGCTTTCTTTAATATCTTCATTGCACTGTAGTGATAGGAAAAAAGTAACAGTGCAGTAAAGGAATGTGCATTCCAGAACTCATGCTGTGTAACAAATCTATTTGCTTCTTCTGAAATTTACCCAACCGTTTCCCTAAAACTGGTGAGTTCATGCTCAATATCTTTTATCTCTACTTATACTCAGAAACGTGAAATGATTCAAAATAGTACTGAAGTAAATTAAGAACTGGGCATGAAAGACTAGTGTTAAAGAGAGAAATAATATATCATTTTAGGCATAAGAAATACGATTGATTCTTCTAGTGTTGAATTATGTAGTCATCAAAGGCAGTGGTCATTTGAAATCATGAAAAGATAGGAAATATTTGATTATTAGTTCTGATTGTAGGATTGGAGCCAGACTTAGTAATACTTTGAATACACCACTGAAATAAATTGATTTACTTGCATTGTGGCTTATTGTTAAACCCAGACCCAACCCTTTGTATTTTATCAGGCAGACAGGGGTTTATGTAGGATTTCTTTCATAGGTCCCAAAATAATTTATTTGCTCTTGGTACTATGCATCTTGCTGGAAGGCCAGAGATTTGCTACTTTGCCTCAGGCAGTATAATATCTTGGAGCAGTTTTCCAAGCTGACTATTACTGGTAGTTTTGACTGGTATTACTGGCAGTTTTGACTGACTTATGTTGTATGGATTCTTTTGATGTGGTGAGAAGCATTATTTGGTGATTTCCTTATGGAAAAGGATTACACATTGTAAATTTTCCTGTGGGAAGAAGTAGGAAGATTTTAAAACAAAATAATATATATGTAAAGGACATCAATGACCCAAGGCAAACAATGATGAAACTGGCTTATAGGGCTGAATGGAAATATGAGAAGCTATTTTGTAGCAGAATTGTAGCCATTTGTCACTATAATGGACTGAGGGAAACAAAGCAGATTGCTTTGCACTTATATACAGTTGACATACATATACAAAACAAGTAAATGACAAATTCAACAAATTCAACATGTATACCATAGATGTTAAACATAAAACCACTCCTCAGATATCTCACTTACTTTGAAAGCAATATTAGAGCTGCAATAAATTGGTTCTGACTTGTTAGAACACCACACACACACACACACACACACACACACACACACACACACACACACACACACACACACACACACACACACACACACACACACACACACTGCTTCCATTACCTCCACCTGAAACAGCTGCTTCATGGCCTGATAGTAAGGCTAACCCTGCTTTGCAAAACCAAAAGAAAAAAATTCAGCCAGGGCCATTGATTTCTGATGAACTGCACTGCACACTAAGATTAGTAAGGCTGATGGATACAATAAAGAAGTATACTCATTGTAGTCTCTATTATTTTAGCATTTCCTCTGAAGAGATGCATACCTAGTTTCCACTGCAGCTGCTTTGAAGAGAGTTTGAAAACATCATTTTTTTCAACTTTCAACTGAAATAATTGTATTGCATTTGTACTGTCACTGAACTATCTTGTTATTTCCTACTTGCTGTCATGTTACCTCAGAGTTACAGCACCCTATGAAGGAGTGATCTCCAAGATGTCCTCTCACTAACAGCCCTCCACAGCTTTTGCAGTCACAAGGCTGTGGTTCCTTTATGGAATCAATCCATTAGTTGCTCCTTAGTCGTGGATGTGGTCTATGAATAGGTCACAGTTACATGGTGGGTAGTTCTGGGTGGATAGGGTTAGCGGTATATCCTTTTAGGGTGTCTATTTACAAGGTGGCTCTGATTGCCTGGTGTGATACATGTGAATCAGTTGGGCATACAGGACACAACAAGCGAGACACCTTTGTGGTATGAACATCCATTCAAGCAAACAGAAGTGGAAACAGCCTCAATGGAGTCTACCAAAGTAGCAGCTAGCCTGGGCAGAAGCTGACAAAAATAAGCACTATGCATGGGCAAGGATTCATCCATCTGGTCCAGAGAGGGACAGATTAGCTTCCCCTGCTCTGATATAGCACTACCAGGTCTCATTGCAAGCTAGGGATTAAAGTTAATTGAATTCTAAATAAAACTGTGACTCAAGCCTTTTGACCAATATTGAAAACATCTTGTCTCTGTATTTCACTGGTCAGGAAGGAATGGTGTTAACAAGCATGGATCTTAGAACAAAAGTGCCACAAATTAGGAAGCTGGTGCAGCAAATGCCTGTGTTTACTTCTTCAACTGGGAGTATACATTACTTATGTTTAAACCAATTGCACATGCCAACATAAAAATGCAATAGGACTTTGGCCATTGAATTTTATTGTTTCACACTACAAGTCATCTAGGGAAGACTATAGACTTAAAATATAGCTATAATAAAAAATAAAATAAAAGAGTATGTGACATGTGATAAATTCTCTTATTTTAAGTAATCACACTCTTAACAGTTTAAATGCTGAAATATAATATGAAGTTGTAGAAGCCGCAATCTGTTTTATATAACTGATTGTCATAACGTTGCAATTGACAAATTTATCCTTTCCACAAGTACAGCACTAATCCTTTGGTCCTAGGATCTCATGATTGATAGGAAATCCTTCTCTGCAACTATCAAAAGAGCTCCAATCACAAAGAAGATCCAGTATTACAATGTTCTGCTACTACAGAAAGATATATCCCCATCACCTCTCTAAAATTGGAACCCTGATTTTTTATTAAGAAGAGAAGAAGATGGAAGATATGGGGTGTTGTGTTGGAGAAGGAAAGATGCATGGATACAAAAGACTCCAAACCCGTTTGCACCCATGGTAATCATCCCCCAATGAAGATTCTGAAACTGCTGTAATTTTCTTTAATACTGTGAGCAATGGGGAACATTAAAACTGCACTACTATCACCTCAACATCTCGTGTGAAGTTATAATTGGCATGAAATCATTGGTGAAAGGAATTAGTTAAAAGGAACTATTTGTAACCAATCATTATAAAGTTGTTCATTGAGTATTTCATGAGAAATGTTGCTGCTTTATCTGCTATTAGGACAATACGGAATGTAACATACTCTATAGCAAGTAATTAACTTATTAAACTTTAAATGAAGTTACATAAACTTGTCTAATAAAGCCTTGTTTCTTCATCCACCAAGTACTTATTGTTATTGAGATCCTAAAAAGAATGTGAGGCCCCTCAGGCCTGGCCAGCCTGAGTTGACAACACAGATATGGCCATGTTTGGCAATACCTAGTGCAGGGGTGCCCAAACTGTGGGCCATGTACTGGATCAAGCCCATGGCGCCATTCCATCAGGATCACACTGTCCTCGCTGCTCCCAGAACTGGAAGTAAAATCCTGCCGTAAATGACCCACAGCTGTAGTAAACACATTTATGAAGAGCCGCGAGTGCATTTACAGCAGTGTTCTGTGCACTTCGGTGTCTAGGCATGCCTTCCACATGTCCATGGAAATGTCTGCAAACGCAGACAGTGCTGGCTCTTTGGCTCCCTCTTTGGTGGGAGGAACCATGTGACCAGTGTGCTCAACTATGTGACTGGCCCACAGCCCAAAAAGTTTAAAAGTTTGGGCACCCCAGCCAAACAGAAATTTGCAGTTTCAAAAGAAGTCTGTGTGTGTGTGTGTGTGTGTGTGTGTGTGTGTGTGTGTGTGTGTGTGTGTGAGAAAGAGAGAGAGAGAGTGTGTGTGTTTTATGTAGCCTGTTGTTTTTTCTAACTCACCTCTAAGAAACAAAGTCTGGCAGGTACATCTGCTATGAACCTTTGGATCTTTCATTTATAGTTTTCCTGCACTATCCACAACAATTTTGTGCATACAGTACTTGAAAAAGTGATCGTGAATTAGGAAAGCTAGTGCAATGTTTGATGTTGTGTGTGTGTGTGTGCGTGCATGCGTGTGTTTGTGTTTGTGATCAATGAAGGTATCACATTGTTCCTGCTTTTGTATTGTGTAAGGATCTCATAGCTCTCTTTGTTAGTTTTGTGAACATTAGACATAGCAGCAGGAATCTCTTAGACTATCAGCTTTGTCCTTCAAGCATCTACTCAAGTAAAATAAGGCTGTACCTCCCCCTTGAGACATCTGACTATGCCAGAAAACTGGAAAGAGTGAAAATGACCTTAACTCAATTGTGAGAATGTTTGGAGATGACAAGAAACAACAGGAATGAGTATGTTCTTCCATCCTCAACCTATCAAAATGAGAGAAGCCCAAGCTACCTGTACACACCTGAGGTTTCAGGGAGAAGGATTTAGAGACAAATAGTAAATCATTAAATTAAATTATAATTTAATGTTTCAACTTTTATGCCCCCCACTCAGGCAAGCCCGACTCAGGGCAGCTTGCAAATAATCTAAAAACACATACAATAAAACCTAGAAGTATAAGAACAATTATAACCATTAAAAAACCACCCACATTAAAAGACCCACCCACCCCACAGAAGAGAGAGGTGCATCTTATTATAGAAGCCAGCGGGTGGGGGCTACATTAGCCTCAGGGCCCTATACCTGCCCCACCAGCTAGGTTTTAAGACCTTTCCTAAAGGGCAGCAACTCTTGGCTGTCTTGTAAGCCAATGTTTATGAAGCCCTGCATCTTAAGAATTTCTGGCTGGAAAAGAGGTAGATATTTGACTGTTGAAAAAGAGGCTGGAGGTTTACTTCCCCACCATGCAAGTACTGTAAGTGTAGTTTTGGGAAATGTTCCCATCTACAGTCCTGGCCAAAGTCCACAACATCACCTGAAAAATTGAAATGGTAAACCATTTGAGTGTTTTACACTGAGAAAAACCTGGAAATGGTCTCAATAAGTTGAAATCAAATTGATGTTGTTGTTGTTCAGTCGCACAGTCGACTCCGACCCTTTGCGACCCCATGGACCATTTTCCTCCAGGCGCCTCTGTCCTCCACCATCCCCCTCAGCCCTCCCAGCTCTGTGCCCATTGTGTCTACAATACCATCTAGCCATCTCATCCTTGGCCTCCCCCTTCTTCTTTTGCCCTCCACCTTTCCCAACATCAATGCCTTCTCAAGTGAATCCTCCCTTCTCATTTGATGTCCAAAGTATTTTAGCTTCATCTTTACTATTTGACCTTCCAATGAGCAGTCAGGGTTAATTTCTTCTAAGATTGACCTATTTGTTCTCCTCGCTGTCCAGGGGACTCTCAAAACCCTCCTCCAACACCACATTTCAAAGGCATCTATTCTTCTGCGTTCAGCCTTCCTAATTGTCCAGCTCTCACACCCATACATTACTACTGGGAAAACCATTGCCTTGACTATTCTAATTTTTGTTTGCAATGTGATGTCTCTGCTTTTCACTATGTTCCCCAGGTTTCTCATCGCTTGTCTCCCAAGAATCAGTCGCCTTTTTATTTCATGGCTACAATCCCCATCTGCAGTGATCTTTGATCCTAAGAAAGTAAAATCTGTCACTGCTTCTACCTCTTCCCTGTCTATTTTCCAGGAACTGATCGGACCTGTTGCCATTATCTTGGTTTTCTTGATATTGAGTCTCAAGCCAGCTTTTGCACTCTCCTCCTTCAACCCAATCAAGAGATTCTTTAGGTCTTCCTCACTTTCTGCCATTAGGGTGGTATCGTCTGCATATCTCAGATTATTGATGTTTCTCCCAGCGATTTTAATCCCATATTGTGATTCCTCCATCCCTGCACTGCACATTATGTGCTCTGTGTATAGGTTGAATAAGCATGGTGACAAAATGCAGCCTTGTCTTACTCCTTTTCCTATTCCAAACCACTCTGTTATTCCATCCCTGTCCTTCTGTCTTGGTTCATGTACAGATTTTTCAGGAGGCATATGAGGTGCTCTGGTATTCCCATCTCTTTAATTACTTGCCACATCTTGTTGTGGTCCACACAGTCAAATGCCTTAGTGTAGTCAATAAAACAAAAGTAAACTTGTTTCTGGTATTCCTTTGTTTTCTCCATGATCCAGCGTATGTTGGCGATGTGGTCTCTAGTCCCCCTGCCTCTTCTGAAACCAGCCTGCACCTCTGGTAATTCTCTCTCCACATGCTGCTGAAGTCTATCCTGTATTATCTTGAGCATGTGGGATGAGCACGATTGTTCGATAATTTGAACATTCTTTGGCATTGCCCTTTTTTGGGATTGGGACGTATACTGATCTTTTCCAATCCTGTGTCCACTGTTTTGTTTTCCAAATCTGCTGGCATATTGAATGCAGTAATTTGACGCCATCATCTTTTAGCGCTTTGAAAAATTCAACTGGGATACCATCATCTCCACTAGCTTTGTTGTTTGCAGTGCTCTTTAGGGCCTTTATGACTTCGCTCTCCAGGATGTCTGGCTCAAGTTCAATTTCTTCATCATTGTGATTATCAGGAGTGTTGAGGTCCTTTTTGTAAAGTTCCTCTGTGTACTCTTTCCATCTTTTCTTAATTTCTTCTGCATCAGCTAGCTCCTTTCCGTCTTTGTCCCTTATCATGGTCATTTTTGCTTTAAATGTTCCCTTGATTTCCCCGATTTTTTTGAAAAGATCTCTGGTTCTGCCTCTTTTGTTGTTTTCCTTCATTTCTCTGCACTGTTCTTTTAGGTAGTTTTCCTTATCTCTCCTTGCTTTTCTTTGAAATTCTGTGTTCAAATGATTATAGTTTTTCCTTTCTCCTTTGACTTTTGTGTTCCTTCTTTCCTCTGCTATTTTAAGTGCCTCATCAGACAACCACTTTGCTTTCTTACTCTTCTTTTCTTTTGGTATGGTTTTCTTTGCTGCTTCCTGCATGATGTCCCTCATCTCCGTCCATAATTCTTCCGGTACTCTGTCTACCGAGTCTAAGCCATTAAATCTGTTCATCACCTCTACCGTGTATTCTTTAGGGATGCTGACTAGGTGATATCTTTCTGGTCTCCATGTTTTCCCTATTTTCTTTAGTCTAAGCCTGAATTTTGCAATCAGTAGGTTGTGATCTGAGCCACAGTCTGCTCTAGGTCTTGTTTTTGCTGACTGTATGGAGGTTCTCCATCTTTGGCTGCAGAGTATGTAGTCAATCTGGTTTCGGTGTTGGCCATCTGGTGATGTCCATGTGTAAAGTCGCCTCTTGTGTTGCTGGAAGAGAGTGTTTGCTATGACCAGTGCGTTCTCTTGGCAGAACTCTATCAATCTTTGCCCTGCTTCATTCTGTGTTCCAAGACCAAATTTGCCTGTTATTCCCTCCACTTTTTGATTTCCTACTTTGGCATTCCAGTCTCCTAATATAATTTGGACATCATTTCTTGGTGTCTGTTCTATGAGGTGTTGTAAGTCCTCATAGAACTGGTCCATTGTGGCTTCATCTGCACCAGTGGTTGGTGCGTATATTTGGATCACAGTGACATTGAAAGGTTTGCCTTGAAATCTGACTGACATCATTCTGTCATTTTTGAGATTGTATCCCATTACTGCTTTTCTCTCTCTTTTATTGACAATTATGGCTACTCCATTTCTTCTAAGGTTTTCTTGCCCACAGTAGTAGATATGATGGTTTCCAGAGCTGAATTCACCCATCCCTGTCCATTTTAGCTCACTGATGCCCAAGATGTCAATGCTTATTCTTTCCATCTCATTTTTTACCACTTCCAGTTTTCCTTGATTCATAGACCTCACATTCCATGTCCCTATGCAGTATTGTTCCCTGCAACACTGTATTTCTCCTCTCCCTTTCATATCCCTCCCTCTTTTCAGATCTGCTGTGCTGAGCATCCCCTTGTTTTGCCTTTTGTTTTGGTCCATAGGGTTCTCTTGGCAAACTTTGTGGCGTGCCTTGCTGGTCTCTACACCAGTCTTTTCCCATCACACATGTTATCACAGTTTAAACAGTTTTAAAGCAAAGTATTATCATGCACAATATCACAGTTTATCACATAGTATCAAAGTAACAGTTGAACTAATTAGTGAAAGGGAAAGAAAGAAAGAAAAAGTCCACTATATCAGGTCTCTATGTAAGTCAGTTTCTTGTACAGTCACTATGTCAGTTGCCATAAGCCATCTATGTTTAGTCAACTATATTATTTCAGTTCGGTTACTTATCCTTTGCATGCACGCAGCAGCTCTTGCCTCCCTTCGGCCGCATGGAGTCGGTCAAAGGTGCCGGCTCGGGCCTCGCTGTGATGGTGGTTGTGGATGGTATCTCCTGGGGGTGGTCTCCGGAGGTGTCCTTCTCTCTGGCCCCAGGTCTTTGGATGGGGAGGGAGGGGCATGGTCCTTTACTCACCTCCCCTGTGGGCCTCTCTGGATGGAATGAGCAGTAGAGCTGGGCCATTCTGATTGCTTTTCTTCCTCTCTAGGCCCAGGTCTTTGGATGGGGAGGGAGGGGCTGGATCCTTTACTCCCCTCCCCTGTGGGCCTCTCTGCATGGAATGAGCAGAAGAGCTGGGCCTTTCTGATTGCTTTTCTTCCTGTCCAGGCCCAGGTCTTTGGATGGGGAGGGAGGGGCTGGATCCTTTACTCACCTCCCCTGTGGGCCTCTCTGGATGGAATGAGCAGAAGAGCTGGGCCTTTCTGATTGCTTTTCTTCCTCTCCAGGCCCAGGTCTTTGGATGGGGAGGGAGGGGCTGGATCCTTTACTCCCCTCCCCTGTGGGCCTCTCTGGATGGAATGAGCAGAAGAGCTGGGCCTTTCTGATTGCTTTTCTTCCTCTCCAGGCCCAGGTCTTTGGATGGGGAGGGAGGGGCTGGATCCTTTACTCACCTCCCCTGTGGGCCTCTCTGGATGGAATGAGCAGAAGAGCTGGGCCTTTCTGATTGCTTTTCTTCCTCTCCAGGCCCAGGTCTTTGGATAGGGAGGGAGGGGCTGGATCCTTTACTCACCTCCCCTGTGGGCCTCTCTGGATGGAATGAGCAGAAGAGCTGGGCCTTTCTGATTGCTTTTCTTCCTCTCCAGGCCCAGGTCTTTGGATGGGGAGGGAGGGGCTGGATCCTTTACTCACCTCCCCTGTGGGCCTCTATGGATGGAATGAGCAGAAGAGCTGGGCCTTTCTGATTGCTTTTCTTCCTCTCTAGGCCCAGATCTTTGGATGGGGAGGGAGGGGCTGGATCCTTTACTCCCCTCCCCTGTGGGCCTCTCTGCATGGAATGAGCAGAAGAGCTGGGCCTTTCTGATTGCTTTTCTTCCTCTCCAGGCCCAGGTCTTTGGATGGGGAGGGAGGGGCTGGATCCTTTTCTCACCTCCCCTGTGGGCCTCTCTGGATGGAATGAGCAGAAGAGCTGGGCCTTTCTGATTGCTTTTCTTCCTCTCCAGGCCCAGGTCTTTGGATGGGGAGGGAGGGGCTGGATCCTTTACTCCCCTCCCCTGTGGGCCTCTCTGCATGGAATGAGCAGAAGAGCTGGGCCTTTCTGATTGATGTTACATAATCATTTTTATTTGTATCTCAAGAACTTGTTCCCCCTTATACTAAGATTTTGTAAAACAAAAGTAAAAAGTTTTCCCCCCAGATACATTAAATGATTATAGCAAGGGACTGCAGTGGCTAAGTGGTTAAGAAGCTCACCTTGTTAGCTGGAAGGCCGGCAAGTTGGCAGTTCAAGACTCGGGTACTGCAAGACAGATTCAGTGCCCTTCTCTGTCCCAGCTCCTGCCAACCAAGCAGATCAAAAGCAAGAAATTGCAAATAGATAAATAGGGGCCACTTTGGTAGGAAAAGATCTTGGGGATATGAAAGGAACCTCATTCAGGCATTCCCTGAGTTGAGTTTCTCCAGTGAAAATCCTTTCAGCATAGATTATTATTATTATTATTATTATTATTATTATTATTATTATTATTATTATTATTATTATTATTATTATTATTATTATTATTATTATTATTATTATTATTATTATTATTATTATTATTATACTACAAATCAACCATTTGGTTCACAGTCCAGGACTTGAATAAAATTAACAGTTCAAACCCTAACCAAGGACCTAAGATCTGTTAAGGTAACGTCTGAGTATATATGCATTTCCTAGTAGAGTAGTTTTTTGGAGAGTTAGGATGTTCAAGTCTGATCAATCCAAAATTTCCAAATATCTAGGGAGTCCTTTGGGTGTTGCTCCAAGGGCTCTAATCAGTATGGGAACAAAAACAGATTTCTTCCTCCATAGACACTCTACTTCAATTTGCAAATCACAATATTTTGTGATTTTCTCCAGTTGTTTGTCTTAAATTCATGCATCTCCTGGTATAGCAATATCAACAAACCAGACCTTCTTTTTCACAACAGTTATATCAGGTGTGTTGTGAGGCAAATGTCTGTCTGTTTGAATTTTAAATTCCCACAGGATCTCTCATTTTCTAGACCTTTCTCTACTTGATGTTCCCAATGATTTTTACTGCGTTCAAATCCAAACTTCTGGCAAAGTTTCCAATGGATAATTTTTGCAACCCTGATACAGCATTGCAAATAACTGGTCTGTGAAATGTTGCTGCATCTGCTGATCAAATGATCTAGTGTTTCATTCCTTTTCATTACAAAGTCGGCATTTGCTATTGTTGGATAAATGCTGTATTATTATTATTATTATTATTATTATTATTATTATTATTATTATTATTATTATTATTATTATTATTATTATTATTATTATTATTATTATTATTATTATTATTATTATTATTATTATTATTATTATTATTATTATTATTATTATTATTATTATTATTATTACAGCACCCAGTAAGAGTACCTAACATATTTGAGCAGATTCATCTCTAAGAGGCCAGTGATTAAGAATAAATCACAGAATAGGGCATCTCATTAGGGATATGCAATTTGGTACCAAGATGCCTGTAATTGCCGCACCAGCCCCCCAGTAAGGAGACAGAGACATCAGTTTGGTTTAAAAATTGGGCCACTTTATTAACTGTAAACTCTTGTAAACATAACTGGTGAGGTCATCTGCGGAAGGTCGAAATAGCACTGGTGAGGACAATTGACTTTGACTAATGACAACAATTATTTTAACTTATTATTATCCTTTTGCCTAATATTTTGACCCCATACCAGAGGTTTTTCTATGTTTAACCTCTGACAGCTTGGTAAAACAGCCAATTAGAGTCTTCCGGGCTGTCTAGCTGGGAAACCCTGGTTCTTGGTCCGCACTTGACTGCTCAACCCTGTTCTCTCTTGCTTGTCCATTGTCTTGACCAATCAAGTGCGTACCTCCCAAGCTGTTTTGGGATCAGATGAGTGTCCCCACCAGTGCTAACTGCCACACATGGAGAAAAACATTACTCCACCCCACCCCACCCCCATGGCCAACAATTCGGTCACAAGGCCATCCTGCAGAGCAGCAATAAACACATGCATGCTGGCAGGAGAAAGGTGAACACTGTCACCCCTAAACAGGTGCCTCTCCTCGAGGCGTATACCAGGATGCTCAACAAAGGTCCCAATGCCTTCCAGCTGGAAATAATGGCCAATAGACCTGTTGACAGCTCGTTGAGCTCAGTTAAGACGGTGGGGGTCACACACACACACACACACACACCCCGAAACACAGCCCTAGGAGGGATGGACGACCAAATGAAGCAAACGTGTGGCCACTGCTGGCGGATCATGCCCAGGTCACGACAGAGAGATACTGCAAGGTCAAGACCCATGACCTGGCCAAGATCGTTATCTCCCAGGCGAATGACAATAATGTCCGGTATAGAGCAATGTCGGGCAGCCACAATAAAGGCCAAAGGATTATGCCAATGCATGCCTTGAAAACCATGCCACATGATAAAAGCAGCATCACGGAGACCCAAATGGATGTCCCAATAAGAAGCAGCAATGTAATGGGCGGCCATGCAGTTGCTGCAACTCCCGCAAAGTGACCTTGCACTTGGCTAACATAAGCCTAATCTTATCCGTGATGCAGTCAACCTTTTCCTTGGGAAGGTGAGACAATTGGAAAACCATGTCCAGCTCAATCCCCAAAAATGTTAGAGATGTGGGCAGGCCCTCTGTCTTCTCTGGGGACAATGGGACACCTAGTTCTGCAATGAGGACCTGAACATGTCATAACAGATGCTCGCAAGAGCCGGAATCACTGGGGCCCCCAAACAGGAAATCATCCAAATAATGGGAAACAGCGTCGGACCCTGACCTGCGGACCAGCGCCCAATGGAGGAAATGGCTAAAGGTCGAACACAATATAGAACATCCAAAGGGAATGGCACGTTCAACAAAATACTGTCCCTCAAATTTATAGCCCAGTAACTCAAAATAATGTGGGTGGACCGGAAGAAGGTGAAAGGCAGACTTAATGTCTGACTTAGCCAAAATGGCCCCTGGACCACAGGCACAAATCATATTCAAGGCCTCATCAAAAGACATATACTGAACCGAGCAAAGCTCATCTGGTATAGAATCACTGACCGAGGATCCTTCAGGATACGAAAGATGATGTATCAAATGGTAGTCACCCGAGGACTTTTTAGGTACAAGCCCAAGTGGTGATACCTTAAGATTAGGAAAAGGAGGTGACTCAAAGGGACTGGACACTCAAACTTCTGCAAGCTCCTTAAAAAAATTTGATGAGCCAATTGTTCCTTCTCAGATAGGGATCTAAGGTTGGGAGCATCCTGGGGTGCATGAGGTCCCACAAAAGGGATGTGGAAACAGGATGAAAAACCCATGTCCAAATAAGCCGCATCATCATGCCTCGGATAAGAGCACAACCAACGGTGGAGAGGCTCAAGCTTGATGGGGCTGGGCCCCTTTTGCAGCCATAGATGGGTCAGGAAAAGGACGCTTAGGTCCAGGTTGTTCCCTGGAATGACCCCGGGGGCCGCTGGCCTTGAAACAAGAACTGGCAGAGTGTTGCCCTCCGCAAATCAAGCACTCATGTTGAAAACGACATGGTTTCCTGTTACAACGGCCAGTGGAAGAAAAATCCCAGCAGAGTTGTCGTGCTGGAACACCCTGCCCTACCAATTGCCAGGGCAATTGGGATGAAATGGGGCGTTGGACGACATGACCGCAGTCATACTGGTCACCCATAGAAGGACATGGTGGGGCCATACACTATAGCCATAACAAAATTGATGGGCTCATCCCATCGCATTTCAGGATGAAGCGCCACACGCATGCGAAAATTCTGGTCGTATGCCAACTAATCTTGTCCAGGGAAATCCACATATGCCCGATAAATAATATTGTGATACTGGATCATGGGTAGGGCAAATTCTGTCCTGTCCCTAACCGAACCCCCCATGTAAATTATATTAGCCGGAAGCCAATTAGCCCAGGTGTGAGGGGGCTTCCTGCGGTGTGCCAGATCCTTCTCCTTCTCCTCCTTCTTATCTTTAATTGGTTCCTGATTTAAGTGGCTAAAAATATCAACTTACTCCCTGCACCACATTTTATCTCTGACAGCAGGGAGCAAGTGATCGCCTAACCGCAAGGAATGTCCACCCATCGGGATATCTGCCCTGGCCACAGTATGGTATCCAGTGTGTACTGGAGGGCCATAAGGCCAAACCGGGACAGGGAGTGCCTGGCCGGCAATCGGGTAACCCTGTTGCGACAATTGAGAAGGAGGATGATAAGGAGCTCTCCACACACCCTGGGCAAAAGCGGGGTATGTGGGTTGGGCCGCAGCCGACCCAAACGCCCCCTGGCTTCCCAAGGCCACTGGGCCAGAACAACCTGAGAAGGAGCAAGAGGCAATGTGCTTGTTTGACAACTATACTCACCAGTAGCACCCCTGACCACTGCCTCCACTCGAGGTTCCGGTGTGCCCTGAGCGTCAGGGCTCACGAAGGAATTAGAGCCCTGCCTGGCACAAACTGATGCCTGAAGATCCAACCCCTCTGAATCAATAGGAGGAAACAGGGACATCAAAGTGGCCGATGATGCTGGATCTTCCGGTTGGGGGGGGGGGGCTGAGCAGCCTCCAATTGCTCCACCCTGGCAAGCAGAGATGGAGTAAGAGAGGGCCAGTTGATGGCCACAGGATTGGTGGTCCCCCTGGCCACTACGCGGGCAGACCTGCGAGTTTCAGGAAGCAAATCAGCCCCCGATGCCCTCTCTAATGCGGCCATCTGCACAACAAGGCCCAATGGATCCAGAGGCAAGGCCTCAGCTAAATGGCTGTGACCCATAGAAGTGCCAGCCACTGGAGCCCCAGTAGCAACAGAAGGGCCAGGCCATGAAGGTCTGGGTGGCTGAGTAGGCCGCTTAGGAGCAGGCCCCTTTTTAGGAGCAGGCCTCTTTTTAGGAGCCATCACACAGTGAAGGGCCAACACACAGGGGCAGGCCCTAGTGGCACAGGCTGCAAAATAAATGCCCCGTGTTGCAGGGCACAACACTTGACTGGCTCCTATACAGGCCCAGCAACGCGGGGCCAAAAGCCAAAAAATTGAACTGTTTGGGGGTGAAAACCCCTAGCTCTGATCGTTAGCCCAGAAAACACGGCCAAAATGCAGAAAGAAAAGCTACTAAATGCGGGGCCTGAGGCCCAGGTAGCTCCGGGAGGCCCAGAGAAAAAGTGAACTAGACAAAGAGGTAAAAAAAAACCCGATCCGGTTTCGCTGACTACTGATCTAGCCACGGAGCAACAGGAAGGCAGCGGAGCTGCCACTGAGCTCTCGTGGCTCGAAAAAATTCGGCAGAGCCAGTGACCAAACGTGCCCAGAGCCCAGCCGAATTGAGCAGCGTGGGCCGGGAGCTCGGGAGCACCTTTTAAGGCAACTCCCAACCATGCCCACACCATGCCCATGCATCTTCTACTCCCCAGGGGGAGCTCAGCAAAGTGCGTGCAGGTCGCATTTGCGGACTGTGCACATACATTTTTATTAATTAAAGCATATCTCAGCTGTAGGATTGTGCTCAATAATATCAATAGGGGAGAATATTTGACATAACACTATTAAATGCATAAATGCATAGGTGCCACACAGTCAATGTAAACACAAACATGAATCATAATTAACTCCTTCTAACTAACTGCACCTTACTTAAACCAAATGTTTGTCACCTCCTTGCTTGCTACATCTTTCCTCTCTACAAGCTATTACTGAAAATTACTGAAAATTGAAAGTCAATCTGAGAGAGTTTTCTACCAATAATGCTTAAGTTTCCCTTCATGGCAGGCAGTATTCAGAAAACTATTTTTGTGACAATGTACTAAATGAAAGCCAAGATTCTGCCTGCTTCTTGTAATTAGATAAGCAGACTTCCTTTGGGGATTGCAAAGCAATTCTGAGTAAGTCTTTCTTCTTATCAGAAACTGATTATCTCGAGATGAGTCTATTTTCTGGAGCATCTGTGGGAGCAGCAATTAAAAAAGCACTGATTTTATGACTCAGAAAAAGATGAGGGAAATCAAATGAATCAGTAATATTTTATTTTAGGACTTCACAAACTTTATTTGTATCAGAGGCACCTCCAACATATAATAATGATAAAAATAATACATCTAAAACAAGGAATTAAAAGGACTAGATGACATCCGCCCAACAGCATTTTCTCTTGCCAATTTAAGGTCCTCATCAGTGAACATTGAAGGACATTTTGTGCATTGTATCATATGGGCAATTGTTTGCTCTTCTCCATATTCACACAGGGTACTATCCACAGGGAAACCCCACTTTCTCAGATTAGCCCTTGATCGTCCTACCCCGACACACAGTCTATTTAAAGATTTCCACACAGGTCATGGTTGTTCATAGCCATGCGGTAGAGAACCATGTGGTTCTGCCCAGTTACCTGGTAGCTCCTTGTTTGCCTCCCAAAGTGCTAGGGTGGTCTGTACTCTAACTGTACTCTTCACCAACTGTGTAAGTTTGTGAGGACCTCTGTTAAATTCTCTTGAACAAGCAAAGCTGCAGATGGAGCTAAATGTTGTCTTGTGTTTTATGAGGCATTTATGCTTCATAAAAACCACAGTGAAGGCCAAAATATGCATACTTTAACAGGAGCAGTAAGAGATAGGTGGGATTTAATCCACAGATATGTTCAGCATCTATTTTTGTATTAGTAGTTTCTCTGTATTATAATAATACAGGTAGTTTTAGAACTGCAGAGCTGTATAAGGTTGGTCATAGTTCTCCAGTGGCTTCTGGCCCCAAAGAGAGACACAACCTACCTGGATGCCTTCCTTAAGACAGGCAAAACCAGGATTTAGCCTACCCTGCTTCCTCTCTGACTAGGGATGCCATATTTCCCTCTCACAAAAATGGGACAGGAGTGGCCCTTGCTCAAAAGCCAGTCATATCCGACTCTATGGTTCAGTGCTCATCTCTGTTTCAAAGCCGAAGAGCCAGCACTCCTGTCAACTCTTTGCCTCTGACCAGGCGAAAACCACACAGCCATGCTCATGTTGCTGGAAGGCACTTCCCCCAGCTTTGAGGAAAGGGGGGAAAGAAAGCCTGCTAGCTGAGGAAAGAGGCTCCTCAACCCCCAAACTCCAGGAGAGAGGCAGGAGAGAAAGAAAGAGTTGACAGGGAGGGAGGAAAAAACCCTCCCAAACACCCTTGCTTTCAAACTGCTAGGTTGGCAGGAGCTGGGGAAAAGACGACCAGAGCTCTTTCCACATCTGCTGCTCACAGACACCACCTGATGGCAATTCAATAGAATTTCCACTCTAAGGTTTGAAAAAAGACATGATAGTCTTTCTTTTGAAACCAAGCTTGGTTTCAAAAGTGGGAAATATCAATGTTTTTAATGTGGCCGGGCGGGACAGTTTCAACCCGTGAAATTCCCAGGTTTCCATTATGTATGGCAACTCTATCACTGATCTCAATCAGAATGCAGGGTCAGCAGCATTGTCTTTAACACCCTCTTTCCCAGAAGAGACAATGAGCCAATCAACTTCAAGTATATTTGCATACAACATAAAGAGGATATTTTCGTGGTCCTGTCTTAAACACAGATTTTTTAACAATGAAATTGAGGTACACAAGGCTAAGACAGTAGACAATTAACTGATATAAGTGTAAAAAACAGTTCCATAAAAAATCACCATATTATGAAATGATGTGTGAGCAAGTGGGGAAAGGGACTTAAAATTACAGTATTTATCTCTTCCACTGCAGCTGAGGCTTGCCTGTGGGGGCTTGCTTGCTGCATTGTTCCCCATAAGGGGTAGCAGTGGTGTTAAGGGGAGTGCCTAGGTGATGCTCCCCCCCCCCCAGGATCCCAACACTCCTCCTCCCTGGCTCTGTTATGAGGAACATACCCCATGACACCTTGTTTTTTTATAAATAAAATACAATAAAAATAAAAATATATAAACAATATAATAATAATAATAATAATAATAATAATAATAATAATAATAATAATAATAATAATAATAATAATAATAATAATAATAATAATAATAATAATAATAATAATAATAATAATAATATGGGATATTTATGGAAAAATACGGGTGGTGGAAAAGAGGGGTAAAATACGTTAATTTCCCAGCCAAAACGGGATACTTGACAGTTATGTCCTCTTTACATTTAAGTAGCTTAGGTTTTACAACATAAAGATAAAAATAACTTTTCAGCCGCTACTAGTATTTCTTATCACTCAAAAGAAACCTGTTATATGTAACTTTTTTACTTGTAACTAGATATTTCTAAGCTCTAGTCTTAAGTGGAGTCTGTAAGTGGTAGCTTCCCTGCTTAACAGAAGGGGTTTTAGAAATATAGAAACAGAATGGGAATGATTATAAAATACAAATTCAATTTACAATGTGACTCAGTCTGAGATCATTCAAATCTTCAAAAGATCCCTGAGTCCCTATTCAGTGTTGGCTAACCTTGGCACTCCAGCTGTTCTTGGACTTCAGTTGCCAGAAACCCAAGTCATCACTCCTGCTGATCAGGGCGTCTGGGAATTGAAGTTCAAGAACAGTTAGAGTGCCAAGACTCACCATCATAACTTGTTTTTTTAAGGGGGTTGTTAGTGTCCTCATCCCACCCCGCCAAAGGAAAAGGAACATTTTTACACAAAAAGGAAAATCATAACTAGAGGGTGGGAAAGCTGTACTAGGATGGGTTCTTCAGACCCTGGGATCTTGATTTCTACTGTGAATATGACAAATTAAAGCTCCTGTGCAGCCTCATTGCTCTTACTGTGAATGAAAGTACCTGTTTGGATTTTTTATTCTAAACACTTTCATAGATGAAGAGAGAGGGACCACTAGGCAACAGTTTCATGTTAAGTCATTTATATCTATCAGCTCCATGTGTTTAAACAGAAAAAGAAGTAATGAAGCAGTAATGACTTGAACACCTACTGGTATGTTCCTTATTATTTTTTCTCTCTCTTTAAACCTTAATGAGATGTAATTACAGTTTCTTGTTGTTTTGTCCAGAATATGCATTATTACAACAAAGAATAGTGACAAGTCACAGCATTTTATTTCCTGAATGACAAATCTGCTTGCAAGTATGTAAATGAGGAGCAGCAGAGAAAAGCCTGGAGATATTAACATCTGTGTGAATGAAGCAACCATTTCACAATTCAGTGGACCTTAAACAAAGCAGACATTCAAAGCTGTTCAGTACGTGGGGCGGATTTTTAAATATGTTCAATTACCACTTGTGGCCCAGCTGTCACCCGAGCACAGCATTTGTAACACCAGGGGATTTTACATTGACATTGCTTGCATGTAAAAATGGTGTTTCCCAAACACTGCAAACCTGCTTATTATTCTCACACATTGTTGAATTAGAATTCACAGCTATGCCTTTATTTAAGGTGCATTGAGGCTTGATGAATACAGGGTTAAATGGCAGAGAAACTGAATAGGCTTTGTGTCTCCACAACACATGCCTGCACTTGCAGTTTGCCTTCCTCCACCAACATCACATTTGGAGAATTGGTAAAAGTGGTTTTCAAATATATTACTGACCAGCACCCTACTGAGATTTTACTACAATGCAAGTGAAAGGACACACACCTGAGAGGAAATTGCAAGCAATTGACAAGAAATTGGTTGTGTAACAATTTTGCAACCAGGCATACAACCAACACTTTTTAAATATTAGCTTGAATTTGCTGGCATAGTACATGATATCTCACTTAATTTTAGGTGATACTAAGCAGGCTGGCTGGCTTGTTAATTAGGTGTGTGTATATATATTGGTGAATATGTTTGTAACAGTAACAAGAGAAGTTATCAGTCATCCATAGTAGGTCTCAGAACGTATCCCCTGTAGATAAGGGGGTGCACGAGCTGTATAAAAATAAAGAAGTTAAACCAGATTGGGTTAGTCCAGAGGTGGCCAAACTATGGCCCATGGCCAGACCTGGCCGACGGCACCATTTCATGTGGCCCGCTGCCACCCTTGCTGCTACCGGAAGCAAAAGCTGGCAAGTTTACGACAGCTGTAAAATGCACCTCTGCATGTGTAAACATGTTATTCCTCAATTTGATTATGCTTTTATTCACTTATTTGTTAATTAATTTTGCCTATTTTTTCTTGATCCTATGTTAGAAGTATCCCTCTGTCCTTTTACTTCTGCTCTCCAATTGGGAGAACTGCCTAAGGGGCTACAAGCTGTCAAACATGGCAGCCACTTGTTCCTGGGCTGCATTTGATCGAACAGCCAGGTTCTTCCTTGCCTGCCCACCAAGGTGCTTAATCAAATGTGTCTCTTACCCGATTTTCCCTGGATCAATTCCATGTCCTTACCAGTGCTACCTGCCACAGGGGGAGGAGTCTTTTAACTACTCAACCCTCACCCCCGACCGACAGCTCGGTCAACAGGTTCCCATGCAGGGCAGCCAAGAACAGTTTGAGGCCAGCATCTGAGAGGTACACCCCATCTCCATGGAACAGATGCTGCTGTTCGATCCTGATCCCAGGATGCTCCACCACAGTAGATGCCTTCCTGATGGAAAAAATGGGCAACAGACTGGTTGATGCCCCTGCGGGCACTGTCTATACATCGGGGGTCACCAGGGCCCCCAAAGGCAGCACAGGGTACGATATTCAACCAGACAAACCGCACTGACGGCCACTGCTGCCGGACCAGCAAGAGGTCCCGTTGTATAGCCATACTCAGGTCGATCCCAGTGGTATGGCCCAGGTCATTGCCGCCAAGGTGGAGCAGCAATATATCAGGAGGTGAGGATTGCCAAGCCTCAGCGACAAAGGAAAGGAGGTGGGGCCAAAGCATGCAGCGAAAACCATGCCACATCAAGAAGGCCCTATACACCAGGCCAAGGTGAACGCCACGTGGTGAGATGGCAGCATGGTAGGCCGCGCAGAAAACAGCATGCCCACAGGATGGTCCAGGGGAAAGTCACCTAGGTAATGGATGACCTTGCCGTCCCCAGCCTGCTGTACTATGGCTCAATGGAGGAATGAATCAGGGCCGGATTTAAGCATAGGCTACCTAGGCTGCAGCCTATGGGCCCGCACCATGTGATTCTACATCAATTTTAAAATCTCTTTCAGTTTTTAATTGGATAATTGCTGAAAATGCGCTTTTTGTAGGTTAAGTTTTAAAAAAAAACTTTCCCCGGTAGAGCCTGTGTCACAGGTTCAGCCTATGGGCCCACAGATCCTAAACACGGCACTGCTCTGAATAGCTCAGTGAGTTAGGTATCTAGCTGCAGATCCACAGACTGGGAGTTTAATTCCCCACTGTGCATTCCAGAAGAAGTAGGCTATGTACAGGTACATGTTTTCACATGGCTCAGCTTTCCATCCTTCTTAGTAGGTAAAATAAATATACAACTTGTTGGGGCAAAATGCTAATTACCTTATGAAATGCACAGACAGTGCTATGGAGTGGTACATAACAGTGATTGCAATTGCTAATGAAAATATTGTGGGCAGCTGTGAAGAAATTATTTCTCAAGGGTTAATAAATAAATAAATAGAAGGGCTTCACACAAGTGTTGCTCCCATGGAGCTCAGGATAGTTTAGCAGACTTTTGCAAGGGGAAAGACTGATGTGCTAGCCTTGCTCGCAATTAGCCACTGAAGGTGAATGGTTTCACTCTTTTTCTCCCTTTTTTTGTTTGGGCAGGTTTTTTGAACAGAAATTTTGTTTCATATTTTTAAAAGTAAAGGTCATCTTTGCTCAAAAGCCAGTCATATCTGACTCTAGGGTGTGGTGCTGATCTCAGTTTACAGTCAAAGAGCCAGTGCTGACTGCATCTGCAGACATTTTCAAGGTCATGTGGCAAGCATGATTAGATACTGGAGAACAGAGAACACTGTTACCTTTCCTGCTGAAGCAGTACCTATTTATTTGCAATTTTTTGATTTTGAACTGCTAGGTTGGCAGGAGCTGAGACAGAGATGTGAGCTCAAACCATCATCCAGCACTCAGTTCTTGATCTGTTGTACTGCTGTTTTTCCAGTCATTAAGTTCAGTGTCTTAACCACTAAGCCACCACAGTCCCCTTATATTTTATACTTTTACCCCTCATTTAATTTAGCCCATTTTACTTGCCATCACAGAGTTTTGCTTTCTTTAGATGTTATGTTCTTTTTGTTTTGCTTTATTTAAAAAAATATTAATTTTAAATCAAATTTGGAGAGCCATTAAATTCACTGAGGATTCTGGGGTGCTAAGTCCAGTTTCTGGCTCTAAGGCAGTGGTTCCCAATGTGGGGTCAATGCCCCACATGGAAGTTTCAATTTTCAAAACCCTGAGTAAGTACATTGGCTGCAGACAGAGAACAGCTATTATTTGGGTCAGCTTGCCAAAAGGAAGGGCAGGTGCTCACATAACCTAGCCCAAAGGACCTTCCCTTTTGGAAGATGTGCTCTAGGCAAGGAGTGGTGTGATAGGAGGAGTGGAGAGCTTTTCCTGGTCAGAGTATGTAGGCAGCCCAAGAACAACTTAGGTACCAGGAATTGTGCTGATAAAAGTCTGGAGAAGGATCCTTTTTTCTATCTCTGGGTTATCAACTTTTGACAGCCTTCATCACAAAGACCTTCAAAAGTAGTTTTGATGGAGTCTGATAACTGTTATAGTACTCCCACCATGGCATGCATTTCTGTGTTGTAACGGGAGGGCCTCTTGCAAGCACCCTGAAGTTTACTCTCACACAAGCCTACACACTCGAAAAACACACAAGTCGTGAGACAGAGACACAAGCTGTTTCCTTTCAGGATGAAGGGAGGGGAAGGGAAGGCCACTACAGCAGGCCCCCCTGATGCATTAACACACAGTCACCCAAAGGAAACACACAGAGACATGGAGCTTCTTGCTGAAGCCAGCTGGGAGGGAACAACTGAGACAAAGGCAACCCAGATGGTTTTATTAGTCATAGAGTTCTATGCAGGAAGTGGGTGTGGTCTCAAAGGTGATTGGTTTGTCAGGTCATGTGACATTACATATTGGCTGGGCAGTGATACAAGTCATGAGGAATGACATCATGAGGTGTGCTCATGATCAAGATTGGTGAATAATGGGAAATTAGGTGACCCTCTATTTTAGGGGAGATGAGTCATAGGGCTGATCTTCGGCCAAGTTTTCATGGCCTCGTCTTTGTAAGTCACTTCCACCTTTTGGAAGACAGTCAGGGATTCCTACATCCAATTTTTCCTTATTAAATAAAGAACCTGTGCTGGCATGTGTGGGCAAGCGCCCGATGTTAAATGGGCTTACATCAGGGTAATCGAAACTGAGGCAACAAGTGGTAATCACGGCAGCATCCAAAAATACCTAGGATAGCAAAGCAATTGCATATAGAAATATAGTCTGAACCATCCCAACCTGGGAGATCAATATCAAGCAGGGGTTTCAAGTGGAAAAGACATCTGGTTAAGTGGAGTCAGCTATATCATGTAAAGCATGAAGCTATTCAATACAATCGTGCTATAGTCAAACAAATCAGAACAATACATATTTGTGACTTTTCCACCATCGTGGTGATGCAACAACAGAAGATAACCAGTGCTGCCCCATTTTCCTGAGCTGCTTGCCAGACTTTCACTGAGGGCTTTTATGATTGCAGAGTATGATGTATCGCCTTGACTCAGGCACAGGTTTGGGAATCAATATCCCATGTATGTCCACAAGGGAGGCGGCTAAGAGCTCCACCTTTGGCAGAAGAGAGATCATGCATGCATGTCTCATTCCAGAGTGTGGCCCCTTGCCAAGAGCTAGGGCTGGCTTGGTTGGTTGCATGGTGAGGGTCAGTGGCCATATGACTGGCTGCCAAGGCAGCATTGCAGTTGGCTGGAATGTAATTCCATGTACCTTCCCATGGGTGAAAAGCAAAAGCAAAGACAATCATATTATAACTGAATATAAGCCCAATGGCATGAAGATAATGAGGGTGGAACAATTCCACCTCAGGTCTGTTCATGGTGATGACCTCTGTGAAAGCTAAAACAATTAATTATGCAAACATAACCTACATATTTATGATAAAATAGCATTATATGAAACTTCCCAATGAGAAAAATGGTGCTGTATAACATAAAGCAATATGAATAGCATACACAGAAAATGGCATCATATGCATGGTAGGTTTCCAATGGGAAAATGGTGTTTACAAATGAAATAACATAGAAAGCAAAAATTGATTACAATGAATATGAGTAATACACAAAGCAAATATCATAACACTTGGCGCAAAGTGAGTCTTCGAGGAAAAATGGTAAGCAAAAAACAATTGCAAGCAACATGAGTATGACCTGGCAAAATTCATGGGAATAACATTGGCAAAATTAATATGTTGTGGCAAACTTATGCATTGTACTGCCAAGACATCTGGGGTATGGTAATGTGTACATATCGTGCTCTGCTGCAGGCAATAGTGGCTGGTATGGAATGTCCATAGGCATTGGTACAGTTCATAAGTTAGCCCCCGCACCAAAGTCCTGGGCAGGTGGGGCTGGTATGATAATGTCAATGTCAAAGGGTGTCCAGGCTATAAGTTGGCCACTGGCCATGGTACTGAAAGGACCCCATAGCTGGTGAAATTGCAAGTGGAAGAGTGCATAAAACACAGGTGAAAAGGTTGGGCAATATGTGAAAATGGACCACATTGCTATGCTGCATCCAGTGGCCTTGCTGGACCGGGCTGCAAAGGCCTTGGTGCTTGCATCTGGGTAACTGCTCGGCCTATAGTGGTCCAGGCATGCTCCGAGGAGATCAGTGGGCCAGATTTGGAATCACAGCTGCAGATCTGTGGAGAAAACACAAAAAGTCCTTTTTCCCCTTGGAGAGGGAGGGGAGGCCCCGCCCAGAGGATCTTGGCCTGGTGCCCCACCCCTGACCAGATGATGGCCTATGTGGCCATGGCACCCTGGCTGGTAGGTGTGGGCTTGATACCATGCTGAAAAATGCACAATGGACTGAGGGATATCTATCCCCCTTCTTTTTAATTATCATGTGAGAAAGGGCACAACTGTGTGCCCTGTGGAACTATGGAGGATTCTCCATGAAGTGCAAAGAATCCAGAGATGGAATGAGATCTATTCCTGCAAAGAAGAAGTGGCATATTCAAAGCTAACTGCATATTGAGAATGAAATCCTGCCTGGGGAAAGGAGGCAGGTGGACTAGAGAACATGAACACACATTGGATCATGGTAAGAACAGAAAAATGTTAGAAACCAAGGCCCTTATAAAGGATGGGAATACAGAACACCTTGTATGCCTCATGAGAAATCCCAGAGTGGTTTGGAATAGGAAAAGAAGCCAGGCAAGGCTGAATTAATGCACAACATTTCCCTGATGGCAGAAGGTGGAAAAGATCCAAAAACATCTCTTGATTGAGTTGAAAAGCTGGCTGGAAATTCAAAAACAAGAAAACCAAAATAATGGCAGCAGGCCTAGTCAGGCCCTGGAAAATAGATAAAGAAGCAGTACAGATTTCACTTTCTGGGCATTTAATTGCCCTACAGTCATGAAATGAAAAGGTGATTAATTTTAGAAACAAGTTATAAGAAATCTGAGGAACACATAATGAGAAGTATCACAAGTCAAAGCTGGTTAGAAAGAGAAACAGCATTGGTTGATGAAAGAAAGAGAGAACTAAGAAACATAAATAGCTAGCCAGTGAAAATAGGAGTTGATCCAAATTATTGGATTGAAAAAGTGTGAATTATTGAAGCCTATGGCTGAAATTAAGAGTGCCTTTGAGAGAGGATGCACTTGAGAAAGCTTAGATGCTGTAGAAATCATTAGCCATGGCTATCAATATCAAATGAGAAGGGAAGATTCAATGGAGGAAGCCTTGATGCTGGGAAGAATTAAAAACAAATGCATCATGAAAAATGAAACTTGTTATCTGGAAGAAAGAAATCCTGTTAACAAAAGCCATTAGAACTTGAATGAGCAACTCTGGGCCAACCCCCAGGTGCCTGTTTTAAAGCAGGAACCTCATAAATGAACTGCATGAAGTCATTAATGGTGAGCTGC
Source organism: Bradypodion pumilum (assembly GCA_035047305.1). Taxonomy (NCBI): domain Eukaryota; kingdom Metazoa; phylum Chordata; class Lepidosauria; order Squamata; family Chamaeleonidae; genus Bradypodion; species Bradypodion pumilum. Next base: position 211,361,180 of record JAWDJD010000003.1, on the reverse strand, counting down.
CAGGAGATGCTGCATGGTTAAACATCTGAGCACCAATTATCTCATGCTAAAAACAGTTTTCTACCTTCTCTCTGCCGAAGGGAGATGAAAACACCTCACCTGTGTTCTCTCTCTGTCTTTCTACCCATGCTGTGACCTCATCTCCCAGGCTGTCTGTCTGTGACCCCCTGCTGGATGACCCCACAAAGAGAAAATCTGCCTTAGGAAAATTCAGGAATGTCTGAAAGATGATTTCAAAAATGGAGCCAAGTCTGTGCTTGGAGCTGGGATGATCTGAAACTGCCTTGGAACAAAGGCCATGCCCCCTTCTCTCTGTCTTCCCAGTTCTCTCTTGCTCCACACTCACATACTCACTGCCCACCATGCCCAGATTTCTTCCCTCCCCTTGAGAATTCTCCATTTGTGAGCCCTCCTCCTCTCTCTCTGCCATGACTTCCATGCCTTCATCTGAAAAGCTGGTGAGAGCAGGAAGAAGGGGGGAAGGGGGAGTGCGGCCACACACCCTGTCTGCTCTCCCAGCACATTCACACATCCACTCCCTGTACCCTGTTCCTGCCCCTCCCTCCTGGCCTCTCTGCTTGCTTCTATGCCATCTGAAGAGCTGGGAGAGACAGAATCTGAAGAGATGAAAGGAGGAAGGGGGCACCCAACTCTGGGCCAGGGAGGAAAGCAGGCGGTGCTAAATCTAATGAGATGATGGGAAGTGTCTCAAAAGCAGCCTGTTCTATGGCAAACCTCCAGATTTTAGAATCTGGATTTCAGCTCTGGGCTGAGAATGCAAAACCATGCCAAGTTGTTCCCATATTGCTAAATGAAGAGACCCTCCTTCAGGATAAAATTGACATCTGTTATATATTTCTCGCAGGAGATTCTCCAAGTCTCCCAAAGAAATGGGCCGGCCATATCTCTTGAGAAGGAGGGAGAGTTCTTCCATGTGGACTCTCTGCATATGAGAGAAATATAACCCCATTACTTACTGATTTAAGAGACCCCTGGCCAGGGGTGATCAGTGCACTGCAGCCTCTTTCCAGGCGGGTAAGTAATGCAGGCAACGTCCAGACTCAGACCCTGTTCGGGCGCCAGCTGTCGTAACAGGAGAGCCTCTAGGAAGCACCCTGAAGTTTACTCTCACACAAGTATACACTCTCCAAACACACACAAGTCCTGAGACAGAGACACAAGCTGTTTCCTTTCAGGCCTGACACCAATGACTTTGCAATTGGCCTGCACAATGTTATTTCACTCCATATGTTTCACCTCATCATCACATTGAGGAATACAGTAGGATGTTGAGAGAATCATAGAATAAATGGTTTGCAATTGACCTGTGAAATCATAGGGCCCAACACCTTGTTCAATGCATGAATCCAAATCAAAGCAGATCTTACAGATGGTTTTTCAATTCTCTTTTGAATGCCTCCAGCATTGGAGTACTCAGCACCTCCTGGGGAAATTGGTTCTATTGTCATACTGATCTAACAGTAAAGATTTTTTTCCTGAATTTCAGCCAGAAAACAGTCTGGGAAAAACCTTCAGATGCAGAGGACAATCCACATGGTAAAAAGCTTCAACTTAACATATCTGCACATAAATAAGGTCATTAATTACCCAAACTAACCTTCTAAGAGAAATCCACTTAATACTCTACTAGTTTGTAAAGAAAAACCTTTTCTTTTTTTGGAAAGAAATTGATTTACATAAGATATAGGGAACATGCAGTCTTCCAGATAATGATGGCATCTAATTCCCACAATATTGGTAACTCTGTTTACAAGACCTAATGCTGCAGTCTAACAACAGCTGGAAAACAACATGTTCAGCCTCCTGGTTAATATGCAGATTTTTTCCCTCTCTCTGTGAATTGTGATTGATCCCCTGTACTTGAATGTGTAAGAAGCTTTAGAGGTAAAATGTTAACAGCTGTATGACTCCTGTAGCAGCAGATGAAATTCATTGTAGTTGCTGTTTTAGTCTTTTATTGTTTTGTTTTGTTTTCTTCTATTTTTAACCATCCTGGAAGTTTTATGGAAAACAGAATGCATACATCTTGAGCACATAAATTTTAGGAAAATGTATTAGTGAATGCTTCAAAGAAGATACTAATATTAAGCTTCAGAAATCTGTCTGAGGATGTGTACTTGATTCATGAAAGTTCACGTTAAAATATAGCAGTTAATTTTTAAAGGGCCATAATATTTTGTCTTCTTTTGTTTTGTTTTATTTCTTATCTGATACTTCAAAAATCTGTAAAGCAAGAGAAAAGGGTTTCACATTTAGAAGTCTGCAAGTGTGAAATCTTTAAAACAGCCAAATGTTCTGAATATGCAAGTTGACTCCATAAATTTTGAGGCGTTGTATGTAGGGAAAAGAAAATATTACAAATTTCCCTAAATTCAAAGTGGACTAGAAGATGAATGAATGTACTGAAAAAGGAATGAGAGTTATTTCTTACCTTATAGAAATCTTACAGCGATGAATATGGATGTGATATTTAAGGCACAAATATGGTACACGAGATCTAAAAATATAGTAATGTTGTGCTTGTAGTGCTTGTAATGAAATTAAAATGGAGCCTTGAAATGAAGCTCAGGTGCAGATTCTTGTCCTGCTGGAAATAGTAAAAAGAACTTAGGAACAGGAGAATAGAAGGGAAGCTGATGGACTTTGGAAGCTTATTGGGTAATAGAAGAAAAGGTGGGACAAAGGATGAAAGATGGATTTTGTTAATTTTGGAACAGTAAAACAGAAATAATTATGGATACCTAAAGACAACCTCCGGGTTTTTAGTGTATGAGAACCAAGACACAGGAAACAGCCAAGGGCTGGGTTAACTCAGGTTTATTGCATGGTGGACAGAGGGAACATGAGGTAATGGCGGACGAACAGCTCTATATATACAGTAGTAACGTATTTGAATGTGGCTCCACGATAGCCCATTGGCTACTGCCCACGTGACGTCATGGCTGGTCACGCCCTTCTTGTCCAGGTGTCGGTAGCGGCGGGAAACTTCCCGCGCTGTGGCCTTTGATGGGTTTGAACCAAGAGAGCTTGGACGCTCGCTGCTGCCAGCTGGTGGTCATTAGCTCGCGTCCTATTACAGGGTTTATAGTGATCAGCTGAAGGTTACATTGTTACCCGTAGGCAAGGTTACATTGGTTCAGATACATTGTTATCACATGTAGAAGGTTACACTATTAGAACACAACACTCCTCCCCCCTAGATTGAGACGAAGTCTCTCAGCCAAGATGGCTTATTTCGAACACGCTGGGGTCTCGGCGCGGGCTGCCCTGCCCCGGCTTCGCTCCCTCCTCCTTGCTCCCTGGCTTCCTGCCCTGTAATCGGAGAGAATGACTCGTTAGTGGCTTGCCGCGGCTCTGCGGCTTTGTTGGGGGGTGTGTGCTTTGTTTGGGAAGAACCGGGGGCACTGGGGGCAAACGAAAAGCCCCTCTTCTCGCTTGGACGGGTGGGGGAACACTCCAAAAAAAACCCCCGGCTATCAAAATGAAAATCGTAATCGAATTCGGGGGACGCGGTAGCGGCGGCTGCAAACTCCTTTTCCCCCTCCCCGGGCTCGGATAGAGCTGATAGAACTGGCGTATCAAAAGGATATGAGCCGGGCTCACTGCTTTCCCCCCTGGCTGCGGACTGGTGTCCTACTCTGTCTCCCCCTTGGGCTAAACGGGTGGGGGAGAACCCTATCGCTGAATCTGGTTGCTGAGCCCCACTGATCGGCCCCTCACTCACTCGGCGCCGCAGTTGGTCAGCGTGCCTCCTCCAGAGGAGACCGGAGTTCGTTTCCACCCGATACGACACTGGTCCCGTCTGTTCTACTATCGTCCCTGGCACCCAGGCTGGGCCTGCGTTGGCATAGTTCCTGCAGTGTACAGGATCGCCTACTCCGAAACCTTTCGAAACCGCTAACCCTATGTTCTTCCCTTTGTCCTCGACCCTCGTCGGGTCTAACCTGGACAAAATCGTGGTCAGTTTCCTCCGCATCAGCAGCTCAGCCGGCGAGTATCCGGATGCTAAGGGGGTCACTCTGTACGCTAACAGAAATTGACAAACTTGGTGATTTAGGTCCCCTGAGCCCATGCGCCGCAGCACATCTTTTGTTGTGCGCACCAACCGTTCCACTTGGCCATTCGTGGCCGGGTGAAACGGCGCGGATGTGACGTGCCGAATTGCATTTGCCTCCATGAATGCCGCGAACTCAGCGGACGTGAAACAGCTAGCGTTATCGCTGACCAGAGTGTCGGGTAAACCGAACGTGGAAAAGACCCTCCTCAGCTGGCCAATGGTAGTGGCGGAGGATGTGCTCCTTACCGGAATGACCTCCAGCCACTTTGAGTACGCATCCACTACCAGGAGAAAAATGGTTCCTCGGAACGGGCCAGCAAAATCTACGTGCACCCTGGACCACGGTCCCCTTGCTGCGTCCCATTCCCTATGCGGGAGACGGGCTACCTCCGGCCGGGAGCCCTGACATGCCTCACAAGTGCCAATCATATGCTCTATGTCGGCGTCCAGCTGGGGCCACCAGAAATAACTCCGGGCCAGTGCCTTGGAACGGACGATTCCCGGGTGGCTGACGTGCAGCAACTTCAGCACCTTTGGTCGCAGGGACGTAGGAACCACCACCCGTTGGCCCCACAAGAGGCACCCCCTCTCTAATGACAATTCTATTCGCTTTCGAAAAAATGGGTCGAATTCCATGCTTGGGGATGACGCCGGCCACCCCTTCTGTACCCACGAGCATACTTTCTCCAGTGTTCTATCCTTTCCCGTTGGCTTGGCAATGTCGGCCGGTACTAATGGGGGTGAATCTAAGACCTCTATTAGCAATACCTGGCGGTCTCTTCCTACCCCTGCCTTCTGATCGTCCGACAAGGGCAACGGAGACCTTGAGAGCGCGTCTGCATGGCTGATCTCCTTCCCGGGTCGGTATTCCAACTCATGTTGGTATGCGTTAAGAAAAATAGCCCACCGCAGCATTCTCGGGGACAGGATCTGCGGCGTGGGCTTATTTGCAGTGAAGATTCCTAACAGGGGCTTGTGATCAGTCACGATCTTGAACGGGCGACCATACAGAAAATCGTGAAATTTTTTGGTTCCCGCTACTATCGCTAATGCCTCCCTGTCGGTCTGTGCGTAATTCCGCTCTGCTTGGGACAGGGACCTTGAATAAAACGCTATCGGGGCCTCCCTTCCGTCGTTCAACACGTGGCAAAGCACCGCCCCCACCCCCACCGGGGATGCGTCGCAGACTAAAACTATTGGCCGTTTGGGATCGAAATGAGTTAGGATTGCCTCGGAAGTTAGGAGTTGCTTTAACTCTGTGAATGCCCTCTCTTGCTCGTCCCCCCACAGCCATTTTTCCTCTTTTTTAAGTAACTGATGGAGCGGTGCGGCAACAGACGCCTTCCGTGGAAGGAAGGTATGGTAGAAATTGAGAAGCCCCAGAAATGACTGTAGTTCGGTTTTGGATGTGGGGCGAGGAGCTTTCTTGATGGCGGCTACCTTAGATTTGGACGGCCTAATTCCCTCGGGCGTGACACGGAACCCTAAAAACTCAACCTCTGTTTCGAAAAATACACATTTGTCTTTTCTCAGTCACAGCCCCGCCTTTTCGAACACGGTCAGAACTTTATCCAATCTATGTGCCAGCTCGGCCTTACTCCCCCCCGTTATCAACACGTCATCAAAATATGGCAACACCCCCTCCAGCCCCTTCAGGAGGCGTTCCACGAGCGACTGAAAAAGGCCAGGTGCCGAGTTCACGCCGAACTGTAAACGCGACACCTGGAACACCCCCTTATGTGTAACTATTGTTTGTGCTGCCGCTGTGGCGGGGGTTACAGGGAGTTGCTGGTAGGCCTGTGCTAAATCGAGCTTAGCGAAACACTTTCCCCCATTCAGCCTGGCCAGGAGGTGGCTGACCACCGGCACCGGGTATGCATTAGGGCGGATCGCCTTGTTAATTGTACACTTATAATCAGCGCAAATGCGCACCTCCCCGTTAGCCTTCAGAGCTGTTACAATTGGAGTCTCCCACTCCGCGGAATCCACAGGAACAAGAATCCCCTGACCCACCAGTTTGTCCAGTTCCGCCTCTATTTTGTCCTTTAGTGCGAACGGTACCCTGCGTGGTTTGAGTCTTATCGGGCGGACCTCCGGGTCTAGGTCGAAGGCTACAGGGGGTCCCTTGAACTTTCCCAGTCCACTTTTAAAAACGGCGGGGTGTGCGTCGCACACCGCTTGTATTGGGTCCACGCCTACGGCATGCACCCCCCCTATGAACAAACCTAACGGCTGGAACCATTGTGTCCCGAGGAGGCTACAACTCCCCCCTTTTAGCACCACTAGGGGAAGCTCCGCAGAATGTCTCTTAAAACGAACCCGGAATGTCCCGACCCCCAACACTGGAATGCTGTTCCCCTGTACATCCCGTAGCGTGGCCCTCAACGCTTTAAGTTTGGGCCGCACGTGGGGGTCGATTTTCAAGAACTCTCTCTGGGGAATTATAGAATAGGAGGACCCCGAGTCAACTTCCATCCTAATAGGGGTCCCTTGTACTAGTACCTCAACGAAGTAATGGGGCTGTCCCGCAGACACGCTGAACACAGGAGCGTCGCCTTCGCTGTCGTCCGAGATGCGGCCCACACCGTCCTGCTTCCTCGTGGTCCGGGCGCCATCTTTGGACCTCGCTGGACGGTCCGGTCTGGCCGAACGGTCTTGTGACTGTCTCCGGCCCTCTTTCCTTTTCCTGCACGCCTTGGCGATGTGCCCCCGACGGCCGCAGTTGTAGCACTCGGTTTTTCTGAATGGGCACCTCACGCGCTCATGGGCCGCTCCGCAACCATCGCAACGGCGCCCTCCCCTTCGGACCTTCTGGACCTCCTCGCCGTCGCTGCTTTCCGAAGACGACTTCGAGGTCCGTCGGGTTGCGTGCACCGACTGTCCGGACTTTCCGTGCAACGAGTTTTCCGCCTTGCCGGCCCTCGGACGCCACTCACGCCACTTGTGCATCTCATCCACTCCAGCATTCGTGGACTCCGCGGCTTCCGCGGCCTCTACAACCTCTGTCAGTGTGGGTGGCGGCTCCTTGTTCATCAGGCTGCGCTGCACTTCCTTGTCCTTCAGGCCACACAGAACTCCGTCCCTGAGGGCCATCTCTAAAAAACGGTCCCATCTGCAGGGGGTGGCGGCTACTCTCATAGCTGTTACGAAGGCTTCTACCGACTCGTCCGGCGCTTGAACTCGCCTCCAAAACGCGCTCCGAGCAGGAAACATTGCCCTCGAGGGTCGGAAACGCTCACGCAGCAGTTTCATGATGTCATCGGTTTTGAACTCACCCATCTTCTTCGGTGCAATAATGCCAACCAGCGTTCGCTTGGTCTCCATCCCAAGCATGCGGGTGAGGATGGCCCTCTTCCTTTCCTCGTCGTCTTCCTTGACTTTGAGTTCCACCAGTGCCGCCTGGAAGTCCATCTCAAAAAGCTCCCAGTCTTGCGGTTTGGTAATGTTGAACCCGCTCTGTGCCCTGGCTCCTTGGGGATCCATAATCCCATCCTCGTTGCCAATTTAGTGTATGAGAACCAAGACACAGGAAACAGCCAAGGGCTGGGTTAACTCAGGTTTATTGCATGGTGGACAGAGGGAACATGAGGTAATGGCGGACGAACAGCTCTATATATACAGTAGTAACGTATTTGAATGTGGCTCCACGATAGCCCATTGGCTACTGCCCGCGTGACGTCATGGCTGGTCACGCCCTTCTTGTCCAGGTGTCGGTAGCGGCGGGAAACTTCCCGCGCTGTGGCCTTTGATGGGTTTGAACCAAGAGAGCTTGGACGCTCGCTGCTGCCAGCTGGTGGTCATTAGCTCGCGTCCTATTACAGGGTTTATAGTGATCAGCTGAAGGTTACATTGTTACCCGTAGGCAAGGTTACATTGGTTCAGATACATTGTTATCACATGTAGAAGGTTACACTATTAGAACACAACAGGGTTGGAGAGAAAGGCAGGATATCTCTCAATGGGAATACCCTGAAGCAAATGGTGAGCCACTATGTGAGACAGAATGCTGGACTGGATGGGCTGTAACCTGTTCCAGCAAGGCTGTTCTTATGTAAATGCCATTTTTAAAGCTGGAGGAATATTCTTGAGGGTATGCAAGAGTAAAACCAAATTAGAAGATGGAGAAAGGAGCTCACTGGACAAGAAACAACAGTAAAGAAGGCTATGGCTGAGGAACTCAAACTCCCCTATGTCACATGGAGGACTCTGAATAGACTGAGGGTTGGAGTGCATAAATTTAAGACCAACATGCTCAAGTGGTGATTGCTGGTTGGATAACAACACACTGTAAGAATGTGGAGAGGTACAGAATCCAGCTCATTTAATGGTCTGCTGATTACTGCCAGAAACATGCACCAATGAGGACTTGAGTTTGGCCAATGACAAAGCCAAAGAAAATGGCTTCATTTTGGCAGTCCAGGGTTTGATCGAGACACTAAAGAAGAATAAGTTGCTGGAGGGAGTTGCTGTAGAGGTTTGTGAGTAGAAAAGTAGAGAAATATAATCTTTATTGTGTTAACTTGCTACACCAGAAAATATAGATAGTTATGCCATTTTTGTTTTAACAATGGGAAAGGGGGAAAAGAAAGTATTTCTTTATTTTAATACTGTTTTGTGTTCCTGATTTTTATTCTTTTCTTCATATAATAAAATTTTTGACCTTTTAGAATTTCTATTTGAAACATAAGCTGGTGGCAGTATTCCAGTTCCTTTTTTGTAATCATTATCTATTGCTATGACCTACCTGGTTTGTAAGCATAAACAACCAGGAATTGAAATCTGTCATAGTTTCTCTAGCCTGGAGCAGAAGCTCACATACTCTGAAGCAGCAAAGGTTTTATGCTGCCTTCCTAAATGGGTGTAGGTCTCTGTCAGGTGTAACACGTCCTGGGATAGTGGGATAATATGCTGTTATTCTTACAGTACTTGACCTTTGTTCACAAAGCTATTTGGAAACCATGCTGGTGTTAATATGTATAGGACAGTATAAACTTTCCATGTAAACTATATGCATTTATAACAACAGTTCACTCACAATGGATATGTTGTTCAGAAGTAGTCTCAATATGTGCCTTGCAAAGGGTTGTTCACTCAATTGGAAAGCTCTTTGGGAAATTAATCCTGTTTTGCGGAAACCAGGAGAGCAAACATTTTCCTTCCAACTCAGCAGGATTTTATCATGTTGACATTTTTAAAAGAATTAGAACAGTTCATCTCATATTATTTTATACTATAGATTTCATTATGCTAATGTTCCTGTCTAGGTGGCACCATTCAAAATCTGATTCTGTCTGAAAGCAGCTGGTGTACTTGAAGAAGCTGCCTGGCTTGTGTAATATAATTAACCAAGCAATATCATACATTACTTTGGGACTGGAGGTAAACTGCTGCCACACTGGCAGAAACAAACACTGTAAACATTGCATGCTTGGCTAGGGAGGAGAAGGGGGATAACAAACTGTTCAAAACCACAAAAAAGATGGAACAACCTTGGGAGTTCTGCCCAAATGCACAGACTCTGCCAATATATAATACGTCACCTGTCCTGTCCTTGACATTGAGGATGGGAATCATCATGCTTATTACCTTGGCCTGGCCAGGATTTCTTTGTTATTCAGTCGCATAATCGATTCTGACCCTTTGCAACCCTATGGACCATTGTCCTCCAGGCACCCTTGTCCTCCACAATCCTCCTCAGCCCACCCAGCCCTGTGCCCATTGTGCCTATAATACTATCTTGCCATCTCATCTTTGGCAGCCCCCTTCTTATTTTGCCCTCCACCTTTCCCAGCATCAAGGCCTTCTCAAGTGAATCCTCCCTTCTCATTTGATGTCCAAAGTACTTCAGCTTCATCTTTACTATTTGACCTTCCAATGAGCAGTCAGGGTTGATTTCTTGTAAGATTGGCCTATTGTATTTGTTCTCCTCGCTGTCCAGGGGACATTCAAAACTCTCCTCAAACACAACATCTCAAAGGCATCTATTCTTCTGCGCTCAGCTTTCCTAATGGTCCAGCTCTCACCGGGAATACCACTGGGAATACCATTGCTTTGACTATGCGAATTTTTGTTTTCAAGGTGATGTCTCTACTTTTCACTATGTTCCCCAGGTTTCTCATAGCTTGTCTCCCCAGAATCAGTCATCTTTTTATTTCATGGCTGCAGTCACCAACTGCAGTGATCTTAGAACCTAAAAAAGTAAAATCTGTCACTGCTTCTACTTCTTCCCCATCTATTTTCCATGTACTGATAGGGCCTGTTGCCATTATCTTGGTTTTCCTTGATATTGAGTCTCAGGCCAGCTTTTGCACTCACCTCCTTCAACCCAATCAAGAGGTTTTTTAGGTCTTTCCCGCTTTCTGCCATTAGGGTGGTATCATCTGCATATCTCAAATTGTTGATGTTTCTCCCAGCAATTTAGATCACATATTGTGATTCCTCCATCCCTGCATTGCACATTGTGTGCTCTGTGTATAAGTTGAATAAACAGGGTAATAAAATGCAGCCTTGTCTTACTCCTTTTCCTATTCCAAACCACTCTGTCATTCCGTGTTCTGTCCTAACTGTTGCTTCCTGATTCATGTACAGATTTCTCAAGTGGAATATGAGGTGTTTCTTAGTCCTATCAAATCTCTCTCATGGTTCCAAGGATGATTTCTGTTTTCCCCCAAACTGTGCAAGTGGTGTAAGTTAATGAAAACTTTGTTAGGGTTCTTCCATACAATGAGTGGGTCAATGCTGCCATAGGATTGGAACATGTTTGTCACAAAGCAGACTCTATAATGATGCCAAAACATCCACAGTTCATCAGACATAGCAAAGAATTTTTCTAGTTTCATTCTCTAGGTATCTCTACAAGAAGGATTCAAGAGCTGTTACCATTGTCCGAAATGTTTCTGGCCATAGAAAATAAAAAGTAAAAGAATGGACATATAAAACAGCATATACATGTAAAATGTATTATTTTAAATGGTAAATCACATTGTTAAAATGTGTATTTTGGGGGAGGGGAGAACAACATGGTTTTAACATTTCATAAAAATCAAAGTTAACTACAGAAATAGGGTGGAATATTTTGTGAAAACTGACACTGATTAAAAAAACACAAATCTATCTGAATATGAGGGTGATCTGGCTATACTATTCATCATCCTGTTGGCTACCGGTTTGTTTGTTGATGTGAGTGGCAAGAAAGTCATCTTCTTTCTTTCTCACTAATCCATATGCACCTCCTGAATTGTGTGCTTTGTAGGAAAGGGTCTAGGACAGTGGTCAGCAAACTTGGCTCTCCAGGTGTTCTTGGACTTCAATTACCAGAATCCCAAGTAAGTACACCTGCTGATCAGGGCTTCTGGGAATTGAAGTCCAAGAACATCTAGAGGGCCCAGTTTGCTGAGCCCTGGTCTGTCTGTCTGTCTGTTTATTTATTTATTTATTTAAACAACAAGAAAGCAAAACAACACACACACAATTCCAGAAACAAAAACCTATTGGCGACGGGGGAAAATAAAATACAGTACCTAACATTCAGCCATTGACAATATATCCTTAAAAGCCTCTTTTAAAATGAAGAATTTTAATTGTTTTTTTTAAATATATGCAGAGATGGAACCTAGTGCAACTCAACTGGAAGGGAGTTCCACAAAAGTTGGTGTTTCCACTGAGAAGGCTCTTCTCCGAGTCACAGTTTTTCTTGCTAATCTCAGGGTCAGTACTTGGAGCTGCGCTGTCTGGAAGTAACAAGTTATATGGGCTGATGTTCTGAGGGGAAGACATTCCACCAGGTAGGAAGGTCCCAAACTGTTTAGGGTCTTAAAAGTTAGAACTAACACCTTGTACCTGATACAGAAAGGAATGGGTAGCCAATGCAGCCCTGCCAAGGCTGGGGAGATATGCTCAAATTTCCTCACTCCAGTAATCAGTCTGGCTGTTGCATTTTGCACCCACTGAAGCCTCCATATGAAGAACATGGGAAGCCCCACATAGAGAGTATTACAGTAATCAATACGTAAATTTACCAGTGAGATAACTAACATTATGAAGGACTGTCCCACATAGAGAGTATTACAGTAATCAATATGTGAAATTACCGGTGAGATAACTAACATTATGAAGGACTGCCTGTCCAAGTAAGGATGCAATTTAGCAATTTGGTACCATTGGAAAAAAGTGGCTTTGCTCACCGCTGCATTTTGCACTTTGAGGGTCATATAAGGATCTAATATGGTTTAGGCAGCTATCCACCCATTATATTACCTACAACCTATGTAACTTTGACCCAAACAGGTTCGTATCTTACAATTGCTTTCACACCAGTTTGCTAACATCCAAAATATGTGAATATTTATCTTTGTTTTCATGCAAAAACAATGTTTCAAGTAGTTTAGTTTCTTTTAAAAACTTCTTCATTTAGTTGATGAAATTGGAATATTTGGACTCCTTCAAGACTTTTCTTTCCCCTCTGTAATTATGGAAAAATTCTAACCTGGTGAGATATCATTGCCACGCTAGGCCACAGTCTTGTCTAGGCTCAGGGTCTTGAGCAATCTAACTAGGCAGTGTTGTCCATCTCTATCAATGATGTTGGGCCAGGACTAAAACCCACCAAAGTGTCTTCTGTTGGATCCCTTAGACAAGGTGAAAGCAGAGAGCAAACATCATGGTCTGCCTAGCAAGTGGGTGACATGATATCCAAATGGTTAAAAACTGCATGCATCTGGATTTGATTTCTCAGGTCTGTTTGCAAGCATGTAATGTCATCATGGATGTCTGCCAATGTGCAGACTCCTCACTGAAGAAATAATAATAATAATAATAATAATAATAATAATAATAATAATAATAATAATAATAATAATAATAATTGAACTTATTTACCGCTTTCCTTTGTCAACGACAAACTCAAAGCAGTTAACAACATATTAACAACATGAAACAACAAAGCAACCATAAGTACAAGCTTAAGTAAATACACAATCATTAAATATCATAGAATAGAAAACAAGTAAAAATATACAGTATAGCATCAAAATTGCAATTTGTTGTTGTTCAGTCGCACAGTCGACTCCGACCCTTTGCGACCCCATGGACCATTTTCCTCCAGGCGCCTCTGTCCTCTACCATCCCCCTCAGCCCTCCCAGCTCTGTGCCCATTGTGTCTATAATACCATCTAGCCATCTCATCCTTGGCCTCCCCCTTCTTCTTTTGCCCTCCACCTTTCCCAACATCAATGCCTTCTCAAGTGAATCCTCCCTTCTCATTTGATGTCCAAAGTATTTTAGCTTCATCTTTACTATTTGACCTTCCAATGAGCAGTCAGGGTTAATTTCTTCTAAGATTGACCTATTTGTTCTCCTCGCTGTCCAGGGGACTCTCAAAACCCTCCTCCAACACCACATTTCAAAGGCATCTATTCTTCTGCGTTCAGCCTTCCTAATTGTCCAGCTCTCACATCCATACATTACTACTGGGAAAACCATTGCTTTGACTATTCTAATTTTTGTTTGCAATGTAATGTCTCTGCTTTTCACTATGTTCCCCAGGTTTCTCATTGCTTGTCTCCCAAGAATCAGTCGCCTTTTTATTTCATGGCTGCAATCCCCATCTGCAGTGATCTTTGATCCTAAGAAAGTAAAATCTGTCACTGCTTCTACTTCTTCCCCATCTATTTTCCAGGAACTGATGGGGCCTGTTGCCATTATCTTGGTTTTCTTGATATTGAGTCTCAAGCCAGCTTTTGCACTCTCCTCCTTCAGCCCAATCAAGAGATTATTTAGGTCTTCCTCACTTTCTGCTATTAGGGTGGTATCGTCTGCATATCTCAGATTATTGATGTTTCTCCCAGCGATTTTAATCCCATATTGTGATTCCTCCATCCCTGCACTGCGCATTATGTGCTCTGTGTATAGGTTGAATAAGCATGGTGACAAAATGCAGCCTTGTCTTACTCCTTTTCCTATTCCAAACCACTCTGTTATTCCATGTTCTGTCCTAACTGTTGCTTCTTGGTTCATGTACAGATTTCTCAGGAGGCATATGAGGTGCTCTGGTATTCCCATCTCTTTAATTACTTGCCACATCTTGTTGTGGTCCACACAGTCAAATGCCTTAGTGTAGTCAATAAAACAAAAGTAAACTTGTTTCTGGTATTCCTTTGTTTTCTCCATGATCCAGCGTATGTTGGCGATGTTGTCTCTAGTCCCCCTGCCTCTTCTGAAACCAGCCTGCACCTCTGGTAATTCTCTCTCCACATGCTGCTGAAGTCTGTCCTGTATTATCTTGAGCATCACCTTGCTGGCATGTGGGATGAGCGCGATTGTTCGATAATTTGAACATTCTTTGGCATTGCCCTTTTTTGGGATTGGGACGTATACTGATCTTTTCCAATCCTGTGGCCACTGTTTTGTTTTCCAAATCTGCTGGCATATTGCAATATATAACATAATTACAAAACATCATATTGCAGAAAAAACATTTCAAAATATTCCAACAACCCCCCCCAACAACAAATTACAAAACCACATCATATAAAGCATCTCAACCTTAACCCACCCACTAAGTCCATAGAACCTTGCAGGCATCCTTTTGAACCTTCCCGCGAACAAGGCTGGGAGGGAGAAAGACGTCCGCAGCAGGTTCCCACCACCCCTGCCACCCCAGGCAGGCTCAGGGCAGGCGATCCAAGCTGTTTCCGACCCCACCGGACCTTTTCCGACACTGCTCCAAGCAGAAACCCCAGTGTAAACCCCTTCATCTGCTGCAGGTTTTTGCTTGCAGCATCGTCGGGAAAAATCTGGTGGTGTCAGAAACAGCTTGGATCGCCTCCCCCGAGCCTCCCAGGGGTGGTGGGGACCCGGAAATTGGCAAAATAATGACACCAAGGTATCCAAGGATCTATTATCCCCTTATTTGTGAAGGGAAAAGTATGTCATGACGATTTTGTCCTTCAGTTGCTCATTCAAGACTATTGAATATGTGAATCATTGAAATCGATGCAAAAAGTGTTCTACAGTCAGTGGCAGGATACATTTATCTACTCCAGCCACATGTGATTTTGACAACTCATTTTTGGCATAGCACCACTATTTATGATACAGCACTGGCACATCACATCCTCTGTGGATGCCTAATTGTTGTTGTTGTTTTAAAAGTAGAAAATCAATAGCCAGCACTTAGGAATACTCTAACAAATGGGAATGTTGCAGAGTGTTGTCCTAACAGTACATATTTTATTGTGTGTTTTTCTTTTTTACACATCATTGGGGTACAGAAGCAGAGGATATGTAGGACTGCTGCTTTGGAAGAAGACTTGCAAACCCTACTGTATTTATTCCAACTCATAATGAACATTTAAATGAACATTTTTGAGTCTTTCTTATGTCTTTCATCTGTACTCTGGATATACCAGTGTTTCCCAAACTTTGGTTTTTGGACTCCATTTCCCAGAAGCCTAAGTCAATTCCTCAAAGCACTGATCAGCTAATATACTGACTTAGGCTTCTGGGAATTGAAGTCCCCTGTGGGGCGTGGAGCCCACTTAGGGAACCACTGAGATATACAGTCAATGTCCCCATAAGGGAGCCTTTTTAATGCTATTACAATTCTGCAGTGAGCTTTCAGAAGTTGGACTGGTTACCTTCTTAATTAGCTACGTGGCAGGGAGTTAACATCTTTATGTCAAATGTAAAAATGTGAGTAGAGCCATTATGACATTTACATTTGCTGACTCTAGCAATGAGGTCTGTCGTAGGTCAGTTATATCATCTGTCTTCAGCTGTGGTTAATAATTGCTTCCACCATGCCCAGGCTTTTTGCTTGTGTGTGTGTTATCTGGATCACAACTTTGTGTGATCCGCAAGTTGCGCCCACTCCTGGACAAAGACTCTTTGCTCATGGTCACGCATGATCTGGTCACCTCTAAAATACATTACTGTAATGCGCTCTACATGGGGCTGCCCTTCATGACCATTCGGAGGCTGCAACTGGTCCAGAATGCGGCTGCTCGGGTGGTGATGGGGTGTGGGCACTATGCCCGCACCTCACCACTGCTCCGGGAGCTGCACTGGTTACTGGTATGCCTCTGGGTGCAATTCAAGGTGCTGGTAATGACCTTTAAAGCCCTACATGGTAGTGGGCCAGGATATCTAAGAGACTGCTTTGTCCCAAGAACATCTGTCCGTCCAACCAGAGCGGACCGAGGGGCTCTCTAATTGTACCATCTGCTAGAGAGGTTCATCTCTCTAGCACAAGAAAGAGGGCCTTCTCTGTGCCCGCACTGGCCCTATGGAATCTCCTGCCAACAAAGTTATAGCTGCAGACAGAATTGCTGCCCTTTAGGAAAGAACTGAAAACCTGACTGGCAGGGCAGGTGTGGAGCACCGATGGAGAGGGGACTTCTGCCTGATGGCTTATATAATTAAGATTTCTCTCTCTCTTTTAATGGATGGGGTGAGTGGATAAATTATTTAGATTATTTTAATGGGGTTTTTAAGGGCTTTTAATTTGTTTTATGTTGCTTTTAATTGTTGTTAGCCGCCCAGAGTTGTTGTCGAGTTGGGCGGCAATAGAAATTTGAAGAATAAATAATTATAAATAAATCTCCATTAACTGTTCTGGAGAGTGGAGAAAATATCTATATTCCTTTGAATATTGCAGCATGAGGCCAAATACAATGTTTAAGTGAGAAGATCTACTGACATATTTCATTATACATCTGCTAGTATTAAATTTAACTTGCTACTCTTGATCCATGTTTTTCTTTTGATCATTGCAGCAGATGTTGAACTCTCATGTTTAAAAAGAAAACATATGCAATTGAGCATAATGTAAGTGTAACAATCCTGTGATCCAGTGAGTTGGTTTATTTTATTTATATGACATCCTTCTCCCAGAACTTGATCCAAGGCAGATAACAAGATGGTTTAAAACAATAGATTAAAATACAATAAAATCAGGAAAATCAAAATAGAATTAAATGTATTTATACTGTCAAACCAGATTTAAGAAGAATGCCATCAGCAATATCTAGGATCTCAATTCCGCATGATGGTAAGTTTTACTATGGTGCTGAATCACATCATGATCAGTATTAAGTCACATCTTTCATGTGTGAATAGGTCACTGCAGATACAAATGAAGTTCTATGTCAGTTGAGTATGATGCTTTTCAGCCTTTAAAGCTGTGAAATGCACATTTCTTTGTCTTTGAACAGTTTAAAAAATGCAATAACGGGCTATTGGATTCTTGTACATTTTGGCAGAGCAGTCTTCCAGATGGAGTAGTTCATTTCTGAGTTCTGCTCTGAAAGCTTTGGCATGGCACTGACCCTTCCATACTTCTATTGGTCTCTCTCTTTCTCTCTCAGAGGAAGCTGATAAGCAATGAAAAGAACGGAAGGCTTGATTGCATGACAAAATAGTCTAAAATAAGAATGCTGTCAAGCAGCAAAAAGATGAAGGCATTTGTGGAGGGGAAACAGGGGGAAATGAATGACTCTGTTCATACAGCTTTATCCCTTTGGGAGAAACACATGCTATAAAAGCTTAGATCAAGTCCATTGTTCTCATCAAAAGACTCATAGGAAAATGTGACTTTCCATAATAATATCAAGACTTCGACAAGAAATTGTGGAAAATATATTTAGGACAATTCATGTGTGTTAAAATCCTCCATGCAGAGCAACCTTGATAGATGCAGCCACATGGAGAAAGAAGTACTGAATAATACAGCATAAGCATTCTCTCTGCTATCCCATTCTGTTGGCAAGGAAATGGTAATGGGAGAAGACAGCTTGGAGAGGGTTTTTCCCCCCTCTATGGGTATGCTAGGAAATGTAGTGTGGCAATTTATCAGTTGTTATTTCTCCATGTGACTGTCAGTAAGATACTCCTCATGGAGGTCTCAGAATAACCAAGGGACAAAAGGATTTCAGTTACTATAGTCTGGCTGAATTCTCAATAATTTAAATTAATTGATTTGCATTTAAATCCATATTTGTGTCATCCATACACTATAAACAAGGAAAGACAGTCAACAACATTATTACTGGGGGGTGGCACAATTTTCTTACTGTTGTTGCTAATGTTAATAGATAATTTGCCATTTTCTGTTTCTGCACATTATATATTACATTTTATAATGTAAAAATATATAAAATGTAGAAAGTCTTGCCTTTGTGCAATAACTAGTGTGCAAAGTGTTTTTCATGAGCTAGCATATGTAGAAGTTTTGAACAGATTGTTTCTCTCTTTTAAATCATATATCTCACTTCTACTACACTTCCTGTGTCTGTGTCCTTTGTTTCACAAAGGGACGAGTCACTAATCTTGTACTTAGACATTTCAAATTGTACAAAAAGTAGAAAGCATATTTGGTTGTTGCTGTTGTTTAAATGACCCTACTTTATCTATGTCAAAAAAAGAAATGAGCAATCCTGGTGCTCTCATTACTCTGAAAGTGAAACAGAACAATTGTTTATTTAAAATTTGAAAACTTGCGTTAATGTCACATAAGCAACCCAGTAATAACCAAAAGTGTCTTAATTGGAAAATGCTTCCCGGGGAATGCAGGACATTTTTCAGGCTTCATTCCTAATTTGCATAATTTATGGTATCATGCAAACCTCTATATCATAGTGGTCCAACTGTGTAACAAATAAGTTCGAGATTGAGAGGCAAGCATGCTTCAATGTGCAACCATTGACCTAATATGTTTGCAAGCTACACACCTAGTTCAGAAGTCAAAGCATACGCATATCCTATTGATTGCTGTGCTATAGAAGAGACTGAGTTATAAATGGCATTTAAAATTCCATTAAAAAGAGTTTATGTTAATTTCCCCAAACACCTATTATAACAAGTAGTAATGATCACAGTCACCTACCCCATGCAGAGTTTCTAATAGAATGAGCCAACAACAACAAAATGAATGTGCAGATTTGAAGGTTACACATGCCACTTCTAATTCTGGAAAACTACATGGGCAGATGCTTGGTCTTGAATTTCTGCCAGTACTGGAACACTGTTTTGCCATGAATTTCAGTTTGTAGGCAGATTGCAAAGTTTCCAGCCTTTTGTCACAGAAGAAACCCTCAGCTGAATACACACAAACACTTTTTCAGTTTTATTCAGATCATACATTCAACCATTTTGACAAAAGAAAAGTTCTCAAATGTCCTTTATTTCTGGCTTCCTCTCTCCAGTATTCAGTAAGTGTATTTTAGTAAACTGCCAATGATTAAGAGTATTTTCAGTTATTCTTGTCCTTCAATCTTCCATGCCACCTGATCATTAGAAAACTATATTAACCTGAACTTAACATTTCATAGCTTTTGTCTCCCCTTCACAATTCTTTCTTTCTTGTTTGTTAGGCTGTAAATTATATCTTTTTACATAAGGTGCATAGTAAAACCTAGTAGAATTAGAATTTCTTATTTTGTTGATGTCATCTATCATTGGAATATATGACATCTCTTTACCTACTGGAAAATGATTTTAATTTCTTGTTAGCTTGTGTGTGTCACCAAACCTCCATGGGTAAAGGGATGGGTCATCTTGGCACAAAAGTAGTGTAAACAGCAACCAACTGGCCTAAGTTCAAGATTGTATACACAGGCCCTCCAGCCTTGAGGCCTAGTCTAACAACAAATGTCCTGCAGAATGATTCACTTCACCCCTTTTTCTTCCTTAAGTTCACACAGCCCCCTTACACAGATGGTTTAAGACTCAGTCCTAGCTGAATTTGGTTAAATCTTTATTCCTGGCTTTTGCACCTGGTTGCTGGTTCCCTTGTGCCTGCACAATTCCACTCAACTGCTTCAGTCATTTGAACTATGATGGAAGCTGACATCATCAGAGATGGATAAGTATGTGCATTGAAAAAGGCCTAGTTGTCCTTGGTCCTTGTTTATTTTGTATATATACTAGCATAGGTTGCCCGCCGTTGCCAGGCTGTTATAAATTGTGTTTTGCTTTATTATTATTATTATTATTATTATTATTATTATTATTATTATTATTATTATTATTATTATTATTATTATTATTATTATTATTATTATTATTATTATTATTATTATTATTATTATTATTATTATTATTATTATTATTATTATTATTATTATTATTATTATTATTATTATTATTATTATTATTATTATTATTATTTTGGGGGGAGTTAAAAATCAACAAAGGATGCTATAAATCTTTTTATTTTATTTATTTAACATATGTTTATTATTTGTGTAAACTTTTGATTTATTGTTATTTTTTGACTGGTTTTTACTCTTGTGGACTCTAGGTGGGGCTGCTTTGTTTTTGACTTGTTTTTAATGTTCCAGCCTGTAGGAGGGGCTGTTAGTAATAGTGTTGTTTTTGTTTTCATTTCACGTGTTTTTTCTCTCCTGGCCTCTAGGTGTGGCATCTTCCGGTAAGTAGTCTTTGTTTCTTCATTTCTGTTCCTGTCTCATGGAGGAAGGATGTACTGGTGAGTTCTCTGGTTTTATTTATTCTGAGGTTTTTCTTTGTTTTAATTTTGTGGTGGTGGGCTGGGAAGTGTTTCTGTTTGTTCTTTTGTGGTTTTATTGGGCTTTAGATGTGTGTAATTAGTTTGTTTATTTTTGTTTTTGTTTGTTTTTGCGATTTTGTTTGTGTTTAGTTGTGTAAATTGTGGTAGTTGTGTTGTTAGAGTTAGGTATTTTCGTGTTGTAGTTAGGTGTTTTTTCTGTGCTTTTCTGGTATTGTGGATGTTTTTGTTTCTGTATTTTGTTGTTTACTTTTTTGGTTTATTAATGTGTTTTTTAATTATTTATTTATTTGTGTTTTATTAATTTTTATTAATGTTGATGTTTGTTGTTGGTGTGAATTTTGGTTTCAATGCAGGAATGGGGAAAAGGAGGAGCCGGCAGTCAGCCCGTTCTTCCCCTGGTAAGGTTTGTTAGGTAGGTCAGGGGAGAAGGAGGCAGAGAAGAGCTATCTGCCTGACGATGGTTCTCTCCTTTCTGTCTTCTTTCTCTCCTGGCTTACCTAACCGTAGATCAGCAAACAAATAAGAGAAAGTACTTTTTCACCCAGAGGATTACTGGTCTATGGAACTCCCTGCCAGAAGAAGTGGTGACAGCTGTCAGTCTTGACAGCTTTAAGAAAGGATTAGACAAGTTCATGGAGGACAAGAGTATCAATGGCTATAATTATGGATACTTAAGGACAACCTCCGGGTTGGAGAGATAGGCAGGATATCTCTCAATATCATTTCCAGGGAATCCTAAGCAGGTGAAGGCATCTGCTTGGGAATTCCCTGAAAGAAATGGTGAGCCACTGTGTGAGACAGAATGCTGGACTGGATAGGCTGTGGCCTGTTCCAGCAAGGCTGTTCTTATGTTCTTATGTTCTTATCAGCAGGCAGCGATCCGTAAGGGGTGGTGCTCTTCCTTGCGGATTGCTGGCTGCTGCTTTTGTATTACCTCCACCGCTGTTTCGTGTTAGTTCTCAGAACAGTGGTGTCGGAAGTACAGAGGCAGCAGCCAGTCATTCGCCAGGGAGTGTGCTTCCCCTGACGAACTTCTGCCTGTTGTTGACTTTTCCACCCCATCTCAAGGTACCTTGAGGCCGGCGGTGGTCTCGTTGTGTCTTCGGCGGGGTAGTGTGGAGGAGAGGGAGTCCCTCTTCTCCCTGTTGCTCTGGGAAAGAAGCAGACCTGTCAAGTTTTTTATTTTGAAATAAGGGAAATTTCCTGGCAAATAAGGGATACTTGACAGCTATGCTTATCCTGTCCTGCCCTCCAATGGCGGCTATTGGGCATTGCAGTCTAATTAATAAGGAATGACAGCGGGAAAGAGGGTAAAAAAGGGGTTTTCCCGGCCAATAAGGGATACTTGACAGCTATGGAAAGAAGGCCGGTGGTGGTCTCGCCATGGTTTTTTGTGGGTGTTTGTTTTGTGAGGCTGTGAGGCACTGTGTCCGCCTGTGGCGGACTTGCGCTTCCGTTGTGGGATGCCGGAATTTTTTAATTTTAGTTTTCACGTGGGCTGGCTTTCTCAGCATTCTGCACACTCACTGCACGTAGGATGCTGGGACTTGGACTTTTGTGTTTTTTGTTCGCGTTCATGCGGCAGTTTTTTTCTGCGGCCCAATTTCAATTGGCCGCATTGTGTTTCCCAACGTTCTTTTGCTTGCACCTCTTAGCCTGATTGGCTGAGGCACAGCACGGTGCAGAGGACGTTGGGAATTGAAGTTGTTTCCCTTTTTTTGCATTCGTGGAGCTCTTGCCCTGCAGTACTCTGTGGGCCGGGTTCGGGTGAGTGCAGGAGGCTCGGTACGGGATAGTATGGACGGTGCAGAAACATATAGCAAGTTCCAACAGTTAACCCTTGGATTTATAAGTATAGATACACTTACCCTAGTACTAAAATAACAGGATTCTGGCCACTATAAATTAAAATCACACTTTCAAAATAGATTTTAAGAAGTACAGTATGGTCTGTTAAAATCCCCCTTTGTTACAGCTAATCATTTTTTGTGAAGACTTCTTTCAAATATCTGTTCCTGCCGCATGAAGGACAAAAGGAAGGAAGGAACCAGTCTAGTTTGCCTCATTAGACCTTTTGACTACTTCTGCTCCGGGAGGATTGCTCCCTGATTACACGGATATGGATAATAAACTGAAGACATTTAAAGATGAAATCTTAGCGTTCAAAAACAAGAAATTAAACAGAGACAGAAGCGATTACCAGAGTGAACGGGTTTATCGTTGGCAATTCACCAGACGAGCTACACAAAAACAAGTATCTTGGAGGAGACCAGTCGAAACTACGGACTTCGAAACGACTGATTCAGACCCCGCGGAATCCTCAGCGGACGAAAAAACCAGGGAACCTTATAATTTTACGACCAACCGCTATAGATCTGAGCCCACTGGGGCTAGTACATCTAAGCCTAATAATAGAAATCATTTTTTAGGACAAAGACCCCAGAAACGAACCAGGAAGAGATAAGCCCCTCCCTGGTCTTCAACTTATCAAGCAGAAATCTCACGGTAAGAGAGTTGAAATTATTGAATTTGGGATTGGGGTTCGTTCCAACACCACGATACTCACCATTTAGGACTAAAATTGATCTTTTCAAATTAATTAGATTACTAAAACTGAGAGCTTTCTTTAAAGACAAACCAGAATCATCAGGTTCCCCCAGGTTATTTTCGCCCCGGTCAACTTTCACTCCTTATATTGACAACCCCTCTATCGAGGTGTTCAAGAGACTAGTAGCACGTGATATCGGCTTAGCTGAATCCCAGTTTAATAGGATTTTCAACCTGCCTTATAGTGACATACAACTGCTTAAGGATTTAGGGAATGATCCGAACATCGTGATAAAGGCAGCCGACAAAGGGGGTGGGGTAGTTGTCCTCAATAAGAAAGATTATCTGAAAGCGGCTTGGTCGCAATTGTCCAATACAGATTGCTACCTTAAGTTGGAACATAACCCCACGTCACACATAACTAACATTCTCTTGACAGTTTTACGGGAAGGGTTGACCATGGATTATATTTCCGATAGCACATATCGGTTTTTGTATAATAAGTTTGCGAGGGTCCCTATATTTTACTTATTGCCAAAAATCCACAAATTCCACAGGGATGATGACGTCATCCCCTGCAGACCAATTATTTCTGCAAACAACTCCTTATTAGAACCAGTTGCCAAATATATAGATCATTACATACATACATACGCTACGCACTCTCCATCATACATCAAGGACACAGCCCACTTTATTCAGACGTTGGAGAATTTCGCAGTACCTCCAGATGCTGTTCTCTTAACTTTAGACATTACATCCTTATATACTAATATACCTTTAAATGAAGCTCGCACGCTGATCGCACATTTATTAGATACTCGCATCAATAATTTTCCACCTTCTAATTTTCTGCTAGATCTAATAGACATATGCTTCGAAAATAACTTTTTTAGGTTTGAACATACATACTTCGTGCAGACACAAGGGGTCACCATGGGCTCGAATTTTGCCCCCTCTGTGGCCAACATATTCATGTGTAACTTTGACAATACTTTCATTTTAGATCCCACAGTTAATCCATTTTTTACCAACATCATTTGTTATAAAAGATATATAGATGATTTGTTTTTTATTTTCAGAGATTCCACACAGATAGACAATTTTTGTTCATGGATAAACTGTCAGCATAGCCAGTTGAAATTCACACATACCACAAGTCCCGTATCCTTGCCTTTCTTAGATCTCACTATATTCATCGAGAATCATCACTTACAAATGAAACTGTATCACAAACCTACAGATCGGTTCGCCTACTTACAATATAAATCTTTCCATCCACACCATCTAAAAGCAAATATCCCATATAGTCTATTATTAAGAGCAAAAAGGAACTCGTCCCATGATAGAGACTATGAAGTAGCGGCTAGAGAGATTTCGACTACTTTAACCAACAGGGGATATCCACGAAACATAATTGAGCATGCATGTAATAAAGCAGATTCACGTGCAAGGAACACGCTGTTTAGAGGTAGTACTAATTCTGAACCTACGCGACAAGGGCTGTTTTGGTCGCTGGACTACACTCCCATGGCTAGTCGGATCAAAAACATTGTACTTAAACACTGGCATATATTGGACTCCATACCAGGTTGCCAGCAGCGACCTACCATAGGTTTTCGCAAAACCCAGCCTTTTGCTAATTTTATTTCCAGAACTGACATTTCGCCTCCTAGCAGCATGTCTGCTACAGCAGTCTCCGGGCATTTTGCCTGTGGACATTGCAAGTTTTGCGGCTACATGTGGCGTACCAAGCGTGTGCAATTGCCAAATAGGAATTTTACTCTAGAACTTACCTCGTATTCCAATTGCAACTCTCAGGATTCCATCTATATGATAATCTGTACATGTCAAATGGCTTATGTGGGGCAATCTAGGAGACCCCTCAAGATACGCCTGGGAGAGCATTTATCCCGTATCAGGAATCAGGTTGTCACCGCTCCTCTGGTTACCCATTTTCTCGAACATAAACACACAGTAAGAGATATCAGGGTAGTGGTACTGGAGACTTTTGTACCTAACAAACATCAGATCGTGGATGTGGAACGATTTCTCTTGCAAAGGGAGGCATTTTACACCCACCGTTTCAATACCCTCATGACACACGGATTAAATAGTGAATGGGAATTGTCTGCATTTTTGTAGTTTCGCTTTTGCCTCGTTAACTGACATATCCGTATTTGCCCCTTTAAGCAGATCATAGGTTGGATTTGAAGTCAAATGGAACTCGTTTAAACAATTACATCTGTTTGTAATTATATGGGTGATTTTGCTTGTGTTATATGGAGTGCTCCTCTATAGCAATTAACGCGTGCACACACTAGAAGATTTTTGTAGAGGTGCGATACGCGCGAGACAATTCGTCGTAGGTATGTAGCCTGTCCATTTTCTCTTAATAATTGTTATTCATTTGGTTTATATACTGGATATACACGTATCACATGTTTAATGTTATATTGTAGCCATTATGCACCATTGTATCACGGGTTTTATGTTTTTGTATCATGCTTGTAGACGCTTGAAAAATTTATCCGAAATGACCCATTACCGGAAGGGCATCGCCTAGTTGTCTACAACTTTCTGAGACTGTTCCTTGCACGGACACCCGCCGCTGATGATATTATGGTTATTGGATTCCCCGCAAGCGAGAGAGATATGTAATTCTATCAGTGACTCGTTGTTGCCCAAGAATAAACCAGGATATATATCATACAACACTTCGGGCTTCGGGGACATCGCACATATATATATATATATATATATATATATATATATATATATATATATATATATATATATATATATATATATATATATATATATATATATATATATATATATATATATATATATATATATATATATATATATATATATATATATATATATATATATATTGCGTTACAGCTGTGCGGGTTTTCACACGTGCGGTTCTTGTGTTTGAGGTTATGAAGTAATATTATACTCAGCCCAGCTTTCAGTGAACTTTGGCGTTGGCCACTGATGTTTTTCTTTAGCAACACACTAGTCTTACGTTGTGAAGCGGAATATTGCATTTACGTTTTTCCTTACCTCTACACAAGTTCATCTCATGTATCCTACTGTATATTAAAGAGAAACATACACTATCGGCATTTCGCGTTTGGGAGTGTTCCTGTTCCACCTGCATCATTAGAGAGATACACAGTCTTGCAGAAGCCACAGAAAAGATTGGTGGTGTATGTGTTTACGTACAATTCAAACATGTTTTCTGCAGAAGCATAAGAGAGATGATAAACCATTCCTATTTTCTCCACTGCCGCTATTGTTAAGCAGAATGAGGTACCAATCCAAAGTAACAGATGCTAATTGGATGCGGATAAGGCAACAGCAGCAGCATTTTTCTTTTTCATCTTAGGACACTGACCATTCCCTGCTATTAGATATAGAATTGTACATGTTATGCCTCTCTCCCAATCATCTGCTGCATTTAAATTAGGTGGAACATACTAGTTTCATGGTGTAATAATATTGAACTTCCAATTCAGTCTTTGTCAGGGCATGAAAACTCTCTTTGTTCCTTGATTCAGATCACACAATACCCAGGCTTGTCCTGGAGGATCCTTCTAACTGGATCTTAGTCATGTAATAAGATCTGCCATCATGGGAACTGACTAGGAACAACTGCCAAACTTTTACAGACTCTTTCCATGGTGCAGGGCACCTGTTAACTAAAATTTATTTGATGGATTTCAGTCCAGTAATCTCTTAAAAATATCTAGTGGGATGCATAATCTGTTCCAAAAAATGATGAGAAAAATGATAATGACAACCTAAATTGGTGTAAAGTTTCCTCACATTTTCTGAACACTGAACTCTCAATTGAGAGTGTAATTTGCAGGGATTGTTTGCTTCCCGGCGATTGTCTATTTTCTGTCCAATGACTCCTTTACCCAGCTATTTTTTCACCAGTTCTCATCTTGCCACGATCTCATCTTCCCACATCGTGAGAAAAAATGTCTAGAGGAGAGCTATGTGGTTGCAAAGAGAGTAGCAACTAAGGAAAAGGTTAGATAACCATTCCAACCATCTCCACCTCAGTACAAATTGTTATTTCATTCTTAAACATAGCTCCCAACATTCAGTTTTGCTGCCAAACTAGTGATGTCTGCCTTGAATGTGAAGGGGGGAAATGCATGGGACTAAATATGTTCAAACTTTAGCATTCCATTCCATTCCATTCCAATTTTAATTTGTACCCCACCCCACTCAGCACACGGCCGAGTCTGGACGGCATTACAATATCATTAAAAAATATAATATACAATGAAAATATAATAAACAATCCCTAAATCCATATAAAATAAATAGAATATAAGCACAATAAACAATATGATACAAAGGCAATAATCAATACACACTGCAGTGAAAAAAACAATCCCTAAATCTATGCAAAATAAATAAAATACAATACAATAAATAATGAATAAAGCATGATACTAAACAACTATAGCATAAGTAACAGTCCCTATTACAAATTACAATCAAAACAATTTATAAAAAGAATTTATACAATACTAAAAAATATATAGCAAAAAAATACACTCAATCCCCTGCATACGGAGCAGAGCCCAGGACAACACACAGATTATATGTTGGCATAACATCAGCAATGTCTCCTGTAGCATGAGAATACAGAGTTTTATCAGTCTGTGTGTATTAACACATTTTTGTGGTTTAATTTCCATTACAAGTATACTTAATTGCTTACCTTATTCAGTAATAACAAAAGAAAAAATCTGTCCCCCCCAAACAACAACAACAACACACACACACATATGCACAGCACCAATATTAGAGATAAAATTGGAGGGTGAGGATGAAAAAAATATCACATGTCTAATTACCATTGTACATTCAATAAAGTGTGAAAAAGCTTATGAGGCATTACGGAAACTTGTAACTTACTTGGTCAGAATGAAGAACAGAAGTCAGTAGCAGTATTAGGCCTTGATACTAACCTTTATTTCAAAGAAATAATTCCACCCTTTTATCTTGAAAAAACCTATAAAATGGTGGATGGGCCGTGCGTGTCCGGCATGCGTGGCCACACCCGTCCCTACTATCCCTTAATGAGCTGGCCTCACTTACCTTATGTCCCTGCGAGCATCACCGCAAGGGTCCGGATGCCGAGAGTGGGGCAAATGGCCCACAAACACAAACAAAAAAACCCTACAAGTCCCAGCGTCCTCTGCCAATCAGGCATGAGGACGCGAATGCAGAGGAGGTGGGAGAGCCGGCACACACATTAAAAAAACGGCCGACAAAACCCCTTAGCCCAGGGCTCTGCCTTACTGAGGCAGACAGAGCCCAGGCTGAGGAAACAGTCTGCCTGAGGGCATGGTCAGGCAAGGCAGCACCGTAGATGCTGCATCTGCCCTGCTGACCCTCAGCCATGCTACCTGAGGACATGGCCGGGTGAGGCGCCGCCGTAGGTGCTGCCTCTGCCCTGCCTCTGCCCTGCCTCTGCCCTGCCTCTGCCCTGCCGCCCCTCACACCCTCAGCCGTGCCTGCCGGCTCTCGCTCTCACTATTTCCCCTCCTCTGTTTCGTGCCAACATGCGAAACAATGGAGGGAAAAAATCACAGCTGTCAGCCAGCAATCCTCCAGGGAGAGCTCATCCCCTGATAGATTGCTGGCTGAAACCTTTGCATTTGCCCCACAACTTTCGTGTCAACATTCAGATTGCTGGCACATTCGACAGCTGACACAAAACAACAGAGGGGGTAATACAAAGATGGTGATCCACTTCCCCAGGAAGCAAAGGCAGAGAACAGCACTCCATTCACTGCCTTCGCCATCCCAGAATGAAGTGAGCCCCTTCCATGGGTGGCGGAGCCAAAGGCACTGCTGCCTTCACCCCCGCCAACCGAGGGAAATGAGCCACTTCCCCAGGAATCAAAGGCAGAAAATGGCGCTCCGTTCTCTGCCTTCGCCTCCCAGAGGGAAGCGAGCCCCTTCCACATTCAGCCCTTGCCTGTCGGAGAAGGGGCTTGCTTTCTCTGACAGGCAAGGGCCAAATGCGGAGCTCCATTTTGCCCATGCCTGTTAGAGAAATCCACCCCCTTCTCCGACAGGCATTGGGCCAAATGTGGAGCTCCACCCCTCTCTCTCTCTGTGTATGCCCCCCCAAACAAAAATCCAAAAACACCCCAACCACCAACACACAAAATATACCTGCCCGGCAAAGGCACAGGCATGGCACAACAGTGCATCCTATCCATTTTCAAAACTAATGAAACACACACATGCATTGATTTGTCTTTTTTCCCTGCTGAGTCCCCTTCCAAATTTATATACTAACATAGATCAATTGTTTAGTGATCAAAAAGAGGTATTGCCTTCTTCTTCTGCATATATTAATAGGGGATGCTTTCTATAGCTTTCACTGAGTGCTATGTCTACATATTTTGCATGTTCTCAACTACACTACCCTGGGCTAACATATTCACTTGCAGAGTAACATGCAGGCAAAACTGCAGTTCTTACTGTTTGTTTCTGTCTACCTCTTCTGGTTCCTGACAGCTTTTGAACAATATGATAACCCACACAGATCTTTTATTGTTTGTTTTGGTAAGTGTTTTTCTTAGGTCAACATATGATTCAAAGTAATAGCTAAGCATTTAAGGGCACAACAATTATCCTATCTTCACTCTCCCAGCAAACCTGTTTTTCAAGATGCCTGCTTATTTCTCTAGTGAAAGGCACATGTGTGCATATTAGCAGGTTTGGGCTGCAGTGGTTCAGTGGTTAAGAAGCTTGCCTTGTTAGCTGGAAGTCCGGCAAGTTGGCAGTTCGAGACCAAGGTACTGCATGACAAATTTGAACACCCATCATCTGTCCCAGCTCCTGCCAGCCTAGCAGGTCAAAAGCAAGAAATTGCAAGTAGATGAATAGGGACCACTTTGGTGGGTAAAAGACCTTGGAAACATGAAAGGAGCCTCATCTGGACATCCCCTGAATGGAGTTTCTCCAGGAAAAATCTTTTTGACCCAGAATAATTTCTGACATAGAATTTATTATTATTATTATTATTATTATTATTATTATTATTATTATTATTATTATTATTATTATTATTATTATTATTATTATTATTATTATTATTATTATTATTATTATTATTATTATTATTATTATTATTATTATTATTATTATTATTATTATTATTATTATTATTATTATTATAGTTTGGGTTTAAGTTTATGTCAGAGTGTGTTGCACTATGGAGTGGGATAGTGAATTTATAAAAATAATTCACTGCATGAGAGTGCAGCAATGATATTTCTGCAGCAGAGCTATGCTACATTGTGCAAGACACTTCTAAAAATGAAGGGAGCTGAAATTAAAAAGTAACCTTGTAAATGGACTTTGGACTAACAATACCCACAGGGGATCATATAGAGATTCTTAGCATGGATCCAGAGTTCTATCTGTTCTAGGGAGCACTGTTGGCCTAAGTCAGAATATAATGTTTCATTGCATCCACGTTACCTCTTCTCTTTATAGATTCTTCTTCTACTATATCCGTGATGACGAACCATGGCACTCCAGATGTTTTTGGACTTCAATTCCCAGAAGTCCTCGTGAATTCACATGAACATCTGGCCCACACCTCCCTCGTCGCTCCTGGAAGCTGAAGTAAAATGTGCCCACATGGGTGCATTTTACTTCCGCTTCCAGGAGCAATGAAGGTGGTGTGGGCTGGATGAATCACAGTAAAACTTCTGGGAATTGAAATCCAAGAACATCTGGAGTGCCAAAGTTCGCCATCATGGTACTATATTGATATTGGAATTGTTCCATGTGAAACAGTTTAAGAGAGTCTTCCAGATTGTTGTCTAATCCCAATTACTATTGTGATACAAAATCCTAACCTATAAAACCAAAGGGCAACAGCCCCACAAACTTGAAAAAAGGAAACAACTTCATTTCCCAATGTTCTTTGTGCCGCACCACGACACAGCCAATCAGGCTGAGAGAAGCGACCACAAAGAAGGTTGGAAAAGGCACCGCGGTCAATCAAAAATGAGCCGCAAAGGGAAAAAAGCCAACGCAAAGGGAAAAATACACACAAAATACAAGCCCCAGAGTTCTGCGCACCATGAGCACACAGAACTTCGAGAAATCCGCCGTGCCAAAACGAAAAATACAGGCGCTGCTGGGGTTCCTGCAACACGGCATGGCTGCCTAGACTGCGGGAAGGGAAGACACCCCCCCCCCAACGCTGCCTGAAAAGCAGTGCTTGCCTTCCCATGTCCTGGACACCAAGGCCAGGCTGCGGGAAAGGAAGACTCCCCCCACACACCACCTGAGGCAGCGTTGAGGTTACGGGAAGGGAAGACCCCCCCCCACTCAACACCGCCTACAGCGATGCTGGCGTTCCCATGGCCTGGCCCACGAGCCCAGGCCACGGAAAGGGAACCCCACCACACACACAACTACAACGCATCCCCCCACAGGCCACAAGAGAAAAATGCCGCTGGCATTCGAAGGGAACCCCCCACACACACACAACGCTTTCAAGATGGGGCGAAGGCATCATTGCCTTCCCCCCCTTGAAAGCATAACAATTCCCCAGCAAGGCAAAGGCCCCGGACGGTGCTGCACTTTACGAGGAAGTGTTTCGCTTACAAGGGAGGGAGAAGGCATCATTGCCTCCCCCCCTTGAAAGCGAAAAAATCCCAAGTAAGCAAAGGCACCACACACATCTCCGCACGGTGCCTTCCCTTACCCTCCCCCCCCAAAAGTGAAAAGTTACACCAAAACCAGAACCAAAAATAAACAAAAACAAACAAAAACTAACCCAAAAATAACACAAAGACCAAACACAGAGACCCCCCCCAAAAAAAAGTTTACAATACAAACCCTCAACAGAAATAAAACAAGCAAACTCACCCAAACGACCTTCCGACATGAAAGCTGGAAATGAAATGAGGAAAGAGACTACATACAAGCAACGCCCAGACCAGAAAGAAAGTCAAAGAAAAATAGCGCAACATCACCACCCAGAGGACACAGGAGAAAAACAGTCAAAAATATTAAGAGATAATCTAACATTCCTAAAACATTTATTAAATCATGTTTACAGTTTTCACACACACACAAAAATCTAAACACAGTTTAAAAACATTGACTTTCACATAAATTTTTTACTGCATTTAGTTAAAAGAATATTTTTTCTGACAAATTAGCTGAAAAACACTAAGATAAATTATAAAAATTACAATTTAAATTTACAAACAAGTTTTTTACAAAACAAATTTCTGACAAAACAATTACAATTACAAAAAAACCATTGCATTTTTTTTTGCAAAAATACCATTGTAAAAAATAAACACTTTACAGAGACTCATCATTTTTCCTTTCTAAAAAATAAACAATATTTTAAAAAGCCTGGCAACACCGGGCAACCCCTGTTAGTATATAAATAAAATAGATTCAGAGTTAATTGTCTTTCTGACTAGCATAGTACCAACTAGCACTGGAATGATATTGACAACATGTTTCATAATAAATATACAGTATCTGCACAGACAATACTATGAAAATATTCATTGATGAAATACTCTTACCATCCTTCATTATGGCAATTCTGACTGTCCTGTCAGAAGTGGGAAAATTAAAATTAAAAAAAGATCATGTAAAAATGTTGCTTTCTGTGTGCATTAGGCTGTATTGGTTGAGAAATGAGAAATAGCACTCCTGCCAATTTGTGATGGAGTCTTTTTATCAGAAAAAGCCTTCTGGCCACAGTTTCCAATCAGTGGCAGCAATTGCAACAACAGTAATTATCTTATATGAGAAGAAGGGGGAAAGGTTAGAAAAACTTCACCATTGAACACCTACCAAGAGGATAATTAAATAGCTCTATGGTTCCTTTCATTACTACATTCAATAACAGTTAAATACCAGGAATCGCAGACATAATCAGACATGATTTGATGAGATATAGAGGATGATGGGAACAAACACAATGATCTTCAAAAATTACTGAAGGAAATTACTGATGATTGGTGGGGTTAATATTGTTCAACCTCTTTTTTATTTTGAGAAATGTTTGTGCTTTATTGCCCTGCCAATTCTATTTTTAAACCTTTTTTTAAAAAATCATCTGGAAGATGTAACTTCCAAATTGCTTCCTTTTTGCAGTTTGTCGGGGTGTGTGAAGGAAACTTCAGTATAATAATACAATATCAGATGGTACATCAGATTGAAAGTAGGAACATAAAAAGAAGGAACGAAAGGGAGAAGGCAGCATTTTATCCCTCTTTTCGTCAGCAATGTATGCACGTCCTTCGCAAAAGGGCAAGGTAAAGTGGAGATAGAGACAAGATCTATATACAGAGCATGCCTTTCAATTAATCCACCAATTTAACATGTCTTTCTAAGATAGTTGTGTGTGTGTGTGTGTGTGTGTGTGTGTGTGTGTGTGTGTGTGTGTGTGTGTGTGTGTGTGTGTGTGTGTGTGTGTGTGTGTGTGTGTGTGTGTGTGTGTGTGTGTGTGTGTGTGTGTGTGTGAAGTGCAATCCTATATCCGGATAGTTTCCGTGGGGAATCTGCCTAAAACTGTCATGACAATCACAACAAAGATAATGATGGTGTGGTGGTGGTGCATTGGGGTGGAAGAAAGGTTCAAGCCTAAAATTCAAGATTCAAGTCCTATGTTTATGTTTTTGTTTATTTGGTCTATTCCCTACCCTACTTGGCACAGGCAGACACAGGGCAGCTTACAACATTTCAATACAAGTACAAATATAAATGGCAATACAGTAGTATAAAAATAAATAAATAATACAGTATCAACAATACATATCAAAGTATATCAGATATCAGCAAAACAATATGTCAATAAACAATATATCAGCAAAACAGTATTACCTCAGAACATATCAGAAAACATATCATATCAAAGACATCAGCAAAACAGTATCAGCAAAGAATATAAGTACGACATATCGAAAAATAGCAATATTACAGTATACAAATTCAATATACAAAGTATATGACAATATAATATACAAAGTTCAAATCAACCAACCCCGCAACAAATGGAACAGCAAAGTCCTCCTCCAGGCAGGCGAAGTCCAAGGCTACACAGGTGGGGGAGTTCTCAGACCGCTGAGCAGCCACAGCTGCCTCAGTCCTCCTCCGCTGGCGATGACAGGGCCAGAGTCGAGCGGGAAAGGTGCATGAAGCCTCATGGCAGCGGCCACGGACATTTTCCTCCTCTTCGGCCACGCCAAGCCCTGGTGGCCCTTTTTCTTTCCTCTGGCAATGACAGGGCTCAGAGGTGTGAGCAGAAGTGCTCTGTCCACCTTTATCCCTCCCTGGACAGGTGAAGGCTGGGAAGGGAGGCCGGAGCCGCTTCCACTACCCAAGCTGCTGCAGCTGGGGCCTGTCTTTTCTTTTCTCCAGCAGTGATGGGGCTCAGAGGCCAGGGGGAGTGGTGCAAGGCGCAGCTGACTCCCATCCCGGCATGAAGGTCTGATGGCTCTGGCAGCCCCGGCGCCTCTTCTACTCCTTGCCCGGACGGGGCCATGGTGAGTTGTGCCGGGCGCAGCTGACTCCCATCCCAGGGCTGATGGCGAGAGCCCCAGGAGACGCGTGGAAGGTCCGACGGCTCCAGCAGCCCCGTCACCTCTTCTACTCCCTGCCTGGACGGGGCCAGGTGGAGTGGCACCAGGCACAGCTGACTCCCATCCCACGGCTGATGGCAAGAGCCCCAGGAGAGGCATGGAAGGTCCAATGGCTCCGGCAGCCCTGGCTCCTACTCCCTGCCTGGATGGGGCCAGGGAGAGTGGTGCTGGGAGCAGCTGACTCCCATCCTGGGGCTGATGGCAAGAGCTCCAGGAGAGGCGTGGAAGGTCCTAAAATCAAATGTGACATGACAAGTTGGCAAAATCACTAATTGTTGAATTTTAGGTAGCAAATTAGCAACTATTGACAATTATTTTAAATTGGTAACCAGAGATTTTGAATGACTCCAGTAGCTGAAATTAGTATGGGGAGATGAACTACCTGATTCTGCTTCAATATTATTTAATTTTATTGCCCTGCCAATTCTGTTTTTGGTGTTAACACTTTTTGTACTAACTAGGTATATTTTGAAAAGATAATACAGCAAAGAAGGGGGCATAGGGAAAGAGGAGGTGAACATGAGATGCTGTTAGTTTGCAAGATCTGAGCAGAGTTGATAATGATAGGACTTTTTGGAGATCATGAACTAATATGTGAGATCTCCTTAGAGATCTTACTAGAACTGGTTGGGAGAAAGTACTTTTCTTTGTACAATAAATGCAAGGTTGTATGCTGCTAGTTAATATTTGCTTCATTTATATAGTAGCTTTAATAATTACCTTTCACTCATCTCAGATTTTTCAATAGAGACAAATGTTAATGAAACATTAATTTCTATCTATTCCTGTATAACAGAAGAAATTTATCAAACATTAGGCACCTTTAGTTTATGAAAAAAAATATGGTTGGAGGGATACCAATAAAAGTAAGTAAATTCATACCAAGAATTATTATCCCATATTCCTTATTCAAAACAAGTGCATATTGAAGACTCTTATGTCATTCCTTCCACCGTAAGTTAACACAGAATGGGAGTTTCAGACTCTTGTTACCTAAAGTGAGATAAACCCCTTTACCTAGAACTAAGCTTTTAAAGCATCAAGTGTTCTTTACCCCAAATAGAAGTCAGTTGAACTGGTTTTGTTGTTCCTTTTTGTGTGAAAGAAACTTATTACAAATCTACTAAAGGAAACATCACATTTTGAGTGTGGAGGCATAACTAGAATTTTTATTCCCTTGAAGGATGTAAAGCTTTTTAAAAATATTCTTGCTTCAAATCAAAGCATTCCTTCCACAAATATATACAGTAATTTTATTTAGTCTTCAAATTTAGCAATTAACATGCTAAATGCCAGACTACTATTCCCCATGCTGAAAATGTCCTTTGAAATCATTCAGATATTTACATTTCTTTCTGCAAAAACACATGCAATATTCTTCTAAAGTTTAATAGGGGATATTGTGATTTTATTACACAGCTATCTTAAGTGGATAAAAAGAATCCTGTTTAGTGATGTGTGGCTGTGAGATTTGGACCATAAGGAAGGCTGAGCACAGAAGAATAGATGCCTTTGAAGTGTGGTACAGGAGAAGACTCTTGAGAGTCCCCTGAACTGCAAGGAGATCATATCAATCAATCCTGAAGGAAATCAACCCTGACTGCTCATTGGAAGGACAAATATTGAAGCTGAAGCTCAAGTACTTTGGCCACCAAATGAGAAGGGAGGACTGACTGGAGAAGGCCCTGATGCTGGGAAAGATCAAATGCAAAAGGAGAAAGGGGTGGCAAAGGATAAGATAGTTGGATGGCATCATTGACACCATGGGTGTACAACTGGATGGGCTATTGAGGATTGTTGATGACAGAAGTACCTGATGTGCAGTGGTCCATGGGGTTGCAAAGGGTCGGACTTGACTGTGTGACTAAACAACAAGCTCGATGTTACTTATTTCTGAATGGGGGTTAGTATATACTTTTTTTTAAAAAAAGTACCATATTTTTCTGACCATAAGACGCACATGACCATAAGATGCACCCAGTTTTAGAGCAGGAAAACAAGAAAAAATATTCTGAACCAAATAGGGAGCCGGAGCTGTAGCTCACTTTGCCTGGCGCTGAAGGCACATGGGAAGCACAGAAGGGAAAGCACGCCCAGAGGTGCTGACCCGCCAGCAGTGCCTGGCTGCAGAAGACCAGCTGACCTGCAACAACTTGGACTCCTCCTTCTCACCTCCGGGACAACAAGGCTCTTCCTGAGCCTGGCATCCCATAGTAGCATGGCTGGAAAGACCTCACCGGAAGCATGGTGAGGTCTTTTCAGCCATGCCGTTCTGGGACTCCGGGCTTAGGAAGAGCCTTGTTGTCCCGGAGGCAAGGAGGAAGAGTCACAGAGCAGCATGGTCAAAAAGATGAGGCAGCTGTGGCCGCTGTTGGCTGGCCAGCTGGTCTTCTGCCTCTGGGAGTTGCTCTTACCATCAGGCTCTCACCATCCGGGTGAGGGGCATGGGAAGTGCTGTGGGAGCTGCTGGCAGGTCAGCTGGCCTTCTGCAGCCAGTTGCTGCTGGCGGGTCAGCCCCTCACTGTCTGGGCACACTTTCACCTCCACACTTCCCGTGCACCTTCGGCCCCGGGTGAGGCACATGCAAAGCACTGCCAGCGCTGCAGGGAGGTGGGTGGGGCAGCAGCATTCGGAGTATAAGATGCAGCTTCATTTACCCCCTACTTTTTTTGGGAAAGTGCATCTTATGGTCCAAAAAGTACGGTAACTCCAAAGCACTTTGTTCAAACTCCACACACTTGATGCAGAGATAGAGCAGACTATTTCCTACAGACTATCTAGAGTAGTCTAAATTACATGTTTCATCACATATTGTGATATCTTTACAAAGTAGTGATTACTACACAAGAAATTACTACTACATAACTTGGATGTTATCAAGCCTTAAGAAGTTAGTAGGGGTTCTCTAATAAATATTGCAACTAATATCTTGTTTAATACCAGCACCCATGAATGAGAGAGTTTTAAATATTATTCCCATCTCTTTTTGTTTGAATATCATAAACACATGAAGTTCATTTTCAGAAAATCTCAGTTTATAATTCCAACCCAATGTTGTGGTGATGTTATAGCCTAATTTATGTACATCCCCATTAATGTACATACTAGTGAACAAAATGAGTTATATTTATTAAACAACTTGCATTTATTGTGTCATGTAGTCTGACCCTCAGACTGCTATCTCTTGTCACTATCAACATTAAGTGCTTTTCATAAAAAGCCAAAGCCAACCTTCAGAATTGACAAGCTGTCTTTTAATTATGCCCTATGCTTTAGCTTCATCCAAGATGGAGAATTTGGTGTGTAGGGATCCCTTCATACCAGGTCTGGTATGTAAACAATGCAATGTTGGCCTCGTGGTTTGGAAGAAATGAAACCTAAAATGTGATGGACATATCATCCTGTGAGATCATTGGTTGGAATTCCTAAGGGGGATGGCCAGAAGGTGGACCCTGTGGGAGGAGATATAATCCAGAAAAAGGTGGGGGCGAGAGACACTTTCTTGGACCTTAACTGCAAAAATGTAGAGGCTTGAGAAAGGATGTGGGCCATGTGCTATCCCTTAAATAAGCAGCTTTCTTTATTTTGAAATGCTTTCTTAGCTTCTGATGTGTTTTATTATGTACTTTGCTTTGATTTCAATGTACCTTTAAAATTCCTGGAGAGACTTGGAATGATTACTTGGCTCACGTTACCTGAATCTACACTAGTTTCATGTGCACCCTTTGTTCACCACCTGAATTTAGGTCAGGAGTGACGGGGCACACTGATAGGAGAAGCCTGTACTGCTGGGTCTGAACTGTACCAAGGAAGCAGTATCGGGCACAATCCCATCACCAGGAGGCCGGAGGACGTCCGAGTCCTACTTGGGTGTAAGTGTATTGTCACAGAAACAGTCTTAGTAAAGTTTATAAATGGAGAAAGGGAAAATACATCTATTAAGCACAGTTTCCTTAATTTCATTCCATGCTATCTCATATTTTGGCTTGACTGTGTCAAACAGCTGAATTCTGGGCTGAGCTTGGAGTATAGAGAGAAATAAACATAAAATGAATATACAGTGTAACTCCAACATACTAACGGTTCTACTTATGAAAAAATCGAGATACAAATGGAAATGTGGGGGGTTTCGACATGCAAAATTTTAATAGGAAAAATTCAACATACAAAAAAGTATATGGTGCCCTCTAGTGACCACATCTGGTAATGCATTGTGTTTTCAACATAATTTCCCCCCCAAGATACGAACAGCTTCATGGAACAAATTAAATATCTATATCTATATCTATATCTATATCTATATCTATATCTATATCTATATCTATATCTATATCTATATCTATATCTATATCTATATCTATATCTATATCTATATCTATCTATCTATCTATCTATCTACATCTATCTATATCTATATCTATATCTATATCTATATCTATATCTATATCTATATCTATATCTATATATATCTATCTATCTATCTATCTGTTGTGTTCTAATGGTTTTACCTTCCACAATGTATCTGAACCAATGTAACCTTGCCTATAGCAA
This sequence comes from Bradypodion pumilum, assembly GCA_035047305.1. Taxonomy (NCBI): domain Eukaryota; kingdom Metazoa; phylum Chordata; class Lepidosauria; order Squamata; family Chamaeleonidae; genus Bradypodion; species Bradypodion pumilum. Next base: position 211,321,801 of record JAWDJD010000003.1, on the reverse strand, counting down.
CAATGTAACCTTCAGCTGCATCATATGAACCCTGTAAGAGGACGCGAGCTAATGACCACCAGCTGGCAGCAGCGAGCGTCCAAGCTCCTTGGTCCAAACTCATCAAAGGCAACAGCGCGGGAAGTTTTCCCGCCACCACCTACACCGGGACAAGAAGGGCGTGACCCGCAATGACGTCACGCAGACAGTAGCCAATGGGCTACCATGGAACCACGTTCAAATGTATTACTACTGTATATAAAGAGCTATCGATCCGCCATTACCTCATGTTCCCTCTGTCCACGATGCAATAAACCTGAGTTAACCCAGCCCGAGGCTGTGTCCTGTGTCTTGGTTTGCATACACCAAATTGGCGACGAAGGTGGGATGATGGATCCCCACGGAACAGCCAGGGCACAGAGCGGGTTCAACATCACCAAACCGCAAGACTGGGAGCTGCTTGAGATGGACTTCCAGGCGGCACTGGTGGAACTCAAAGTCAAGGGAGACGACGAGGAGAGGAAGAGGGCCATCCTCACCAGAATGCTCGGGATGGAAACCAAGCGGACGCTGGTGGGCATCATCGCTCCGAAGAAGGTGAGCGAATTTAAGGCGGACGACATCATGAAGCTGCTGCGGGAGCGCTTCAGTCCCTCGAGGGCAATGTTTCCCGCTCGGAGCGCGTTTTGGAGGCGAGTCCAAGCGCCGGACGAGTCGGTTGAGACATTCGTGGCCGCCATGAGGATAGCCGCCGCCCCCTGCAAATGGGACAACATCCTAGAGATGGCCCTCAGGGACGGCGTGCTGTGTGGCCTGAAGGACAAGGAGGTGCAGCGCAGCTTGATGAACAAGGAGCCGCCACCCACACTGGCAGAGGTCGTAGAGGCCGCGGAAGCCGCAGAGTCCACGAATGCTGGAGTGGACGAGATGCACCAGTGGCGTGAGTGGCGTCCTAGAGCCGGCAAGGCGGCAAATTCGGTGCACGGGAAGTCCGGACAGGCGGTGCACGCAACTCGACGGGCATCAAAGTCGTCTACGGAAGGCAGCGACGGCGAAGAGGTCCAGAAGGTCCGAAAGGGTGGTCGACGCTGCGATGGTTGCGGAGCGGCCCATGAGCGCGCGAGATGCCCATTCAGGAAGGCCGAGTGTTACACCTGCGGCCGTCGGGGGCACATCGCCAAGGCATGCAGAAAACGGAAGGAGGGCCGGAGGCAGTCACAAGACCGTTCGGCCAGACCGGACCGTCCAGCGAGGCCCAAAGATGGCGCCCAGACCACGAGGAAGCAGGATGGCGTGGGCCGCGTCTCGGACGACAGCGAGGACGACGCCCCCGTGTTCAGCGTGTCCGCGGGACAGTCCCATTACTTCGTTGAGGTACTAGTACAAGGGGCCCCTATTAGGATGGAAATTGACTCGGGGTCCTCCTATTCTATAATTCCCCAGAAAGAGTTCTTGAGAATCGACCCCCACGTGCGGCCCAAACTTAAAACGTTGAGGTCCACGCTACGAGACGTACAGGGAAACAGCATTCCGGTGTTGGGGGTCGGGAAATTTCGGGTCAATTTTAAGAGACATTCTGCGGAACTGCCCCTAGTTGTCCTTAAGGGGGGAAGTTGTAGCCTCCTAGGGACGCAGTGGTTTCAGCCTTTAGGTTTGTTCATAGGGGGAGTGCATACAGTGGGGGTGGACCCAATACAAGCGGTTTGCGATGCGCATCCCGCCGTTTTTAAGAAAGGACTCGGAAAGTTCAAGGGACCCCCTGTAGCCTTCGACCTAGACCCGGAGGTCCGCCCGATAAGACTCAAACCGCGCAGGGTGCCGTTCGCACTCAAGGACAAGATAGAGGCGGAACTGGACAAACTGGTGGGCCAGGGGATTCTTATTCCTGTTGATTCCGCGGAGTGGGAAACTCCAATTGTAACGGCTCTAAAGGCTAACGGGGAGGTGCGCATTTGCGCTGATTATAAGTGTACAATTAACAAGGCGATCCGCCCTAATGCATACCCGGTGCCGGTGATCAGCCACCTTTTGGCCAGGCTGAATGGGGGAAAGTGTTTCGCTAAACTCGATTTGGCACAAGCCTATCAGCAACTCCCAGTGACCCCCGCCACGGCCGCGGCACAAACGATAGTTACACATAAAGGGGCATTCCAGGTGTCGCGTTTGCAGTTCGGCGTGAACTCGGCACCCGGCCTTTTTCAGTCGCTTGTGGAACGCCTCCTGAAGGGACTGGAGGGGGTGTTGCCTTATTTTGATGACGTGTTGATAACAGGGGGGAGTGAGGCTGAACTGGCAAAGAGATTGGACAAAGTACTAACCGTGTTCGAGAAAGCGGGGCTGAGACTAAGGAAGGACAAATGTGTTTTTTTTGAAACTGAGGTCGAGTTTTTAGGGTTCCGGATCACACCCGAGGGGATTAAGCCGTCTAAATCCAAAGTAGCAGCCATAAAGAAGGCCCCTCGCCCCACATCCAAAACCGAGCTACAGTCTTTCCTGGGGCTCCTCAACTTTTACCATACATTCCTCCCGCGGAAGGCGTCCGTGGCCGAACCGCTCCATCGGTTACTTAAAAAGGAGGAGACATGGATGTGGGGTGACGAGCACGAGAGGGCGTTCAAAGAACTAAAGCAACTCTTAACATCTGAGGCAATCCTGACGCATTTCGACCCCAAACGGCCGGTGGTCTTAGTCTGTGATGCATCCCCGGTGGGGGTGGGGGCGGTGCTTTGCCACGTGTTGGATGACGGAAGGGAGGCCCCGGTAGCGTTTTATTCAAGGTCCCTGTCCCAAGTGGAGCGCAATTACGCACAAACCGACAGGGAGGCATTAGCAATAGTAGCGGGAACCAAAAAATTTCACGATTTTTTGTATGGCCGCCCGTTCAAAATCGTGACTGATCACAAGCCACTGTTAGGGATTTTCACGGAAAGCAAGCCCACGCCGCAGATCCTGTCCCCGAGAATGCTGCGATGGGCTATTTTTCTCAACGCATACCAACATGAGTTGGAGTACCGGCCCGGAAAGGAGATCAGCCATGCCGATGCACTTTCGAGATCTCCTTTGCCCTTGTCGGACGACCAAAAGGCGAGAGTAGAAAGAGACCGCCAGGTGTTGCTAATTGAGGTCTTAGACGCACCCCCAATAGTACCAGCCGACATTGCTAGGGCGACAGGCAAGGACAGAACGCTAGAGAAAGTTAGTTCATGGGTACAGAAGGGGTGGCCGGCATCGTCCCCAAGCACAGAATTCGACCCATTTTTTTGGAAAAAGCTAGAGTTGTCCCTAGAGAGGGGGTGCCTGTTGTGGGGCCAACGGGTGGTGGTCCCTACGTCCCTGCGGCCGAGGGTGCTCGAACTGCTGCACGTCAGCCACCCGGGCATAGTTCGTTCAAAGGCGCTGGCCCGGAGTTACTTCTGGTGGCCACAGCTGGACGCGGACATCGAGCACATGGTCGGCACTTGTGAGGCATGCCAGGGATCCCGACCAGAGGCGGCCCGTCTTCCGCATAGGGAATGGGACACAGCAAGGGGGCCATGGTCCAGAGTGCACGTAGATTTCGCTGGCCCTTTCCGAGGAACCATGTTTCTCCTGGTGGTGGATGCATTCTCCAAGTGGCTGGAGGTTATCCCAGTAAAGAGCACGTCCTCCGCCACGACAATTAGCCAGCTAAGGAGAGTCTTTTCCACGTTCGGTTTACCCGATACTTTAGTCAGCGATAACGCTAGTTGTTTCACCTCCGCTGAGTTCGGGGCATTCATGGAGGCAAACGCCATTCGGCATGTCACATCCGCGCCGTTTCACCCGGCCACGAATGGCCAAGTGGAACGGCTGGTGCGTACAACAAAGGATGCGCTGCGGCGCATGGGCCCGGGGGACCTGAATCACCAAGTATGCCAATTCCTCTTAGCGTATAGGGTGACCCCCTTAGCGTCAGGCTACTCGCCGGCAGAGCTCTTGATGCGGCGAAAACTGACCACGATCCTGTCCAGGCTAGACCCGACGAGAGTCGAGGATAAAGGGAAAAACATAGGGTTGGCAGTCTCGAAAGGTTTCGCCGCCGGCGACCCTGTTCACTGCAGGAACTATTCCAGCGCAGGGCCAGCCTGGGTACCAGGGACGGTTGTAGAACAGACGGGGCCAGTGTCGTACCGAGTCGAGACTAACACCGGCCTCCTCTGGAGGAGGCACGCAGACCAACTGAGGCACCGAGTAAGTAGGCCAGTCAGTGGGGCTCAGCAACAGGATTCAGCGTTAGGGTTCTCCCCCACCCGCTTAACCCAAGGGGGAGACAGCAGCGGACAACAGTCCCAAGCAAGGGGGGAAGGCAGAAGCAGCGGCCCCGACTCATACCCTTTTGATACACCAGTCCTATCAGAGGCCGGGGAAGGGGGAGAGGAGTTCGCGACCGCTGCCCCCGAATGTAATTTTGATTTTGATTTTGCGAGCCGGGGGGGTTTTCAGGAGTGTTCCCCCACCCATCCAAGCGAGAAGAGGGGTTTTTCGTTAGCCCCCAGTGCCCCCGGTTCCTCCCTAAGAAAGAGCACACCTTCCAACAACGCCGCGGAGCCGCGGCAAGTCACTAACGAGTCTCCCTCTCCAATTACAGGACAGGAAACCAGGGGACAAAGAGAAGGTAGCAAACCCGGGGAAAGGCAGCCCGCATCGAGACCCCAGCGTGTTCGAAATAAGCCATCTTGGCTGAGAGACTTTGTCTCCTAGGGGGGGGGGAGTGTGTTTAAGTGTGGGCTCGGGGAGTGTGTTTAAGTGTGGGCTCGAGACTTTGTCTCGTCCTAGGGGGGAGGGGTGTTGTGTTCTAATGGTTTTACCTTCCACAATGTATCTGAACCAATGTAACCTTGCCTATAGCAACAATGTAACCTTCAGCTGCATCATATGAACCCTGTAAGAGGACGCGAGCTAATGACCACCAGCTGGCAGCAGCGAGCGTCCAAGCTCCTTGGTCCAAACTCATCAAAGGCAACAGCGCGGGAAGTTTTCCCGCCACCACCTACACCGGGACAAGAAGGGCGTGACCCGCAATGACGTCACGCAGACAGTAGCCAATGGGCTACCATGGAACCACGTTCAAATGTATTACTACTGTATATAAAGAGCTATCGATCCGCCATTACCTCATGTTCCCTCTGTCCACGATGCAATAAACCTGAGTTAACCCAGCCCGAGGCTGTGTCCTGTGTCTTGGTTTGCATACACCAAACTATCTATCTATCTATCTATCTATCTATCTATCTATATACACACACACATCTATCTATCTATATACATCTCTCTCTCTCTATTTATCTACTACACACACACACGCACATACTCAACTCTGAAAATCAGTTAAAATGTACTAGACTTTGTCATACCCTGTCTTCCTCAATCATAACATTTTCTTGCTGTAATTTCTTTCAGTTATAATACAGATTATAATCAGTTTGAACTCTTATTTTTCTCCTAATATATCCTTCACAAGGGGCTAAATGTATCACTTCCACCAGTGTGATAGTGTCCAGGTCCTGACAGTAAAAGATGTGATTAGTCTACCTGGAATTATATTTCTCTTCTGATCTGTATATTTCTTCTTATTTACAAATTCATTTCGACAGTAAATCATCATCAACAAAGAGGCATCACAAATCTTCTGGAGCAAACCAGATCTGGTATAAAGGTTACAAATAACATAAGAAAACACAGAACACTTTGTTATTTTTGCAGCAAAAGAATAACATGCTTATTAATCTGAAAAGAAGAAATGGATAAATGGTTGATTTGGGTTTCAGTAACAATTCTTTAAAATTTTGAGAAAGGGGCTCTGACATATTAACAACACAACTCCACTTGTACCAATAATATGTGAACCTTCTTAGTAGATAGAGGAAAATGAGGCCATTAGTTATATTTTCCCCTGCCAAATGAGAGGGATTGACTGCTTGAATAATTGACAAATGCAAACTACCAGCAAAAAACAGTTAAGCCTACTGGTATGTAAAAGTGACCTAAAGATAAAGCTCAGATAGACCTCAAACTGTCATAATTCTTGCCATTTCTGGTAGATATTAATGAAGAGAATGACCTTTTGCTAATGTGGAAAACTGATTATTCCTTGCAACAGGAGAAAGGCAAAAGCAACTGTATAAGGAAAAGGAGATGATTTAATGGTTGCAGATGAGCATTAAGGTAACAACCTGATAGCAACTATGATATATGCCAATTATTCAAGCTTTACAAAAGAGAATGAAGAACAAAAATAAAGTGTTGTTCCATTAAAAATGTCAATCAATCTTCTTGTATTATATTTCTTTCCTGTATTGTACTTATTTAAACATCCAGAGTGATATAAGATGTCTAACCTTTTTGACTTGTACATCTGTAGCCTAGAGAAATGCTAGGAGGTGACAAAATGGTATAAACATTCCCTTACTTCCCAATCACATAACTGCCAAAAGGTGAGCTGGAATCCACCTGAATTGAGGCCCTCAGGCTAAGCATTCGAGGGTTTTAGCTAGCCTCCACAGCCCAAGGCCTTAACCTTGTCTGTTAAAAAGGTAGCAAACAATGTTAGAAGCAGCTCCAGTCTTTTCATTTATTTATTTGTCAGTCATTCCCCCCCCCAAAAAAAAAGAAACATGGGTTTACAAATCATGTTAGGATAATCTACTCTCTTTTAGAGTCAAACTGCTGCATATATGAGGAGATTGCTGTGAATGTACTATATTTTGTTTTCAGCAAGGTTTTTGACAAGGTTCTTCATGATTTGTAGTTGGTTAACATGCTGTACCCACAGATTGTTCACTAGTGATTTCCACTAATCTCTTGAAGAAGTTATAAGTGGAGAGATGTTCTAGGTCAAGTTTTGTTCCCATCTTTATAAATGGCTTAGATGAAAAAGGAGAAAAAATGTTCACCAGATCTTTAAACAAAAACTAAATAGGAGTCATAGCTAATACCTCAGAAGAAAGAATCAAGATTCAGGAAGATGTTAACATATTGTAAACCTGTGTCAAAGCAAACAAAAGTAATTTCATCAGTGATAAATGTTAAGTTGTATAACTAGGCATGAAATCTGTACCTATAAAATGGTGCGTTAACCGTTGGAATGTGACAAAGGATGTTGCACCAGGTCCCACAGCAAGTAATGGGCCTCCGTTCACTCGCCCGAACCCGGTTCGCAGGTAACTGTCGGGTTGAAAATTTCCACCCAGGGGCAGGAGCCCCCCAGTCGCAAACAAAAAAAGGGAACTTCAATTCCCAACGTTCCTTGCGCCGCGCCGTGCCAGAGCCAATCAGGCTGAGCGGCGCGGCAAAAGTAACGTTCAAAAATGCACCGCGGCCAATAAAAAAAAGCCACATGAAACAAACCGCTAAAGTATGCAAACACGCACAGGCAAAACTACAAGCCCCAGCGTCCTGTGCACCATTAGCGGCCGGCATGCAAAAATAAAAGTTAAAAAAAGCCTGCCGCCACTGCCTTTCTTCCCCACGGGTCAGCCAGCATGGCCCGCGGGGGGGGGAAAGGAACCCCCCGCCGCCGGTGCCCTTCTTCCCCATGGGCCAGCCAGCATGGCCTGTGGAGAAAAAAGCAAAAAAAAAAAGCCCCCACCCCCAAGCCCTTCTTCCCCATGGGCCAGCCAGCATGGCCCGTGGGGGGGGGGGAAAGGAATCCTCCGCCACCGGTGCCCTTCTTCCCCACGGGCCAGCCAGCATGGCCCGTGGAGAAGAAAGCAAAAAAAGCCCCCCCCAGCCCTTCTTCCCCACGGGCCAGCCAGCATGGCCCGCGGGAAAGAAAGCCACTGAAAAAGTTAAACCCCCCCAAAAAAAAACACAATCAAAAACACTCAAAAATCCAAAAAGAAAACACAAACACAGCCAAAAACAAACAAAAAAACACACAGACACCCCCCCAAATCCAAACCACCGCCACCCCCCACCCTCCAAAAAAACAGAGAGCTTACCAACAGACGTCTTGACTTCATGACCACAGGAAATCAAATGAGCAAAGAAAGGAAACACTAACCGGAAGCACCCAGAGGATAGAAGAGAAGAATTGTAGAGAGGAAACAAAGCTCACCACCCCCACCCAGAGGACACAAGAGAAAAAACATTCAAAAATATTTCAAAATAAAAGATTAATTCCCAAACAAATCAAATAAATTAGCCAAAAATTCAAAAATATTCACACTAATCTAAAAAAATTCCCAAAAAACCAGAAATCAAATAAATTAAAATAAAATTTGCATACCCCAAAATTATTTTTTTTAAAAAAATAATAAAAAAAATTTAAAATAAAATTTGCATAAACAAAAAGCAAAAACCTTGAAAAACCAATTTAAAGAGCCCGGCACTAAGGAAGCCAGCGCAAAAAAATAAATAAATAAAACACACACTGGGAGCACAAGTCCGCCGCAGGCGGACGCAGCGCCTCAAAGCCACAAAACCACAAAACCTTTCAACACCATTTAAAACAGCCCAGCACCATTTGTAAAAGAAAAAAAAGAAACCCTTTACTATCCAACACAATTTTAAAAAGCCCGGCACCGCCGGGCAAAATATGCTGATATACACTAGTATAAGATGGGTGACACCTTGCTTAGCAATAGTACACATGAAATGGATCTGAAAGTCTTAGTAGATCCTTCATACACCAATGGCTAAATATGAACCAACAATGTAAGGCAGCATCAAAGCAAATGAACAAAGAAACAAATAAAACCCAATGTAATACTTGTTTTATCAACAGTCACATACTATTTTGGTTAGATCAGTACGTTCTACTCTATTACCATAGCAGGATAAGGAGACTGAGGGGGGATATGATAATATACTTCAAATACCTGAAAGATAATCATAAAGAGGAAGGGAAGGATCTGTTCTCCATCATCCCAGAGTGCAGGACACACAATAATGGGCTGAAACTACAGGAAGTCAGATATAGGCTGAATATTAGGAAAAACATAATACTTAGAGCTGTACAACAGTGATACCAACTGCCTCGAGAGATGGTGAGCATTTAGCATGAAAACCAAGTATTTCAGTTTGGAAATTTTGGGCCCCCACCCCCACCCCCACAAACACACCTTCCTCAGTAATTGTTCATTCAGTACCTACCTACATGTTTCAAAAATACATTAAAGACTTAATTTTCATTTTATGTTTTCATGGTCTTTGAACCTTAGATGTACACTGTAAGTGTGAACATACTACAAAGGAGGGGTAGTGGGAGGGAAAAGAGGGGGAGGGGATGTAGTTGAACATTTGGAAATTGAAGTAGAATCCAAAATTCCATTAAATATGTTGTGAAGTGGAAGATACATAGCAAAATTCAGCCTTTTTAGCAGTTTTTTTTTACAAATTTGAGAAATTTAGCACTTTTCAAAGCCTTGTTTCTCGGTGCTTATGGGGTTAAAAATATGTTTGACCAGTGATAATTGAACAAATTTTAATGCTCTACAACTTTCTAATTACATGTAGTACACAAAAATGCACGGTTTAGAAGATGTAGTCGAAAAACTGTGAAAAGTGCTAAAATTTTGCAGTCCTCCCCCCCAAGGTTCCACAAGGAAATTTAGACCTGAATGGGATGCAAAGGTCGGGTTTGATGAGGCTTCAAAAGCCCACCTGGCTCGTTATCGTGAATGCATCCTAGAGGGGATTCGAAATGGTGCCCCCCAACAGTACGCAATGGGCAAGGTGTATGATGTACGCCAAGGACCCACAGAAACTCCCACAGCATTCTTAGAAAGGCTCCATGAGGCAGTCCGCAAGTACTTGGGTCAGGACCCAGAATCGGCTGTCTGTAAAACACTAGTGACCAGCCTGTTTGTTGCCAACTCAGCAAAGGACATAAAAAGAAAACTTTCCAGCATAGAGTCTCCCCTAGAATGTGATATGCAGAAGTTAATTGACACTGCATTCCGAGTATATAATAATAGGGAAGAGGAAGACAAAAAGGAAAAAGCAAGAGAGAGACAAAAGGATCAAAAAGTCTTAGTGGCTGCCCTTCAGGAGTACAACAAGCCACAAGTGCAGTGGGGCTTCCCCCCAAACTCAGGAGGAAGACCCAAGAACCCACAGTTCCAGCCACCACGAGGCAACCCTTGTGGAGCATCCCCCACCTCATATGCCTCCTGAGAAATCTGTACATGAACCAAGAAGCAACAGTTAGGACAGAACACGGAATGACCGAGTGGTTTGGAATAGGAAAAGGAGTAAGACAAGGCTGCATTTTGTCACCCTGCTTATTCAACTTATACACAGAGCACATAATGCGCAATGCAGGGATGGAGGAATCACAATATGGGATCAAAATTGCTGGGAGAAACATCAACAATCTGAGATATGCAGACGACACCACCCTAATGGCAGAAAGTGAGGAAGACCTAAAGAATCTCTTGATCGGTTTGAAGGAAGAGAGTGCAAAAGCTGGCTTGAGACTCAATATCAAGAAAACCAAGATAATGGCAACAGGCCCGATCAGTTCCTGGAAAATAGACGGGGAAGAAGTAGAAGCAGTGACAGATTTTACTTTCTTAGGATCTAAGATCACTGCAGATGGAGATTGCAGCCATGAAATAAAGAGGCGGCTGATTCTAGGGAGACAAGCCATGAGAAACCTGGGGAACATAGTGAAAAGCAGAGACATCACCTTGAAAACAAAAATTAGAATAGTCAAAGCAATGGTATTCCCAGTGGTAATGTACGGATGTGAGAGCTGGACAATTAGGAAAGCTGAACGCAGAAGAATAGATGCCTTTGAAATGTGGTGTTGGAGGAGAGTTTTGAGGGTACCTTGGACAGCGAGGAGAACAAATAGGTCAATCTTAGAAGAAATCAACACTGACTGCTCATTGGAAGGTCAAATAGTAAAGATGAGGCTAAAGTACTTTGGGCATCAAATGAGAAGGGAGGATTCACTTGAGAAGGCCGTGATGTTGGGAAAGGTGGAGGGCAAAAGAAGAAGGGGGAGGCCAAGGATGAGATGGATAGATGGTATTGTAGACACAATGGGCACAAAACTGGGAGGACTGAGGGGGATGGTGGAGGACAGAGGCGCCTGGAGAACGATGGTCCATAGGGTCGCAAAGGGTCGGAATCGACTGTGCGACTGAACAACAACAAATTGAGTGAAGCTCCACTGGGCACCCATACACAACATCCCAGAGTTTCATTAACTTGGAAATTTTTGCAAGGTCTAAAGTACATCTCGACTGGGCTAATTCCAACACTGGAAGCATTGAAAAGTCATTTTGACTGCAGTTTGTCATATCTGCTTTGATTCAGATTCTTCCATTGAGAAGGGGGTTGGACTCAATGGCCTTAAAGGCCCCTTCCAACTCAGATATTCTATGATGAAAGAAAGAAAGATGAACAATAAGCATTCTTAATTTTGTATTATACCTTTCCTGTCTCTTTGGAGAGATTTAATAAAATTTATTATCTCCAAGTCTTTTTAAAAAAGCCCTTGTCCCTGTGGCAAGTCAATCCTCCACATCAGCTCAAATGATCACATTTTCTGAGCCAATGCAAATACATTTGTTTTCAAAAAGTAGAATCCCTAGTTATGAAGTGGAAAAACATTTATTGAGGAGTGAGGAATCCAGGCTGATTCCCATTGATTTGAACACCATGTATTTAAAAGGAAATTATGTGAACCAGACTGTCCCAATCCCAATCCAGCATTATTTGTCAAAGTAGTTACACCCATAGTCCAGTGGTGAAATTTCCAAACATCAAGACCAATCAACATCTGTGGTCATTCCACCCTCAGCTAGCTTTAATTTTGTGCAAAACTGAGTCCTGCTCCTTAGAGTAAAACTACTGGCTTTAGTTTATCCAAAACCTTTAACCTGGGGTTTGTGACCAAGCAAATTTCAAATTCATACTGTATCAATCACAGAGGTAGGGAGGTCATTATACTGTACTTCAGTATCAGTGTTTCTTCTACAACCTTTACAGCCCTTCATGGCATTGGTTATGCCAGCAGATCTGGGGTGTGCTTGACTCAACCGTGCAAGCTTGCTGGCTCATTTAAATCTGTCTGAGGGATCCTGTTTCTTTTGCTCTTTGCTCTCTCTTCTATTATTTTATTATGGGAAGAGGGTGGGTGAGGGTAGTTTTTTAAAATGTTTACCCAATTAGGTTTTAGTGTTTTAATTCTAGTTCTTAATGGGGGGGGGGGGTTTACTGATGGTTTTTTAGCTGATGCCGTTTTAATTCGTTGTTGTAATATTGTAGTTGCTTGTTTGCTGTTTTTATTGTATGCTGTTCACCGCCCTGAGTGGTGTCCCCCATCAGAAGGGTGGGATATAAATCTATAAATAAATAAATAAATAAACAAGAAATAATTGTGGCCTACTTTACATGTCATTTGAAAAATACTTTCTTTTCTAAGAATCCAATTAAAATCAAATTTTATGACTGTCAAAAAAGAAAAAAGAAAAGAAAAAAACATTATGGTATCTTAAAGACTAACTGCTAAATTTTTCTCTTGCCCTGCCCCACCTTGGATTTTAAAAGCCGCCGAGACGGCTGAGTCTTCACCACCACCTCCGGTTCCCTGGGCTGGGCAGAGAGGCCCTGGGCAGCAACCAACACTGGACACCAAGCCACATCTACCTGCTGGAGTCTCTTGCCCCACCCCATCTTGGACTTTAAAAGCCGTTGAGACCGCTGAGCCTTCGCTGCCATCACCCACCCTTTTGGACTTCCCTGGGGTTAGAGTGAGTTGTGTAATTGTTTTTATTTGGTAACTCTGTGGAAATTGTATTTTCTGGTATTTTGTTGATTATATTGTTTATGTTTTTGATTATATTGTTGACATACTGTATCTTTGAATTTTGTATCTTTAATACTGTATCTTTAAATATTTGAAAGCGAGAGGTCAGCAGTTCGATTCCCGAGTACTGCAAGACGGAATGAGCTCCTGTCTTTTCCCAGCTCCTGACAACCTAGCAGTTCGAAAGCAAGAAATTGCAAGTAGATAAATAGGGACCACTTCAGTGGGAAGGTAATCAGTGTTAGTTGCACTCCGGTATCTAGCCGTGTCTGCCACATGGCCATGAAAACATGTGCAGAAGCAGACAGCGCTGGCTCTTCAGCTTTGAAACAGAGATGAGCACTGAACCCTTGATTCGGATATGACTGGTTTTCGAGCAAGGGAAACCTTTACCTTTACCTTAAATGAACTCATAAAGTAATTGCTTTTAACTTTTTGAAAATATAAGATTGCCTTGCAATCTTTAAAATTCATGTCTTGAACAGTTGTCATTAAGATGAACCGTACATTCAGTTAACATAGATTGATTATTACATGCCAAACAGATTGTAATTCAGCAAGGCATTTAGAGACTGTCAGATAGGCCTCCCAATGTACTTAAACCAGCACTGAAGTGTGCCACTCTTATTGTCATTGAAGCAAGACACTTTTTAATCTCATCATTGACTTCCCTCTTCAGCATTAGAAACAACTGTTAATAAAGCTTTTTTTAAAAAAAAAAACCATGAGGGGATCTGCCTTGCTGATATCGGTATGTTGAGGAGGGATGAGAACAATTCTATGTAGAAGCTTTTACAGATTTCTTCTACTTCTTTTCTCGTTTCTTCTTCTCCTCTTTCATTTTTTATGCTGTATCACTGTCTTATGGAGTGTTATTTTCTGCTAACATTTCCTGAGGTTACTTCAATTTTTCACTGTCTCAAGAAGCATCTCTTTCCAATAGTTTTTGAGGTCCTATCACAGTCTTCTTATTAGTTTACTGAGAAGGGAATATTTCACGCAATTTCTGGCATTTCTTGGCATTTCCTTCCTCTTCTGCAGTAGGACTTTGGTGTTCTCTGAAATTCTTCCTCTCTCTTCTTTTGGTTTCATTATTCATGCTTTATTTGCACATTGCATCAGTTTTTCAATGAAGTTGTTGTAGTCATCATTTATGTTGTTTTCCAAGCTCCAGTCCACTTTTGAAATGCTTTCCTATAGCAGGGTTTCATTTAGAGATTTTGGCAGCTGGTTTTGATTTGTGAAATCTTAAGATCTTCTCAACTTTTTTATTGATCCCTATTTGTCCTCTTACTAACCAATGATCATTGCCTGTATTAAATGAAGGCACTACTGACATGTCCTTTAGCAGTCTTATTTTATCAATTAAGATTGAATCTTTCATTTTCCAAACCAGGTTCATTGTCTCTTTATATTCTTTTTTAAACCAGGTATTACTGACATACAGTTTATGTCGATGGCAGTTTCTGCCATAATTGCAAGCCTTTTGCCTCTTTATTTTTTTCTCCAAATCCATACCTCCCAATGAACTTTTCACCTTCTGTACATCTTTCAGTTTTTGCCAATCACCATTGTATAAGTTGTTTTTATGGAAACAGAGCATTCAAAAGATCTTCATAAAATTTATCAATTTCATCTTCGTTGCTCTGACTTGTTGGTGTGTAGATTTGGATGATCTTGAGGGTGTTGGAGGGAGTATTGTATTATGATATGCTTTTAGAGGACTAATCCTTGCTGATGATGAATCTGATACCTCCTGCTGTTTGTGGGCCTTCACCTTTCAACATACTGTCCAAAATTCTGTTGTTCAGTATAGTAAATAGCAATTAAAAAAGAACCACTGAACCAGTGGGAAGTTAATGAGTCAACTCCCCTGTAAGTTTCATTGATTCAAATGTACCTACTGTATTTTTTTGGATCATAAGTTTGGTGTATGCAAACCAAGACACAGGACACAGCCTCGGGCTGGGTTAACTCAGGTTTATTGCATCGTGGACAGAGGGAACATGAGGTAATGGCGGATCGATAGCTCTTTATATACAGCAGTAATACATTTGAACGTGGTGCCATGGTAGCCCATTGGCTACTGTCTGCGTGACGTCATTTCAGGTCACGCCCTTCTTGTCCAGGTGTAGGTGGTGGCGGGAAAACTTCCCGCGCTGTTGCCTTTGATGAGTTCGGACCAAGAGAGCTTGGACGCTCGCTGCTGCCAGCTGGTGGTCATTAGCTCGCGTCCTATTACAGGGTTTATATGATACAGCTGAAGGTTACATTGTTGCTATAGGCAAGGTTACATTGGCTCAGATACATTGTAATCCATGTGTACAATAAAAAACCATCAGAACACAACACCCCTCCCCCCTAGGACGAGACAAAGTCTCGAGCCCACACTTAAACACACTCCCCCCCCTTAGGAGACAAAGTCTCTCAGCCAAGATGGCTTATTTCGAACACGCTGGGGTCTCGATGCGGGCTGCCTCTCCCCGGGTTTGCTACCTTCTCTTTGTCCCCTGGTTTCCTGTCCTGTAATATGAGAGGGAGACTCGTTAGTGACTTGCCGCGGCTCCGCGGCGTTGTTGGGAGGTGTGCTCTTTCTTAGGGAGGAACCGGGGGCACTGGGGGCTAACGAAAAACCCCTCTTCTCGCTTGGATGGGTGGGGGAACACTCCTGAAAACCCCCCCGGCTCGCAAAATCAAAATCAAAATCACAATCGGGGGCAGCGGTCGCGAACTCCTCTCCCCCTTCCCCAGCCCCTGATAAGACTGGCGTATCAAAAGGATATGAGTCGGGGCCGCTGCTACTGCTTCCTTCCCCCCTTGCTTGGGACTGTTGTCCACTGTTGTCTCCCCCTTGGGTTAAGCGGGTGGGGGAGAACCCTAACGCTGAATCCTGTTGCTGAGCTCCACTGACTGGCCCACTCACTCGGTGCCTCAGTTGGTCTGCGTGCCTCCTCCAAAGGAGGCCGGTGTTAGTCTCGACCCGGTACGACACTGGCCCCGTCTGTTCTACAACCGTCCCTGGCACCCAGGCTGGCCCTGCGCTGGAATAGTTCCTGCAGTGAACAGGGTCCCCGGCGGCGAAACCTTTCGAGACTGCCAACCCTATGTTTTTACCTTTATCCTCGACTCTCGTCGGGTCTAGCCTGGACAGGATCGTGGTCAGTTTTCGCCGCATCAAGAGCTCCGCCGGCGAGTAGCCTGACGCTAAGGGGGTTACCCTATACGCTAAGAGGAACTGGCATACTTGGTGATTCAGGTCCCCCGGGCCCATGCGCCGCAGCGCCTCCTTCGTTGTCCGCACCAGCCGTTCCACTTGGCCATTCGTGGCCGGGTGAAACGGTGCGGATGTGACATGCCGAATGGCGTTTACCTCCATGAATGCCCCGAACTCGGCGGAGGTGAAACAACTAGCGTTATCGCTGACCAAAGTGTCGGGTAAACCGAACGTGGAAAAGACCCTCCTCAGCTGGCTAATTGTCGTGGCGGAGGACGTGCTCTTTACTGGGATAACCTCCAGCCACTTGGAGAACGCATCCACCACCAGGAGAAACATGGTTCCTCGGAATGGGCCAGCGAAATCCACGTGCACTCTGGACCACGGCCCCCTAGCTGTGTCCCACTCCCTATGCGGGAGACGGGCCGCCTCAGGTCGGGATCCCTGGCAAGCCTCGCAAGTGCCGACCATGTGCTCAATGTCCGCGTCCAGCTGTGGCCACCAGAAGTAACTCCGGGCCAGCGCCTTTGAACGAACTATGCCCGGGTGGCTGACGTGCAGCAGTTCGAGCACCCTCGTCCGCAGGGGCGTAGGGACCACCACCCGTTGGCCCCACAGAAGGCACCCCCTCTCTAGGGACAACTCTAGCTTTTTCCTAAAGAATGGGTCGAACTCTGTACTCGGGGACGAAGCCGGCCACCCCTTCTGCACCCATGAACTGACTTTCTCCAGCGTCCTGTCCTTGCCAGTCGCCCTAGCAACGTCGGCTGGTACTATTGGGGGTGCGTCTAAAACCTCAATTAGCAACACCTGGCGGTCTCTTTCTGCTCTCGCCTTTTGGTCGTCCGACAAGGGCAGAGGGGATCTCGAAAGCGCATCAGCATGGCTGATCTCCTTTCCGGGCCTGTACTCTAACTCATGTTGGTACGCGTTGAGGAAAATAGCCCATCGCAGCATTCTCGGGGACAGGATCTGCGGCGTGGGCTTGCTTGCCGTGAAAATCCCTAACAGCGGCTTGTGATCGGTCACGATTTTGAACGTGCGGCCATACAAAAAATCATGAAATTTTTTGGTCCCCGCTACTATTGCTAACGCTTCCCTGTCGGTTTGTGCGTAATTTTGCTCCGCTTGGGACAGGGACCTTGAGTAAAACGCTACCGGGGCCTCCCTTCCGTCCTCCAACACGTGGCAAAGCACCGCCCCCACCCCCACCGGGGATGCATCACATTGGGGGGGGGGTGGTGCTTTGCCATCCCATTTTTCTCCCCCAAAAGTGTGTGTGTGTGGGAAATGAGGATGCGTCTTATAGTCCAAATGCTGGTCTTCAGCTAGCTGCGGCTGTTGTAAAAGGATATTTTACAACAGCTGCAGCTGGCTGAAGACCTCTACTGCCACCTCTCAGCTGTTCTGGGGCAGGGAAAAGAGGGGGAAAAAGAACCACTGAACCAGTGGAAAGTTAATAAGTCAACTCCCCTGTAAGTTTCATTGATTCAAATGTACCTACTGTATTTTTTTGGATCATAAGACACACTTTTTCTCCCCCAAAAGTGTGTGTGTGAAATGAGGATGCATCTTATAGTCCAAATGCTGGTCTTCAGCTAGCTGCGGCTGTTGTAAAAGGATATTTTACAACAGCTGCAGCTGGCTGAAGACCTCTACTGCCCCCTCTCAACTGTTCTGGGGCAGGGAAAAGAGAAAAAAAAAGATGAAAAACACTAGAGGGTGAAAATCACAATTTCCCATTTAAATGTATTAGAAATAAATTTCTTGTATTCAAAAGTTTTCTGATTGTATGTTCCCGATGCATTTAAGTGGAAAACCAAACCTATGCTTAAAAAGAAAGGGTTTCACTTACCTTCAATGCCTTTGTCTCTACTCCAAGTGGACAAAATGGAGGGGGGAAACATGTTTCCTTGTTGAAAGGAGAGCAAGAGGCTAGGCAAGAGTATCACTTCCTTCCTCAGTGCAATTGGTCTGCCTGCCCATTTCCCCTGCAGGGCCACCACTGGTTGTTGGTGCAAAATACAATACTAAATATTATTATTTTTGTTTTCCTGCTCTAAAAACTGGGTGCGTCTTATGGTCAGGTGTGTTTTATGGTCCAAAAATATGGTACTCTGTGTCTTACTGAAGTATCAAAAGTAATATAGTGTAACCTCAACATACAAACAGTTCTACTTATGAAAAATTTGTGATATAAATGGGAATCTTGGGGGGAAATCCAGTTCGAGATATGAAGTTTTAATGTAATTTTTTCAAGATACAATTTTTTGTGTGTCTTCCGACACTTACCACGGTGGCAGGAGGCTTTTGGGAGTATGTCCACTCTATTTTTTGCAATTTGTCATCACATTTTGGCACTAGCAGAAGCCCTCCCTGCCAAAATTTCCCCTGCCTCCTGAACAGCTGTTTGGCAGGCACCTTTCCTGAAAATACCAGGGATGGCCATTAGATGGCACTGTTAGATATACATTGCAAATCAAGAGAAGTTTTAAGAAACATATTTTTCAGTTCAAAAGTCCTTATAAAATGCACTTTAAAGGTTAAAGTCTTTATAAAATGCACTTTATATTTCTTCCTCACCATCAACATAGAGGCATTGTCAGAACTTAGTATGCAATATCCTAATTAAATCAAAAGAGAAGTTGCTACTTGAGGGACGACAGCTACAGGATCTTAGAGGTAATGATGGCAGAGGGTACATGGACTGGAAAATGTTGTTCAAATGGTTTTCCCAGCCATGGTATCCTCTTTCTGTTTGACACACTGCCACTCCACATCTTTGTGTGTGCATTTAACTCTATCTCTCTCAGAATGTCTAGAATATACAGCCAGCCCAATGACAAACACTGGTTCAGGTGATCGGAAACTAATGTATGTCTATAAAAGTATGCCTCTAAGCAGCAGCATGTGTTTTCCGCAACTGCACATATTTTGTTGGAAAACACCCTGTCCTTCTTATAGCCATTGACAGCCCCCTTGATTTATGTTTAAACAGCTTATCAAAAGGCAGAGTTATTACTGAGAACAACAGTGAACTCTAAGCAAGTCAAGTAAAGGCAATCAGTCAGCTAACTGTTTTGAAAAACATTTTTCTAAAGGTCCTGACACCTGAAGGCACTTCTTCTCTCTGTACAAACAGAACAAACATTAACTAAAACTTATAGAACATTTTCATAAAAGAATATCCATTAGTCATAAGCTTCCAGGGCTTTGTTGTTTATTCCTTTAAAACAGCACTATTCGAGCAAACTATTGATTTCTAAACACAACACATTCTTTTGAAAAGCTAATGATCTGAATCAG
Organism: Bradypodion pumilum; assembly: GCA_035047305.1. Lineage (NCBI taxonomy): Eukaryota > Metazoa > Chordata > Lepidosauria > Squamata > Chamaeleonidae > Bradypodion > Bradypodion pumilum. The sequence continues at coordinate 211,302,524 of JAWDJD010000003.1, read as the reverse complement.
AGTATGATTTTTAGATACAACAATATTTAAAGAAACTGGAGATGACACCACATTTCTAGAAAACAAGTATATACACAGTGGTTGGGTGTCTCTTTTGAATTCAGCAAACAAGAGTCTTTCATGCATTTCCTGTCTGGAAGGAATGCAGACGGATAGATTAAATAAATATACACAAAATAAACAACAACAGCTATAGTAGACTTCTCAGATCATTCTAATGTGGGGAGGATTGGGAGCAATAAGCATAATGACTTGCTCAGATGTACCATGGGTGCTATTTGTTATCAGTTAGACCACATACGCCCATAGAGGACATCTTCAGGCAATGTCTGAAATGGGAATGCTTGCATACTTATCCAAAGATGAATAAAGACACTCAGAACTGTAATTGGAACCAGGGAGATCCAATGAGTCAATAAACCCCCATGATTTAGAGTAATCATGTCTCAGGAAAGTCACCCTGTCTCAGAGTAGCCTTCCTCAAAGGTCCTAAGTAAGGGGTGATGAGGGAACTCAGTATAGATTATTCAGCTCATTGCAGGAAGGGCAGGATCTAAACACAACTGATATAATCAATGTAATGGATAAGTTGATTATAAATTAAATAATTAGCTAATCAAAATCAATTTGGCATGCATAAAGAAACAGTAAATGTGACTTTTGTGGATGTACATATTTGCTAATAAGTGATACCAATTCATGCAGGTATCCCAAAATGTCTCTGCCAAAATGAAAACAGAGACAATTATCAAACTAAGTCAGGAATCAAAACTGCTCCTCATAAAACAGGAACCCTGAAATGCATTATTTCAGTCAGTGTGACTTTGTTCATGAGGAAGGACAACTCAATGAGAACTCTTTTTACATGGTACAAGCATTCATCTTTTTTGGCACATTTCTCCTGCTTATTACTCATCACCTGTGCTTCCCCACTGTCTCTGGATAGAGGCATGCTTGATTTTGTATTCACTACTCTATTCCTTTGGTCGATTTGCAAGAGTTATATTCAGTCAACTGCTACATTCTATCCACTCAGAATATTAAGACCATTGATCCTGTTTTGTTTAGGGATGCTCTTATGAATTGTTGTCTGCTTACTAATCATGAGGTTTGCTTATCTTTCATTTAATCCTTCTCCAGGTCTATTGATTATACTATCGATCTCACAATTCATTGTGTTTCCTCCATTAGACTAGCTTGCATCATTAACAGAAGACATGTTTTCTTCCTTGTTCCCTGAGGCTTGCTTTGGAGCAAAACAAAACATTACACAACAACATAGGTATGGTTAGGTAAACCATCTGAACTTTTCTTTTTTACTGTGGCAACTGATCATGAGTACAGATTGGGTTCTGTTTTCTACCTGTTATGTATGTATGTATGCATGTTCATTATACTGTAAAGGAAAGAATGTAACCACTCCAGATACAAACGATACCAGCTGTAAAGGAACGCGAGCAGACAGCCCATAGAGGGCAGCTGCGAGCATTCAGCCTCACATGGTTCACATTGCTCAATCACGGACAGCCGCGGGAAAACCTTCCCCGCATTCAGCAGCAGAAGAAAGAGGCGTGCCTGGGCGAGGCCACGCCGGTAGCAGCCAATGAGCTACCGTGCTACAAGATTCAAATGTAGAGAGCTACTGTATATATTGAGATGTATCACCGCCATTACCTCATGCTTCACTGGAACCTCATGCAATAAACCTGTGTTAAACCAACCCTTCGGTTGTCCGGTTGTCTTTGGTCCCATACACTAAATTGGCGACGAAGGTGGGATATGGCTGCCCATGGGACCAAGACATGCGCCGGCTACGAGATCAAGAAGCCGGGAGACTTGGAGCTGTTTGAGATAGACTTCAACGCAGCGCTGGTGGAGCTCGAAGTCTCCGATGAGGCCAAAAAGAGGGCCATTTTCGTCCGCATGCTCGGACACGAGACCAAGAGGACCTTGGTGGACCTGATCGCGCCGAGGAAGGTGAGCGACCTCAAAGCTACAGAGCTCCTGGCGGCGTTGCACGCCCATCTCCGGCCAGCAATAGCGATGTTCCCCGCTCGGAGCGCGTTCTGGAGGCGAGTCCAGGCACCCGGGGAATCGGTTGATGAGTTCGCCGCGGCCCTGCGGTTGGCCGCCGGCCCATGCAAGTGGGAGCTCCCCGACATCACCCTCCGGGACTGCCTGCTCTGCGGTCTGAGGGACACAGAGACTCAGCGCGCGCTGATGAAAAGGGAGCCGCCTCCCACGTGGCAACAAGTCCTCGACACGGCACAGGCCGCGGAGGCCACTACTGCCGGGGTGCACGAGCTTCAGGACTGGCGCCCGAAGCCCGCCAAGGCAGAGAGCTCTGTGCGCGCGGCCCGGCGAGTTTCGAACTCGTCTGCGGAGAGCGGCGACGACGAGGACGTCCGGAGGGTCCAGAGAGAGGGCCGGCGCTGCGACGGCTGCGGCGCCGCCCACGCCCACGCCAAATGCCCATTCCGCAAGGCCGAGTGCCACAACTGCGGCCGGCGCGGGCACATCGCCAAGGTCTGCCGGAAACGGCGCGAGGCCACCAGGAGTTCTCCAGACCGCTCGGCGAGGCAGGACCGCACCACGAGGCAGGACCACACCACGAGGCCAAAGGACGGCACCCGGACCACGAGGACGCGGGACGGAGTAGGGCGCATCTCCGACGACAGCGAGGATGACGCGCCGGTTTGCAGCGTTTCCACGGAGCACCCCCGTTACTTCGTTGAGGTAGTAATACAAGGGGCCCCTGTTAGAATGGAGGAGGACTCGGGTTCTTCATACTCTATTATTTCCCAGGGGGAGTTCATGAAAATCGCCCCCCGCATGCGGCCCAAGCTCAAAGCGTTGAGGGCCACACTGAAGGACGTGCAAGGGAACCGCATCCCAGTGTTGGGGGTTGGGAAGTTCCAGGTCCGGTTTAAAAAGCACACCGCAACGCTTCCCCTAGTCGTCCTCAAGGGAGGTAAATGCAGCCTCCTCGGGACTCAATGGTTCCAGCCCCTGGGGTTGTTCATTGGGGGGGTGCACGCCGTGGGAGCACACGCCGCCGGGACTGATCCAATACAGAGCGTGTGCGACGCGCACCCCGAGGTTTTTAAAAAGGGGCTCGGAAAATTCAAGGGCCCCCCAGTGACTTTCGACCTGGACCCTGGAGTACGTCCAATCAGACTTAAACCACGCAGAGTGCCTTTCGCACTAAAGGACAAAATAGAGGCGGAGTTGGACAAATTGGTGGGCCAGGGGATTCTTGTTCCTGTTCATTCTGCGGAGTGGGAAACTCCAATTGTAACAGCGCTCAAGGCCAACGGGGAGGTCCGCATATGCGCTGATTACAAGTGCACCATCAATAAGGCGATCCGCCCTAATGCGTATCCGGTGCCGGTAGTCAGCCACTTGTTGGCCAGGTTACACGGGGGGAGGTGTTTCGCTAAACTCGACCTGGCCCAAGCCTACCAGCAACTCCCGGTGACCCCCGCCGCAGCTGCTGCGCAGACCATAGTCACCCACAAAGGGGCGTTCCAGGTATCGCGCCTCCAATTCGGCGTGAATTCGGCGCCCGGGATCTTCCAGTCACTTGTGGAACGCCTCCTGAAGGGGTTAGAGGGGGTGTTACCCTACTTTGATGACATATTGATTACAGGGGGGAGCCGGGCCGAATTAGCAACAAGGTTGGGAAAGGTCCTGACAATATTCGAAAAGGCGGGGTTGCGGTTGCGGAAAGACAAATGCGTCTTCTTCGCTACAGAGGTTGAGTTCCTAGGGTTCCGTGTCACTCCCGAGGGAATAAGGCCAGCCCAATCCAAGGTAGCCGCCATCAAGAAGGCCCCTCGCCCCACCTCCAAGCCCGAGTTGCAGTCGTTCCTCGGACTGCTCAACTTCTACCACTCCTTCCTCCCGCGGAAGGCAGCCGTGGCAGAACCGCTACACAAATTGTTAAAAAAGGACGAGGCATGGAAGTGGGGCAACGACCAGGAGAAGGCTTTCAATGACCTGAAGCGACTCCTGGCATCAGATGCTGTACTGACCCACTTCAATCCCAAACGCCCAGTGGTCCTGATATGCGATGCATCCCCGGTGGGGGTGGGGGCGGTGTTATGCCACGTGCTGGAGAACGGTAGGGAGGCCCCGATAGCGTTCTACTCTAGGTCCTTGTCCCAAGCGGAGAGAAACTATGCTCAGACAGACAGAGAAGCACTAGCAATAATTGCGGGGACCAAGAAATTTCATGATTTTGTGTACGGCCGCCCCTTCACCATAGTGACTGACCATAAGCCTTTGTTAGGCATTTTCACCGCAGATAAGCCCACACCCCAAATCCTGTCAACGAGAATGCTCAGGTGGGCCATTTTTCTCAACGCGTATCAGCACGCGTTGGTATACCGGCCCGGGAAGGAGATCAGCCATGCCGACGCCCTGTCGAGGTCCCCCATTCCCCGGGATTGCTGCCACGTGGGCGAAGTAGAGAGGGACCACCAGGTCTTAATGATAGAGGTTCTAGACTCCCCTCCAGTAGTACCGGCCGACATCGCCAAAGCGACAGGCAAGGACAAAACGCTGGCCACAGTTTGCTCCTGGGTACAGAAAGGGTGGCCCGTGTCTTCCCCAGCAGCGGAATTCAACACATTTTTCAAAAAGAAACTAGAGTTGTCCCTAGAGAGGGGTTGCCTTTTGTGGGGACAGAGGGTAGTGATCCCCACGCCTCTCCAGCCGAGGGTGCTTAAACTGCTGCACGTCAGCCACCCGGGGATCGTCCGCTCAAAGGCGCTGGCCCGCAGTTACTTTTGGTGGCCCCAGCTAGACGCCGACATCGAACACATGGTCGGCACTTGCGAAGCGTGCCAAAGCTCAAGGCCAGAAGAGGCTCGCTCGCCACCTAGGGAGTGGGACACGGCAAGGGGGCCCTGGTCCCGGGTACATGTAGACTTTGCTGGCCCGTTCAGGGGAACGCTTTTCCTCCTCGTGGTGGACGCGTTCTCCAAGTGGTTGGAGGTCATTCCAGTCTCAAGCACCTCCTCGGCCACAACAATCAAACAGTTAAGGAGGGTCTTTTCCACGTTCGGTTTACCCGACACCCTTGTCAGCGATAACGCTAGCTGTTTCACGTCCGCCGAGTTCGGGGCATTCATGGAGCGAAACGCCATTCGGCACGTCACCTCTGCCCCCTTTCACCCGGCCACCAACGGCCAAGTAGAGCGCCTTGTGCGCACCACGAAAGACGCGCTACTGCGCATGGGCCCCGGAGACCTCGACCTGAAATTGTGCCAATTCCTGCTAAGATACAGGGTCACCCCACTAGCGTCAGGGTACTCCCCCGCAGAGCTGTTGATGCGCAGGAAGCTGGCCACGGGAATCTCCAAGCTAGACCCCACGAGAGTAGAGGACAAAGGGCGGAACATAGGGGTGGAACCCACAAAGAGTTTCAGCGTAGGCGCCCTGGTGCATTGCAGGAACTACGCCAGCGCGGGGCCAGCCTGGGTGCCGGGCACCGTAGTAGAACAAACCGGCCCCGTCTCATACCGCGTAGAGACCAGTACAGGCTTCCTGTGGAGGCGACACGTGGACCAACTCAGGCGCAGGGTCCCCGGAGAGCAGGACGGAGACGAGAATAGCATCGAATCAGCGTTAGGGTACTCCCCCACCCGCTTAGCCCAAGGGGGAGGAAAAGGGGAGCATGGGTCCCCACCAAGGGGGGAGGAAAGGGAATCGATCCACAGAAATCTTTTGCGGGAGTCCCCGAAAAAATGGAAGAGCCCCGACCACACACATACCCCGCGGGAGTTTCCCCGAAACACGGATGCCCATAGAAGTTTAGACGTTGATTTACAGTACCAGGGGGAGTTAGCGGAGTGGTCCCCCACCCGTCCTAGCGAAAAGAGGGGTTTCAGTTCAGCCCCTGGTACCTCCAGTCCCAGTAGCCCCTGTGAGTTAGAATGCGATATAGCGCCATTTTCCCGGAGACCGACACCCCCAAGACGGGAGGCATCAGCGAGTCCGCCCACCACAGTCTCAAGGTCCCCCGAGCAGGGATCAGAAGGTAGCCGAACCACAAGGGCGACCTCATCGGTTCCGCGGTTCACAATAGGAGGGTCCCCGGGGTCAGAGAGCAGCAGGCAGGGGTTCACCTCCCAACTATTCATTCCCTTCCCATCCCCGGGCGCGAGGCAGACACGGACGCCCCACAGAGCCACTAACGAATCCCCGTTTCCCGTTGCAGGACAAGCACCCGCGGAGTCAGGGATCACAGGCTCTCCAGTACTAGGTCAGACGCAAGCGCGTCCCAAGCGCACGTGCGGCAAGCCACAATGGTTGCGGGACTTCGTCCCATCCTAGGGGGGAGGGATGTTATGTATGTATGTATGCATGTTCATTATACTGTAAAGGAAAGAATGTAACCACTCCAGATACAAACGATACCAGCTGTAAAGGAACGCGAGCAGACAGCCCATAGAGGGCAGCTGCGAGCGTTCAGCCTCACATGGTTCACATTGCTCAATCACGGACAGCCGCGGGAAAACCTTCCCCGCATTCAGCAGCAGAAGAAAGAGGCGTGCCTGGGCGAGGCCACGCCGGTAGCAGCCAATGAGCTACCGTGCTACAAGATTCAAATGTAGAGAGCTACTGTATATATTGAGATGTATCACTGCCATTACCTCATGCTTCACTGGAACCTCATGCAATAAACCTGTGTTAAACCAACCCTTCGGTTGTCCGGTTGTCTTTGGTCCCATACACTAAACTACCTGAAGGAAAAAATTAAAGTAGGACTTCAGAGATAAAATAGCAGTTCTTCTTTGCCAGGAAGAGGGAAAGGGGTGAAAGAAGATGGAACAATGTTCAGGATTATTCACTTTGCCATTCCCTACAAATACACTTCATCTCATTGGCTGCTAGTAGCAAACTGTGGTCAACAGTGTGAACATATGGCACAAAACTGAATGTAAGAATTTAATGTTTCAGGAAATGTTTGGGAATTAGCCTGTTTGTTATTTTAAATTTAAACAAATTAAAATAACCCACAACCCACTAATCCAAAACTAAACAATGACCACTGAGTCCTACAACCTTTGGTGATGAGCCAAAATACAACCAACACGGTGGCAGTTGGATCTTTAAGGAAAGCACACTTGACAGCTGGAAAATGCTCTCTCCAATATCTACACAGTATGCAGTTTTCCCAATAGAAAGTTACAAAAGAGGTTCCTGTAGTAAGACTTTAATTTTCAAACAAATGTATAGAGACTTATCACACTTTAAAAAGTAACCCACTTGGTCTGTTATATGTGGTTCCACCATAAGGGTCAATGTTAAGCAGAAATACACAGAAAGAAAAGTGTTCTTTTTAAATCTGTGGCTGCTTATGTTAGTAAGGATGAAAATGATGCAAGGATATAAAAGGGATAAGGAGAGGAAAGGGGAACCAAAGGGAGACGAAAAAGAAATGAGACTCACAGTGTGGAATTTGGGGAAATTTTTAACTGGTGTGAGTCTAAATGTGAAGATCAGTTTACTAAATATGAACCTAGCTCCTCTATTCCCTGGAACTAGCTTTCTACCAGTGGTGTGTAGTTGTTAAAAGGTGTTGATGTGTGAATAGAAAACCTTCTTCTGTTCCAATTGCACCAATACTTTGCAGAGATTCAAAACAGTTTGTCCAATGTGCTGAGAACATGAGAGAAGAGAAGAAGCATCATTTCCTTTCAAATGAAAAATAATAATTCAGGTTCACTTCTTTTTATTGCATTTGAATTATTAATATCTGTAATATTTCCAGTTTTTCTAATGAAGAAATTCATGGATTTCATTTGATTTTTATTGCAACAATTGAGAAGCAAGATTCTACCCTACCTGGACTAGGTAAATTCAATGGCATAACTCTTTCCACCTTGGAAAGGGTTGTGAAATGTTCTTCTGCCATTTCATTTTTAAAGACAAAGAACTTTTGTGGTAACAAGCAAACATATATTTTTTTAAAAAAGCCAGGAACCTCAGTGCCCAAAACATGGTTGAATTCACAAGCATATGAAGCCAGACTTCTGAACTGTTAAGCACTCGAAGTCAATTGTTTGGGTGAATTGTTTTGTCAGTTGCAATTTATCTCACATTCATTTTTAAAAAAAACAAACAAACTCTCAAGTTGTTTTGTCCTAAATATGAAGATTTTTGAAGGGTTTATTGAATATTAAATATTAAGTGAAATGGAATTCTCATTCTCCATTCTTCAATTATATTCATTAGTTCAGCAGTGTAATATTTGCCCAATAATGTCAAGCATCTGTACAATAGAAAAGAATGACATCAAGCACAGCAACAAAGTCTGGCCAGGTTATAGAGTAGATCATACCGCCAGTGACTCTATATCAATCGTCTGGTGGTGGTTAACTAACCTGACAACCTTGAGGACTAATGGCCTTGGGTGGCGAAGTCTACAGGGAAGGGAAATGATCCCCAAGTGGATTAAATCTCACCTGAATTCATCTTGATTGAGGGCAGCAGCTTCAACAGCACTGGGTTGAGGCTGATGAGGATTTTGTGTGCCAGAAGGGCTCAGGACCAGAAAGTGACTCACGGAACTGGATTAGTGGTACGGGTGTCATTCTGTGAAGCAAAAGGATGGAAGGCTACTGCATTATACCGCCGGAGGAGGGGAAGAGTGGCCACAGCTGCGGAGGCTGGGTGGTGGAGATTCGCTCACAGCCTCCTTCTCCAGGCCCTGCCCACCTGGAGAGGGATAAAAAGCCAGCTGTAGCTCCCGGCCCGAGATGCGCCCGCCACCCATCTTTGGCCCCACCACCACCAGAGGAGAGGAAGAGCGGCCACAGCTGTGGAGGCTGGGCGGTGGAGATTCGCTCCCACCGTCCTTCTCTGGACTTTGCCCCCAACTATGACTTCAGAAGCCACTGAGATGGCAGCATTTTTGCTTTTCCTTGGGATTTGTCTGGAGTTCGAGTGAGTTGTGCAGGGTATTATCGAGTTGTTACTGTCCTGGTTTTTATTGTATTTTGTATTGTTTTTTATAATATTGTATCTTTGCCTTTGTTAAATTGTACCTTTGAATGTCTGACTTTGGGTCACCCATTGGGTCGAGGAAAGTGGTATACAAATAAAATTCTATTCTATTCTGTTTTGGAAGCAGAGTCCTCCAGAGGGTGGATTGAGAGGAACAGCAAGTAGAGATGGAAAGCAGGGAAGTGATAAGTAAAAAAATAAATATTATCCAAACAAGGGGATAAGGAAGAGTGATTTGAAACCCTGTCTGGACCTTTGGCACACAACAATAAAAAACATGTAGTGTAAATGCTAAGAATGTTTTAATGGACCTCTAGAGAGAGAGAACTGAACACAGTAAAGGTAAGAAACTTTTCACAGTGGCTCAAATTCCCTAGTCTAGACAAGGTCTAAATTTTTCTCTTAATGCTGATTGTAAACCTTTGTGCCTGGGACTTGCCATTACTCAGAATGATCCTCTGTGTAATGTGGTTCTGCTCAGTAAATATCAATTATATGAAGACTATTCACAACAGTACTAAAACATTCCATCCAGGACCTTCTTTACCTTTTGATATATATTGTGATGACCCTAAAGGCATCTATAGCCAAAGAGTGATCAAAACTATTTCTGATTACACAGCTATGTGGTATACAGTGTATGTCATGATATCAAATTCACTCTCTTGGTATACCAGGACAGGACACATTTCTTTAACAGCTGGCAAGAGACCTGCACTGTGGAAGGTGAAAATTTCAAAATGGAAAGGAACACACAAATGGAAAACCTGGTGTAGCAGATGACTTAAGACAAGAGTTCCCAACTTACAGCCCTTGGACCTAATTGGGCCAATGGAGCTCATTAATATGGCTCGTGCTGGGAACCCAGGCACTGTCAGAAGCTCTACCCTGCACCGGAAATCCTAAAATGTCACTTACCAAGGCAGTGGTGGGGGCAATCATACCAATTTTTTTGGCTTCTTGCACAGCCTCCACTGCTCCCCACAATGGTGAGAGGGTTATTGGAGCATTGTTGCTCCATTTTGGGATATATATTGTTTCAACACGTATCTGCTGCATTTTGGCAGCTAACATGTGCCGGTTGGGGACTTCCGGTGCCAGGTAGAGCTTTCAGCAGTGCCTGGGTACTCAGCGCAGAACCAGGAAGTGCCCAAATGTCACATTTTAGTTGCTGAAACGCAGTGGCTACACAATGAAAAAGTTCAAAAATGGAGTGAAAATGCTCCGAAAAGCCTCCTGCTGCTGTAGGGAGCACCGGAGGCTGTGCAAGAAGAAAAAAAATGGTGTGATTACCGCCGCCATTGCCACCACTGCCACCACTGAAAATGTAAGCACTGGGAGCACCCATGCCTCCAACCCCCACAGCTGAGTGTTGGGGCGGGAACCATACCTGTCAAGTATCCTGTTTTTCCCAGGAAAACCCCTTATTTTTACCCTCTTCCCCTCCCCCTCCCGTTTTATTAATTTTCCCGTAATATCCCTTATTTTTTAAAAAATATCCTGACCAGAGCCCTCACAGGCGAAGCTGCATTATGTTTTTCCTGCCACCAGAGGTCGTTGGGGGTTTTCGCTTGTGGAAGGGGAGAGAGAAAGAGAAGTGGGGGGGAGGCTCCTTCTCTTTCATTTCCCTGCCAAATGGTCATGAAGGCTTCGGTTTTGCTGCTACTGGTTGGAGCCACCATGGGACGGGAGTCTACTCTAGGTGAGCGATATTTCATATATGCAGGGGGAAATCAGCTCTTGGACTGGGGCAGAGACTTCTCTCTGACTTTCATGGTTTATTGAGCTGTTTCTGCCCTGCCTCCTGGAGGCTTTCATTTCTGTTCTAGAGTTAACTTGGGAGGGGGGGGATGTTGCTTGATCACTATATGAGAGAGAGAGAGAGAGAGAGAGAGATGAGGTTTATTTTTGCTTGCAGTTGACTGGCTGGGTTCCTTTTACAGTAGGAAAAGCTGCTGCCAAAGGTTTCCCCGCCCTGCCCAACAGGCACCCCACCTTCTAACAAACCATCTGGAGAGAGATTAACTCCTCAGTTGTTGGGATGCTTGGAAACTACAGAGGTTGCTTTTTACTTTACTAATTCTCGTCCTTAAGCTGGATCCGACATTCTCAGGTGTTGGTGCTTCAATTGGTTGCAGTGAGAAACAAATAGATTGGTTAATTTGGGGGAATTAATCCTTGCTCCTCCACCCTAATTGGGGGGGGGGGGTTGTGGTTGTCTAGCCATGTGTAGGGGTAGTTCACTAAAGCCAAGCTGCTTACAAGCAGTTGGTAACCCTAGGGGGCTGGTTTACTATTCTGCACTTTGCTTCCCAGGGGAAAAAATTAATTAAAAATTAATAAACAAGAAAGAAAACAAAACAAAATTCCCCCAAGAAGATGGGAAAAGGTTCTTTGGCCCACAGAGCTTTGTGTCCATTGCATCTACAATACCATCTAGCCATCTTATTTTTGGCCACCCCCTTCTTTTGTCCTCCACCTTTCCCAGCATCAAGGCTTTCTCAAGTGAATCCTCTCTTCTCATTTGATGTCCAAAGTACTTTAGCATCATTTTTACTATTTCACCTTTAATGAGCAGTCATGGTTGATTTCTTCTAGGATCGACCTATTTCTAACACCCCATTTCAAAGGCATCTATTTTTTCTGTCCTCAACTTTCCTAATGGTCCAGCTCTCACACCCATACATTACCACCGGGAATACAATTGCTTTGACTGTGCAATTTTTTGTTTACAAGGTGATGTCTCTACTTTTAACTATGTTCCCCAGGTTTCTCATAGCTTGTTTCCCAAGCATCAGTCACCTTTTTATTTCATGGCTGCAATCACCATCTGCAGCGATCTTTGATCCTAAGAAAGTAAAATCTGCCAGTCGTATCCCACTCTAGGGTGAAGTGCTCATCTTCTCCATTTACAGCCAATGAAAGCGCGGCGCCAAAATGGCCGCCGCACTCTTTGCGGGGGCCCCCCCACCCAGACTCAGACATCCGGGTGAGTTAGGGGGCGTGGCCACCCCTCTATAAAAGGGGTGGCCACGAGGCAGCCGAGCTGCCATTTTAGAATTGCAACGGAGAGGAGAGGTTTTCTCCGTCGCGTTCTCCTTTTAGCTTTCCCGGCTGGGAAAAAGAAAAGATCTCCGTTTTAGATTTGCCTCTTTGCTCGTGGTACTCTAACGCAGGAGTTTGATCCCTGGATAGGGATCCTTTGCAGCATATTAATTTAGGGAGTCATGGCTCCCAAGCGAAAGGCTCCGGCATTGCAGCCGCGGCCAAGGGGAAGGGCTTTTACCGGCCCTTCATAGGATGGGGGGCCAGCCTTCGGGTCGGAGGACCAGGGCTGCGCCCCCACGACGGGGCAGTGACAGACCCTTGCCCACTGGTACCAGTGGGGCCAGTCAGGCTACCACTTGGCAGCTGGGTGCCAGCGTCATAGCTGGGCAGGTACAGGCTGGCCCCTCGGGGGCTTTGGCCCTGAGCGCCCATTTGCAGGGCCCGGGTCAGGTTGGCCCAGGGGGGCCTGGTGCGGGTGTCCGCCCCACAGCTACTCCGGCCCCCCCATGGGCCTGAGTTCTGGGCATGGCCCTATTCTGGCCCTGGCTCCCCTTTTGGGTTGCCTTTGTCCCAACTGACTGGTGGGCCATCCGGCCCACCCGGCCCACCTTACACTGGGGGCTCTGAGGCAGTGGATGCTTTGATCGCACGTATAGCAGTGCTGGAAGCATCCTCGGGCATTGCCCAGCCACCTTCTGAGGGGGGTGCTACCACTTCTTTGACAGGGGCCACTTCGTCGACCCCGGCCAACTTGCCGGCCGGGATGCTTCAGCGAGGGGCCAACCGGGTTGAGCTGCTTGAGGCTGTCCGGCCAGCACCGGCTGGTGCCTCACAGCTCCCCGTCTGTCCCAATGTACAGGCTGGGAGCAGCCAGGGGTGTTCCCAGAGCTCGATTATGGTCGCGAGCTCCAACGCTCACCGTGGGACGGAACCCCCAGTGGGGCCGGCTCACGGGGGTGCAACTAGTGAGTATCAGGTTCAATTTAGTGCACCACCAACACTGTCCACTTACACTGGGGGTGTTCAATGGCCATGGCCGTGTCAACTTGATGCGGGTGGGCAGCAGTTATCACATTATCCCAATAACCCCTGTTTCCAAAATGGTCCCTCGTTGAGGGCGGGGGTGTCCGCCCCTGGGGCAGTGCCGAGCTTCGCAGGGGCTGTCCAGGTCCCGCTGCGTATATCTGCTATACAGAATGTGCCGTCGATGGCTTTACCAACGGCTGGTTATTCTTTGCCCCTGGGTGATCATTTGTCACAGGTCACGAGGGATAAGATATGGCGAGGGGAGTACGTAGATATTTTCTCCCTATTGAACCGTGAGCCCACTGAGGAAGAGAGAGAGGGACAGGACGACAGAGACAAAGAGCTGTCCCATCATCGTAAGCCACCACGCACCTGGGCCAACTGGTTGCCGGCATACTTTATATATATGGCGGTATGCCTCAGAGCCCGGCCTCATTTGGCCATCCCGATGGTTCACTACCTTGATAATATTTACAGGGCGATGGTTGATTTCCTAGGCCCATTGTAGTTGGCTTACGATGAGGGTGGCCCTACATCCTGAGATGAGGTGGGATGAGCCCTGTCAGCAATTGTGGCTCTTGCACATGACTCCCACGTGACTGGCGCCTGGTGATAGGTACCATTGTGGTCACGCTGTGCAGTGGGCTGCTGCAACACAGGTTCCCCAACAACCGGTGGGGCAGGGGGTTCCAGCCCGCCTGCTGTGTTGGACCTTCTCAGCTAGCAACGTGTGTAATAAGCGCCAGTGTCATTCCTGACACAAGTGTCCCTTTTGCGCTGGCCCCATGCCGCCTCCGCGTGCCCGTGGGCTGGTGGGTTACGGGACAGAGGTAGGGGTGCACAGGGGGCGATCAGAGCTCCGTCTGATGGAACTAGCCAGGTAAAAGGCCCCCTCCCCAATTAGTGTACTCATGCTGGAGCGATGGCTCTCAGCTTATCCAAGAAGGGATGGTGCGAGGTACCTGCTGGAGGGTTTCCAATGGGGCTTTCGTATTCCATTCAGGGGTGTTAGGGGCCCCAAGATGCTACTAATTTAGTACCCTTGAAAGGAAACGAGGAGGTTGCTGCACTGAGCATAGCTAAGGAAGTTGAGGCTATGAGAGTAGTGGGCCCCTTCTTGGAGCCACCTTTCCCTAATTTGAAGGTCTCCCCTCTGGGGCTAGTACCGAAATAGAACCCGGGTGACTGTCATCTAATCCTCCATCTAGCTTACCCTGCGGGTTCTTCGGTCAGTGATGCGATTCCTGATGACCTTTTTCAGTCAGGTACATGTCATTTGTTCAGCCCCTACGGGTGGTACGCTCATGCGGTCCCGATGCTTTCCTGGCACAGTGTGATATGCACTCGGCTTTCCGATTACTGCCAGTGCACCCAGGGGATTTTGAGCCATTGGGTTTTAGGTTCCAAGGGGAATTTTACTTAGATAAGGCCATGCCTTTTGACTGCTCTATTTCATGTTCGGCATTCGAACGATTCGGTACTTTCCTTCAGTGGGCCTTTGCTCACAGGTCGGGGTCCCAGTCTCCAGCCCATTACCTCGATGACTTTTGGTTCAGGGGTGAACGGGGCTCGGACATGTGCACGCGTCTCTTCACTACATTTCAGACACTCATGTGGGAACTGGGTGTCCCCTTAGCGCCTGAAAAGACCGAGGGCCCAGCTACTAAGCTCGCATTTCTAGGCATTGAAATTGACTCTGTCGCACAGGCATCCAGGTTACCCATGGACAAGGTGGCTCGGATCTCCGCGGCGATTTTGGCATTGATTGCCAAACGTAAAGTGTACCCTCATGAGCTGCAGCTACTTCATGGCCATCTTAACTTTGCCTGCAGGGTGGTGACACCCGGCAGAGCATTGGCCAGGCGCCTGTGTGACGCCATGGCTGGCCTGTTAAAACGCCACAACAGGGTCCAGCTGACCAGGGGCATACGGGCGGACCTTTCGGTCTGGCTCAAATTCCTCCAGGGTTTTAACGGGGTCTCTTCCTGGAGATCAGACCTTATGGTCTGCCCTAGATTTCAAGTACAGTCGGATGCCTCCGGCTCCCTGGGGTATGGGGGTTTACTCTGAGGGTAGGTGCACTTACGGCTGAGGGCCTCACGCATGGCTTGGCACAGATCGCCTCCGCGATCTTACCTTCCTTGAGTTTCTTCCCAATTTGGGGAACACTGATGCTATGGGGCGACGAGTGGGCCGACTCAGTGGTCCATTTTTGGTGTCACAATGCGGCAGTGGTGCACATTGTCAACACCCAGACGTGCAAATCCCCCAGGGTCATGGCATTGGTTTGTCAATTCTTTTTGAGAAGCCTACGCCTAAATGTGCTGTTCAGGGCCAGACATGTACCAGGTATTAATAACGATATTGCTGATGCTTTATCCCGCCTGCAGATCCCCCGGTTCTGTGCCTTGCTCCGGAAGCAGAGGAATTCCACTCGCCACTCCCGGCCGATATTTGGACGTTTGGCGAGGAGAGGTGAACCGGGCATGTCATTGGCACCTCGCACGCATAAGGCGAATCAACATGCTTTCATGTGATTTAGAACTTTTGTGAGTAACTACAGTTACCTCAAGCGTGGTCAATACCAGTGGACCAGGTTTTACAATACATGTTTATCTTCACAGTCAGGGTTTGGCCCCCCGTACTATAGCCTTCAGGCTTTCGGCACTGGCATTTATGGCCAACGTGGTGGGGTGGGTGGGTTCAATGACTGCGTGAGTTACTTCCGCATGCGTCGTGTTTTGGACGGGTGGACACGTGAACGTGTCCGCCGCCCAGACACGCGTCACCCCAGTTCGCCAGAGTTTCTGACCCACCTTGCACAAGGCTGGCATAACTTATGTTAGGATAGGTGTGAAGTGGCTCTTGGTCATGCAGCAACCACGGTAGCCTTTTTTGGAGCGCTCCGCATCAGTGAGTTGGTGCCAGAGTTGGTACCATTGTGTAAGGTGGATGTGTCTCATAGGGCACTGGAACTCGACGGTGTCTATGTCACGCATGAGTGGGCTCAATTGGGGATACGGTCCTCAAAGGTTGTTCAGCACAGCGTAGGCAGTGGAGTTAGACTGCTACGAAGTTTCATTGGAGACATCTGTCCGGTTGGTGCCCTACATGAATTTTTGGCAGTGCCTGCTGCGCGCCCCAGCCTGTTTTTCTGCCACCAGGATGGGTCTACCCTTACCAAAGTAAAGTTACGGAGGGTGACCGGTGCCGCGCTTCGTGGTGTGGGGCCCGTTTTGGCACCTGTTTATATAGGATAGGCGTCGCGTTGACAGCGGCTACGTTTGGGGTACTCGGAGGCGGATATATGTGTACGCGTAATTTCTTATCTGTACGTCCCCTCACTGTATGAGTACCTATTTATGTCCTTCACCTCTTCTCCTCTTTTACAGATCCTGTGTGTCTCTGCACACCGGTGGCAGTGGGGCTGGTGGGCCGCAGCTATGTACACTGGGCAGCAGTATATGTTGCGGCGACAGAGTGTGGACCCCGATTTGGGCTGCGTGCATCCGCATATATGCGATGGTATGGTATGCGCGGCGCAAGGGAGCAGGAACTGTTGCCATTCCTGATGTCCGTCAGGGATGCTGGACTGCCCGACATTCTTATTATGCACCTCGGCGGCAATGATCTTATACGGATCACTGCTATTCCTTAAACTGTCGAGGTGCAGTGACCTGGCATTTTATATCATGTATGGCTTACACACGGTCACTATGGTCTAACATCATGCCGAGACACCGATTTAGGGGAGACGTGGATCTCCGTGGTTCGGACTGTTCCGGCAGTCAGTGGACAGGGCTGTTGCTCGGTCCCTTGCTGAGCATGGCTGGGAGACAGCCATTGGAAACCTGCGGATAGGCTTACAAAACTTTTTGCTGGTAGACAGGATATGGGGTCCACCTGTCGGCTGGAGGTATGCACCTCTTTCTGGGTGAGGTGCAAGCAGGCCTGGCGACCGAGCTGACGGTCTGGGGGGGGGCGGTGAGTCATCATGGACGCCTCCCTGTGTGGTGGGTAGCACTGGTAAGGTAAAGATTTATGACCCATAGGTATCCGGCAGGTTCGCAATTGACTGGCCAACACTTAGACAGGTACAGGGGTAGTAGGTTTGGCCGGTCAACGACAAACCAGGCAAGGGGTGATGGCAGGAGCTTAACAGCCTGCATCACCTTGAGATTTAACGGATACACGTCATAGGGTGGGGTCAGTAGATAGTTTATTGACACCAGTCAACAATTTGTTTGTGTTAACAAAAAATTGATACAAATAGTTACATGTAGCCAATTGCCATTGGCATTTTGGGAGGAACCTTACCAGTGTTACTGCGGCCTGCTTGCCTTAAAGAATTACAATTGGATGATTACACCAATTGAAAGTTATAATTCGGACTAGGGCATTATTCAATAAAAGTGGCCCGATGCCTTTATCCATATACCGGTGTCTGAGTCTTTCTTTGGGGGGTGCGCCTGCAAAGAGTCAGTGCTGTCTGTGTTTGCAGACATTTTCATGGCCATGTGGCAGGCATGACTAGACTAGAGCCCAGCAAGTCACATGGCTATATTTTTGTCCACGCCCACAGATTTGGCCACAACCACAGAGGGGTGTTACCAAAATTTCCCTTATTTTCAAATCCAAAACTTGACAGGTATGGCGGGAATGGCCCCTGGCGGGAAAATGTTGGTAATGGCTGATTTAAGATTTAGAGAAAATACATGAACACACAGAATCTTCCATTCTTTTCCCCCTGTATACTAAAATTTTAGATAATTTAAACTGAGAGAAAATGGCGATCTCTCAGTAATACTTTAGCTGTGGATTTTCTTCCTTTTCAGTGGGTTGGACTAGGCCATCCTTCTAGATTTTCAGTGCTATACAAAAGTCTGTGTATTTTCCACATCATCCAGGGCACATTAGGTAGAATTATGGATCCAAAGCCTCTTGTCATGGCAGTGTAATGTTCCCCAAAGCCTTCTCTGATGTGGAATTCTTTAAGGACAAATATCTCTAATTTAAATCTGTCTTCCTACAAAGAAGATGCAATGCCACAGCCATGGAAATAGTCCTTAAGTATGAAAAAAATGATAACATGTTCCACATTCCAAATTCATCTGCAACTCCCATAACAACTGTTATTTTATTGATCTATACTAGTAAATATTTGAATTTTGTTTTCTTGAAATAGAATTTTTTTATTACAGCAAATTCAGTTTCGGAGATCAGCTTTATTCTCACAGATTTCTGTAGAAATGAGGTAGATTAACATTATGAACACGCACACACACATATAATTACAAAACAGACTGGAAATATGCAGGTGTATCCATATATTACTTACTCTTTTATACATATAGACATATGTACTCACACAAAGACATGAAAGTTATTCCTTTAACTGAGGAAAATGTTTTTGTGTACCTCCCCATTCATATATATTTGTTTGCTTTACTGGACAGGTTGCTTATATATTTAAATAACCAGTGCTTAGTTAAGTGTACAACTAAACTGGGAGGAGAAATGAAAAAGGGAATAATAGGTTATTTTTTCTTTCTCTATGAGCTTGCAATGATATATACCAGTATGTTGTTGTTGTTGTTCAGTCGCACAGTCGATTCCCACCCCTTGCGACCCTATGGACCATTGTTCTCCAGGCGGCTCTATCCTCCACCATCCCCCTCAGCACTCCCAGTTCTGTGCCCACTGTGTCTACAATACCATCCAGCCATCTCATCCTTGGCCTCCCCCTTCTTCTTTTGCCCTCCACCTTTCCCAACATCAAGGCCTTCTCAAGTGACTCCTCCCTTCTCATTTGATGTCCAAAGTACTTTAGCTTCGTCTTTACTGTTTGACCTTCCAATGAGCAGTCAGGGTTGATTTCTTCTAAGATTGACCTATTTGTTCTCCTCGCTGTCAAGGGTACTCTCAAAACTCTCCTCCAACACCACATTTCAAAGGCATCTATTCTTTTGCGTTCAGCTTTCCTAATTGTCCAGCTGTCGCATCGGTACATTACCACTGGGAATACCATTGCTTTGACTATTCTAATTTTTGTTTGCAATGTGATGTCTCTGCTTTTCACTATGTTCCCCAGGTTTCTCATGGCTTGTCTCCCAAGAATCAGTTGCCTTTTTATTTCATGGCTGCAATCCCCATCTGCAGTAATCTTTGATCCTAAGAATGTAAAATCTGTCACTGCTTCTACTTCTTCCCCATCTATTTCCCATGAATTGATCGGACCTGTTGCCATTATCTTGGTTTTCTTGATATTGAGTCTCAAGCCAGCTTTAGCACTCCCCTCTTTCAGCCCAATCAAGAGATTTTTTAGGTCTTCCTCACTTTCTGCCATTAGGGTGGTGTCATCTGCATATCTCAGATTGTTGATGTTTCTCCCAGCAATTTTAATCCCATATTTTGATTCCTCCATCCCTGCATTGTGCATTATGTGCTCTGTGTATAAGTTGAACAAGCACGGTGACAAAAGGCAACCTTGTCTTACTCCTTTTCCTATTCCAAACCACTCTGTCATTCCATGTTCTGTCCTAACTGTTGCTTCTTGGTTCATGTACAGATTTCTCAGGAGGCATATGAGGTGCTCTGGTATTCCCATCTCTTTAATTACTTACCACATCTTGTTGTGGTCCACACAGTCAAATGCCTTAGTGTAGTCAATAAAACAAAAGTAAACTTGTTTCTGGTATTCCTTTGTTTTCTCCATGATCCAACATATGTTGGCAAAGTGATCTCTAGTCCCCCTACCTCTTCTGAAACCAGCCTGCACCTCTGTTAATTCTCTCTCCACATGCTGCTGAAGTCTATCCTGTATTATCTTGAGCATCACCTTGCTGGCGTGTGGGATGAGTGTAATTGTTCGGTAATTTGAACATAGTTTGTCATTGCCCTTTTTTGGGATTGGGACATATACTGATCTTTTCCAATCCTGTGGCCACTGTTTTGTTTTCCAAATCTGCTGGCATATTGAATGCAGTAATTTGACGCCATCATCTTTTAGAGCTTTGAAAAATTCAACTGGGATACCATCATCTCCACTAGCTTTGTTGTTTGCAGTGCTCTTTGGGGCCTTTATGACTTTGCTCTCCAGGATGTCTGGCTCAAGTTCAATTTCTTCATCATTGTGATTATCAGGAGTGTTGAGGTCCTTTTTGTAGAGTTCCTCTGTGTACTCTTTCCATCTTTTCTTAATCTCTTCTGCATCAGCTAGCTCTTTTCCGTCTTTGTCCCTTATCATGGTCATTTTTGCTTTAAATGTTCCCTTGATTTCCCCAATTTTTTTGAAAAGATCTCTAGTTCTGCCTCTTTTGTTGTCTTCTTCCATTTCTTTGTGCTATTCTTTTAGGTAGTTTTCCTTATCTCTCCTTGCTTTTCTTTGAAATTCTGTGTTCAAATGATTGTATTTTTCCTTTCTCTTTTGACTTTTGCTTTCCTTCTTTCCTCTGCTATTTTAAGAGCCTCATCAGACAACCACTTTGCTTTCTTATGCTTCTTTTCTTTTGGTATGGTTTTATTTGCTGCTTCCTGCATGATGTCCCTTATCTCTGTCCATAATTCTTCTGGCACTCTGTCTATTGAGTGTAGGCCATTATATCTGTTCATCACCTCCACCGTGTATTCTTTAGGGATGCTGTCGAGGTGATATCTGTCTGGTCTCCTTGTTTTCCCTATTTTCTTTATATACCAGTATATGCTATAGTAATTCAGATGAAAAATATGAAGGAGGAACTAATAGATAGTTAGATAGATAGATAGATAGATAGATAAATCTTTATTGTCATTGTCCTGCACAGAACAATGAGATTGGGGGGAAAAACACTTACCAACCCAACAAAACCTATACAAAATACAACTATACAAAATTATCAACATACTCCCACCCCACACATTTAACCCCTAAAAAGCTCTAAAACTCTAAAAACTCTAAAATTCTAAAAACAATATACAGAAGCTCCCTCATAGACTGCATTGCACTGCATTCAAAGCCAGAACCGCTTTTGGGTAGAAACTATTTCTCAAGCCGCTGGTCCTGGTCTTTATGACCCTATACCTTCTTCTAGAAGGCAGAAGCTGAAAGAGATAATAAGATGTAATCCTCAAGTCTGTTCTGGGGAAATTTTGATTTCTTAAAGATAATCTGCATTTTAGTATACAGCGGATAGCCATTTTATCTCAATTTAAACTAAAGTTTAATATACAGGGGGGCAGGAGGAATGGAAATTTATGTGTGTATCCTTTCTAAATCTTAAATCATCTACTATACCACTATGTAAAAAAATGGTGAATAAGGATCGTCTATCACCTTCTGAGAAAGTTTGTTCCACTGTTGAACTACTCTTACTATGTAATTCTTAATTTTAATATGAAACATATTTTCCCCTAATTAAAATTCAATTATTCAAAAAAACATCCTCCAGTTTAAGAATGTGGGATATTCTGCTTCTGTATCCAGAAGTCAAAATGCCCGGAAACGAACCAATATTTTTTGTTCTTGTTCAGTCGCATAGTCGAGCCTGATCCTTTGTAACCCCATGGACCACCACACACCAGGCTCCTCTGTCATTTGCCATCCTCCACACCCCAGCCAGATCTAGGCCCATCACTTCAATGATGCCATTTAGCCACCTCATCATCTGCCACCCCCTTCTTCTTTTGCCTTCAATCTTTCCCAGCATCAAGGTCTTCTCAAGTGAGTCCTCTCTTCTCATTTGGTGGCCAAAGTACTGGACCTTCAGCTTCAGTATTTGTCCTTCCAAGGATCAGTTAGGGCTGATTTCCTTCAGGATTGACTGATTTGATCTCCTTTCAGTCCAGAGGACTCTCAAGAGTTTCCTTCAGCACCTCAACTCAAAGGGGTCTCTTCTTCTGCGCTCAGCCTTCCTTATGGTCCAGCCCTCATAGCCATACATTACTGCTGGAAAGACCATTGCTTTAACTATGCAGACTTTTGTTGGCAGGGTGATGTCTCTACTTTTTATTATGCTGCCTAGGTTTCTTATACCTTGCGTCGCAAAAAGTAAATATCTTTTTATTTTATTTTCATAGCTGCAGTCCCCATCTGCAGTGATCTTAGATCCCAAGAATGTAAAGTCTGTCGCTGCTTCCATTTCCTCTCCTTCTATTTACCAGGGAGTGATGGGGCCAGATGATCTTGGTTTGTTTGTTTTTGGGGGGCTTTTTTGATGTTATGTTTCAGGCCAGCTTTTGCACTTTCCTCTTTCACCCTCATCAAGGGACTATTTAGGTCTTCTTCACTTTCTGCCATTAGGATATCATCTGCATATCTCAGGTTCTTGATGTTTCTCTCAGCAATCTTAATTCCATCCTGTGCTTCATCCAGCCCTGCATTATGCATGATGTACTCTTCATATAAGTTAAATAAGCAGGGTGACAATATGCAGCCTTGTCATACACCTTTTCCTATTCTGAACCAATCAGTAGTTCTGTATCCTGTCCTACCTGTTGCTTCTTGACTCACATACAGATTTCTCAGAAGAGAGATGAGGTGGTCTAGTACTCCCATCTCTTTAAGTACTTGTCACAGTTTATTGTGATCCACACAATAAAAGTCTTTGGTGTAGTCAATGAAACAAAAGTACACATTTTTCTGGTACTCCCTTGCTTTCTCCATGATCCAGCGAATGTTGGCAATTTGGTCTCTAGTTTCCCTGCCTCTTGGGAACCCGGCCTATATTTCTAGAAGTTCTCAATCCACATACTGCTGAAGCCTAGCTTGTAAGATTTTGAGCATGACCTTGCTAGCGTGTGAGATGAGCACAATTTTGCAATAATTTGAACATTCTTTGGCATTGCCCTTCTTTGGAATTGGAACGTAGACTGACCTTTTCCAATCCTGTGGCTACTGCTGCGTTTTCCAAATCTGCTGGCATATTGAGTGTAACACTTTAATTTCATTTTTAGGGTGTTAAAAATCTCCACTAGCTTTGTTGTTAGTAATATTTTCTAGGGTCCACTTGACTTCGCACTCCAGGATGTCTGGTTCAAGGTAAATGTTCAACCCATTGTGGTTGTCAGGGACATAAAATACCTTTTTGTAGAGTTCTTCTGTGTGTTCTTGCCATTTTTTCCTAATCTCTTCTGCATCTGTTAGGTCCCTACCATTTTTGTCTTTTATCATGGCCATTTTTGCTTGATATGTTCTAATATTCCAATACGAACCAATATTACTGTACATTATTGTGCCTGTGTTACCAGGAGAAAGGACGCTCACCCAGAGGATCCTGGAGGACCTTGGCTGCCCATCCCCTGCTGCCCATTCCACTGGTGTGGGGAGGGAAACGGCCACAGCTGAGATGCCTGACCCCTTCCTGGTCCACCTTGCCATTCGAGGGATAAAGGATGCTCACCTGGAGGACTCTGGAGGACCTTGGCCGACCTTCCCCTGCTGCCCATTCCACTGGCGCGGGGAGAGAAACGACCACATTGAGATGCCTCACTCCCTCCCAGCCCACTTTGGCCACTTGACCAGCAGGCAGCTGAAAAGAGATGAACGCCACCTGAGGGCTATGTTGGTGCCCTCAAAAGCCGCTCTGCATTGCCGCAGCAGATCTCTTGCAGATGCTACCTCGCACTTCCAGAGTGGGATATGTGAGTGGTTATAATGATTATTGTGTAATTTTGTGATAATTTGTATTGGACATTTTGTATTTTGCATATTGTGTATTTCTGTGCTGCTACTGAATGATGTTTATATGTAATTCTGTACTGTGTATTACAATATTGTATTTTTGTATTTATTGTACATTGCATTGTTTATTTTTTATAGTGTATTGGTTGTAATTTTCATAATATATTGTAATGCCGCCCTGAATGTTGCCTTTTGCTAAGTGAAGCTTGACATCCTTTCTCCTGGTAGCACAGGCACAATAATGTACAGTAATATTGGTTCATATTGAAATATTGGAATATATCAAGCGAAAATGGCCATGATAAAATACAAAAATAATAAGGACTTAACAGATGCAGAAGAGATTAGAAAAGATGGCAAGAATACACAGAAGAACACAAAAAGGACTTTTATGTCCCTGACAACCACAATATATATCAATGACAATACCAATGGTAGCAGTCCAGATGGTCTACAGGATGCCTCCTTAAATTCACTACCATTCATATTTGTTGAAAAACAGCCGTGGTAATTGGGTGAGGAGTTGTTAACGAATGAAAAATTATCAGCTTCTGGAGTTTTCCATTACTTAGGAAGTGAATGATAGTGCTATGTTAATCAGTGCTGGAGGGTCTCAGAAGATGAGCACATGATCTGAATCATGGTTGCTCAGAGAAGACAGAAAAAAGGACATGAAATGTGGTTGTAGTTCTTCTGGGTGAAAATATTTTGAAGGGCTGTTTCTGACTTAATAAAATAGTGAAGCAAAGGTGTAAGTGTGGTACATACAATGGACCCACCCTTTCTACTTATCAGGTAAATGTTTCTTTGGGTTAGACAACCTGAAGAAGAAAAGTCATATCATACCAGAAGTTACCTGTGTGCGTGTTTTCACAAAGATGTATCTTTGCTTTCTGAATTTTTTTAAAAAAAGGAGAGTTGGGAGTAAAGCAAAAATTGTCACTGAAAACCAAGGTCAAAATAATCCATACTATGTAAAATATAGAAAAAGAAAATAAACTCATTTGAAGTGTGATATTGGAAGTGAGCTTTACAAATATCATGGAGAATCAGAAAGGCAGAAGAGGGTTCAATCGAATCAAGCTTAAGCTCTCACTAAAACGAAAATGAGTAAATTGGGATTATTCCACCATGAACATATATTGAAGATACAGAATAGAACAAAAAAGACTGATATTGGGAAGGGAAGGGTGTGGGCAGTAGGAAAAGAGGAAGAACAAACATGAAATGAGTTAATTCAATAAAGGAAGCCACATTTCTCAGCTTGGAATATCTGAGCAGAAATTACTGGAAAATATAATTTTACTGGGGAGGGGGGCATAAGAAGAGAAAACAACCTAACATGAGGTGATCTTGGTTTACAAGATCTGAGCAGAGCTGTTAAGGATAGGGCATTTTTGAGGTTAATAGTTCATGTGGTCCTCACACATCAGAAGTGACTTGATGAGATATAACATCTTCGAAGGTACCCTCCCCCTCTAATTTCTAAACAAATGACAATACAGGTACCAAAGCTCTCCTAACATCCAGTAAAACCATTCTCAAGACCATTCTCAGCTACAAAGTAAAAACAAACAATATTTTCACAGCTTGCATGAGTGAGCTTTTGAATATTTGTTCTCTATACTTGTGAAAATAGATTTTAAAATATTTTTTATAATCGGAAACAGAATCCCTTTGAATGCCTGTGTAGGGAGGGAGGAAGGAGCTAAATGTTTCCCTCATGAGTGTCAGCTAATGACATTCTGACTAGCAGCATCAAAAGTTCAGATTGTTAAGTAGACATATTAAAGATGGAATGTGATTATAAAGAAGCAAAAAGATGGAAGATGGATATGAATTTTTTTTAGAAATAGAAGGGTAGTGGGGGAAAACAGAAAGACTGAAATGAAGTGTGGCAGATAAATGATACTGGAGGAATAGACAACACTATGGAATGTAATGAAGGCAGCAATAAAAAAATGAATTTACATAATATATACTAAAAAGAATTTTAAGAGAAAAAATTATAAGGAAAGATAAAAGAATTAGAGAGGAAGTATATTATAAAAGGAAAAAGTGTAATAAGATACAAGCACTAAAAAGAGTTACAAGGAGTTGATATTGAAAAAATAAAAAGAAATTTGATTTATTTAAGAAGAGAGTATTTTGAATATGGTAATTCTTCCATGTCTAGGCCAGATGTAAAACTGCCAAAATAAAGGCACCTTGTAGTGAGTTCATTCTGCAGTTGCTGGTCAAGCAATGAGACACGAGGCAAGATGGAGCGAAGACCAGTGATTTATTGAGGGAAAATCATCAGCATATATAGAAAGCGAGGCTGCGTGTGATGGAATTGACATCTGACAAGAATCGCATCTCATGTTTACACGGGTTAATTGGGAATCTCTCCCGGGGAAGTTAATTAACTAAATTAAATACTGACAGGGGAACTCCATTGTTCCATGCTTATCCTGGGGTAAACATGGCCACTGTTGTTTTTAGGGCTGTAGATAATCCGCGGGTGCGATATTACCTATTATCTGACTTCTGAGTCAGCCATCCAATTTCCTTTTGCTTGAACTGTTTGCCAGGTCAGCTGTGGGTGAATTAAACTATGGCTATTAATCCGCTCCCCAATTTCTGTCCCCTCTGAACCAAGTCTCGAAGGAGCAATCTCCCAAGTAATGGTTCTGTCAGGGACAGTATGCCAATTGCGTGCGCGGAACCCGCACTCCCCCTTTATTTGTTTGATTGGACCTGACAGACGGCTCGGCGTAGGAGTGGCATCAGCTGACGTGGAGTGATGACATTCTGGGGTTCTCTCCATGGGGGACATCTCGACATCAGTGAGGGAATACATTGCACGAAACAACACACTGCTGTTCCCAGTATTACCACACCCACAATCACCTTGAGTGTCGTTTGTAACCATCCCCATGGGAACCAGGACCATAACGAATCCCACCACCCCCAGGTAGCATCTTCCTTGATATTCTTAACCAAGGTATGGAGATCTGTGAGCTGATTCTGTACCTTACGCGAGTTGTCTGTGGGGTTAAAACAACACATGCCGTGGACAGACTCGCAACTCAAATGATGTAACAACAGGAGGTAATCGATGGCTGCTCGATTATCCAAGATGGCATGGCGAAGCTCTGTCTGCTCCTGATTAAGCAGCGCTATTGCCGAGGAGGTGTGGTTAATGGCTTTTGCCAGAACGCAAGCCAATTGACCAATTCTCTGACCGTTGCCTACGGCTCAGCCTGGCATGCTGAATATACTGACCGCTGCCTGGTTTTTCAGAACTGTGCGTCTGAATCCAGACTGCTTTCTGTATCAAGGCAAGATAACTGGGTTATCTGGGTTGGGGGGATTGTAAATGCTTCTTTACGGGAGGGGGTATTTCCTGCACAGCTAAAACATGCTTTGGTGCGCCCCCTCCTGAAGAAAATGTCCCTCGACCCAGCTGTCCTTAACAACTATAGGCCGGTTTCCAACCTGCCCTTTCTGGGTAAGGTTTTGGAGAAGGCGGTGGCGCGCCAGCTGCAGAATGTCCTGGAGGAAGCGGATTATCTAGACCCCTTTCAATCGGGATTCAGGCCCGGATATGGAACGGAGACGGCATTGGTCGCACTGATGGATGATCTCTGGCGGGAGCGGGACGGGGGTTGTCCATCCGTCCTTGCTCTTCTTGACCTCTCAGCGGCCTTCGATACCGTCGACCACGGTATCCTGCTGGAACGGCTCGAAGGACTGGGGATCCAGGGCACTGTGTTGTCCTGGTTTTCCTCATTTCTGGAGGGCCGTACCCAGTCGGTGTGGTTAGAGAGTGAGAGGTCCAGCCCTAGGCTTCTCAAATATGGGGTGCCTCAGGGATCTGTGCTCTCTCCTCTCTTATTTAACATCTACATGAAGCCGCTGGGTGAGATCATTCGTTCCCACGGGGTGCGGTACCATCAGTACGCGGATGATACTCAATTGTACATCTCGGCCCGGGGGGACCCCAGTGATGCTGTTGAAATCCTATCCGGATGCCTGGAGGCCATTGGGGTCTGGATGGGGGCCAATGGGCTCCGGCTGAATCCCAGCAAGACAGAGTGGCTGTGGATAAGGGGCCCCACGTTATCCAAGGAGTTACCATCTTTGGTACTGGATGGGGCTGTTTTGCCCCAGACAGACCCAGTGCGCAACTTGGGGGTCCTCCTGGACTCACGGCTCCTGCTGGAAGAACAAGTGGCAGCTGTGGCCAGGGGGGCTTTTGCCCAACTTCGGGTGATTCGCCAACTGCGCACGCTCCTGGACCGGGGCTCCTTGCTTATGGTCACTCATGCTCTGGTTACTTCCCGACTAGATTATTGTAATGCGCTCTACATGGGGCTGCCCTTGACGACCATTCGGAGGCTGCAGCTGGTCCAGAATGCGGCGGCCCGGGTGGTGATGGGGTGTGGGCGATATGCCCATGCCTCACCGCTGCTTCGGGAGCTGCACTGGTTACCAGTTTGTCTCCGGGTGCAATTTAAGGTGCTGGTTTTGACCTTTAAAGCCCTATATGGCAGGGGGCCAGGATACCTTAGAGACCGCATCGTCCCAAGAGTGGCTGCCCGTCCAACCAGAGCGGACCGGAGAGGCTCTCTGGTGGTGCCATCAACGAGGGGTGCACATTTGACTAGCACCCGAAGGAGGGCCTTCTCTGTGTCCGCACCAACCCTCTGGAACCTCCTACCAACAGATCTAAGATTGCAAAGTGAACTGCTGCCCTTCAGGAAAGGAGTAAAGACCTGGCTGGCAGGGCAGGTATGGGGCCCGAACGGGACTATGGCCCCCGCCGGCTGGCTTTTATAAGACTCTCTCTCTTTCCCTCTGTGTGGTAGGTGGGACGGGTGATTGGGATATGGGTTTTAAATGGGGGTGGATGTTGGTTTTTTCTTATTGGGTGGGTTTTTTATTGGGTGGGTTTTATAAGGTTTTATAATGTTTTAATGTATTTTTTGGAGTTGTTGTAATGCCGCCCTGAGTCGGGTTCTGCCTGAGTGGGCGGCATTTACAAATGTGAATGATAAATAAATAAATAAATAAATAAATAAACAAGATGTGTCATTAATCTCTCACTGTGACAGAATTGGTTTTCCCTAAAGTAATTCTAAGCTATTTCTGCAACTTCTGGTGTTGTGCAAATGTCTTTCTAGCACCTATGGGGAGGTGTGAAAACATGGATATAACTTATAATGGCTGGAGATTACCGGCTGCCGGGTGCTCAATCTTTCCAAGCAATGGGCCGGTGCAAACATGGGCCGGTTTGGCTTCCTTTGATGGAAGCTGGCCGTTATTTGCAATATGTGACCCTATGTATACAGAAATTCAAGTGTCCCTTGCAAATCCCAACTGGAGCATTGTACAAGGCATGAATGAATAGAGAGCAACTACAGATAATAATAGCAATAAAAGACATTCAGCTGCTTTTCGAAGATGAGGCTTCCCTTTTTGGTGGGGTTTCATGTGTAACTTGAGTTTGGAAAAGTCTTGTTTTGTGGAAGAGCATGGTTATGCAAAATGTTCATAGAAATGTCTTTGGAAAATTAAGTCATAAAGGAAGACGGACAGCTGATGACATCCAAGGCAATGACTGGTGCCATCCTTTGCAATAGCTGAACTTGGCATCCGGGCCTGATTCTGGCCTCTGGGACCTGCATGGGGAAGAGACTTGTTTGGAAGATAAAAATTCTGAAAGAGTTAGTTAGTTTTTGCACTTATAGGATAGCAATTGCTGTGCAACTATGGGATGTTGTTTTCCCCCTTTCTGTTTGTTTGTCAATGTAGGACTTAAGCGTCCGATTGACCCGTTCCACAATCGCTTGCCCTTGCGGATTGTATGGAACGCCAAAGGTGTGCTTATTGTCCCAGGTGGCCATGAAGGTGGCCAGCTGCCTGGAGCTATAAGCCGGGGCGTCATCGGACTTCATGTGTCGAGGTTCGCCCATGGCCGCGAAGCAGGAAAGGAGATGCTGCTCCACATGGGAAGCCGTCTCTCCCTTCCGTGCTGTAGCCCAAACAAACTGTGAAAAAAGTGTCAATGCAAACGTGCATGTACTGCCATCTGCCAAAATGTGGGGCATGTGTGACGTCCATCTGCCACACCTGGTTGGCCTCTGTCCCTCGTGGGTTGACCCCCCACAAGGGCCCCCCTACCGCCCCTGCACGATGCAGACAGGAACGGACTATGCCTTGGGCTTGGGAAAGTGGCAGGTTGATCTGCCTTGCAAGTGCTTTGGCATTCTGATGAAAGAATGCATGACTTTGAATTGGAGTTGTGAAGACTCCCAAAACTGACCGTTGCTGAATTTCCTTTGCGGCCGCATCTGCTCTGCTATTGCCCGTGGAAATTGGACCAGGCAAGTCCTGGTGACTTCTGATATGGGCAATGTAGAGCGCTTTGGTGCGGTTCCGCAAGTGAAATTGAGTTGTGAGAAACAGACTCAGCAAATTCTTGTCTATCGCGGGAGTGATGTATGCTCCCGGTAGACTGTGAAGCAAATTCCTAACATACTGGCTGTCAGTTATTATGTTTAGGCATTCTTTGGCAAAGGTGTGCAAAGCGAGGTTCACAGCTGTCAACTCTGCCCACTGCGCGGACTTCTGTGGAAGAGTTAGAAGCGTGCACCAAGCTTGGCCCTCCTGCCAAGCTGGAACACCATATGTTCGACCCCCATCCGTGAAAACTGTCCTAGCCCCCTGAAGTGGAACCAGTGACATCAATTCACACAAACTGACTGTCTGCGTTTGAAGCGAGACAAGTCTCGGTTCTTATGGCAAACCTTGGCACATGACGTGCCAGGCTTCCGCTGGGTAAATTTCTCATGAAGGCCCCCCTGCACACATCCGCCCATGGCTTGCGTGCGCACATTTCCTGGAGCTATTCTTGTGCTCCTGTGAGAAGGGTACCAGATGCTGGCTTAGCCTTTTGCCTGTGCTTAGACTAACAGCAAAAAAAGGGAAAGGGGTGGCCTGAAAATGCCTGTATCTGATTGAAAATGTGACCTGACTGCATTCTTAAAATGGTCCTAGGCAGTCCTGGCTAATGAGTGGCACTCTGTACATTCTCAGGAGCTCAGGGACTAATCCTCCCTTTATGCTCTGGAGTTTGTGAAATGTGTCTGCTCATTTAGAGAGGGTGCTGTGGGCCAGGTGCCATACTTAAAATGACAGACTAAGACTTATTGAAAACAAGCCAACTATGACGTGCCAGCTGTAAGGAAACAATACACAAAAATGAAAAGACACACAAGTTACACATTTCCAGCAGGGAGTTCCAATGGCGAAAGGAGGAAAGACAAGTCAGAAGTTAGCACAATGAGAATGCAACAACTCTTATCATAAGATAATTAAGACAGCTGGCTGGGATCCTCCTGTTAAGGAATCCCTACCAGTAATTAACTCAGAAGCCTGTGAAAGGAAGCAATTTAAGACTGTAGAATGAAATAAATTGGTTACTTTTAAAGCCTGGAGAGGAGTTTTGTTCGTGTAAAAAGTTAAGATCAAGCATTTTCTGAATATACAGAGCGCAAGAATGTTTGCGTGGTTTTTCCCGTGAAAGGGGTACAACGAGTGAGTTATTTTACACAGATTAAAGTCAAAATACCAGAACAATAGCTTTTTTAAGAGAATGAAGGAGAGTTAGAACGATTCTCAACCTGCGGCCAGATGTGGCCCACAGTGCTCTGCCACTGCAGCCCACGTTGCTCTGCCACTGCCTCCACCAAGCCAAGAAGGGCTGTGTGGCGAAGGAAGGGCAGGATGACTGTCCGTACCTCCAGAGCTGCCTGAGGCCGCAGAACTTGGCCCCTGACTTTAAAAGGTTGAGAACCTAGGTTATAGTACACACATGAAGACAATGCAATTCTCTCATTCCTAGTGAGATATGTGACTTAAAAACCCTAAGGGACGTTCAAACACAGAAATAGGGGTTTGAGAAACACAGACGTAGGGAGGGCCCCCATAGTTTATGATTTAGTGAGGAAAACTCATAGAAGTGATTTTTGTTTTCAGATCGTGCTTCTGAAAAGAAAAATCTGTTTTCCTGAGTGGCATGGATTGGAAAACCGGTTTTCAAGAGTGGCTTAATCGTTTGACAAAGAAAAAAGTCTCAAGGGAAGAAGGGGGGTCACTTTGCCCTATTGCAGGTTAGGATTCCCCCCCCCACCCTCCTGCTTTCGTTGCCCTGGGGGCCTTAAGCTGCTAAGCAGGCAAGGCAAAGAGGTTTTGCTCACCATGCTTTCTCAAACCTTAAATGGTTCCTGCCCATGAACAGAGTGCAAACTGTTTAACACATACTTCACAGTGACATTACCACGCAGTTACACACAAGGAACACTTTGCAATCATACTGTGGTCATAGAGACAAGGCTTTTGCAAACATACGCAGTTCTTGCAGTCATACATTCAGTGGTGCACCACGCATACACACATTTATTTATGCATTCGCACATTCCTCCCCTGATCTGCAGTGTTCTATCCTGCACATGAGGAGATGACTTATACACAGCTGGCCCTTTACAACCATCTGGGTGCTTCTACTTAGGGGTGAGTTTCTCTGGGCTACTCCGAGGCAAGACAAGTAGGTTCTGCCTGTGCCTTGGGAGAGCTTGGGGTACTATTGCCAGGATGGTTCCTCTGGCATAGCCAGGGCGATGGCTGCCTCCTTTCTAGCCTGGGCCAGATGCATGCCGGAGGGCTGGATTCCCGGATCTCGGTGCTGTCTCGCCCTCCAGTGCCAGCATGGTCATTTGGTTTTGGGCTTATTCGGACAACCTTTTGAAGATCTGCCTGGTCTAGATTGGCATTCTCTTCTAAGGTGTCTCATTTTTCCACACTGGAAGCAGGTGCCTTTGGGTTTTGGCACTGCTTGGCGCCTGAGTGTGGTAATGGGTCTGCTCTGGAGCCCTGCATGGCCAGGGGCCGTGCAGATTTCCGTGAGCAGTGGGCGCTGAGCATGCAGGTGGACAACAGTCTGTCTGCCTGAACGTGTGTCTGCCTTCAGACAGGCTGAACACAGCAGCTGGGTATTACCTAACTGTACTGCTGGCAATTTCCCCGTGAATGGATCTTCCTCACCCATGTGCTGGATGGAATTCTGAGTTGTCTGGGAACTTTTAACTGTCAGAGAAGCACCAGGGCTTCCCATTCCATTCATTCCTTCAGTGACGTCTGCAGCTGTCACTGAGGGAAAGTTCCCTACACTGCCCTGCTTAAGCTGAAATGACGGATAGAGAGCCGTTGGGGCTGATGGCTCTGACTGCGCTGGGGGTTTCTGGGTCTCTATCCGGACTGGGTCTACCTCTGCTAAGAGCTTCCTACATTTGCTCCATGTGCTGATTATGCAATCTGGAGCTCTCTGGGCTTGCTGAATGCAGGCTCCTATCCTGTCCCAAAGCTGAAGGTTTAGCATGCCTACTTCTGGGTAAAGCAGACAATGGTCCCTCAACTGCACCCAAAGTCTCGCTAACTCCCCGCTGTGAGTGCGTATCTGGTATACCCTAGCCAGGGTCTTGAATTCCATTAAGTGAATTCTCTGGTTAGCGGACAGAAGTTGCCACTGAGGACAAGTCCCCATATTACCTGCCGGTCCTTTGAAGTTTCCTTCTCGGGATGAGTCGACGCGTCTGAGTCCAGGTAATAGGTTTGGCGTGACGTCTCTCTGGGAAGGAGCTTGGAGCGTGGACTGCTGCCACGGGCCCTCGGTGGCCTCTGCGCTGAATCAGGTATTCACAGCCGACCCTGAGCGGAACGCGTTTTTCTGTGCAACCGCCTCGGAGCTTGGAGCAAGCTGTAGGATGCCTCTCTGAAGTGCCTCGCCGCATAGCTGTCTTCCCAATCGGATGGCTTTCCGACCAGAGCTGCTGCACTGTCCTCCGGGATGATTCGGACACAGTTCTGGTGTAGAACCGGACCACAAAGATCGCTTACTCACAAGTAGAATCACGTCTCGGGGTCACCAGATGTTGGATTGGGGCCGCAAAGCAGCTGTTGGGTCCCGGAGGTGACTGGTCAAGCAATGAGACACGAGGCAAGATGGAGCGAAGACCAGTGATTTATTGAGGGAAAATCATCAGCATATATAGAAAGCGAGGCTGCGTGTGATGGAATTGACATCTGACAAGAATCACATCTCATGTTTACATGGGTTAATTGGGAATCTCTCCCGGGGAAGTTAATTAACTAAATTAAACACTGACAGGGCAACTCCATTGTTCCATGCTTATCCTGGGGTAAACATGGCCACTGTTGTTTTTAGGGCTGTAGATAATCCGCGGGTGCGATTTTACCTATTATCTGACTTATGAGTCAGCCATCCAATTTCCTTTTGCTTGAACTGTTTGCCAGGTCAGCTGTGGGTGAATTAAACTATAGCTATTAATCCGCTCCCCAATTTCTGTCCCCTCGGAACCAAGTCTCGAAGGAGCAATCTCCCAAGTAATGGTTCTGTCAGGGACAGTATGCCAATTGCGTGCGCGGAACCCGCAATCTTTCTATCATGGACCAAGTCCACTTCATCAGACAAATACTCCACTTCCATTATTTTTATTTCTCCCTGTAATTCTAAACACATTCAGAAGTTTGCTTTCTGAACCATCTATCTACAATTATTCACTATTCATTTATAGTGTTCCCTGGTGATTTCCCCTCTTTTTTATTTTCTTTATGTTTCCTTTTAAATTTATAATATGTAAAAAAAGCCTTTATAAAGCCACTCTAGTTAGTTTAGATGTCTACAATTTTTCTCTGTCGTGGGGATTGCTCGTGATTGTGCTTCTGTTTCTAACCATAAAAAAATCCTTTCTCCAATATTTCTAACTAAGGGGTGTAACCTATTACATCCTTAAGCTTGTATAAATCTGATTTCTTAAATGCCACACAGTCATTATTATATTCTCAGCTTTTAGTTTTCTCAGTATAATAACTCCCAAGATGGTGTAGTTACTTTCATCCAAAGTTCCCCTATTTCCTCATTTTAGGCCAGTACTTTCCTGTTAGGAAGAAATACAGGAGATATTTATTTATTTTATTTATTCATCTCTGTAAGATTAAGATGCCAGAAAGGTAAGTGAGGATGGCTTCATCCCTCTACTTCCCCATCCTCTCATATTTGCCCATAAAATACTTTCAAAACATGTTATTGTTTCTCATAGAAAAGAGAGGTTTCTTTTAGAAATAATTGGGCACTAGTTAATACACAAACTGAAAAATCAATTTAATATTTATGCCTGTTCACAATATAGTTTTCTGAGTGACTCAGAATATTGCTAATAAAACACAACAATATTTCCAGTACATGCATCAATAAAATTTAAAACTAGGGAGGGAACTCTATAAACAGAGTTTAAATTGCGAAAGCTGCACATTGAACTAAGTTTGAAGGAATGGATAAGTAATAACAATCATTTATCTTTGCAACCTACAACACTTTATATTCTGGCCATCATATACCACTTAGTGTTCCTAAATGGTCTTCAAAGGCTGTCCCATATGAAGTGAATTACTATGCTCTAATTTAGAGATTACCTTGGCATGGAAAGATATGCCCTGTCAAATCTTCAAAGGAAAAGGTTGGTGAAGCATGGAGAAAGGGAAAAGATGGATCAATTCATTAGACTCCCACCAGAGTTGTATAGAGCCACTGAACCCAATGATAATGTGCACCAGGGACCTGTGAAATGTTAGTAAGAGGGCCAGCAGGACAAACACTTTGGTCCTTCATATAATGCAAGAAAAGGGCACTTCAATATAATTGCTGAACTGTTATTTCTGTGATTCTGCATAAGTATGCATAAAAACATAAGGATATTCATGCTGGACCAGAGAAAAAGTTAATCTGTTTCACAGAGCTGCAAGTAGTAATTTTGATCCTTGGGGAAAGCAAAAATACAAACTATAAATTCCAACACGTGCCATATTTAGACATTGTGGCATAAGCAATTGCCCAATCCACTTCTGAGGTGGATATGAAGGAACAAAGTAGTATATTATATGAAGGAACCAGGTAGTACAAACTAACCTGTATGAAGCAGGAGGAAAAGTGACATGCATCATTGTCCAAGTCATTCTCTGTCATCTTCTAGAGGCCAGGAAGTGAAAGAAGGAAAGCAAATGTATATCAGCACACACCACTGCTCTATTTAATGAGCACCTCACTCTCTTTTCATTGTTGGTTTCAGGGGCATGTCTTGAGAAACAAAGAATGATGGGATGGGTAGTTTTTGAAATCTGTTGTGTTTCCCTTCCTCAGCCATAAAAGTTTGTACCTGGAACATTAGGAGTATTTATGAAAAAGGAAAGATTTATAATGTAGTAAAGGAAATGAAGAGCCTGGATGTTGATATAATGGGAATGAATGAGACAAGGTGGCCAGGAGAGGGTCAAAGCTGCATGTCAGACAGCATGGTCAGGAAACAATGAAAAACATCACTGGAATGGAGTTGGGTGCTTCTGAGTAAAGTGATAAAGAACATGATGTCATTTTCAGATAGAATCATTATGATCAAACTTAAAGGCAAGCCTTTCAACATGAATGTCATACAAGTCTATGCACCAACTGTAGACAAATTGAATAAAGAAATTGAGGAGTTTTATGATCAACTCAAAGCTGTGCTGATGTATACAAAAATAACTTTTTCATGTCATAAGCACAAAAAGGTGTTTTCTGGGTTGAAAGGATACATAGAAGAGCTGTCTAGTGAACAGCCTGTCATAAATGGCAATACTGGACCACCAATACTGGAGAGCGAGGTTATAAGTGTTTTGCAAAGATCCAAAGAGCAAGAGGGCCAGATGACATCCCAGTAGAAATTTTGAAACTTCTGTCCAAATATGATATCAAACAATTGAAGGACCTTTTTAGAACCATTTACAACACAAGCATCCTTCTAAGCGTTGATTGCTATCAGTCTTTGTTACACTGCTGAAGAAACCAACTGTGAAACCTTGTGAGGAGTACAGAAAGATTAGCCTCATGAGTCATGCTCTTAAGGTATTTTTGAAAATAATCTGTAAAAGTAAAGGTCACCCTTGCTCGAAAGCCAGTCATATCCAACTCGGGTTCAGTGCTCATCTTTGTTTTATAGCTGAAGATCCAGTGCTGTCTGCTTCTGTAAACGTTTCCATGGTCATGTGGCAGGCGTGACTAGACACCAGAGTGCACGGAATGCTGTTTACCTTCCCACCGAAGTGGTCCCTATTTATCTACTTGCAATTTCTTGCTTTCAAACTGCTAGGTTGGCAGGAGCTGGGACAAAGACGTGAGCTGATTCCATCCTGCAGTATTCAGGTATTGAAATGCTGACCTTCCGTCTTCTAGTCAGCATCTTAGCCACTTGAGCCACTTTATAAGAAGTGTGAAGAAAATACAGGTGACATGCAACTGGGCTTCTGGAATTCTATGGGTACCAGAGAAGGCACTGTTTATGATGCAGACCCTCATACACTCCTGCCTTGCCAGGAATTTTTAATGTGTGTGTTGGTGGTTGGAGTGGTATTGTATGGGTAGTGGTGGCTGTGCACACCCAAAATCATCCCGAACCACCAACACACCTCTTTTTTACATAAATTACCCAAAAAAAAAATATCCCTTACAACACAATTTAAAACAGCCCGGCTCTTTACCAACATTAAGAAAAAAACCCTTCCAAAACCATTTAAAACAGCGCGGCACCGCCGGGCAAAATCTGCTAGTAGATTATGCAAAAGCCATTGACAGATGCCAGCATGTGAATATGATCACAGCACTGAAGAAAATAGTGTAGATGATAAGGATATTACAATCATCACCAACCTTTATTGGAATCAGACAGCTAAAGTCAGAATTTAAGAGCAGTTGATAGCGGGTTCAAATTTGCAGAGATGTGCAACAAGGCAGTGTTTTGTCCCCAAAATTGTTTAATATATAATAGGAGAGTATTTTTTTGAGAAGCACTATCATATTTAAACAATTGGCTTTAAAATGAATAGGAAATACCTGAATAACATCCAATATGCTGATGACACAGTTTTGTTGACCACAAACCTTGCAGATCTTGAGTTGATGCTGGATTGAGTTACACCTCCAAGCATAGAATATGGTTTGGATCTAAACATCAAGAAGACAAAATATGTGATTATAAACCGAACACCAAATTCATGGCAAACTAATTGCAGGAACACAAGAAATTGAAAGAGTGGATAAAATTGTCTATTTGGGGAGTATGTTAAATGGAAATTGGGATCCCAAGGTAGATATTAAAATACAAATAGAAAAAGTAATATCCACCTTCATAAAAATGCAACATTTGTTATGCAGTAGAGATCTAACTCTCACTAGAAATCTCTAAATAGTGAGATGTTATGTATTCCCAGTGCTGCTATATGGAGTAAAAGCTTAAATATTGACTAAAGCATCTGGAAAAAAAAATCAAATCTTTTGAAATGTGGATCTACAGACAGCTGCTAAGGATATCATTGGTTGACCATGTGACTAATGTATAGGTTTTGCGGCAGATGGATAAAGAACAAGAACTGTTTAAGACCATTAAACAAAGAAAGCTCCAATAACTTGAGCATATCATGAGGAACAACATGAAATATTGAATACCCCATCTTGCTTTGCAAGGGAAGATCACTGGGAAGAGAAGCCCTGGGCATAGATGGACTTCATGGCTGAAGACCCTGAGAGAATAGTGTGCCATGATATTGGAAGAACTGTTCCGAGGCGTTAAGAACAGGAAGACTATTGCCATGATGATAGCAATATCTGGAACAGATATGGTGTCTGAAGAAGAAGAACCTTCCTCTTCACACCTTCTTAGGATGTTCCTTTGAAACTAGTAGTCAAAGGCTTGTTTTTGCTTCTATTGTTTTGTTGATAGTTCCTTTTTCTTCCTCTGATCTCTGACTGAGCAACAAACATGGAGGTTGTCTCCACATGCTGGATAATTTCCCTCTGTCTTTTTCTTCTGACTGTAGCTACAAGTGGAAACTGAATTGCTTTCTCAAACACAAGAGCCAATGCAATGCTTGCCTCCTATACTTTAACAACTGGAAATGACCTATGGTAGGCAGCTTCGCTCACCCGGCGGCTGGTCGGGAGGACTAGCCCAGCTGTAGCCCTGGAGGGCTATAAGGGCCATCCTCCGCCCTCTGCCCTGGAGATGTCGCTGCTGCAAGATGCGGCTTCGCTCGCCCGGTGGGCGGCTGGGAGGACCAGCCCAGCCGTAGCCTTGGAGGGCTATAAGAGCCACCCTCCCCCCCCCACTCCGGAGATGCCACCACTGCAGGAGGCGGCTTCACTCGCCAAGTGGCTGGCCTGGAGAACCAGCCCAAATGTAGCTCTGAAGAGCTATGAGAGCTGTCCTCTGTCCTCCGCTCTGGAGACGCCGCTGCTGCAGGAGGCGGCTTTGCTTGCCCAGTGGCCAGCCGAGAGGACCAGCCCAGCTACAAAAGCTGCCCTCCACCCTGGAGATGCCAGTGAATGTACCACCTGCAGCTCAGCTTTAAAATCGCCACCACCATCACAGACACTTTGCCGTCTTTGTGTTATGGCCAGGATGCATACATCTTTTTTGCTGATATTAACTGTTTTTTATTGTAATTGATATTGATAGGTAATTTTGTGGTTGTATACATTTCTCCTGTTGAATTGATATTTTGTTATTGTGATAGTGTTATGTAACTCTGTAACTCGTAATTTGTGATATTGCAGTATAGCATTGTGATGTGGTACTGTTTTGTGAATCCATATACTGAATTGTGTATATTGAACTGTGTATTGTATTTTTATTTTTTAGTATTAATAGTATGTTATTTAATTATGTATTACTGTACTCATTGTATATTGTATATTGTATTTATTGTCCTCTATGTAAACCGCCCTGAGTCGGGTTAAAGTTGTGCACTCTGCTGGATAATTTTCCCCTTGTCATTTCAGAGGTTTCAGTGGGTGCAGCTGAACATGGCTCAGTGAAGGCATGAAATGGACAGGCATAGCCTGTGCAGCTGCCTACTATTAGCTAGTCATTTCTAAGTAGGATAAGCAAAGGGCAAGGTAATCTCAGTGGTTGTACCTTATAATTTTAATACCCTGAGGCTTAGCTCTAGCCACTTTTTCCTAGATCAGAGTGTTCCACAGTTTCAAATTATGGACAAACATGAAATATGGATAAAAATAAATAGTGCTATCTTGGCCATTTACAAGATCTGCTTTTGTGGTGGAGAATAATTGTATTAGG
Organism: Bradypodion pumilum; assembly: GCA_035047305.1. Taxonomy (NCBI): domain Eukaryota; kingdom Metazoa; phylum Chordata; class Lepidosauria; order Squamata; family Chamaeleonidae; genus Bradypodion; species Bradypodion pumilum. The sequence continues at coordinate 211,262,546 of JAWDJD010000003.1, read as the reverse complement.
ACCAGGATACAAATATTCATGTGGGTGTTAGGTTTTTTTTTTTTACACAACATAAAATATAGCACAAGAATAGATGTTGAATGGGATTCAATGAGTGTGAATAGATTGGTTTTTAAAAGCTGTGAAAAATGTTTTTTATTGTTTAGTTTCTATAGAAGATTATCATTAAAATGCATTTATTCTCTTTTTTTCTTGTTTGATCTGTCACTTGTAGATGTGACATACTATGAAGTGAATATTCATTATTTTCTCTTATTTTATGCCTCTCAAGAGAGACTACTTTATGACAGAGAATTTCATAATGGCTACTAATTAGAACTGTCTTCACTCTGCTTGTTTGAATCCTCTTTTTTTATTATAAAACAAGAATGTTGTTAGAAGAAGCCAAGCACATTTATAATAGCACCTGTATTTGCTGTAAGAGTCTAGATCTAGATGTTTAGTAGTAGTACTCTGAAATCTCCACCAGAGAACTTTATCAATTGAAAAAAGAAGCTTGTTTTTAAATAAATTATTGCCCCTCTACTACTCAGAGAATCTTTAGTGGTATCTCTCATTGGTAAGAATGGAATATAAAAAGAAAACAATTTTCTCTTGGCATAGATGATACCATACAAGTCATTAGATTTTACCAGAGTCCCACTATTCATCTAAAATCATCATTTACTCTTTGAATAAATAAAACATGTAAGATGCTCTCAGTGGTAGATTTAAAAACAACATCAACTCTGCACCTTTTGTATGTTTTTCATAAAATCTCTATTTCCAAATAACCACTGAGCAATGCAAAGAAACCTAGGAGAATACTAGATAAAACTATTCAAATATGAATAGCACATTATCATCAAATGAATAACAGAAAAGAATATCATTTATCATTGTCAGTCAATGCCAGTTCCTGCACAATGTGAAAGACTTCTGATTGCTGCATAATTTTGAATTTTTTGAGAGCCACTATATGAACTGCCTAAACTTGCCTTTTAAATTTATGTTAATAATGTAGCTCTTTGTTTTGTCTTTCTACTGACTTTCTTCATTGCCTCATTATTTTAATTGTCAGAATTAGGATTAGAAGAAGCGGAAAAAGAAGTAGTAGTAGTAGTAGAAGAAGAAGAAGAGGAAGAAGAAGAAACAAATAAAAACCATAACTCTTTCATACAAATGCAATAAGGGACCCATATTTCAAGCACCAAAAGAAAATAGCCAAATATTATGCAATCAAAATTTAGAAATGGGCAAATTTGTTTTGTCCATTTGCATGGATTTCTTACTTTCTCCATCTCCAAGCTGATGTGAATAGCCTACCAAGAGAGTTGTTGTTGTTGTTCAGTCGCACAGTCGATTCTGACCCTTTGTGACCCCATGGACCACCACATGTCAGGCACCCCTATCCTCCACCATCCTCCTCAGCCCACCCAGCTTTGTGCCCATTGCATCAACAATGCCATCTCATTCACTGCCACCTCCTTCTTTTGCCCTCAACCTTTCCCAGCATCAAGGCTTTCTCAAGTGAATCCTCTCTTTTCATTTGATGCCCAAAGTACTTTTACTGCTCATGATGTGAGTTTGATCCTGACAAACTCAGCCTTCCATCTTTCTGAGGTCAGTAAAATGAGTACCCAGCATTTTTGGGACGAAAATTTCGAATTACATTGCAAACTGCACAGACTGTGTGCTCTGTTATGGGGTGGTTTTTGTTGTTTAGTCGCACAGTCGATTCTGACTCTTTGTGACCCCATGGACCACCGCCCTACAGGCACCTCTGTCCTCCACCATCCTCTTCAACCCACCCAGCTCTGTGCCCACTGTGTCTACAATACCATCCAGCCATCTCATTTTTGGCTGCCCACTTCTTCTTTTGCCCTCCACATTTCCCAGTATCTAGGCTTTCTCAAGTGAGTCTTCTCTTCTCATTTGATATCCAAAGTACTTCATCTTCATCTTTACTACTTGACCTTCTAAGGAGCAGTCAGGGTTGATTTCTTCTAAGACTGACCTATTTGTTCTCCTCACTGTCCAGGGTACTCTCAAAATTCTCCTCCAGCACCACATTTCAAAGGTGTCTATTCTTCTGCACTCAGCTTTCTTTATGGTCCAGCTCTCACAACCATACATTACTACCAGAAATACCATTGCTTTGACTATGTGGACTTTGTGGATGTTTCTACTTTTAACTATGTTCCCCAAATTTCTCATAGCTTGCCTCCCAAGAATCAGTCACCTTTTTATTTCATGGCTGCAATCACCAAATGCAGTGTTCTTGGGTCCTAAGAATGTAAAGTCTGCCACTGCCTCTACTTCTTCCACATCTATTTTCCAGGGAGTGATAGGACCTGTTGCCATTATCTTGGTTTTCTTGATGTTGAGTCTCAAGCTAGTTTTTGCACTCTCTTCTTTCAACATAAGCAAGAGCTTCTCTAGGTCTTCTTCACTTTCTACCATTAGGGTAATATCATCTGCATATTTCAAATTGTTGATGTTTCTCCCAGCAATTTTAGTTTCAACTTTTATTTCATCCAGCCCTGCATTGTGCATTATGTGCTCTGTGTATACTGAAAGTTAAATAAGCAGGGTGGCAAAATGCAGCCTTGTCTTACACCTTTTCCTATTCCAAACCGCTCCATCATTCCATATCCTGTCCTAACTGTTGCTTCTTGACTCTTGTACAGATTTCTCATGAGACATATAAGGTGTTCTGGTATGCCAAGAGAGAGGAGGCACCAATCACAAGGTTTTTCCTTGCAACATTGCTTACTGTTATTTCCATGAAATTAAGCATGTTTTTGTAATCTCCCTCAAATTGGGGCTTCATATATGTTTTCTGTTTCCCATACTCATAGCATTTAAGATGTAAAGCCATTTATTTCTCAAGATTAAATTTTACTTGGCAGATGAAACTTCAGCATACCAGGGGAGGTGGTTTCTCATATCTATGGTATGAGAAGCAACATTTGAAGTCATAGTGAGCCCTAAACCAAAGCATGCCTATAGTAGCAAAATCTATGTTGGTGCGGAATTCCCTGAAACTACTTTAATAAGCTGCTGTTTGCTTCCAGAAAACAGTTTGTTCCCTACAATTGCAACTGTAATAAACATTGGAGATACTTCAAATACAAGTATTTTAATGAGGTACCATATGAATAAATGCCTCCATGTACCTTTAAGGCCCATCTAGCCTAGCAGCTCCTAACAATTCCTCTCTTGGCCATAACACCATTTTTTCTGTATAACATGGTGATGTGAGACATTTTTGTGATTGATTAGATTCTAGGAAAAACTGAACATCTCAACATGGGATAACAGCATCTTGAGCATTCAGCAGCTACATTGAGAAGTCTCTCTACAAACATCTTATTTCTCCTCCTCCTTTATCCAAATCTGAATATAGGTGATCATCATGGTGATCAGTCATGAAGACTGTCCTGACAATATAATGCAGTGGCCTTCTGCATTGCAGCATGACTCCTGTACCACTGTACCACCAGTTCTGTGAGTCACTTTCTGGTCCTGAACCTTTTTAGTACGCAAAGTCCTCATCAGCCTAGACCAATATTGATGAAGCTGCTGCCCTCCATCAAGATGGATTAAGAGAAAACATGTCGCACTGTATGGAAATTATGAACTTTCCTATTGTCATCAATGATGTATAAGTGCATAACTTTGTCTGTATTTGTAAATTATTTTGATTGTAGGAGGAAAATCCATGAGCTGTAAAGATTTGTGAGCGATTTAAGAAAGCTCTCGAAAAAATGCAAATAGTATGTTAACAACCAGCATGGACAGTATGTTTAATAATAATACACATCTTCTCTAGTACATTAGCTCCTTCTAGAATGAATAATATCCTAACAGCCATGACACAAAAGTAATAAATAAGGGTCAATGCATAACATAATTACTTATAATATACCTTAACATAATGCAAACTTAACAAATAGAATTATTGTAATACCACTTGGTAGATTCTATTATCATTCATATCTCTCCTGGAACCAACTTTTGGGTGTTCATATGATGAATGGTATTTATTTCCTTCAGGATTTAGATTATTTTGCTATTTATCAGAATTAGAGCTGTTATGCAGTCTATTCCTCATTATGTGCCTAATTAATTCTCAGTATTAAAAATTCATCATACTTTGTTCAGATCAGGCAAGCCAAAACCTTTTAATTTGACTCTGCTGAGAAGATTAATTCTTTTTCTACTACTGTTAAGGGCTAATAATTTATTCATATTATACAATCAATCAAGACTCACCATTCCCCCACTCTTTCCTCCAGAAGTGAACATAAGCTTCAAGATACTTTCTACACTTTAAATTTAAAAAGCAACAATGTTGAGTGAGCGTCATCCTCTTCTGTGCATAATGAATTTCTGATGTCATCTGCTCCACAGACCAACTAAGATAATCAACTACTTTGGAAATTTGCCCCTTGCTACAGAATCCAGGACTTCTGAACACCAGCAAATCCATTAAATCATTTTGCAGGCGCACCCCCCCAATAACGGACACAGACAACATTGAAAGTGGATAACAGCAAAGGGCCACATTTATTGATTCAATGCCCTAGTCCGAATTATAAATTTGTATTGGTAAAACGACCAATCATAATTCCTAAGGCAAGCAGGCCGAAGTAACACTGGTAAGGTACCACCCCAAAATTGCCAACGGCAATTGGTTACAATGTATCAAATTGTATCAATTTGTTTGTTAACAACAAACAAATTGTTGACCGTAGTCAATAACTAACTCATGACCCCACCCTCTGACGCGTATCCGTGAAATCACAGGGGTGATGCATGCTGGTTAGCAATCATCATCACCCCATCGCCTGATTCGTCGTTGACCGGACAACGTTTAACTACTTTATTCCTGTCTAGTGTTGTCCAGTCAATTGCGAACCTGCCGGATACTTGTGGGTCATACTGTTTACCTTACCAGTGCTACCCGCCCATGTGACCAAAGTCAACAGTAGGAACGAAGAAAGACCCCTATATCAAACCATAGCAACAGTGTGGGATGGGCAAAAAAGCCAGGACCCGAAGCCAATGTGGGTCCCAACCAAAAATTCCCACCCGGCCCCGAAGCGACCATGATCACACTGTTAACTAGGGAGGGGGTGGAGGGAAAAACTTCTCCGCTCCGTCGCTGAGGCAAAATGGCAGCGCGGCTGCCTCGTGGCCACCCCTTTTATAAGGGAGCTGGCCACGCCCCTAACTACCCGGATTCTCTGTCCTGTGGGGGGGGCCCGCAAAGTGCGCGGCGGCCATTTTGGCGCCGCGCTTGCATTGCAGGCGCACCCCCCCAATAACGGACACAGACAACATTGAAAGTGGATAACAGCAAAGGGCCACATTTATTGATTCAATGCCCTAGTCCGAATTATAAATTTGTATTGGTAAAACGACCAATCATAATTCCTAAGGCAAGCAGGCCGAAGTAACACTGGTAAGGTACCACCCCAAAATTGCCAACGGCAATTGGTTACAATGTATCAAATTGTATCAATTTGTTTGTTAACAACAAACAAATTGTTGACCGTAGTCAATAACTAACTCATGACCCCACCCTCTGACGCGTATCCGTGAAATCACAGGGGTGATGCATGCTGGTTAGCAATCATCATCACCCCATCGCCTGATTCGTCGTTGACCGGACAACGTTTAACTACTTTATTCCTGTCTAGTGTTGTCCAGTCAATTGCGAACCTGCCGGATACTTGTGGGTCATACTGTTTACCTTACCAGTGCTACCCGCCACACGGAGGGGCTTCACAGAAGACCTGACGCCCCCCCCCAGACCGTCAGCTCGGTCAACAGGCCTGCTCGCCAGTCACCCAACAGGAGGTCCATACCTCCTCGCGACAGATGGACCCCATCCCCTGCATACAAGTCACAATTTTGCAGACTAATATCGGGGTGATGGCTAACCCGTCCCCAAGCCCTGGTGGTGAGAAACCGCGCCACTGCCTTATTGACCGCGCGCCTAGCTCGGTCAAGGGCCAGGAGGTTAACGCCCCCTCTATAAGAGTGGCGCGGAACAATGTCCGACCAAACCAGGGCCGTGGCAGGCCAGACATAATGCAAGTAGGCGAGGTCCTCGCAAATCGCATGCTTGAGCGATAAGCCGGTGACCTGGCCCAAATCATTGCCCCCCAAGTGGATGATAAGAATGTCAGGCGGGTCAGCCCCCAGGCCAGAAAAAAGGAAAGGCCGCAGCTCCCGCCATAACATCCCCGGCTTACCGTGCCATGAGAGACTGGCGTGGTCACCCAGTCCCAGTCGGGGTCCCCACTCTGTCGCCGCAGCGTAACGCGCTGCCCTGAGCACATAGCTGTGGCCCACCAGCCATACTGTCACCGGTGTAATACGACACCCAGGGTCTGTAAGAAAATTGAGAAAAAAGGAAGGTAAGGCGAAGGGATTGGTACTCATGGCGGGAGTGGGCGCACATAAAACTGAAAACATTGTGAGCCCCACCTCCCCATGCTGCGTATGTCAGCCCCAGAGTACCCAAAAGCAGCTGCAGTAGAGGCTGCGCCAATACGGAACGAATGTGTGCCATAACGGGCACCTGGTAGTCCCACCCTGGTGAGGGCTCTAGCTGTCACCTTCCAAAACTGAAATTTAGTAAGGGGAGACCCATCTTGGTGACAGAAAAACGGGCCATGGTGCCAGCCACGCAGTGCCAGGTATTCCTGTAGGGCACCAACCGGACAGATGTCTGCCAAAGAACACCGTAGCAGTCTTACTCCACTGCCTACGCCATGCTGATCTGTTTTGGAGGAGCGAATCCTCAACTGGGCCCAGTCTTTGGCAACATATACATCTCCGAGTTCCAGTGCCCTACCACTTGCATCCGCCTTAGACAGCATCACGAGTTCGCTGATGCGGAGCGCTCCAAAAAATGCCACCGTTGTGGCTGCATGAAAAAGGGCTGCCTCATAATGATCAAAACAGAGGCCTGGCCAGCCCCGGGCCAACTGGGTAAGAACCCCTGGGGAAATAGGGTGCCGGTCGTCCGGGCAACGCCCGCGCTCGCGCACCCACCCCTCCAAAACGTGTCTCACACGGAAGTCAGAGGTGGTATCCACATGACCCCCTACTTTGGCCATAAAAGCCAACGCCGAGAGCTTGGATGCTATGGTGCGAGGTGCAAGGCCCTGTGCATGCAGGTGAACCATGAACCGCAGAACATGGTCCACCGGGATGGGCCAGGTCTCTGGCCATTGAAATCGAGTAGCAAAAGCCTTATACAAATTGAAAGCTTGTTGATACGCCTTACGCGTGCGTGGCGCTAGTGACAGGCCAATCGCCCGGTTCACCTCTCCTTGCCAATAGTCCACATCTCGTCCGGGAGTGGCGAGGGAAATTCCTCCGCATCCGGGGCCAAGGCGCGGAACCGGGAGATCTGCAGGCGGGACAAAGCGTCAGCAATATCGTTATTAACCCCTGGGACATGCCTGGCCCTGAACATGACGTTGAGGCGCAGGCAGCGCAGCACAAAATGGCGCACTAGTTCCATGACCCTGGGCGATTTAGAAGTCTGTGCATTGACAATGTGCACCACGGCAGCATTGTCGCACCAGAAATGCACCACCGAATTAGCCCACTGTTCGCCCCATAGCATCAAAGCCCCCAGAATGGGGAAAAATTCCAGGTATGTGAGATCCCGCAGGCGACCTGTGCCTGCCCATGCCGGTGGCCACCCACCATAGGCCCACTTCCCATTGAAGTACATCCCATAACCCAGGGATCCTGAGGCATCAGACTGGATCTGGAAATTGGGGGATGCCAGGAGGTCAGACCTCCAAAATGAGACCCCATTAAACTCCCTCAGGAATTGCAACCAGACAAACATGTCTGCCCTGATACCCCGGGTAAGCCTGACTCTGTGGTGGGGCCTGGATAACCCTGCCATGGCGTCGCATAAGCGCCGGGCAAAAGCCCTGCCCGGTGCGACCACCCTGCAGGCAAAATTGAGGTGCCCGTGTAGCACCTGCAGTTCCCTCAGGGATGCCTTACGCTTGGCCAGCAATTCCGAGATAAGGGTCACTATCCTAGACACCTTATCCCCCGGTAACCTAGAAGCCTGTGCTAATGTATCAATCTCAACCCCCAGGAATACTAGTTTGGTCGACGGGCCCTCGGTCTTTTCGGGCGCTAAAGGGACACCCAGTTCCTGCATTAGCGTCTGAAATGTATTGAGGAGACGTGCACACGTGTCCCAGCCCCGTTCACCCCCGAATAAAAAGTCATCCAGGTAATGGGCTACAGACCGGGACCCTGACCTGCGGACGAAAGCCCACTCTAGGAAGGTACTAAAACGCTCGAAAGCCGAGCATGATATGGAGCAGCCAAAAGGCATGGCCTTATCAAAATAATACTCCCCTTTAAATTTAAAACCCAGCAATTCAAAGTCGCCCGGGTGCACCGGCAAGAGGCGAAAAGCTGACTTAATGTCGCACTTGGCCAGCAAGGCACCCGGGCCACACGCGCGCACCATGCGCAGCGCGTGGTCGAACGATGTGTACCTGACCGAACAAAGGTCATCAGGTATCGCATCATTGACCGATCGGCCGGCTGGGTAGGACAAATGATGAATAAGGCGAAACTCGCCTAGGGACTTTTTAGGAACCAAACCCAATGGTGAAACCTTCAAGTTGGGAAAGGGGGGTACGGGAAAAGGTCCGGCGACCCTGCCCGCGTCTAACTCCTTTCTAATGCTGGCCTCGGCTACCTCCTCCCTTCCTCTAAGGGATAAAAGGTTGGGAGCATCCTGAGGAGATCTATCACCCATAAAAGGGATACGAAATCCCTGCTTAAAACCTTGGATAAGGTACTCCCTGTCCTCCCCCCTTGGGTACGATGCGAGCCAGCGCTCCAGCATGTCCACCTTAATTGGGGAGGGGGCCTTTCGGAGAACTAGCTCCGTCCGTGGCAGGCTTGCCAGCCCACTGTCCACCCCTCCCTCTGCCTCGCACCCCCCCAGGCTTGGGACAAGCAGAGGCTGCATGGGGACCAGAACATGTGTGACACTCGTGCTTATATCTGCAGTTCTTCCGACTGCAGGAACCATTGGCCGAGAAAGTCCAGCACAGCAGGCGGGCTGGAACCCCCTGCCCCGCCATTTGGCGGGTAACCTGCGCTGGAGCTGCTCGCTGGACCGCATGTCCACAATGATACCTATCCCCCGGGGCAGGACGTGTGGGTGTCATATACAAGAGCCACAGTCTCTGACACGGCTCATCCCATCTCATCTCGGGGTGCAGGGGAATCCTCATACGGAATTCCTCATCATACGCTAGCCATGAGGGGCCCGGGAAATCTACCATTGCCCTGTATATGTTGTCCAAATATTGGACCATGGGAATAGCTAGGTCCGGCCGCGCCCTCAAATACACCGCCATGTATATCAAATAAGCGGGGAGCCAGTTAGCCCAGGTACGCGGCGGCTTACGGCGGCGTGCCTGCTCCTTGTCCTTCTCATCCTGACCCTCCCTCTCTTCCTTAGTGGGCTCTCTGTTCAGGAGTGAGAAGATATCCACGTACTCCCCTCGCCATATCTTTTCCCTGGTAGCCTGCGCCAAGTGATCACCCAAGGGCAGGGAATACCCTGCCGTCGGCAAGGCCGAAAAGGGGATAGCTGGCCTACCCAAAGGGGCATGAGTTAACCCTGCCACCCCAAGTACGTTCCCAGCAGTGTAAGAACCAATGCCCACCCCAGCGGGCATGGTGGCAGTAGTTGTCGCCGGGTGGGTCGCCAGCGGCGTAGCCCCTGTACCACCCGCGCGAGGCCAAGGCCACTGAAAGGTCCCCCCCATATTGGGAATGTGTGTGGATGTACTCGTTTGCACCATATACTCACACGCTGCACCCCCGCGGGCCGCCCCCAACGGGGGTTCCGGCCCACTGGGGGCGTCGGAGCTCACGACCGATGTAGAGCTCATCACCGGGGCTTGACCCGCGCCAGGTTGCTGGCTGGGGAGCTGCGAGGCAGTGGCCGGAGGCGCGCCACCCGCCTGCAGCAGCTCAACCCTCCCCGCCGGCTGTTGTCCTGCTGCCGATAGCGCCTCGAAAGGTACCCCGAAAGGGGCACCTGCCTGACTGGCACGAGCCAAAGACTCCTCCAAGGCCGAAATACGGGCCAGCAAGGTGTCTACAGTAATCATGGGCAAAGAGCCGGCCGGCCCACTTGACCCTTGCATGGGTACAGGTCCCTGCACCCCATGGCCCAGATATGGCCATTGGCCAGGGCCGAAGCCCGGTAGGGCTGGTGAGGAGACCTGCCAAGGCGGGGCACCAGGCCACCCCCCGAGGCTAGAGGGCCCCGGGAGAGGCTGGGTTCCAGCAGTAGTCGGCCCAACAGGTTGGGCGGAAGGAGGAGCGGTGTCCACCGCTCGCGGGCCGCGGGCCGGAGCGCCCTCCGCGCCCGCACTCTGAACGGGCCAAGGAGCCATAGACCCCAAGCCACTAGCCCCGGCCGGGGATGGCAAAGGAGGCTGTTGAGGAGGCGGCACCACGGTCCTCCGACCTGGGTTGCGTCTCCTAACAGCCCGAGCTGAATTCGCAGCAGCCTTCTTTTTGGAAGGCATCTCGAGCAAAAAAGGGAAGCTAGCTAGGCAAAATCGACCCAAAAGGCTTCCCGGCAATACCAACGAGCGACGGAGGCGCAGGAAAAACTTCTCCGCTCCGTCGCTGAGGCAAAATGGCAGCGCGGCTGCCTCGTGGCCACCCCTTTTATAAGGGAGCTGGCCACGCCCCTAACTACCCGGATTCTCTGTCCTGTGGGGGGGGGGCCCGCAAAGTGCGCGGCGGCCATTTTGGCGCCGCGCTTGCATTTTCTCCACTTTGCCTCTTATTTAATGATGTTTGTGCTGGGACTGCGGTTTATACTCTGATAAATTCTGACCGGTTAAACTGACATTAAACTAGGCTTCATAAATACATTCACACAAAAATATGGGGTTTCAAAACTGAATAATAAGGCCTTAACTAAAGTATTACAAAAATATAACTCAATTACAAACAACAACTCTCAGTTAAGTCACTTCTATGTAAGTATCTTAGCAGACTAAATTATAAGCAGTTACAGAATCACTTCATCACATTTCTATAATGTTATTAAAAATTATCCATCTTATCCATCTTGCTCCTTTCTGAAGACTTATTCAAACAAGAGAATGACTCATCTTACCACAGTTTAGTGAAAATTCTGTTCCCTCTGTACATCCAACTGCAATGCAGCTAGCGTGAAGGAGGGACTCTAGCCCCTTCCAATGTCCCAGGCCAAAGCAAGAGGCTTGTTTTGAGTCTTGCCTGTCCCAAGAGTGCCTCTTTGTCTGTTTGCAACCTAGCTGGCAGCACTGAGACTGATTTCAGGGGGTTCCTTATCTTGTCTATTGTCCATTACTCATCTTGGAGGAGAGGGGCTGAACTTTTATTATCAGCTTTTACTTGCTCATTTATTCATTATATTAAATTTCTTTATAATAAGTAGCTTTTTTTTTTTTGGTTTCTTATATTTTCACATGGAGGGCCAGATGGCGCCACAGTCGTGGATGCCATTTTGGGCCAATTACTTTGTTATTCAAATTTTTCTATTAATATTTTAAAATATACATAGTTGTTTTTGAAAGGGAACGTGGACAGTAGTTAATCAGTTGTGATATAGGGGCTGACAGCTTATTGGCAGGCATGCAGATGAGCATAGCAACTATCCTTGAAGGTAATTTGGGCAAGAGGAGCCAAATAGGAGTTAGCCCTCTTTCATTGCAGATAGTGCTGGGTTAGGTGGTTGTGGCGAATCCCTCAAGGTGTCATTGGATGCCTGGCATGATTTCGTTAAATGGGTTGGGCACTTAGGGGACACTATGAGCCATCTCTGCAGTACATTGAACATCCATTCACACAAATAGAGTTGGAAATGCCCATGGGATTACCTCTCTGACTTAGTTGACCTGGGTAGTAGCTGTCAAGGTACAGAACTGTGCGGGGGCACAGGATTTACCAGTCTAGAAAGGGAATGAGGTGTCTCCAGGAATCATACTGCTAGCATCTCCTTTTATGGGATTCAATTTATTTAATAAATATGACCAAGCTTTATATCACAAATATGTGCCCTGTCTCTATACTTGATGGGTAAGGGGGTAAAGAGCAATGCTATTCCCAGCCTTACCATCATGCAAGCAAGCCATGATTGTTCCTGCCCTTTGTTGCTTGCCTAACAATGAAATCCTTCCTGTCAAGAGCCACCTCTCTGCCAGTGCATTCTGATTCCAATTGACATTGGCAGTTAAGTTTAGTTAGAACTTACCACTTTTTTACCCTTTAGAATTCTCTGATTGTTGCCCATACCAACACCTTTATTTTCCTTCAACTCTCTAAAATGTTTTTGACATGACCAAGTACAAAAATAATTAGCCCAATCAAAGTCATGCTTCACTACTTACAGTGTGGAGTAGGGGTACAGAGAATGAAAGCGTGGTGCCAAAATGGCCGCCGCGCTCTTTGCGGCCCCCCCACCCGGACTCAGACATCCGGGTGAGTTAGGGGGCATGGCCACCCCTCTATAAAAGGGGTGGCCACGAGGCAGACGAGCTGCCATTTTTAAAAGAGCGACGGAGAGAAGTTTTCTCCGTTGCTGTTCCTTCGTCTCTTCGGCTCTTTAGCCCTTGGTCTTTCCCGGCTGGGAAGGAAGGATTAGCACAGAGCCTTTGGCTTGCTGGCTGCTCTGTGTTTTTTGGCATCAGGTTGATCCCTGGAAAGGGATCCTGCTCTTTCTAACAGATATTCCTCCCAAACGGAAGGCCCCGGCGACAAAACTGCGGCCAAAGGGGAGGACTTTTGCGGCTGCTGCACAGGGCGGGGGCAGCCCTCAGGTCGGAGGACCAGGGCTGCGCCCACGCGGCAGGGCGGTACCCCAGCTTTACCCACCGATACCGGTGGGGCGATGCAGGCTGGTGCTTGGCCATCGGCCGGCCGGCCTCCGGCCGGCCCTTCAGGGGCTTCGGCCCTTGGCCCGCAGTTGCCGGCCATGGGTCAGGCCAGCGGGGGAGGGCCTGGTGCAGGTGCACAGCACGTTCCCCCTCCGGCCCCTCATGGACCGGAGTTTTGGGCATGGCCATATTTGGGCCCAGGCTCTCACTTTGGGGTCCCTGGTCAAATGCCTAGTGGGCCATCCGGCCCACCCGGCCCACTTTATACTGGGGGATCTGTGGCAGTGGATGCATTGCTTACGCGTTTAGCTGTGCTTGAGGCATCCTTGGGGATTGCACACAACCCCATGGGAGGGGGCCCTTCTCTCTCTGCTGGGGGCCCTTCGTGTCCACCGGCTACCTCGACGGCTGCCACACTGCAACAGGTGGCCAGCCGGGTTGAGCAGCTTGAGACGCTCCGGCCTGCGCCTGCCGGTGTCTCACAACTCCCTGTTCGTCCAGAGCTACAGCCAGGGAGTGGTCAGGTGTTGCCCCAGAGCTTGATTCCGGTCGCGAGCTCCGACGCCCGCCATGGGCCGGAACCCCCAGTGGGGGCGGCTCACGGGGGTGCACCTAGTGAGTATCAGGTTCAAGTTAATGCAACCACATCACAGTCCACTTCCAGTGGTGGGGTTCAGTGGCCATGGCCTCGTCAAGTCGAGGCGAGTAGGCATCAGTTGCCAGCCTATCCCAGTGCCCCTTGGTTCCATACTGGCACAGCATTGGGGGTGGGGGTTTCCACCCCCGGGGCAGTGCCGGGCATCGCAGGGGCTGTCCAGGTTCCGCTGCATATGCCCCGTGTACCTAATGTGCCGGTGACGGCCTTGCCGACGACTGGTTATTCATTGCCCCTTGGTAATCATTTGTCCCAGGTCACGAGGGAAAAGATTTGGCAGGGGGAGTACAGTTGATGCGAGCGGGCATCAGTTACCATCTTATCCAAGTATCCCATGGTGCTAAATGGTCCCTCATTAAGGGCGGGGGTGTCCGCCCCCGGGGCAGTGCCGAGCATCGCAGGGGCTGTTCGGGTCCTGCTGCGTATGCCCTTGATACAGAACGTGCCGTCGATGGCTTTGCCGACGGCTGGTTATTCCTTGCCCCTGGGTGATCATTTGCTGCAGGTCACGAGGGGTAAGGTCTGGAGGGGGATATGTGGATATTCTCCATATTGAACTGTGAGCCCACTGAGGAGGAGAGAGAGGGGCAGGACGACAGAGACAAAGAGCTGTCCCATCATCGTAAGCCACCGCGCACCTGGGGCCAACTGGTTGTCGGCATACCTTATATATATGGTGGTATGCTGCAGGGCCCGGCCTGATTGGGCCATCCCGATGGTTCCATCCATTGCTAATATTTACAGGGCGATGGTTGATTTGATGGGCCCATCGCAGTTGGCTTACGACGAGGAATGTGGATGAGGGTGGCCCTACACCCTGAGAGGAGGTGGGATGAGCCCTGTCAGCAATTGTGCTCGTGTACATGACTCCCACGTGACTGGTGCCTGGTGATAGGTACCATGGTCATCATGCTGTGCAGCGGGCTGCTCAGACACAGGCTCCACGCTAACTGGTCTGGCAGGGGGTTCCAGCCCGCCTGCCGTGTTCGACCTGCTCAGCTGGCAACGTGTTTACTAAGCGCCAGTGTCGTTACCGACTTGGTGTCCCCTTTTGCGCTGGCCCTTACGCCGCCTCCGCGTGCCCGCGGGTTGGTGGGTTACGGGGCAGAGGTAGGGGTGCACAGGGGCCGATCAGAGCTCCGTCTGAAAGAACTAGCCTTGTCAAAGCCCCCCTCCCCAATTAGTGTACTCAGGCTGAAGCGATGGCACTCAGCTCATCCAAGAAGGGATGATGCGGGGTACCTGCTGGAGGGTTTTCAATGGAGCTTTTGTATTCCATTCGGGGGTGTTAGGGGTCCCAGGATGCTACTAATATGGTTACCTTGAAAGGTAATGAAGAGGTTGCTCCACTGTGCACACCTATGGGAGTTGGGGCTATGAGAGTAGCAGGTCCCTTCTTGGAACCACCTTTCCTAAATTGAACCTCTCCCCTATGAGGCTAGTACCGAGGTAGAAC
Source organism: Bradypodion pumilum (assembly GCA_035047305.1). Lineage (NCBI taxonomy): Eukaryota > Metazoa > Chordata > Lepidosauria > Squamata > Chamaeleonidae > Bradypodion > Bradypodion pumilum. The sequence goes on along the minus strand of JAWDJD010000003.1, from coordinate 211,247,497 downwards.
CAGGGTGAATGTCATTTAATCCTCCATTTTGCTCACCCTGTGTGTTATCCGGTTAGGGATGCCATTCCTGATGACTTTGTTCAGTCAGGTACTCGTAGTTGGTTCAGCCCCTATGGGTGGCTCGCTCATGCAGTCCCGGTGCTTTCCTGGCACAGTGTGATATGCACTCGGCTTTCAGATTACTGCCAGTGCACCCAATGGATTTAGAGCTATTGGGTTTTTAGGTTCCAAGGTGAATTTTACTTAGATAAGTCCAACCCCTTCTGACTGAGTTAATTCATGTTCAGCATTCGAATGATTCGGGACTTTCATTCAGTGGGCCTTTGCTCGCAGGTCGGGGTCTCGGTCTCTAGCACATTATCTCGACGATGGGAGTGAACGGGGCTCGGACACGTGCACGCATCTCCTCACTACATTTCAGACACTCAGGTGGGAACTGGGTGTCCCCTTGGCGCCTGAAAAGACCGAGGGCCCAGCTACTAAGCTCACATTTCTAAATCGATTCTGTCGCACAGGCATCTGGGTTACCCATGAATAAGGCGGCTCGGATCTCCGCGGCGATTTTGGCATTGATTGCCAAACATAAAGTGTTCCCTTGTGACCTGCCGTTACTTCATGGCCACCTTAATTTTGCCTGCAGGGCGGTCCCCCCCACCCGGACTCAGACATCCGGGTGAGTTAGGGGGCGTGGCCACCCCTCTATAAAAGGGGTGGCCACGAGGCAGACGAGCTGCCATTTTTAAAAGAGCGACGGAGAGGAGAAGTTTTTCCCTCCACCCCCTCCCTAGTGAACAGTGTGATATTTTGGTTGCTTTGGGGCCGGGTGGGAATTTTTGGCCTGAACCCACAATTGGCCCTTTGTTTCTGGCTTTTTTGCCCATCCCACACTGTTGCTAGTGTTTGAGCAAAGGGGTTTCTTTGACTTTGGTCACTTTAGGCGGGTAGCACTGGTAAGGTAAAGATTTATGACACAGAGGTATCCGGCAGGTTCGCAATTGACTGGCCAACACTTAGACAGGTACAGGTGTAATAGCTTTGACCGGTCAACGACGAACCAGGCAAGGGGTGACGGCAGGAGCTTTTCAGCATGCATCAAATCATCATGATTTGACGGATACACATCATAGGGTGGGGTCAGTAGATAGTTTATTGACTCCGGTCAACAATTTGTTTGTATCAACAAACAAATTGATACAAATGGATACATTGTAGCCAATTGCCATTGGCAATTTTGGGAGGAACCTTACCAGTGTTACTGCGGCCTGCTTGCCTTAACAATTACAATTGGATGAATACACCAATTGAAAGTTATAATTCGGACTAGGGCATTATTCAATAAAAGTGGCCCAATGCCTTTATCCATATACCGGTGTCTGAGTCTTTCTTTGGGGGGTGCGCCTGCAAAGAGCCTCCTCAAAGATTGTGGTATTTTGAACCAAAATTGGATGTACCCTGGTAATAGAAACCTTATGTTGCCAGCTAATCTTTCTCACACCAGGTCAGGTGAAAGGAACTGCAGAATGAACTCAACAAAAGGTGCCTTCATTTTGGCAGTTTCACTTCTGGCCTAGACATGGTAGAAGAAGTGTAGAGTAGGCACAAACATTCACTGTTGCATGAACTAAAGAAATATGACTGTAAAATTCTCACATCTCTGTGCTATAATGTGAGAACATTGCATTTAATGCTTCCCTGTTCATACCCAAATGGTTGGGAGGAGGCAAATCCGTGCTTAGCTAAATCTGTACAAGTGTATTTGCTCCATTGGTATTTATTGCCACCTTAGAATCAATAGGTGTTTTGCCACTAATTCCAATACGATTTAGAGTATATTCACTAAACCTTTCTCTAGTACACTAAACTATCTCTAAGAATGATTTGCCACAATATAATTGAGCAGATATATTATATCAGAAAAATTATGGAAAATGACCAGCCCTGTGAAACAGTAACAATAACACAGGACAGTAAGTTATTACTTATTATCAAAGATCCTATAAAATTTAGCTAAGATTTAGATGGTATAATTATCCATTTTCACATTGGCTTGTATAGCATCTTAAGTTAGAATGAATTTTAAGTAGCAAAGGACATTCAATCATTTCTTATGGCTCAAATATGTTTGTGCCAGATCTAAAGTACAAATGTTATTTTCTGAATGTCACAATTCAATAACCTCCCTTATAAGGTAGCATTTCTCAGGCTAGCCAGATAGGAATTGTTCACATCCCATGTACATTTCTCAAAAATGAAATCAATTGTTGCACACAACTCTAACTTCAGTTAAATTCATTGAGTAGTAAAGGTAATGGAGTTTAAGAGAGGACAATGAAGATTTTTAAGCTGGTGTTGCATCATCACCAAATGTCGGATGAAACAATTCAAGACAAATTTTGTGATTGCTTTTTGAGCAAGGGCACCTTTATCTTTACTAGAGATTATAATTCTAATCATTTGAGAATGTCCTGTAATAGATTGGAATGAATGTCAAAACACTGAGTTTTTGGAAGGTTGGGAATTTTGGGGCAAAGATTTAAATATGATCAAGTATAATTGGATGAATCATGTAAAGGGAACATGTAATTAAAGAAAACAGCATTGTACTGTTGTTCCCATCAGTTTTAACCAGCTTAACTGAGTGGTGGTAGATAGGATTTTGATCCAGCAATGTCTGGAATGCCACATGTATTCCATCCTTGATTTTAATGGTTGAAGAATTCAGTATTAACACATACTTATAGTTCTGTTCTACCAATAAATATCTTTACTTGTATTGTTGTTGTTTGAGAAAAGAAGGAGGAAGTCTCCTTGCCACTGAAGAGAATAAGAAATGGTTGCCATCTTTGTTCACGTCAGATGCACCGCCAGCATACAAAGCTAAAATTAACACATCTAAAAACAAACTAGAATTAAAAAGGGCTAGATGACATTTGCCCAATATTGTTCCACTTTAACAGCATTTCCTCTTGCCAACGTAAGGTCCTCCTCAGTGCACATTGAGGGGCATTGTGTGCATTGTATCATAGGGAAGATAGTTTGTACTTCCCCACATTCACACAGGCTGTCATGTACAGGGAAACCCCACTTTCTCAGATTAGCCCTTGATCTTCCTACCCCTGCATGCAGTCTGTTTAAGCTTTCCACACAGGCTATGGCTGTTCTTGGCCAGGTCGTAGATAGTAATGTGGTTCTGCCCAGTAATCTGGTGATACCTGTCAAGCACTGCTCCTGGAAATATGGGAACTGGTCCGGCCCGAGTGCGCATGGACCACAATAACTCATCTGCACCAGTGCAGAACCCCTCTGCGCATGTGCAGAACTCATTTGTTTGATTATATACTTATATGTTCCTTAAATATGGGTATAAGCCTCCGACTGGGCCTCACAATTTTCCAATTCTGAAATTACTGTATGCAACTTTCCTCGTTTTGGCTTTCTTCTGGTCTAAACTTGCGAAAGCATTGATTTTGATAGTTCAGGAGGTTTGCAAACTTTCGTGTTCAGGGAATGAAGAAGCAGATGAGTGAAGTAGTGAAATTCAGCTCTTTACTAGTGGGGTTTGAACACAGTTTGGATGGGGCAAAACTCGGACTTATATACACTATAAACAGCAACAGTAACAATAATGCAACAAGCCCATTGGCTAACAGAGTGTGCACATTTTTGGATCCACTTATTTGCATAAGAATAGATACATGAGAAAAAATACATTCCGCTCCTGTCAGAAAACACAGTTAACATACATAACATTCTTCCCCCCTAGGTAAAAACAAAATCCTTTAACCAGGATGGTGGTCTAGTTTCCCTTCTGGGTTGGACGCTTGGCTGAGCCAGCTCAGGGGCTTGTAGGATTGGTGACCTGACTGGAGTGAGGGATTGACTAGAGGGGGAGGATTGTAAACCAAATTAAAGCCCCGTTTGTCAGATGGAGGTGCAGGGGATCGCTCAAAACCAAAATCTAGTTCTGTGGATGAATAAGACAACTCAGGGTCCCTCCTCTGTGTACTAAGAGTGGAGGGCGACTCCAAACAAAATTGGTCATCATCAATAAAGGAATCCAGAGTGCTAGGCAGGGACAGTGTAGGGGTACACATGGCTGGAATAGGGGAGCATTCCACAAATTCCCCTTGAAATTGGTTCCTAGAAGACACTTCTGGGTCAATGTTGGCTGGCTGCTGACTATTGTCTCTGCTCCCTGGGTTTAAATGGGTGGAGGCCAACCCTAGTGTTGAGTGTCTGTATTCGTCTTGTGGGTCCAGTACTCTGGGTCTCAATTGATCCGCATTCCTCTTCCAGATCAGACCAGTGGCTGTTTTGATTCTGTAAGAAACAGGACCAGTTTGATCGATCACAAAGCCAGGCACCCACGTTGGGCCACCAGTTGCATAATTGCAGCAATGTACAGGGTCTCCGGACGAGAAACCCTTCTGGTGTTGGATTGCTATATTTGTGCCTTTGTCCTCTAACCTAGACGGATCCAGTCTGTCCAGCAAGGATGACAGTTTCCTTCGCTCAAGCAATTCAGCAGGGGACAGCCCTCAGGCAAGGGGGCAAGCCTATATGTGAAAAGAAACTGTCATAACTGGAGCTCCAAATCCCCTTCACCCATACGCCGAAGCGCATCTTTAATTGTGCACACCTACCACTCTACCTGGCCATTGGTGGCTGGGTGGAATGGAGCGGCAGTGATGTGCCTAATTGCATTCCTTTCCATGAAGGATTGGAATTCTGCAGATGTGAATGTGGACGCGTTGTCAGACACCAGCACATCTGGAAGTCCAAATGCTACAAACAGCCTTCTTAGGTGCATCATCGTGGTGGCTGAAGTGGTATTAGGCACCCTAATCACTTCCAGCCACTTAGAGAATGAATCCACAACCAACAAAAATAGGGCACCCCTAAATGGACCTGCAAAATCTATGTGCAACCTGGACTATGGGCCCCGAGCAGAATCCCATTCTCGAGAGGGAAGGTGGGATTGCTCTGGGCGAGAGGATTGACAACTGGCACAAGTGCCGACCATTTGTTCTATGTCGTGGTCCAGTTGAGGCCACCAAAAGTAGCTACGGGCAAGGGCTTTGGAACGGACATTTCCCGGGTGACTCGTGTGAAACAGATGTAAAACCTTTTTCCTGAGAGTGACAGGAATGACCACCCGCTGGCCCCATAGAAGGCAACCTCGTTCCACTGACAGTTCCAAACACTTGTGGTGGAATGTTCTGAATTCCTCAGCTAGAGGAGAGACAGGCCAGCCTTTTTGTTCCCAAGACATTACTTTAGTCAATGTTACATCATTTGCCGTAGCCTTGACTACATCTGAGGGGACAACTGGGGGCGAGTCGAAAGGCTCAATCATAAGGACCTGGTGGTTGCTTTTGATCTCGCAATCGGGTTCCCCGACCCCTAGCAGTGGAGAACGTGACAGGGCATCAGCATGGCTGATGTTTTTGCCGGGCCTGTGCACCAAAGTAAAATCATATGCATTTAGGAAAATTGCCAATGCAACATCCTTGGGGACAGAATTTGAGGCGTGGGCTACCCGTTCACAAAGATTCCAAGGAGGGGCTGGTGGTCAGTTACGATGGTCTGGGCTATGGCAGCAGCAGACTACAATTCGGAGTGAATGCGGACCCTGGAATATGTCAATCTCTTGTAGAATGTATTTTGAAAGTGTTGCCTGGTGTCCTGCCATATTTTGACGATGTCTTGATCACCACTAAGGACACCGTCAAATTAGCGGCCGGTCTCGATCAAGTCCTGTCACATTTTGAGAGGGCCGGTCTACATCTCAGAAGAGACAAATGTGTGTTTTTGGCACAGGAAGTGGAGTTCCTGGGATACCGCATTACACCCCAAGGCATCATGCCCTCTGACTCCAAGGTGGCGGTCATGCGAAATGCACCCAGGCAAAAATGTAAAGCCGAATTGCAATCATTTCTAGGATTGTTAAACTTCTATCACACTTTTCTCCATTGCAAAGTCTCAGTTGCCGAACCATTACATCGGCTTCTTAAGAAAGATACTGTTTGGCACTGGGGCCATTGCCAGGAGAAAGCGTTTCTGGAACCTAGGAGGCGGCTATCTTCGGATGCTGTATTAACTCATTTTGATCCTAACAAGAAATTACTATGGTCTGGGCTATGGCAGCAGCAGGAGACACAGTTAATTGTTGGTAAGCCTGGGCAAGGACAAGTTTTGTGATGCAATTTCCTCCATGCAAGGAGGCAAAGAGGTGGCTTACCACAGGCACAGGATATGTGTTCAGGCGAAGAGCTTTATTGATGGTACACTTGTAGTCAGCGCATATTCTGACCTCCCCATTACTTTTCAAAGCAGTCACTATTTGTGTCTCCCACTCTGTGGAGTGCACAGTCACTAGGATGCCCTGCCCCACCAGTTTGTCCAGCTCAGCTACTATCTTCTCCTTTAGAACATAAGAACATAAGAACAGCCTTGCTGGAACAGGTCACAGCCCATCCAGTCCAGCATTCTGTCTCACACAGTGGCTCACCATTTCCTTCAGGGTATTCCCAAGCAGATGCCTTCACCTGCTTAGGATTCCCTGGAAATGATATTGAGAGATATCCTGCCTATCTCTCCAACCCGGAGGTTGTCCTTAAGTATCCATAATTATAGCCATTGATACTCTTGTCCTCCATGAACTTGTCTAATCCTTTCTTAAAGCTGTCAAGACTGACAGCTGTCACCACTTCTTCTGGCAGGGAGTTCCATAGGCCAGTAATCCTCTGGGTGAAAAAGTACTTTCTCTTATTTGTTTGAGAACTAGTACCCAAAAGTTTCATGGAGTGTCCCCTAGTTCTAGTGTTATGCGATAGGGAAAACAGTTTTTCCTTATCTACTTTGTCCACACCGTACATGAGTTTATAAACTTCAATCAGGTCACCTCTTAGACGTCGTCGTTCAAGAGTGAAGAGGCCCAACCGTTGCAGCCTCAGATGGTAAGGAAGGTGTTCCAGTCCCCTAATCATTCTCCCTCATGCTGGCCAGCAGACGGTCCCAGAGTGCTTCTTCGATGTTGTCCCACTTGCACGGGGTGGCAGCGATGCGCAGAGCGGCAGCATAGTCTGCAATGGACTCCCCAGGTCACTGCTCCCTTCTGCGAAAGGCCACCCTGGCCGGAAATATAGAGACCTCTAGCTGCAGGTGTTTCCTCAGTGTGGACATGATTTCTGCGAGTGGCACCACATCCATGTCCCTTGGGAGAACGAGGTGGGTTGCCAGCTCAAGCGTCTCAGAACTGCACTGAGCGAGGAGACAGGAGCACTTCTGGGTTGTTGTTTTTTTTGGTGATCTTCTGCAAGGCCATTCCATGGCGGAATCGGCTTTCGTATGTTGCCCATTTCTCTGGACGCACTGGGTCAAATGGGACGATGTTGCTGCCATGTGGGGACACCATCCCACCTTCATCGCCAGTTTCGTGTTCAGGGAATGAAGAAGCAGACGAGGGAAGTAGTGAAATTCAGCTCTTTACTAGTGGGGTTTGAACACAGTTTGGATGGGGGCAAAACTCGGACTTATATACACTATAAACAGTAACAGTAACAATAATACAACAAGCCCATTGGCTAACAGAGTATGCACATTTTTGGATCCACTTATTTGCATAAGAATAGATACATGAGAAAAGATACATTTCGCTCCTGTCAGAAAACACAGTTAACATACATAACACAAACTTTGTAGTATCACTTCTATAGTATACAGTGGAATCCTGGATAATATCAGCACCGGATAACTACAAAACGGTATAACGACAGCACATTTTTAGAAAAGATGTGCACCGGATATTGTCATTTGTCATTATCCGGTGCATCGTGTTTGATCTCCTACCTGGTCACGCTAGTTAAGGACGAAAAAAATAGCAATTTTTGCTTCCCTGTTTCCATCTCTCCGGATCCCTCGCAGCATCTGGGAGGCTGGAAGGACCTATTTTGCGCTATTCCCGCCTTCCTAGGACCTCCATATGTTGCACATCTGCTGAAAATAGTAACGGCTGCCATTTTGGGGTTTTTTCGGACTTCAATTCTCAGAATTTTTGGGAATTGACATCCAAAAAAATGGTGGCCACAACTATTTTCAGCTGTTGTGTGGCACTGGGAGGTCCTAGGGAGGCAGGAATCGTGCACAATAGGTCCTCCCAGCCTCCCAGATGCTGCTGGGGAGCCGGGGAGCCGGAAACTGATCCAAAAATGGCGATTATTTTCCATCACCAACCAGCGTGAACAGGTAGGAGATCATGTCATCCTTTTTGTAGGGGTGGGCAGAAGTGCGGATCGGCTTCTCTGACCCTCACAGAGGCACAGAGGCTGGTGGAGAACCCAAAATGGGTGAAGGACTTCCTCCTGGCATTTTGCCTTGTAGCAGTGCCTGGGCAGGTCGGGGGGGCATTGGAAACAGTGTGGATCAGCTTCCCCAACCCTCACCGAGGCACCCGGTCTTTTTTTTTAGTGTTAGCCAACACATGCACCGGACAACGACAAAAACCGGACAACTACACGACTTGTGGAACCAAGTTTTGTCGTTGTCCGGGGTTCCACTGCATTGCCATTGCCTGAAGCTGCTAAAGGCACAACAGTCATATGAGAAGAAAAGATGGGAAGAAAAAGAAGTATGGAGGTGTACAAAACCCCATTGGCCACAGGTTGCTAAGGTATGAATGATATGCAAATAAACAATGAAAACCCAATTTTGTTGTTTTCTGTCTAGCAAGTTACTTTGAAATGTATGCATGTAAATTACTTTATTGGATTTTGGCCATGACATGATTTCAATGGAACAGTTCTATAAAAGAGCGAACACAGTATCAAGACTCATGGATGTATTATGCATGGAATGATAAAGCTCCAGTCAATCCAAGGAAGATTTGCTTTCAATAACCATGCAACAAGTCATGGCCCATATGTCTGGCATCAGGATTAAACTGACAGCTGAAATAATTTATATTACAGATTCTATACTTCTAACACTGATTTTACTATTATAGAGAAAATTAAATAATATCTGACACATTAAAAATAGATACTGAATATGATTAGTAAGCAAAAATTGTAAAATCTTGATATATTTTAATGTACATGAAATGTTAAACTTGATGGAATGCAGAATACTCTAGGATTATGCTATTTAAAAGTTGTATATAATCAGTCTGAATGAAAAAGGAATTGAAATTAAGTGGTATGGGATTCTTCAAGAGGAAAGGAAAAGCACAGCCAGACTGGGGAATATGGATCACACTGAGGAATATGGATCACTCTTGAAAGGTTTCCCATCTACTGCAATCAGTTTTATCTTTCATTGAGGAACACTTGTGCATTTCTACTCTTCACACTGTAAAGGTTTATTCCCCTGTGTCAAAAATCCAGATATGTCTTCCAATAGTTCCCCCCTGGTACCCTGTTCCTTTATTGACACTTTCCTTCCAGTCCCCTCCTCAGCTTCTTTTATGGTCATCATTCATAGGCCTGTGCCCACATCATTTTAATATCACCACCCACTACATCCATCATAGAGTTGTCACTGTGTCTTTTTCTGATGCGAGTTAAAAAATTCTTATTTAAAATTATGTTCATGCTTTCTTGTCTTGGAGTTCTTTCTAGCTACACTGTGTGTTTGTGATGTAGGTAGAGGTGTTACAGATGAAAATACAATTCAAGTTTTAAGTTCACAACTTCATCTTAACTGTCTCTGGTAACTACACCCTCAAAACATTCCCATCAAAAAAAAATATAGACAGTTGCAGTACATATACAGAAGTAAAGATCTAGAAAATTTAAAATAGGTAAAGGTAAAATTTAAAATACATTATGCAAATTACTACACGATCCACAGCTTAGAAACATAGAGCATTGGGATCAACAACAATCTCTCTATACAATAACTCTCTCAGAATACATTGGAACATTAGCTCTAAGATCAAAGCTTTTATCAAATCTATTTCAAAGTAAAATTACACAGGAATTTAGCAGACATTTTTAGAGTGTGGATATATAGAAAATTGAGATACAATCAAGCAAGATACACCATTATTCATACTAGAAGTCAAATAGAACATCATTTCCCTTTGACTTCACCACAATGAATTTTGGGCAGTTCATTCATCTGAACTTTTCAATCAGGCACTGGGTGGAGATGCACATATGGGTAAGCCTGGTTTACCCTATGTGTGTGTGAGAGAGGGAACAAATACCTGTATACTGAGAGCTAAGGGCAAGTTTTCAGTTGAACATTTTTCCATAAGTGCCTATAATATGGTTTATACTGGAAATAGTTTCTGTCCTATGGCAGTAATAACCTGAATAAAGTAAAAGAGATGCTATCTGAATATTTCCCAACCTGTCAAGCAGAAGCTATACTGAGTTGCTCAAGTGGCTGGTTCTCAGCAACACATCTAGAGCAGAGCAGCTAGCCTGCTATTACTTTGGCTTTGCTCTCTCCACATGATGTGTCTGTAAGGAAAAAGGCTAGATGCTCACCTCAAAGTAGGGAAACAAGGAATGAATAGGGCCAAAGAAAATCCAAAAATGTAGGTCAGACATTTCTCAGGCTAAAGTACTCAATGAAGCAGAAAAATAGGCTGACAGGGCTATAATGGCATGAAGGAACAAGCTTCTAAAGGACTAATGCTGAACAGATGGCAAGCCAACACAAAATTTCTCCATATAGGTCCCCAAAACTACACAATTTAGCAATATGTAGCACATCCTAAATATGGCTTCTCTCTCAGTTATATTCTTTGTAAGTAGCAGCCTGTATTTAAAGGCCATATATCAGCAGTATCAACACGTAGTCACTGTAAGAATTTCCTTACTCTTGAGTTGCACGTTTGCCAACAGGTAAGTTAAAATCTACATGAAATGATGCTCTCAAGCTAAGCATTTCAGGATTTCTAATTAGCACTCTCATAGATCAAGGCCTAAACCTGGCCTGTTAAGAAGGTAGCAAAAAGAAAAACTCCAGTCATTTTCTTTGCAGTTTGTCAAAGCAGGTACATTAATCAGGAACAGCAAATACAGACAGTTACAAAGGCAAATTAAAACAGCTTCAGTTTGAACCCATGAAAATAAGAAAGCCTGAATAACTTTGAAGCATATCTGTCAAGTATCATGGATTGGCCGGGATTTCCCGTATTTTCGTGCCATTTCAGCCACTCGCTGGCCGCTGCCATCCCGTAATTTGACTGGTGGGGGAAAGTAGTTATTGTGCATGCCTTTCTGTGCAGAAGCCTTCTCTGCATGTGTAGAACCCTTCTGCGCAGAACCCTTCTGCGCATGCACAGAACGGTTCTGTGCAGAAGGTTTCTATGCATGTGGAGAAGGCTTCTGCGCAGGTCCCGTATTTTCCAGAGCCGTACTTGACAGGTATGCTTGGAAGCCAATAAGGGATTCTCAGCCTAGTTCTAGCCCGTAGCTACATGATTACATGATAAATCCACATAGTGAACTAACTAAGCAAAGCACTTCCAACAAACAGTGGTACCTTGTACAATGATTTTAATTTGTTTCAAGGGGCTCATTGTTGTACAAAAAAAATTGCTACACGATGCATGAATCGTATAGCGATTTTTCCTATAAGATGCATTGTACAATGAATATCTCTATGGGAAAAATTGTACAACAACAAACATTTGTTGTACATTTTTCCCCATCGAGATGCATTGCATTGTATAACAATTTTTGTTGCTATACGGGGCACAATGTTTTTTCAAATCCTCAATGTTGTATGATTTATTTGCTGCATAAGGCATTCTATATGGGGTTCTACTGTATATATCTTTTCCCTCACTCAGGAACCCATCAGGCTGTGTCAGGCTGTCACTCATGTGATGGAAACCAATCAGGAATCCCATATGGAAAAAAGGGAATGTCCCTTTATGAAGTGTCTCTCCTCTCCATTTTCTCAAACTCCTTCTTCCCCCTTCTCAGGATTGCAGTGGCCCTGACCTGATATGGAGGACAGCCACCTGAACTGATAACAACTTGAGGCCTATTCTCCAGGGAGAATATGTTTTCTCCCTTGCAAGGACACAGTGCAAACCCAGGGCCATCTTCAGAGACAACACATTTTTCCTCTTTTTGCAAGCATGGTGGAATCCCAGCCCCCCTTCCTTTCTCAGGTGAGAAAAACCAAGCCAGATCCATTATTTGGACTTACCCTGGTCTTGCAGTCACTTCTGTTCAGCTCGTAATTTGAAATTGATACATTAAACCTGACTAGGAAGCATGGAGGTACACATCCTGACCTCATCATGCCCATGCCATTCAATCTCTACATGGCCCGGTCAGAAGAGTAGATTCTATTCACATTTTCTTGAAGAAGAGTAAAGTACTGAACTACAATTAGAACTTGCTTATTAGCATGCCTCCCTTCTATTTCTAGATACCACTCACTTGAGCATGTTGGTATTACATTTAGGCACTCCAATCATCAACGTATTCAGGGACCTCCAAGTGACATAGGGGAGGTGGAGTTCCTCAGCAAAATCGTCATTTAATGTTAATGCTCATTAGACATCCTAGGTGTAAGTTCATGCAACAGTCAACAATAGGGCTGAATTCATGGTCATCCTATCTCCTCTGTCTTCTTGTGTGAAAATTATTTACACAACTGTACATAAATCTCACAAATTGATATGTCTGGCTGGACATCCTGCTATGGTAATAGAGTAGACCGTACAGTCAGTAATTCAACGCTGAGTGTCAGGCGGCAGTTAACTAACCTGACTTGCCTTTAGGTGGGGTGCTACAGCAGAATAAGCAGAGGAGGAACTCTGATTCCCAACAGTCTTGGAGGTGGAAGAGGCCATTCCAGACATACCTGTCAAGTTTTGGGAAATTTCTGTCAAATAAGCAAAATTTCCCGGGCAAAACAGGAAAGTAGACAGCTATGCTTATCCTGTGCTGGCCTCCAGTCTAACTCCAGTCTAATTGCAGTCTAACTAATATGGGATGACAGCGGGAAAGAGCGTAAAATACGGGGGTTTGACAAAAATTTCCCGAAACTTGACAGGTATGATTCCAGATGGACTGGATGTGAAGGCGCACCTCAAGGCTGTGGCAGTCCAATGCAGTCCAAGTGCTAAATCCTGCATGTCTCATTTCATGTGTGCTGCAGGAGATGGCTCTGTGATAATAGTGTGTGGGTCACTTCATGGCAAGCTGTGATCCACCTTAAATAAATTCACACCAATGACATGTTTCCCTTTAGGAAGGAACTAAAGACCTGGCTGGCGGGCCAAGTTTGGGGTGCGGGTGGGGATGGGGGTACCATTGGGTGTTTGGTGTAGAGAAGTGTGCCTTCCCCCAGGGTCCCTTTGGTTATTGCGCACCTTTTAGGGGTGGGTTTTGGTTTTTTAAAAAACTTTTAACTTTTTTATCATGTGTCTTTTATGTATTTACTGTCCGCTATGTAAACCGCCCTGAGTTGGGTTGTACCTGAGTGGGCGGTATATAAGCGTGAAAAAATAAATAAATAATTTTTTTCAGGGGGAAAAAGCATTCTCAGATACAAGTTGCAGTCAACAACAATTTTTTTAGAATATTCTCATTACAATAAGCAAGCCTATTAAATGCATTGATTGCTAAACAAGCAAAATCTACTTCTCAACACAGGCACATATGATTTTATTCCAAAAGTGGAAAGTACACTCTTGAGTCATGTGGTCTCTTGATAACTAATTACATTCCACCACTTTTGGTCTGTAACTTGCTGTTCCCTGATTTTTTTCTGGGACTAGTGGACCTGTGTATCTCAATACAGTATTTATTGAGATCATTGTTAAGTTTGGTCATGACAAAGCCCTTTGCAGGCGCACCCCCCAAAGAAAGACTCAGATATATGGATATATGGATAAAGGCATTGGGCCACTTTTATTGAATAATGCCCTAGTCTGAATTATGACTTTTAATTGGTACTCATCCAATTATAATTCTTAAGGCAAGCAGGCTGCAGTAACACTGGTAAGGTTCCTCCCAAAATTGCCAATGGCAATTGGCTACAATGTATTCATTTGTATCAATTTGTTTGTTGACACAAACAAATTCTTGACCATAGTCAATAAACTATCTACTGACCCCACCCTATGACGTGTATCTGTCAAATCACGGGGTGATGCATGCTGAAAAGCTCCTGCCATCACCCCTTGCCTGGTTCGTTGTTGACCGGTCAACGTTATTACACCTGTACCTGTCTAAGTGTTGGCCAGTCAATTGCGAACCTGCCGGATACCTCTGGGTCATAAATCTTTACCTTACCAATGCTACCCGCCACACGGGGAGGCGTCCATGATGACTCACTGCCCCCCCAAGACCGTAAGCTCGGTCGCCAGGCCTGCTTGCACCACACCCAGAACGAGGTACATAACTCCAGCCGACGGGTGGACCCCTTCCCCTGCCTACCGGCAAAAGTTTTGTAAGCCTATCCTCAGGTGTCCAATGGCTGTCTCCCAGCCATGCTCAGCAAGGGACTGAGCAACAGCCCTGTCCACTGACTGCCGGAACAGTCCGAACCACGGAGATCCATGTCTCCCTTAAATTGGTGTCTCGGCACGATGTTAGACCATAGCGACTGTGTGTAAGCCATACGTGATATAAAACGCCAGGTCACAGCCCCTCGACAGTTTAGTAACAGCAGTGATCCGTATAAGATCGTTGCCGCCGAGGTGCCTATTCAGAACATCGGGCGGTCCAGCATCCCCGACGGACATCAGGAATGGCAACAGTTCCTGCCCCCTGGTGCCGTGCATATCATACCATTGCACACAGCCCAAGTCGGGGTCCACTCTCTGTCGCCGCAGCATATACTGCTGCCTAGTGTACATAGCTGCGGCCCACCAGCCCCACTGCCACCGGTGTGTAGAGACACACAGGATCTGTAAAAGAGGAGAAGAGGTTAAGGACAAAACAAGGTACTCGTACAGTGAAGGCACGTACATATAAGAAATTGCGCGTACACGCATGTCTGCCTCCGTGTACTCCAAACGTAGCCGCGATCAATGCGACGCCTATCCTAAATAAATGGGCGCCAAAACGGGCCCCCACACCGTGTAGCACGGCACCGGTCACCCTCAATAACATTACTCCGGCAAGGGTAGACCTATCCTGGTGGCAGAAAAACAGGCTGGGGCGCTGAACAACCTGTGAGGACAGTATCCCCACTCGAGCCCACTCATGTGTGACAGAGACATCGTCGAGTTCCAGTGCCCTACGAGACACATCCGCCTTACACAGATGGTACCAACTCTGGCACCCACTCACTGATGCGGAGCGCTCCAAAAAGGCTACCGTGGTAGCTGCGTGACCAAGAGCCACTTCACACCTTTCTGTACATAAGTAATGCCAGCCTCGTGCAAGGTGGGTCAGAAACTCGGGGAACTGGGGTGACGTGTGTCCGGGCGGCGGACACGTTCCCGTGTCCACCCCTCCAAAACACGACACATGAACGCATAGTGATACGCCTTACACGTGCGAGGTGCCAATGACATGCCCGGTTCACCTCTCCTCGCCAAACGTCCAAATATCGGCCGGGAGCGGAGAGTGGAATTCATCTGCTTCCGGAGTAAGGCACAGAACCAGGGGATCTGTAGGCGGGATAAAGCAGCAGCAATTTCGTTATTAATACCTGGAACATGTCTGGCCCATAACAGCACATTTAGGCGTAGGCTTCTCAAAAAGAATAGACAAACTAATGTCATGACCCTGGGGGATTTGCATGTCTGACAATGTGCACCACTGCCACATTATCACACCAAAAATGGACCACTGAGTAGGCCCACTCATCGCCCCCTAGCATCAGTGCTCCCCAAAATGGGAAGAAACTCAAGGAAGGTAAGATCGCAGAGGCGATCCGTGCCAAGCCATGGGTGCTGCCATCGGCCGTAAGTCCACCTACCCTCAGATTAAACCCCCATAAATCAGGGAGCCGGAGGCATCCGACCGTACTTGAAATCTAGGGCAGACCATCAGGTCTGATCTCCAGGAAGAGACCCCGTTAAAACCCAGGAGTAATTTGAGCCAGACCGGAAGGTCCACCCGTATGCCCCTGATCAGCCGGACCCTGTGTTGACGTTTTAACAGGCCAGCCATGGCGTCACACAGGCGCCTGGCCAATGCTCTGCCGGGTGGAATTTATGGCAGGCAAAATTAAGGTGGCCATGAAGTAACGGCAGGTCACAAGGGAACACTTTATGTTTGGCAATCAATGCCAAAATTGCCGCGGAGATCCGAGCCACCTTATTCATGGGTAACCTGGATGCCCGTGCGACAGAGTGGATTTAGAAATGTGAGCTTAGCAGCTGGGCCCTCGGTCTTTTCAGGCGCCAAGGGGACACCCAGTTCCCACCTGAGTGTCTGAAATGTAGTGAGGAGACGCGTGCACGTGTCCGAGCCCCGTTCACCCCCGAACCAAAAGTCATCGGGGTAATGGGCTAGAGACCGAGACCCCGACCTGCGAGCACAGGCCCACTGAATGAAAGTCCCAAATCTTTCGAACACTGAACATGAATTAACTCAGTCAGAAGGGGTTGGATTATCTAACTAAAATTCACCTTGGAGCCTAAAAACCCAATAGCTCTAAATCCATTGGGTGCACTGGCAGTAATCTGAAAGCCGAGTGCATATCACACTGTGCCAGGAAAGCACCGGGACTGCATGAGCGAGCCACCCATAGGGGCTGAACCAACTACGAGTACCTGACTGAACAAGGTCATCAGGAATGGCATCCCTAACCGGATAACCCACATGGTGAGCTAAATGGAGGATTAAATGACATCCACCCTGGTTCTACCTCGGTACTAGCCTCATAGGTGAGATGTTCAACTTAGGAAAAGTGGTTCCAAGAAGGGACCCGCTACTCTCATAGCCCCAACTCCCGTAGCTGTGGACAGTGGAGTAACCTCTTCGTTACCTTTCAAGGTAACCAGATTAGTAGCATCCTGGGACCCCTAACACCCCTGAATGGAATACAAAAGCCCCATTGAAAACCCTCCAGCAGGTACCCCGCATCATCCCTTCTTGGATGAGCTGAGTGCCATCACTCCAGCCTGAGTACACTAATTGGGGAGGGGGGGCTTTGACAAGGCTAGTTCTTTCAGACGGAGCTCTGATCGCCCCCTGTGCACCCCTACCTCTGCCCTGTAACCCACCAACCCGCGGGCACGCGGAGGCAGCGTAAGGGCCAGCGCAAAAGGGGACACCAAGTCGGTAACAACACTGGCGCTTAGTACACACGTCGCCAGCTGAGCAGGTCGAACACGGCAGGCGGGCTGGAACTCCCTGCCCGACCAGTTAACGTGGAGCCTGTGTCTGAGCAGCCCACTGCACAGCATGACCACCATGGTACCTATCACCAGGCGCCAGTCACATGGGAGTCATGTACACGAGCACAATTGCTGACAGGGCTCATCCCACCTCCTCTCAGGGTGTAGGGCCACCCTCATCCACCTTCCTCGTCGTAAGCCAACTGCGATGGGCCCATCAAATCAGCCATCGCCCTGTAAATATTAGCAATGGATGGAACCATCAGGATGGCCCAATCAGGCCGGGCCCTGCGGCATACCCCCATATATATAAGGTATGCCGACAACCAGTTGGCCCCAGGTGCACGGTGGCTTACGACGATGGGACAGCTCTTTGTCTCTGTTGTCCTGTCCCTCTCTCTCCTCCTCAGTGGGCTCACAGTTCAATATGTAGAATATCCACATATCCCCCTCCAGCCCTTACCCCTCGTGACCTGCGTCAAATGATCACCCAGGGGCAAGGAACAACCAGCCGTCGGCTAAGCCATCGACGGCACGTTCTGTATCAAGGGCATACGCAGCAGGACCCGGACAGCCCCTGTGATGCTCGGCACTGCCCCGGGGGCGGACACCCCCGCCCTTAATGAGGGACCATTTAGCACCATGGGATACTGGGATAAGATGGTAACTGATGCCAGCTTGCATCAACTGTACTCCCCCCGCCAAATCTTTTCCCTCGTGACCTGGGACAAATGATCACCAAGGGGCAATGAATAACCAGCCGTAGGCAAGGCCGTCACCGGCACATTAGGTACACGGGGCATACGCAGCGGAACCTGGACAGCCCCTGTGATGCCCGGCACTGCCCCTGGGGCGGAAACCCCCACCCCCAATGTTGTGCCAGTATGGAACCAAGGGGCACTGGGATAGGCTGGCAACTGATGCCTACTCGCCTCGACTTGACGAGGCCATGGCCACTGAACCCCACCACTGGAAGTGGACTGTGATGTGGGTGCATTAACTTGAACCTGATACTCACTAGGTGCACCCCCGTGAGCCGCCCCCACTGGGGGTTCTGGCCCATGGCGGGTGTCGGAGCTCGCGACTGTAATCGAGCTCTGGGGCCACACCTGACCACTCCCTGGCTGTAGCTCTGGACGTACAGGGAGCTGCGAAACACCGGCAGGCGCAGGCTGGAGCGTCTCAAGCAGCTCAACCCGGCTGGCCGCTTGTTGCAGTGTGCCAGCCGTTGATGCAGCCGGTGAACACGAAGGGCCCCCAGCAGAGAGAGGAGGGCCGGGTGGGCCGGATGGCCCACCAGGCATTTGACCAGGAACCCCAAAGTGGGAGCCTGGGCCCGAATAGGGCCATGCCCAAAACTCCGGCCCATGAGGGGCCGGAGGGGAAACGTGCCGTGTACCAGCACCGGGCCCTCCCCCGCTGGCCTGACCCATGGCCGGCAACTGCGGGCCGCGGGCTGAAGCCCCTGAAGGGCCGGTCGGAGGCTGGCTAGCCGAGGGCCAAGCCAAAGCAGCCTGCATCGCCCCACCGGTATCGGTGGGTAAAGCTGGGGTAGTGCCCTGCCACGTGGGCGCAGCCCTGGTCCTCCAACCTGAGGGCTGCCCCCCGCGCTGCGCAGGGCCTGCAAAAGTCCTCCCCGTTGGCCGCGGTTTCGTCACCGGGGCCTTCCGTTTGGGAGGCATATCTGTAGAAAGAGCAGGATCCCTGTCCGGGGATCAACGCCAAAAAGCACAGAGCAGCCAGCAAGCCAAAGGCTTTGTGCAACTCCTTCCTTCCCAGCTGGGAAAGCCATGGGCTAAAGAGCAGAAGAGTCAAAGGAACAGCGACGGAGAAAACTTCTCCTCTCCGTCGCTATTTTTACAATGGCAGCTCGGCTCCCTCGTGGCCACCCCTTTTATAGAGGGGTGGCCACGCCCCCTAACTCACCCAGATGTCTGAGTCCGGGGGGGGGCCCTGCAAAGAGCGCGGCGGCCATTTTGGCGCCGCGCTTTCATTTTGGTGAATTCATTCCTTAGTTCCTTTTGTTTGATCTAGTATGAAAAAGACTTGCTTGCAAATCAAGGTTGCTGTTGTCCAGGGTATGTAAAATGTTCCCACAATCTTAGAGAAGGCTCTTTCTGTATACCTCTGTAAAGAAGGTGTAAAGGGGATATGCTGATTAATTTGCACAAAGTTATCACCTAAATCTACTACAGTTAATTATTTTCATTTCAGCAAAAGTTGTTTATTAGGAAAGTCTGATTCGTTATGTGCTAAGCCTTGCCATACAAGTTACTCCCTTTGAACTGCCATACAATGCTCGACACATTCGTGATAGACTAAAAAGCATCGGCCTGGAAAAGCCAGGTTCAGGGCAGAAATTGTTTTTAGAAGATACTACTGGCCTGATGAATGCTCAGTCCACCAGACATAACCCATTCTAGCACTCTCTTTCTCCCAAGATGTTATTTAATTGTTTCAGGAATGGTTCTAATCTATTTTTGCCTTAGCAAGTTAGCTTTAGAGTGTATTTTCATCTTTGCATGAAGAAATGTGTCTTGACATCTGTTCTCTCTTTTCTTCAAATCCATTTGTGACCCATTGATCTATGACCGTGAAGGACCAAAAAAAGAACTCTATCCTGAGCTTTAAGATCTTGTGGCTTTATATAACAAACCTTACATAGGAAGTAGAACTATTTCCCAGCTACCATTAGTGCCTTAAATCTTTTAACACCTCGTAGATTCTTATAATCTTGTTTATGGAGCTTACATATTATATAAAGAGAGCCTTTTCAACTTACAACTCAGTAGTAAAACCATACATTTATGATGTTTTGCACTGTACAGTCAGTCACTAGCCCTGGTTAAAGTTATCCCAATATATATTCTCATTTAGGAAGAAATTTAAAAAATGAACAAAACAAAACTGATTTTATTCCTAAATCTGCATAAGGAAAAAAAAATGTTTATTTTCTTCTTTCTTTTCCATTTGGAGTGGCTCATTACTACCCACTGCATGCATATTGATAAGATAATCAATTATTAATCAAGGTCTCTATTGGAAAGCAGAGACAGCAATATAATTTTGAAGCACTGTTTGCCATTGCTGGCACAGTTGGCTTAATTCTGTCAAATCTATGTAGAAATAAATCACTGTTGTGCATCACTTGTGTAGTTACCATAACTGGGCACTACCTTGCATGACAGAATTGCTGGGTTTGCAAGGATATGATGATATTGTTTGTGAACCTGGTAGCCCTTTGGACCCTAATCCACATCAGCAAACACATGCTTTTTATTACTTGATTGAAAAGCTGGTTATCATAGAATCACACAGTTGACTTTCTGCGGGAAATCATTGCAGAAGAAGATTCGGTGGACAACATCCAGTAATAAAAATAAATTATAAATTATAAATACATTTACATGGGTACAGGCACCATTAATTCAATAAACATACACAACCCTCATACACTAGGATGAACAAACTTGTATCATAGAATATTTAAATTTCCCATGCCGCAAAGAAAGTTTATGTGTTTAACAGTGTAGCTGGATAAGATGAAGGAACGGGACACACGCTGGAAGCACCTGCCTCTGGCATGTGCTTTGCTCAGATCCCTCCCCCCGAGAGGACACCAGGGCTTGTGCACGGTGCAGGGTGGGGCTGACCCTATTTATGGGGCCGGCTCCATCACTCACGCCATTTTCTCTCTTTCACATGTCGACGGCTGTTTGCTCTCTCGCTTTGTGCAACTGTTTTTGTTTTTTCTGACTTCCAGAATGCATTATTTAGTTTTCAATGCATTCCTATGGGAAACTACTCTTTGAGATAAGATTTTTTCTGCATATGAAAAACCCCAAGGAACAAATCTATTTTATATCTTGAGGTACCACTCTATGCACTTCCAAAGTCGATGCAGAGGCATTATGGAAATCTGTCTGGATTATAGAAACACAACAGGTGCCATGGGCAACTCATGGTAGACATCCTAAACTGTTGCACTTACTGGTAAATTCTTCCAAGGTGAGTTAAGACAAAGCTCATTACATGAACCAGGGGATCACCTGTATTCACATTTAAACATGACAAAGACTGAAAGGTTTTGGTCCTGTTAAACAGATAAGTGGTCTTGGGAGTTAGATGGAAGGCACCTTCCCAATTTTTTCTTCTCACTTAAAAAAAATCTTACAAAGAAAAATCCTTCATGTTAGAGCCAGTAACTCTTAGCTTTAATCTAGCACACAGTAGTTAACATGGCATCGACATGCTGCAGGTTTTCCTGGGCTGCTTAGAATAAACATTGGAATACAGAAGAGATAAATGCATATGTCAAATACATTTTATTTTATGTAATCTATACCAACGGTTTTTTTGCAGAATGAAGAATTGTCGCATGTGGCTCGAAAGGAGCAGTTAGTGACCTAAAACATCTCAGACTGATGGAAACTGACTCACTATGAAAAGAAAATAGCCACTATGGATTCTTCACTGCCTTTGGCCCTTCTTTTGCTGTTTTGAAATCCTGTCCAAATGCACACAAGGGAAGGAAAATATCGCAGTCTGACAGAGAGCTCACTTGCAAAACACCAAAGATATTTAGAACTGAGAAGTCCCAGAGCACCCTGGAGAGCAAAACGTGTTCTGTGCTTTCAAAATGATGTTGAAGCTCTAGCTTAGCCTGATGATTTATTCACTGAAACAAACCCAATCCTTCTGCTTTGGCCGCAAACCATTGTCCCCAAGGTTTATTTAACATTTGAGTGTTCAGATGAGTGCTTGAAGTCTTTAAACGCACTACCGGGAACCAAATACAGTCAAGCACCACTCATCTATAACATGATGTGTTGTCACCAGGAGAAATCAGAGTTATTCTTGCTCTTTGTGGCCGTTAAAGGAACATGGCTTTACTTGTAAAATGTTAATGACCTAAACTGAATCTATGTTCTTTCCTGAACACAGTTTTAGCTTTAATTCTCCCTATCTGTTGATTACGTTTTGACTTACAATGCAGGATATACATAGCTAACTAATAGAAAAATGCAGGGGACCAATTACTTAGTATAGATAAGGCTGGGGCACCATTCCTTATGAAAGACTGATTAATGACTCCACACACACACACACACACACACACACACACACACACACACACACACACACACACAATTACAGTGACTTTGGTGTTACTTGGTTGCTTTTACTGCATACTGTATGTTTAAGCACAACTGAATAATTTGATAACTCCAGCAAACATGCATGGTTCTGTTGGGAATAACATGATAGCATATATTTTATTTATTCATGTATATATAATAACTTTAAAACATAGAGACTGTGTTTTAAAGTGTGATAATATGCATGATACTATGTTGTCTTAAATGTGTTAAACTTTTAAAAACTGTGATAAAATGTATGAGGAGAGAAAAATGGCGCAGACACCGGCAACCACGCCAAAAATCTTGCCAAGAGAACCCTATTGACCAAAACAAAAGGCAAAACAAAGGGGCAGGCTAGGTGATACAGGATGCTTAACACCACAGAGGGGAGGGAGGGGAGGGACAGGAAGGGGGGAGGGGAAATTCAATGTTGCAAGGAGCAATACTGCATAGGGACATGGAATGTGAGATCAATGAACCAAGGTAAACTAGAAGTGGTAAAAAATGAGATGGAAAGAATAAGCATTGACATCTTGGGCATCAGTGAGCTAAAATGGACAGGGATGGGCGAATTCAGCTCTGGAAACCATCATATCTACTACTGTGGGCAAGAAAACCTTAGAAGAAATGGAGTAGCCATAATTGTCAATAAAAGAGTGAGAAGAGCAGTAATGGGATACAATCTCAAAAATGACAGAATGATGTCAGTAAGAATTCAGGGCAAACCCTTCAATGTTACTGTGATCCAAATATACGCACCAACCACTGGTGCAGATGAAGCCACAATGGACCAGTTCTATGAGGACTTACAACACCTCATAGAACAGATGCCAAGAAATGATGTCCAAATTATATTAGGAGACTGGAATGCCAAAGTAGGAAATCAAAAAGTGGAGGGAATAACAGGCAAATTTGGTCTTGGAGTACAGAATGAAGCATGGCAAAGATTGATAGAGTTCTGCCAAGAGAACGCACTGGTCATAGCAAACACTCTCTTCCAGCAACACAAGAGGCGACTTTACACATGGACATCACCAGATGGCCAACACCGAAACCAAATTGACTACATACTCTGCAGCCAAAGATGGAGAACCTCCATACAGTCAGCAAAAACAAGACCTGGAGCAGACTGTGGCTCAGATCACAACCTATTGATCGCAAAATTCAGGCTTAGACTAAAGAAAATAAGGAAAACACGGAGACCAGAAAGATATCACCTAGACAGCATCCCTAAAGAATACGCGGTGGAGGTGATGAATAGATTCAATGGCTTAGACTTAATAGATAGAGTGCCAGAAGAATTATGGACAGAGATGAGGGACATCATGCAGGAAGCAGCAAAGAAAACCATACCAAAAGAAAAGAAGAGTAAGAAAGCAAAGTGGTTGTCTGATGAGGCTCTTAAAATAGCAGAGGAAAGAAGGAACGCAAAAGTCAAAGGAGAAAGGAAAAACTACAATCATTGGAACACAGAATTTCAAAGAAAAGCAAGGAGAGATAAGGAAAACTACCTAAAAGAACAGTGCAGAGAAATGGAGGAAAACAACAAAAGAGGCAGAACCAGAGATCTTTTCAAAAAAATTGGGGAAATTAAGGGAACATTTAAAGCAAAAATGACCATGATAAGGGACAAAGAAGGAAAGGAGCTAGCTGATGCAGAAGAGATTAAGAAAAGATGGAAAGAGTACACAGAGGAACTCTACAAAAAGGATCTCAACACTCCTGACAATCACAATGATGAAGAAGTAGAACCTGAGCCAGACATCCTGGAGAGCGAAGTCATAAAGGCCCTAAAGAGCACTGCAAACAACCAAGCTAGTGGAGATGATGGTATCCCAGTTGAATTTTTCAAAGCGCTAAAAGATGACGGCGTCAAATTACTGCATTCAATATGCCAGCAGATTTGGAAAACAAAACAATGGCCACAGGATTGGAAAAGATCAGTATACATCCCAATTCCAAAAAAGGGCAATGCCAAAGAATGTTCAAATTATCGAACAATCGCGCTCATCCCACACGCCAGTAAGGTGATGCTCAAGATAATACAGGATAGACTTCAGCAGCATGTGGAAAGAGAATTACCAGAGGTGCAGGCAGGTTTCAGAAGAGGCAGGGGGACTAGAGACCACATTGCCAACATACGCTGGATCATGGAGAAAACAAAGGAATACCAGAAACAAGTTTACTTCTGTTTTATTGACTACACTAAGGCATTTGACTGTGTGGACCACAACAAGATGTGGCAAGTAATTAAAGAGATGGGAATACCAGAGCACCTCATATGCCTCCTGAGAAATCTGTACATGAACCAAGAGGCAACAGTTAGGACAGAACATGGAATGACAGAGTGGTTTGGAATAGGAAAAGGAGTAAGACAGGGCTGCATTTTGTCACCATGCTTATTCAACCTATACACAGAGCACATAATGCGCAGTGCAGGGATGGAGGAATCACAATATGGGATTAAAATCGCTGGGAGAAACATCAACAATCTGAGATATGCAGACGATACAACCCTAATGGCAGAAAGTGAGGAAGACCTAAAGAATCTCTTGATTGGGCTGAAGGAGGACAGTGCAAAAGCTGGCTTGAGACTCAATATCAAGAAAACCAAGATAATGGCAACAGGCCCAATCAGTTCCTGGAGGATAGATGGGGAAGAAGTAGAAGCAGTGACAGATTTCACTTTTCTAGGATCAAAGATCACGGCAGATGGGGATTGTAGCCATGAAATAAAAAGGCGACTGATTCTTGGGAGACAAGCAATGAGAAACCTGGGGAACATAGTGAAAAGCAGAGACATCACACTGAAAACAAAAATTAGAATAGTCAAAGTAATGGTTTTCCCAGTAGTAATGTACGGATGTGAGAGCTGGACAATTAGGAAGGCTGAACGCAGAAGAATAGATGCCTTTGAAATGTGGTGTTGGAGGAGGGTTTTGAGAGTCCCCTGGACAGCGAGGAGAACAAATAGGTCAATCTTAGAAGAAATTAACCCTGAATGCTCACTGGAAGGTCAAATAGTAAAGATGAAGCTAAAATACTTTGGACATCAAATGAGAAGGGGGGATTCACTTGA
Organism: Bradypodion pumilum; assembly: GCA_035047305.1. Classification (NCBI taxonomy): domain Eukaryota; kingdom Metazoa; phylum Chordata; class Lepidosauria; order Squamata; family Chamaeleonidae; genus Bradypodion; species Bradypodion pumilum. Next base: position 211,222,005 of record JAWDJD010000003.1, on the reverse strand, counting down.
GAAGGCATTGATGTTGGGAAAGGTGGAGGGCAAAAGAAGAAGGGGGAGGCCAAGGATGAGATGGCTAGATGGCATTGTAGACACAATGGGCACAGAGCTGGGAGGGCTGAGGGGGATGGTGGAGGACAGGGGCGCCTGGAGAGCAATGGTCCATGGGGTCGCAAAGGGTCGGAACCGACTGTGCGACTGAACAACAACAACAATATATAATAAAATAATTCACAGATATATAGCTGAGAGTTCTCGACCTCAAGCTATAGGTGGACACCTCATCTACACAACAACCATAATTTCTGTTAATAATTGGAACTACCCCCCAAAAAAGGTGGTGGAAAAATTCCCTCTTCATTCATGTTTCTTTCTGAACATTTTATTGTTGCAAACTATATCATTCATGATTCATTACTGTCAGGAAAACAATGTAGTGTATTTTGAAACCATGTCTTGTGCACAAGCTACTCCAAATAAAGTATTTTTTAAATGAACATAATGGGAATTTTTAAAATAGTGCAGCTTCCTATCAGTAGACAAGAAACCAAAACTCTACCCCAGCTGAATAACTAAAGTCTACAGTTTTATTTATTTATTGCATTTTAAAACTGCCCATTTGGGAAAGTTCCCACTCTGGGTGGTATACATATAACTATTAAAATAAATCATAAAACACACAACAAATTAAAAATAAAACAAACAAATAAATAAATTCAAAATAAACTAACTGGCATCTATGGGCACAGAAAATCCTAAAATACAGATTGCTAAGGGGATAACATTCTGAAAAGCTTCCTTGAATAGAAAAGATTTTAATTGTTTTTTGAAGCTATTCAGGGATGGGGCCTGGTGCAGCACCACCGGAAGTGTGTTCCACAGCATTGGTGCCGCCACCGAGAAGGCACTATTTCTAGTTATAGACTTTCTAGTCATCCTCGGGGGCAGCACCTGGAGCTGCGTAGACTGTGACGAATGGGTGAAGCAGGGAGTTGTTCTGAGGGAGAGACACTCTGACAGATAACAATGTCCCAAAATGTGTAGGACCTTATATAATAACACTAACACCATGTATCTGAGATGTATGTTAATATGTATGTTTTAATCCTGTTGTGAGCCGCCCTGAGTCGGGTTCGCCTGATTGGGCGGCATAGAAATTTAAATTATAAATAAATAAATAAATGGTGGGAACAGGTAACCAGTGCAGGCCTGCCAAAGCTAGGGAAATATAATCAAATTTCTTTATGTCTATCATCAGCCTGGCTGCTGCAGTCTTGACCTGTTGTAACCTCCATATCAGACAGAAGGGCAGCCTCACATAGGGAGCATTACAGTAGTCTGTCTGTTTGGTGTATGCAAACCAAGACACAGGACACAGCCTCGGGCTGGGTTAACTCAGGTTTATTGCATCGTGGACAGAGGGAACATGAGGTAATGGCGGATCGATAGCTCTTTATATACAGTGGTAATACATTTGAACGTGGTGCCATGGTAGCCCATTGGCTACTGTCTGCGTGACGTCATTGCGGGTCACGCCCTTCTTGTCCAGGTGTAGATGGTGGCGGGAAAACATCCCGCGCTGTTGCCTTTGATGAGTTCGGACCAAGAGAGCTTGGACGCTCGCTGCTGCCAGCTGGTGGTCATTAGCTCGCGTCCTATTACAGGGTTTATATGATACAGCTGAAGGTTACATTGTTGCTATAGGCAAGGTTACATTGGCTCAGATACATTGTAATCCATGTGTAAGATAAAACCATCAGAACACAACACCCCTCCCCCCTAGGACGAGACAAAGTCTCGAGCCCACACTTAAAACACACTCCCCCCCCCTTAGGAGACAAAGTCTCTCAGCCAAGATGGCTTATTTCGAACACGCTGGGGTCTCGATGCGGGCTGCCTCTCCCCGGGTTTGCTACCTTCTCTTTGTCCCCTGGTTTCCTGTCCTGTAATTGGAGAGGGAGACTCGTTAGTGACTTGCCGCGGCTCCGCGGCGTTGTTGGGAGGTGTGCTCTTTCTTAGGGAGGAACCGGGGGCACTGGGGGCTAACGAAAAACCCCTCTTCTCGCTTGGATGGGTGGGGGAACACTCCTGAAACCCCCCCCGGCTCGCAAAATCAAAATCAAAACTACAATCGGGGGCAGCGGTCGCGAACTCCTCTCCCCCTTCCCCGGCCCCTGATAGGACTGGCGTATCAAAAGGGTATGAGTCGGGGCCGCTGCTTCTGCCTTCCCCCCTTGCTTGGGACTGTTGTCCACTGCTGTCTCCCCCTTGGGTTAAGCGGGTGGGGGAGAACCCTAACGCTGAATCCTGTTGCTGAGCCCCACTGACAGGCCCACTGACTCGGTGCCTCAGTTGGTCCGCGTGCCTCCTCCAGAGGAGGCCGGTGTTAGTCTCGACCCGGTACGACACTGGCCCCGTCTGTTCTACAACCGTCCCTGGCACCCAGGCTGGCCCTGCGCTGGAATAGTTCCTGCAGTGAACAGGGTCACCGGCGGCGAAACCTTTCGAGACCGCCAACCCTATGTTTTTCCCTTTATCCTCGACTCTCGTCGGGTCTAGCCTGGACAGGATCGTGGTCAGTTTTCGCCGCATCAAGAGCTCTGCCGGCGAGTAGCCTGACGCTAAGGGGGTTACCCTATACGCTAAGAGGAACTGGCATACTTGGTGATTTAGGTCCCCCGGGCCCATGCGCCGCAGCGCCTCCTTTGTTGTACGCACCAGCCGTTCCACTTGGCCATTCGTGGCCGGGTGAAACGGTGCGGATGTGACATGCCGAATGGCGTTCGCCTCCATGAATGCTCCGAACTCAGCGGAGGTGAAACAACTAGCGTTATCGCTGACTAAAGTGTCGGGTAAACCGAACGTGGAAAAGACTCTCCTTAGCCGGCTCTAGGACGCCACTCACGCCACTGGTGCATCTCGTCCACTCCAGCATTCGTGGACTCTGCGGCTTCCGCGGCCTCTACGACCTCTGCCAGCGTGGGTGGCGGCTCCTTATTCATCAAGCTGCGCTGTACCTCCTTGTCTTTCAGGCCACACAACACGCCGTCCCTGAGGGCCATCTCCAGGATGTCGCCCCATTTACAGGGGGCGGCGGCTATCCTCATGGCGGCCACGAATGCCTCAACCGACTCATCCGGCGCTTGGACTCGCCTCCAAAACGCGCTCCGAGCGGGAAACATTGCCCTCGAGGGGCAGAACCGCTCTCGCAGCAGCTTCATGATGTCGCCCGCCTTAAATTCGCTCACCTTCTTCGGAGCGATTATGCCCACCAGCGTCCGCTTGGTTTCCATCCCGAGCATTCTGGTGAGGATGGCCCTCTTCCTCTCCTCGTCGTCTCCTTTGACTCTGAGTTCCACCAGTGCCGCCTGGAAGTCCATCTCAAGCAGCTCCCAGTCTTGCGGTTTGGTGATGTTGAACCCGCTCTGTGCCCTGGCTGTTCCGTGGGGATCCATCATCCCACCTTCGTCGCCAATTTGGTGTATGCAAACCAAGACACAGGACACAGCCTCGGGCTGGGTTAACTCAGGTTTATTGCATCGTGGACAGAGGGAACATGAGGTAATGGCGGATCGATAGCTCTTTATATACAGTGGTAATACATTTGAACGTGGTGCCATGGTAGCCCATTGGCTACTGTCTGCGTGACGTCATTGCGGGTCACGCCCTTCTTGTCCAGGTGTAGATGGTGGCGGGAAAACTTCCCGCGCTGTTGCCTTTGATGAGTTCGGACCAAGAGAGCTTGGACGCTCGCTGCTGCCAGCTGGTGGTCATTAGCTCGCGTCCTATTACAGGGTTTATATGATACAGCTGAAGGTTACATTGTTGCTATAGGCAAGGTTACATTGGCTCAGATACATTGTAATCCATGTGTAAGATAAAACCATCAGAACACAACACCCTGTGAGATTATTAATGAATGGGTCAGGGTTATGAGAGCCTGTCTGTTAAAAAAGTTAACCTGTATTTTGGATGAATTGCCCTCTTTTTCAACCCACTCTTCTTATTGATATGGAGGCCTTAGGTGCAGGCTACAGAAGTTCCAAGGGGAAAGTCTTTGAGGCTAAGGAATGATGGGAAGAGTAGTATCTGAGACCACCTGTGTTCTGAAACACAAGAGCTCATCATTCCTTTGGTTCTGAGGACTTCTTCTTGGAACTTGCAGACAAAAAAAGAGTTAAGACTGCAAACTGTCAGCTCCTTGTTTCAGGAAGTGAGCCTCCATTCACACATTTTTCCTGTGGTGGTGAATTTTGCAGGGATGAGCACATGGATTTTTTTTAAAAAAATCCCACCTGTTGTTACAGTTAGAAGGAAAGAAAAGGAGTGTCCAACATGTGGCACACCCTCATTGCCTGTGACTTGGAAGAGGTCACAGGAATAAGAAGCCATCAAAATATATAAGTACAAAAGAACAAACAGGAAAAGAGGGAGGGAGCTTGCCTCAAACAATCATTTTGTATAGAGAATACAACGGAAAAGACACAAAGAGGGGGTTCAAGTCATGCATATGGCCATGTGATCAACTGTAACTTAGAACAAAAAAATAACTTCAGTCTTCTGTTTTCTTTCGATTTGGGGTCCTTAAGGAAGACGAGGGAGGTGGCATAGAACTGTTTGCTCTGTGGACTGACCAGACAAAATCTCTCTTTAAAACTGCCAGTGTCCCTGAGGATCTAGGAAGGTAAATTGCAGACTCATTTATTCTCATGTAGCATGTGAACATTTTCCCCTCATGGTGAGCTATTTCATTTTTCTCTCTTAACCTCTCTTCCCCCATTTTAATTTTTTGGCTTAATGGAGGAGGTGCACATTTGCAAGATTGAGTGTTGGGTAATTGTGCAACTCAATCTAAGATTTAAAATTGCAGTCACTGTTTCCTTATTGTTGCACAGTCTTTTAAAAAGAGAAAAAACAGATATATATATATTTTGCATCTTACTGAGGAACAGAAAGTACTCCAGCTCTTTTGTGTTTGCTATGTATAAGGTTTCCCTTGCTCGAAAGCCAGTCATACCCGACCCTAGGGTTCAGTACTCATCTCTGTTTCAAAGCTGAAGAGCCAGCGCTGTCTGCTTCTTATATATATATGTATATATATATATAAATTTTCAAACATATCAACAACAGTACAACTTTAAAAAAACAAATGTGAATAAAAATACAAACAACAAAATTACAAATACAGTATATAAAAAAGAAAAACATAAAAATACAGTTAAATTACAGACTTAGTAATATAACACCTCCCCTTTTCCCCCATACATCTTTGATTACATTTCCAAGATTTTTAATACAGTATAACACTCTTGCAATTATCCTAATATACATATTCAAACTCACTTCTTATACTCCTTAATTTAATTACCATTTTCAATTTTAAAAAGGAAAAAAAAGGAAATTATTACTTCACTACATTACTATACTACTACTACGATAAAATAAAAGTACAATAATTAAGATACAATAAACATTTTTCACAATATACACCCAGTGTATTATACAATGCCCTGGAGGATGCGGAATGTCACAGTTGTTTTTCTATTCCCAAAAACTCATTTTATCTGGTACTGGTTTATTCCCTTCATCCCCCTTCAATGAGTAATCCACAAATAAGTGCCATATTTTCCAAAATCTACTTTCTTTAACTATACCCTTTTTCTTATTCATCTCCCATGTTAGCTTATCATTCAATGCAAGATCCCACATCTCCTTGTACCATTCTTCTATTTTCAAAATTACTTCATTTTCCAATTCTTAGCAATGCATTGTCTACCCGTTGTCAACATTATCAACAATAACTCTTTTTTATCCTTTGTTAAATTCATATTTTCCACATATGTCAACAAAACAGTACTTGGCCCCAATTTAAGTCTTGTACCCATAATAGCACAAATCTCTTTCTCAATTTTTTCCCAAAAGTCTTTTACCACATTACAACCCCACCACATATGTTCGTACGTTCCCAGTGTATCCTTACATCTCCAACACATTTTCTGCTGTCTGCTTCTGCAGATATTTCCATGGTCATGTGGCAGGCATGACCAGACACCAGGGCATACAGAATGCTATTTAACTTCCCACCCAAGTGGTCCATATTTATCTGCTTGCAATTTCTTGCTTTCAACCTGCTAGGTTGGCAGGAACTGGGACAAAGATGGGAGCTCATTCCATCCTGCAGTACTCAGAAATCGAACTGCTGACCTCCCACCTTTCAGTCAACGTCTTAGCTACTTGAACCACTGCTATCCCTTTGCTATGTATGCATGTGTGAAATTAGCTTAGCAAGAAATATGTGGGGCAAACTGAGCAAGGCACTTACAATAATACCCTGCATAACGCTAAAATGTGGTTCCACGAGTCTTAGCGTTATCTGATTTTTTTAATGTTATGTGATACATTTATCGCACAATATTTTAAAAAGCCGACTTCCGTTGTGGGAAGTCGGGGGCAAGTGTGCCTGCCCACTTTCCCAAAAAACAAGCCGGGGATCAGAGCGTCTGATCCCCAGCTTGGTTTGGGCAAAAGCGGTGGGCACATACCTGTCAACCCGTGACTCTGGAAAAAACGGGACCTGTGTAGAGCGGTTCAATGCAGGTCGCCTTCCACGCATGTGTGGAAGGCTACCACGCATGCGTGGAAGGCTACGCCGCTTGCGCAGCCCCCTACGCAAGTGGCATAGGCTTCCACACATGCGTGGAAGGGTTCTACATGAGTGTAAAACCCTTCTACACATGCATAGAAGGCAACTTGCACAGAACGGCTGCACAGTACGTCCTTTCCCCCACTGCCAAATTACAGGGTTTTGGCAGCGCGGGTTGGGAAATGACGTCAATCGGCGCAGGATTACAGGGTAATCCCGGCCAAATTAGGAAGGTTGACAGGTATGGATGGGCATGCCTGTGCACATTTGCCCAAGCCAAGCCAGCGATCAGGGTTTCTGATCCCCAGCTTTGTTTGGGTGAATCCGTCACATGTGCCCAAATGAAGCCGGGGATCAGAGCTTGGCTGCTTCCTTTCCTGATGGGGCAGCGGGTGTATCTGCACTCACCCACCACCCCTCTGGGAAGGGAAATGGCCAGGCACTTGGCCGCTTCCTTCCTGGAGGTGCAGTGGGTGAGTGCAGACACACCCACCGCCCCTCTGGGAAGGGAAGCAGCCAAGCGCCTGACCTGTTGCCTTCCCAGATGGGTGGCAGGTGAATGCAGACATACATGCCACCCCTCTTGGAAGAGAAGCAGCAAAATGCCTGGCCTGTGTTGCCTTCCCAGAGGGGTTGTGGGTGAGTGCAGACACTCCTGCTACCCCTCTGTCAAGGAAAGCAGCCGAGCCCCTGGCCGCTTCCCTTCCCGGAGTGGCGGCAGGTGTGTCTGCCTCTATGAAAAGGGAACCAGGGGTCAAGTGTCTGATCCCCGGTGCCCTTTCTGAGGAGACAGGCAAGAGGAGATCCAAGCCCCAAAGCCAACAGGGCTGCTCCAACTGGGAAGCAGGTGGAGCAGGTGGAGACCAGCCTTGCGTGCTTGGGGGCTTGGATCTCTGGTGGTGTCCTTGCTGTTTTGAGCCAAGCCTTGAAACAGTGAGGGCACCTCGGAGGTCTCTGCCCAAAGCCAGCAGGGCTGGTCTCCCCCTGGGAAGATGGTTCCGAGGTGAAAAGCAGCCCAGCCGGCTTTGGGGCAGAGATCTCCAGACGAAATCTGGGGGGAAATGGATGCACCACACAACATTAACTTTATGTTGTGTAGTGCACATTTCCCCCCAGATTTCCCTTCATTATCCGGTTTTAATGTTATGTGGTACAAATGTTAACCAGTGTATTACTGTATTTTGTTTCCATGCTAGAAGCAGGAGCTCTACAGGTTATGTAGTATTCTCAAGCAGAAGAAGGGGCCAAATGGTGAAAATCCAATCAAAAGCAGCAAGACCGTTTGTGGCAATAAAATAAGAAGAGTTTTAATGCACTTTAAGTAAATTCCAAAACAGATCTAAATTCCATCTAGTAACAAGAAGTTTCAGTATAAACCTTCCTCAGGGATCTATAAAACATAATGATACAGAAATATCACTAATAGAGTTAATGACAAACAATGCATATATACATATTTACAACACTCAGATTCATGATGTTATCATAGATATCAAACAAGGGATTACCTGTAAATTCTTGTTATAATAATACTCTTATAACTCTTAGTATTCATCAATTTTTAAAGTATTTTCTAAAGTTTTTTGAATTGCGTTCCAAGCCTCACATGTTCATTCTTTCTGTGCCGATGGATGTCGAAAAAATCATTCCCTAAGCACTAAATTTAAAGAAGATTGAACCCTATCAACAGGTGTGCGTAAATTACCGATTACAAGAAACAGGAGTAGTCTATCCATATTGAGACCATGTGGGTGGAGCATGTTAAAGCGGTGAATGTAGAAACATTCTCTTTGTAACAACTTCTTTTCAATGTTGCTAAGGGAGTAGGGATCAGATTTGCAGCATTCCAAGACCACAAATTTAAAATCCCAGTCACTATGACCTGCTTCAATAAAATGATTTACCAAGGGTGCTGTAGTGTTGCCTGCCCAAATTTTGGAGCGATGTTTGCCCACCCTAGTTTTGAGTTCACGGGTCGTTACACCCATGCAACCCAAGCCACACTTGCATACAAGTAGATATATACAGTTAACAGTTTTACAATTGCTCAGCTGGCGGAGATGTAACATGAAATTACTATTCCCCAGCGAGACCTCTTTAGTTTGCCAGGATAGAAAGCAATGCACACAGTCATTACATCGGTAATGTCCTACTGAACTAGAGCAAAATGAACCTCGATGGGACTCATGATCAGAAAAGGTTACCATCTGTCTAATAGATCTTGTTTTTCTTAAAGCAATAATAGGTTTACGAGAACAATCGGGTAAATGTTGTACCACATGCCAATGTTGGGAAATGACAGATCTAATTTTCTCCACTAAAGGGGAGTATTGAATTGAACAGTACAGTCGATCTTTAACGTTCTTGTTTTTTTTAATGAATAGCTGTTTCCTAGAGACTGCCTGCACTTTCCTACAGTTGGCTACAACTACTTGCTTAGGGTAACCTTTATCATCTAACAATCCACAAATTTACTTAAAGTGCATTAAAACTCTTCTTATTTTATTGCCACAAATGGTCTTGCTGCTTTTAATATGTAGTATTCTCAGCAGGCTGTGTTTCTGTGTCAAGGTGTCCTATGTCAGTGCTGAATAAGAATTATCTGGATTTCCCCACTTTCCTATCCAGGAACTACATATTTTGATGGGGAGACTTATCAGATAGGCAGCTAAATTTCTTGTGCACATCCTACTAAAGTCATGTTCTTAGTACTTCAGAGACTCTTGTTCCTTCTTAATCTGCATTTCCATTCTCTTTTTAGTATGGAACTCCTCATAAGAGTGAATTGGTTTACATAGCACCTTTACATGACATTATCTTACAGCAATAATTACCAGAAAGAGAACATTTGATATTCTATAGTAACATTCTCTTCTCCCACTCATAGATTATGTTTTTCTAGAACTGACATGTAAAAAGAAAGGCATTTTTGTAGATATAACTGTGTTATATATTGCCAGCTCCATGGAGAATTTTACAGCCTATTTTATAATCCTTTCATCCTTTCCCATGGTTCCTAAAATTGAAAAACGTAACTTACTTTTTTTGTTTTTGTTTTTTTGTTTGAAGTTCCAACTAAAAACTTCAACTGACATAGAATACAAAGGAAAGGAACAAAACCTATGATGGACAAAGAAAGGGCTATTGCTTTGACATGTACTTAATGAACCTCACTTGAAAAACTAAAAATTCACGTAATAAAGGGTCAAGATACATAAAACACAGTGCAATTTGTTTATCATTATAACTATGTGATATCAGCCAGTTTAACAGAATGTGTAATTCTTGGTGGCAAATTGGTATAAGTTAAGAAATCAACAGAGGTGTTTGCTGTTGCATACCATGTCACACAATAAAAATGCCTATGTTGCCTTTTTCAGTTCTTTGCTGCCATGTCTTATGCAGACTGTGTTACTTCAGTCCAAAAACAAAGAAGAATGGTGGCTATCATTGCACATGCACAGACAGAGCAAATAGCCTGTTCATTGGAGCAATTGGGGTATGGGTAGGTGTTGCTTGTTGGAGTGTCCCAAAGTGCTGCTTTTTGAAATTCCATCAAGAGATTCTACCTTTGGGGTAGAATGTGATTTATGCCATCTTTTGATAAGGATGTCCTTCTGCACTCTACATAGGACAAAAAGGACAATCTCTGCACAAAAGAATTAATGGACATAAATCAAACATCAGGAATGGCAATACACAGAAACCTGTTTCAAACCATTTCAACCTACTTGGACATTGTGCACAGGACTAGACAGTTGCCATTCTGGAGCAGAAAAATTACAAGACAAGGATCCAGAGATAGACAGCAGAGATAAAGTACATACATTTGCTGGACACGGATGTTTGAATATTAATTTGATTATCAGTGTGTTGTTGTTGTTTACAACTGGTAATACCCTTCAGATTAGTTATGAAGCTTCACCCTTTTGAATAGCAAATGGTAGGTATATGGATGCAAGACAAACATTGTGGCATTACACATTTGCTAATGATTTTACCTTTCAGGACTAGCATCTATTGTGTGAATGGCCCAGGCCATTCTTCCTTTGTTCTGAGAGGCATCCTGAGGCTGTAGATGAGAATTCACACACATAATAAAAGATCTTCAACCCATCCTGGACAAGAATGCTTCACTTGACAACTGGAGGTCAGCAGTTTGAGACCTGAGTGTGATAGAGTGAGCACCCATCATCTATCCCAGCTTCTGCCAACCAAGCAGTTCGAAAGTAACAATTTGCAAGTAGGTAAATAGGTAATGTATCAGTAGGAAAGGTAACATCATTCTGTGTGCTTTGGCATATAGTCATGCCTGCCACATGACCATGGAAATGTCTGCAGATGTAGATAGTGCTAGCTCTTTGGCTATAAACAGAGATGAACACTGCACTCAGAGTCAGACACAATTGACTTTCGAGCTAAGGAGATCTTTACCTTTACCTATTGAATGTTTATATCAGACATTTCAGCACACATACCATATTTTCAAGTTATAAGCTAGAAAGGGCTTTTAAAAAGACCAGATAATATTTGACAATATCTGTTAAAAATAAGTGCTAAAAGTTGATGTCCATAATTCAACTTTCAAAACTTTGAAATTTGCACAGGATTGAAGCTTAAAAAGCTCCTTCTAAAAATGACTGATATACCAAGTGGCTTTCCGTGAATTGCAAAGCCCTGTTTCTTTATTATTTTCATATACATTCTGCTCTTCCATCTGAGGACACCCAGAAAAAGCTCTAGTTGCAGGCGCACCCCCCAATAAAGGACTCAGACACTGATAAAAGTGGATAACGGCATTGGGCCACATTTATTGATTCATGCCTTAGTCTGAATTAAAAAATTTCTATTGGTAATTGACCAATCATAATTCTTAAGGCAAGCAGGCCGAAGTAACACTGGTAAGGTACCACCCAAAATTGCCAACGGCAATTGCTACAATGTATCTATTTGTATCAATTTGTTTGTTGACAACAAACAAATTGTTGACCGTAGTCAATATCTAACTAATGACCCCACCCTCTGATGCGTATCCGTAAAATCACGGGGTGATGCATGCTGTCTAGCTATAGCCATCACCCCGTCGCCTAGTTCGTCGTTGACCGGACAACGTTTAACCAACTTATGCCTGTCTAGTGTTGTCCAGTCAATTGCGAACTTGCCGGATACCTGTGGGTCATAATGTTTACCTTACCAGTGCTACCCGCCCATGTGACCAAAGTCAACAGCAGCAACAGAAAAACCCCTATGTCAAACCATAGCAACAGTGTGGGATGGGCAAAAAAACCAGGACCCGGAAGCCAATATGGGTCCCAGCCAAAAATTCCCACCCGGCCCCGAAGCGACCAAAATATCACACTGTTAACTAGGGAGGGGGTGGAGGGGAAAAACTTCTCCGCTCCGTCGCTTCGCAAAATGGCAGCTCGGCTGCCTCGTGGCCACCCCTTTTATAAGGGATGCCTTCGTCCGGTGGGGGGGCCCCCGCAAAGAGCGCGGCGGCCATTTTGGTGCCGCGCTTGCATTGCAGGCGCACCCCCCAATAAAGGACTCAGACACTGATAAAAGTGGATAACGGCATTGGGCCACATTTATTGATTCATGCCCTAGTCCGAATTATAAATTTCTATTGGTAATTGACCAATCATAATTCTTAAGGCAAGCAGGCCGAAGTAACACTAGTAAGGTACCACCCAAAATTGCCAACGGCAATTGCTACAATGTATCTATTTGTATCAATTTGTTTGTTGACAACAAACAAATTGTTGACCGTAGTCAATATCTAACTAATGACCCCACCCTCTGACGCGTATCCGTAAAATCACGGGGTGATGCATGCTGTCTAGCTATAGCCATCACCCCGTCGCCTAGTTCGTTGTTGACCGGACAACGTTTAACCAACTTATGCCTGTCTAGTGTTGTCCAGTCAATTGCGAACTTGCCGGATACCTGTGGGTCATAATGTTTACCTTACCAGTGCTACCCGCCACACGGAGGGGATTCAAAGAAGGCTCGAGGCCCCCCCAGACCGTCAGCTCGGTCAACAGGCCTGCTCGCCAATCACCCAACAGGAGGTCCATACCTCCTCGTGACAGATGGGCCCCATCCCCTGCATACAAGTCATAATTTTGTAGGCTAATAGCGGGGTGACGACTGACCCTCCCCCAAACCCTGTCGACAAGGAACCGCGCCACTGCCCTATTCACCATGCGTCTAGCGCGGTCAAGGGCCAGGAGGTCAACACCCCCTCTGTAGGAATGGCGCGGGACCATGTCCGACCAAACAAGGGTTGTGGCGGGCCAGACGTAATGCAGGTAGGCGAGGTCCTCGCAAATCGCATGCTTCAGCGATAAGCCGGTGACCTGGCCCAAATCATTGCCCCCCAGGTGTATGATCAGAATGTCAGGCGGGTCAGCATTCTGGCCTGAAAAAAGGAAAGGCAGCAGCTCCCGCCATAACATCCCGGGCTTACCATGCCATGTGAGACTTGCGTATGCACCCAGTCCCAGTCGGGGTCCCCACTCTGTCGCCGCAGCGTAACGCGCTGCCCTGTGCATGTAGCTATGGCCCACCAGCCATACTGTCACCGGTGTAATACGACACCCAGGGTCTGTAAAGAAAGTTGAGGAAAAGAAGGTAAGGTGACCGGATTGGTACTCACGGCGGAAGTGGGCGCACATAAAACTGAAAACATTGCGAACCCCACCTTCCCATGCTGCGTATGTCAGCCCCGGAGTACCCAAAAGCAGCTGCAGTTGAGGCCGCCCCTATACGGAATGAATGGGTGCCATAGCGGGCACCTGGGAGGCCCACACTGGCCAGCGATTTGCCCGTCACCTTCCAAAATTGAAATTTAGTAAGGGGAGACCCATCTTGGTGACAGAAAAACGGGCCATGGTGCGTGCCACGCAGTGCCAGGAACTCCTGTAGGGCACCAACCGGACAGATGTCTGCCAAAGAACACCGTAGCAGTCGCACACCACTGCCTACGCCATGCTGATCCATCTTAGAGGAGCGTATCCTCAACTGAGCCCAGTCTTTGGCAACACAGACATCCTCGAGTTCCAGTGCCCTACGACTTGCATCCGCCTTAGACAGCATCACAAGCTCGCTGATGCGGAGCGCTCCAAAAAAATGCCACCGTTGTGGCTGCATGAAACAGGGCTGCCTCATATGTATCCAAACAGAGGCAAGGCCAGCCCCGGGCCAACTGGGTAAGAACCCCTGGGGAAATTGGGTGGCGGTCGTCCGGGTAACGCCCGCGCTCGCGCACCCACCCCTCCAAAACATGTCTCACACGGAAGTCAGAGGTGCTGTCCACATGACCTCCCACTTTGGCCATAAAAGCCAACGCTGAAAGCTTAGATGCCATGGTGCGAGGTGCAAGGCCCTGAGCATGCAGGTAAACCATGAACCGCAGAACATGTGTTACCGGGATCGGCCAGGTTCCTGGCAGTTGAAATTGGGTACAGAATGCCCTGAAAGAATTAATTGCGTGGTGATACGCCTTACGCGTGCGTGGCACTAGCGACAGGCCAATCGCCCGGTTCACCTCTCCTTGCCAATGGTCCATATCTCCTCCGGGAGTGGCGAGGGAAATTCCTCCGCATCCGGGGCCAAGGCACGGAACCGGGGGATCTGTAGGCGGGACAAAGCGTCAGCAATATCATTATTAACCCCTGGGACATGCCTGGCCCTGAACAGGACGTTGAGGCGCAGGCTGCGCAACACAAACTGGCACACTAGGTCCATAACCCTGGGCGATTTAGAAGTCTGTGCATTGACAATGTGGACCACAGCCGCGTTGTCACACCAGAAATGCACGACCGAGTTGGCCCACTCCTCGCCCCATAGCATCAAAGCACCCAGGATAGGGAAAAACTCCAGATATGTGAGATCATGCAGGCAACCCGTGCCTGCCCAGGCCGGTGGCCACCCACCATAGGCCCACTTCCCATTGAAGTACATCCCATAACCCAGGGATCCCGAGGCATCAGACTGAATCTGAAAATGAGGGGAAGCCAGGAGGTCATCCCTCCAAAATGAGACCCCATTGAACTCCCTCAGGAACTGTAACCAGACAAGCATGTCTGCCCTGATACCTCGGGTAAGCCGAACCCTATGGTGAGGCCTGGATAATCCTGCCATGGCGTCGCACAGGCGCCGGGCAAAAGCCCTGCCCGGTGCGACCACCCTGCAAGCGAAATTAAGGTGACCATGTAGCACCTGCAGTTCTCTCAGTGATGCCTTGCGCTTGGCCAGCAAGTCCGAGATAAGGGCCACTATCCTGGACACCTTATCCCGCGGTAACCTAGCCGCCTGCGCTATTGTGCCAATCTCCACCCCCAGGAAGACTAGCTGGGTAGATGGGCCCTCGGTCTTTTCGGGCGCTAAAGGGACACCGAGTTCCTCCATTAGCGTCTGAAATGTGTTGAGGAGACGTGTACACGTGTCCCAGCCCCGTTCACCCCCGAATAAAAAGTCATCCAGGTAATGGGCTACAGACCGGGACCCTGACCTGCGGACAAAAGCCCACTCTAGGAAGGTACTGAAACGCTCGAAAGCCGAGCATGATATGGAACAGCCAAAAGGCATGGCCTTATCAAAGTAATATTCGCCCCGAAATTTTAAACCCAGCAATTCAAAGTCGCCCGGGTGCACCGGCAAGAGGCGAAAAGCCGACTTAATGTCGCACTTAGCCAGCAGCGCACCCGGACCACATGAGCGCACCATGCGCAGCGCGTGGTCAAAAGATGTATACCTGACTGAGCAAAGGTCATTAGGGATAGCATCATTGACCGATCGGCCGGCTGGGTAGGACAAGTCATGGATAAGGCGAAACTCGCCTGGGGACTTTTTGGGAACCAAGCCCAGGGGCGATACCTTAAGGTTGGGGAATGGGGGTGCAGGGAAAGGGCCAGCGACCCTGCCCACATCGACCTCCTTATTAATGCTGGCAGCAGCCACCTCCTCCCTCCCCCTAAGGGACAAAAGGTTGGGGGCATCCTGAGGGGACCTATCACCCATGAAAGGGATACGGAACCCCTGCCTAAAGCCCTGAAGGAGATAATCCACATCCTCCCCTTTCGGGTACAATGTGAGCCAACGCTCCAACATGTCCACATTAATTGGGGAGGGAGCCTTTCGGTGAACCAGCTCCATCTGCGGCAGTCTTGCCAGCCCACTGTCCGCCCCTCCCTCTGCCCCGCGTCCCTCCAGGCCTGGGACAGGCAGAGGCTGCGTGGGGGCCCGCACAGGTGGGACACTCATGTCTGTACTTGCAATTCTTCCTATTGCAGGAACCATAGGACGAGAAAGTCCAGCACAGCAGGCGGGCTGGAACCCCTTGCCCCGCCACCTGGCAGGGAACCTGTGCTGGAGCCGCTCGCTGGACCGCATGTCCACAATGGTATCTTTCCCCTGGCGCGGGGTGCGTGGGCGTCATGTACAGAAGCCAAAGCCTCTGGCATGGCTCATCCCACCTCATCTCAGGGTGCAGGGGAATCCGCATACGGAATTCCTCGTCATAAGCCAACCACGACGGGCCCGGAAAGTCAACCATCGCCCGATAGATGTTGTCCAAATACTGGACCATCGGAATTGCCAAATCCGGCCGGGCCCTAAGGTACACCGCCATGTAGATGAGGTAGGCCGGCAGCCAGTTGGCCCACGTACATGGCGGCTTGCGACGACGTGCCTGCTCCTTATCCTTCTCATCCTGCCCCTCCCTCTCTTCCTTGGTGGGCTCCCTGTTTAGGAGTGAGAAGATATCTACATACTCCCCCCGCCATATTTTCTCTTTGGTGGCCTGTGCCAAGTGGTCACCCAGTGGTAAGGAATACCCCGCTGTCGGCAAGTCCGAGACAGGCACCGCAGAAACTGCGGGCATCTGGAAAGGGGCTTTGACTAGCCCAGCCACCCCCAAAACATTCCCCACAGGGTAGGAAATACCCCCCACCCCGGGGCCCTGGGTGGTAGTTGTCGTCGCCGGGTGGGGCGTCAGCGGCTGTACCGCCACGCCACCCACGCGAGGCCAAGGCCATTGGAAAGCCCCCCCCAACGTGGCCACGTGTGTAGGTGCACTAGTTTGGACCGCATACTCACATGCTGCACCCCCGCGGGCCGCCCCCACCGGGGGTTCCGGCCCACTGGGGGCGTCGGAGCTCACGACTGCCATAGAGCTCGTCACTGGGGCCTGACCCGCACTGGCCTGTTGGTTGGGGAGCTGCGAGGCAGTGGCCGAAGTCGCGCCACGCGCCTCAAGCTGCTCGACCTGTCCCGTCGCCTGCCGCTGCCCAGCAGACGACGCGTCAAAATGAACCCCAAAGGGAGCCCCAGCGTGGCTGGCCCGAGCCAGGGAAGCCTCGAGGGCCGCAACGCGGGCCAGTAAGGCCTCCACACTGACGTGGGGCCAAGGGCCAGCCGGCCCGCCTGCTACAGGCGTGGGTACAGGTCCTTGTACCCCGGGGCCCGAATAGGGCCATGACCCCACACCCAGGCCCGGTAGGGCCGATGTAGGCACCTGCCAGGGAAGGGGACCACACCACCCCCCAAGGCTGAAAGGCCCTGGAGTGAGCTGCGCCCCTATAGAGGAAGGCCCAGTAGAATGGGCACCAGGAGCGGTGTTCACCGCTTGCGGGCCGCGGACCGCAGCCCTTGCTGGACCCATGCTTGGGTCCCCAGCCTCCGGCCAAGGGAGAATAGACCCCATCCCACCGGTCCCGGTGGGTGCAGGCAAAGGCGGCTGCTGGGGAGGCGCAGCCGCGGTCCTCCGACCCGGATTGCGCCTCCGAACCGCGCGAGCCGCGCTCGCGACCGCCTTCTTCTTCGAAGGCATCTCAGTCCAACCTATGGGAAGCCGAAGGAAGAAAATCAGCAGCCAAAAGGCTTCCTACTCAAGGCAAAAGCGACGGAGGTAAGAGGGAAAAACTTCTCCGCTCCGTCGCTTCACAAAATGGCAGCTCGGCTGCCTCGTGGCCACCCCTTTTATAAGGGAGCTGGCCACGCCCCTAACTACCCTGATGCCTTCGTCCGGTGGGGGGCCCCCCGCAAAGAGCGCGGCGGCCATTTTGGCGCCGCGCTTGCATTGTTCTTAAATCCTACCTCCTCCTTATGGAATGAGAAGAGTTTGCTAACCCCACTTCCTTGCATTGACAATTTCACTACACAGAAGAAGCTGGTGGAAAACATGGAGGCTGTTATTTTTGTGTAGATCAGGACTGTTGTTTCACATGGACTGTCTGCATGGACAGAATTGCTTTTTGTACAATGAAAATAATGAGAGGTGGGATGTCTCCTCTACATGTATCCTCAAATGTAGAGGACACAGTTTAATAACTGAATGGTGCGCATGGTCTGAGACCATGTATCCTCAAAAACTAACTGCTAGTTTTAGTTTCTCAGTCTAAATAACTGTGTTTATGTATTTTTGTGCAGTATAATAACAAAATCCAATTATTGGAGCAGGGAGCAATTTATGCAATTTATTACAGAGATGGAAAATTCCATCAGGCTCATGTAACCAGGCTTCATTAAATAGGTTTTGCTGAAATGAGAATCCATGTATATTTTTAAAGGCATTTTTCATAAATGAATTTATATTCTAATTCATATGGGTTTGTTCTTTCAGTCTATGCATCTTCTTTCTCCTGAACACTAAACACTTGTGATTTATATTCAATCTATTGTATCATGAAATTATAACAGAATGGAATGAACACACTAGCAAAACATAGATCAGTATCTACATTTTATTCTTTATCAATATCAATAAAGTTTTTTCCAGGTTCCTAGATAAATTCCCACCACCACCAAATCGGAAAACAATTGTACCACCCTATATGGTCTTCACATCCTATTTTTCTTCTTATTGCCTAAAACGTATTCAATCAAATAATCATTAAATAATTAGCAGCAAATCTATTCTAAAGGAACACATTAGAATCTAGAATATTTTAAAACAGCATCACAGCAATGAGATGGCAGAAGACAGCAGCTGTGATGGTGAAGAAAATCAAATATAAAGATACATAAAATATAATGGAAGGTAACAATTTATTTTTTTAGAATGAAGTATATGAGCAATAAGTGAACTGGTCTCTATTACATTGCATTACTAGTATCTAGCATAGACATTCTTGCATGAGATTGCCCAATGAAAACTATCACACAGATTTGTCTAGCTCAGAACATTAGGATCTCAATGTTATTTCTAGTAAGTCTCATATAGTAAAGGTTGAAGTTTCACATCTGGGCCAGAAATGGAAGAGGAATGCCATCTAAGTAGGTATTGTATTATCAATGTTTACAATTTATTTTATTATGTTTGGATTGTTCTATTTTTCATAATGCTCTATTATTGTTTGTTTTGTTTTCTAATTGTTGTAAGTCACCCAGAGTGATACTTGCACCAATTGCAGCGGGATATAAAATAAATAGGGACTGCAGTGGCTCAAGTGGTTAAGACACTGACTGGGAGGCAGAAGGTCAGCAGTACTGCATGATGGAATGAGCTCCCCTCTGTCCCAGCTCCTGCCAACCTAGCAGTTTGAAAGCAAGAAATTGCAAGCAGATAAATAGGTACCACTTCAGTGGGAAGGCAAACAGACTTTGGTGTCTAGGCATGCCTGCCACATGTCCACAAAAATGTCTGCAAACACAGACAGTGCTGGCTCTTTGGCTATAAACAGAGATGAGCACTGAACCCTAAGTCTGATATGACTGGCTTTCAAGCAAGAGTGACCTTTAATAAAATAAAATAATTTAACAAAACAATTATGAATAATTTAATAATTATTAATAAGTATTATTATAATGATAATTAAATTATTAATAAAATAAAATAATCTGTGAGCCATCAGCAATATCACCAACATAGTTAGTTAGTTAGTTTAGTTTATTAGATTTATACCCTGCCCTACTGAGCGCAGGCCAACTCAGGGCGGCATAACAACATATTTAAATACAAATACAATGAAACAAAAATGCAAATACAATAAGTATCAGTATGCAAAATAAATAAATAAATAATAAAGCATAGATACAGCAATACAATACATAATATCAATATCGAAAACACATCATACACAGTAATATCCGCAGGGGGAAACTACACGCAAACCAAGTCCTCATGGCCATGCCAGCCACCCCACAACTGGAGCCAGTCTCTCTTCCCGCCCTCGCTCTCACTGAGGACAGGCGAAACAGCGTCTCTGGCTGCTCTGGTGCCGGCAGTGTCTTTATCGCCGCCCAGCCGCCCCACAGCTGGGCCAATCTCTCTCCCCGCCCTTCGCTCTCACTGAGGTGACCACGTCAATAAGATCTAATAAAAAGTGAGTGGGTGGTAGTAAAGATTTTCTGGTGTCTAGTGCATTCTCAATAATTGGTCTAATCCTTTCCAATGGAATGTTGGTATACAAGGACTGCACATCAAGTGTTAATAGCCCTGCACCTATATTATAGAAAACCCCAAGGAAGCAAATTTGTGAAAGGCTATATTACTGGATTAGCTTTGGTTTTCTTGATATTGCTACCTGAAGTAAAGGAATTTAAGTTCATATGAGTTTATTACAATAAACACTTTATTCTTCTAAGACAGATTTTTTTGCTATTATTATCCTTGGATACTACGGTCTATCCATTATTTTGCTTGATGCTTTGCACTATGGCTGCCGGAAAAGGCTTTGCATATTTGGCAGGAAGAAAATTTATTTATTTTTATTTTATTTTATTGTCAAATTTCTATACCGCCCACTCAGCCAAAGCCGACTCCGGGCGGTTCACAACAATGGGTAAAAACATATAAAAACAAATAAAACAAATAAAAACCAGCAATAAGAACCCACCCCTAAAAAGAGAGGGGTGCAGGAACTGAAGAAACCGTGGGGCAGGCATCCTCCCCTATATTAACCACCCAACGGAAACCACCCCTCCACCTGCACCCCAAACTTGGCCCGCCAGCCAGGTTTTTAGTTCTTTTCTAAAGGGCAACAACTCCGTCTGAAGACGCAGTTCCACAGGCAGGAGGTTCCAAAGGGCCGGTGCGGACACAGAGAAGGCTCTCCTCCTTGTGCCAGAGAGGCGAGCCCCCCTGGCCGATGGCACAATTAGAGAGCCCCTCCGGTCCGCTCTGGTTGGACGGACAGACGTCCTTAGGGCGATGCGGTCTCTAAGGTAACCTGGCCCACTACCATATAGGGCTTTAAAGGTCAAAACCAGCACCTTGAATTGCACCCGGAGACAAACTGGTAACCAGTGCAGCTCCCGCAGCAGTGGTGAGGCATGGGCATAACGTCCACACCCCATCACCACCCGGGCCGCCGCATTCTGGACCAGCTGCAGCCTCCGAATGGTCATCAAGGGCAGCCCCATGTAGAGCGCATTACAGTAGTCTAGTCTGGAGGTAACCAGAGCATGAGTGACCATGAGCAAAGAGTCCCGGTCCAGGAGCGGGCGCAACTGGCAAATCACCCGAAGTTGGGCAAAGGCCCTCCTGGCCACAGCCGCCACCTGTTCTTCTAGCAGCAGCCGCGAATCCAGGAGGACCCCCAAGTTGCGCACCGGGTCGGTCTGGGGCAGAATAGCCCCATCCAAAACCAAAGATGGTAGCTCCCGGGATAAGGCGGGACCCCCTATCCATAGCCACTCAGTCTTGCTAGGATTCAGCTGTAGCCCATTTGCCCCCATCCAGACCCCAACAGCCTCCAGACAGCTGGAAAGGACTTTGACTGCATCACTGGGGTCCCCACGGGCCGAGATGTACAACTGTGTATCATCCGCGTACTGATGGTACCGCACCCCGTGGGAACGGATGATCTCACCCAGCGGCTTCATGTAGATGTTAAAAAGGAGAGGAGAGAGTACCGAGCCCTGAGGCACCCCATATTTTAGGGACCTAGGACTGGACTTCTCGCTCTCCAACCACACCGACTGGGTCCGGCCCCTCAGAAATGAGGAAAACCAGGACCACACAGTGCCCTGGATTCCCAATCCTCGGAGCCGTTCCAGAAGGATACCGTGGTCGACGGTATCGAAGGCCGCTGAGAGGTCAAGAAGAGCAAGGACGGACGGATGACCGCCATCCCGCTCTCACCAGAGATCATCCATCAGCACGACCAATGCAGTCTCAGTACCATATCCAGGTCTGAATCCTGACTGGAAGGGGTCCAGATATTCCGCTTCATCCAGTACCCCCTGCAACTGACGCGCCACTGCCTTTTCCAATACTTTCCCCAAAAAGGGGAGGTTGGAAACAGGTCTGTAGTTGGTTATGACTGCTGGATCGAGGGATGGCTTCTTCAGGAGGGGGCGCACCAAAGCATGTTTCAATGGTGCAGGAAATATCCCTTCCCGAAAAGACGCATTAATTATAGCCCCGACCCAGCCACCTGTCACCATCTTTGAGGCTTTTACCAGCCAGGCGGGACAGGGATCCAATGGACAATTAGTGGCGCGGACCGCCGCAAGGAGCCTGTCCACTTCATCTGGGGCAACAGGATCAAACTGATCCCAGATAACACAGCACGACTGTGCACTGGCTCCCCCCTGACCCTCCCCATCCACGCCAAGATTAAACCCTGAGCGAATCCGATCGATTTTCTCCACCAGATGGTCAGCAAAGTCCTCAGCCGATCCCTGCCAACCAGGCACAGCCCCCCCCTACCAAGGAGGGACCTGGTCACCCGAAACAGGGTGGCTGGGCGATTATCAGCGGAGGCAATAAGGGAGGTGAAGTATTGCCTCCTCACCACCCCCATCGCCACTAGGTAGGCCCTAATAGCGGCTCTAGCTAGTGTCCAATCGGAATCGTTCCTGGTCTTCACCCAGCGGCGCTCAAGGCGTCTCTTTGCCCGTTTGAGCTCCCGTTCTTCTGTGAACCACGGGGATGACCTAGCTCCACGGGCTCCCGTTCTTCTGTGAACCACGGGGATGACCTAGCTCCACGGGCTCTGAGAGGCCGTAGTGGAGCGATTACATCCAAGGCAGCTATCGTTGACCCACACCATAGGTCAACAAGTGCCTCGGGCGAATCGTGTTGCTGATCCAGGGGAAAAGCCCCCAGTTCCCTCTGGAATCCATCCGGATCCATCAGTTGCCGGGGGCGGGCCACTTTAATAGACCCTGCCTCCCTACGATGATGTGTTGCCCCCAGGAAGTCTAGAGCCACCAGATAGTGATCTGACCATGGCACAGGTGTTATGTCTAGCTTCTGTAAATTCAGATCACTCTGCCACCGCCCCGACAAAAAGACTAAATCTGGTGTGTGGCCACTGCCCCTGGTAGGACCCCGAATTACCTGAGCCAGGTCCATAGTTGCCATGGAAGCCATGAACTCCTGAGCCACCCCGGAACCGGACCCCAGCGAAGGCAAATTGAAGTCCCCCAGAACCATCAGCCTAGGGAACTCCAACGCCAATGCTGAGACAGCCTCGAGGAGCCCAGGCAGGGAGTCCCTTACCCTGCAAGGGGGCAGGTACAGGAGTAGGACCCCCAACTGACCCTTTGGGCCCAGCCGCAGGAGCAGGGACTCACAACCCAGGAATTGTGGAGCAGTGGCCCTGGTAACTCCTAGTGACTCCCTGGCTATAATGGCAACACCACCGCCCTTGCCCTCATCCCTAGGCTGGTGCCAAACACCGAACCCGGCTGGACACATCTCTGATAGAGGCACCCCATCCTCTGGTCTCAGCCAGGTCTCAGTGATGCATGCCAGGTCGGCCCTCTCTCCCAGAATAGAATCTTGTATTAGGGGCGCCTTACTACAGACCGACCTGGCATTCATCAGCAGCAGCCTAAGGGTGGGGTCACCCTGGATCAGCTGCTCAGGACCTAGAGGTGAAACCGGGGGGCCAGAACGTGGGACAGATACTAAGCATCGGTCCCGCCTTCCCCGAGAGCGGCCCGCCCCACGGTTCCCGCTATAACGCCCCATGCCCGTCACAACCTCTAAATGGGCCCCTGGAACCTCCACCATTAACCCAGACGGAGTGTCGCCCCATCTTCCTGGCTGGCAGGGCCATCTCTCCCTCCCTCCCTCCCTAACCCACTTAAAACATACCCTCTCAGTCTCTCTTCCCATATTGATGGTCCCGGCGAGTTCCGACTGGCCGCAAGAGTCTCCAGGGCGGCAGTGGAAATTCCGGTGCGACCGCCGGCCATTTAAGCCCCCCGCAGGGGGGTGGGAACACAGGACACCAATGGTGGAAGTGATCCCAACAAGCTCTGATTGGCTGCAGGTGTCTCCAGAGCGGCAGGGGAAATTCTGCCGCGGCCACCGGCCCTTTGGGCCCCCCGCAGGGAGGCAAGAGCCCGGGACGCCAATGGTGGGGTGGTCCCAGCAATCTCTGACTGGCCGCAGGTGTCTCCAGGGTGGTGGTGGCGGAAGCTCCGCCGCGGCCGCTGGCCTACCGAGCCCCCCACAGGGGGGCAGGAGCCTGGGATGCCAATGATGGGGGTGGTCCCAGCAATATCCAACTGGCCGCAGGTGTCTCCAGGGCGGCGGTGGGAGTTCCTCCATGGCCGCCCGCCTTTTGAGCCCCCTGCAGGGAGGCAGGAGCCTGAGATGCCGATGGTGAGGTGGTCCCAGCGAGCTCCAACTGGCCATATGTGTCTCCAGGGCAGGGTGGAAATCCCGCCATGGCTGCTGGCCTTTTGAGACCCCGCAGGGAGGCGGGAGCCTGGGACGCCGATGGTGGGATGGTCCCGGTGAGCTCCAAATTGGCCGCAGGTGTCTCCAGGGCAGTGGTGGAAGTTCTTCCGCAGTTGCCAGCCTTTTGAGCCCCCCGCAGGGAGGCAGGAGCCCGGGACGCCGATGGCATGGTGGTCCCAGCGAGCTCCAGACTGGCCGCAGGTGTCTCCAGGGTGGCGGTGGAAATTCATCCACAGCCGCCAGCTGTTTGAGCCCCCCGCAGGGAGGCGGAAGCCCGGGACGCCGATGGTGAGGGTGGTCCCAACAACCTCCTGGCAAAGGGAGGAGGGGCAGAGGCTGTTGTTTCTGCCGGCCCTGATGGCCCTTTACCTCTCCTGGCAAAAGGGAGGAGGGGCAGGGCTCACCTCAGCTGGTCAGAGGCTTCTAAATGTAATTTTTAATTTCTCCTCTAAAAGACTTTCACCAGAGGAGTTACGTGTACTTTCTCTTGGACTTAACTATGTACCAACTCCCTTGTATCGAGCGTTCACCACGAGAGTAGATATGTTCTGGTTAACTAGGTTGCTCAAACTCAAAGTGTTTTTCAAAGGTATGGAGTCTGAGTCTCATGAGCAATTTAGACCAGCTTGTACATTTACACCACAAGTAGACCACCCAGCCATCAAGGTGTTCCACAACCTGGTTCTCAAGGAGGTTTCTACTACCACCCACTCATTTTTATTAGGTCTTATGGACGTGGTCCTTGAAAATAACTTTTTTAGATTCAAACAGGACTTTTACTTACAAGTAAAAGGAGTGGCTATGGGTAGTTCTCTGGCTCCAGCGATAGCGAATATGTATATGGTTGATTTTGAAAGAACCTTTATTTTTGATCATACGGTTAATCCCTATTACAAGCATATCATGGTCTATAAACGTTTTATAGATGACTTGTTTTTCTTATTGGATTCAGCTGAAGTTGTTTCTGAATTCACCAAATGGATTAACTCTTTGGATAATAATTTGAAATTCGCTGAAATAGCTGACACTGTTAGTGTACCTTTTCTGGATGTGTCTGTTTATATAGCAAATTGGAAATTAGGGATGCACCTATATAGGAAACCCAACGATTGAAATTCCTACTTGAATTATCAATCATTTCACCCAGTGCATTTAAAGACAAATATTACCTTTAGTCTCTTGTCAAGGGCAAAAAGGAACTCTACCAAAGAATGTGACTTTTTAAAATCAGCAGATACGATTAGATCCTTTTTGGAGGATAAGGGTTACCCTCGTGAGATCATAGACTGTCAGTTTAGCAAGGTTAAAAGGATACCAAGAGTGCAACTCCTATAGCAGAAAATTAAACAGTCCCCTTCGAGAATTCACTGCTCCTTTGAATACTCACCATTAGCCTTAAAAATTAAAAAGGCTATAATGAAATTTTGGTACATTTTGGAAGATATTCCAGGCTGTTCTGAGAAGCCTCTGATTGGCTTTCAGAGAACTAAGACCATACGTAATTTACTCACTAGTTCAGATTCTCGCTCCATGTCGGCTCCGCTGCAACCGATCATTCGAGGGCATTACCGCTGTTCGAGGTGTGCTATATGCTGCTTCACATTAGAAACTAAGACCATTGTAATACCAGGTATAGAGATCCCACATAAGCTACTTAGCTTTACAAATTGTAACTCCTGCAATGTGATCTATTTAATAATATGTCCATTTGAGAAATATTATATCAGACTAACTTCTCGGCCGCTGAAAGTGTGTATTATGGAACACCACTCCCGGATTCGTAGTCAAATAATTACAGCCCCTCTAGTATCCCGTTTTATGAAGAAGAAACATTCAAAAGATGATTTAAAGTTTGTAGCACTTAAAAACTAAATTTTAAAAAATATGAGAAGATCAATGTAGAAAGACTATTGCAACGCAGGGAGGCTTATTATATTCACCTGTTTAATTCTGTGGTCCCATTTAGTCAGAATCATGATCATGATTTAAGTTGCTTTCTGTAAAATGCTAGGAAATTTAACTTCTGTTTCAATATGTTAAAGCTGTGAAAATTAGTAGGTATACGTTTAGCTACAGTTTGTACTTTTAGTAACCTCATAGGCACAAAAGAACTACCATAGTGGCTGTGACACGAATAAGAATTATAATACAATATGTGTGTGTGTGTGTGTGTGTGTGTGTGTGTGTGTGTGTGTGTGTGTGTGTGTGTGTTACTATATATATATAGTATTATAATTCTTATATATATATTATATAAAAGGTAAGAAATGCAATTATGCTGTTACTTTGATATTGTTATTTGCCAAATATGGAAATTGAGAATGACTGTCTTTATGATCCAGATTACTATGTAAATATAAGGATGTATATAAGAATGTATATAAAGGTGTATGTATATTTGGAATATATAAGTTGAATTGTAATTCTATTATTTTATTATATTATAGAAAACCCCGAGGAAGCGAATTTGTGAAAGGCTATATTCCCGGATTAGCTTCGGTTTTCTTGATATTGCTACCTGAAATAAAGGAATTTAAGTTCATATGAGTTCATTACAAATAAACACTTTATTCTTCTAAGATGGATTTTATGCTATTATTATCCTTGGCTACTACCGTCTGGCCATTCTTTTGCTGGAAACTAGCATAATACATGAGCCTCTGTCTCCCAAGAATCCTGAGTGAGAAATATTGAATCAACTGTGAAGTTTAAAACCCTTGCCAGCCTTTATGAAAAGCAAATGCAGGGACTTTTTAAAATTTAAAATCAGTACCTACCACAACTTCTCTCTCTCTCGCTCTCTCTCTCACACACCCCCCCCCCTAGGATCCTGCTTTCCAACAAGTGGAAAGAATTCTGATGAGGGTCTGTCAAAACATAATGGGGAAAGCCAAAAACAGTCTAAAACTAGGTCCCCCCATCTTTAACAAAGGAATTATTAGGCATGTGAATCAAACATACAGATATCAACAGGCTAAATCATTCCTAAGAAAAACCTAAATTTTATTACATCCTAAAGAAAAGGAGAGTAATATATTTTAACAACAGATACTGCAAGGTAGAAAAATCACAGAGACACATTTCTGGGCAGAACTTTAAAATTACAAAGTAGCATACAAATGGAATACATATAGGACAGTTTGGATAGTCGTCATAGCCAAACAAAATTATAATTCTTTTTATGATTATCTCATTATGGCCCTGATTCTATTTGTCCTGAGATCAAGCTCTTCATGGCTAGGAAAAGAGAGGGAGAACCTCCAAGACAGAACAATGGAAGCTCTCGTATCATATTGAAAAATTTTCAAATAACTACTTTTATTTAAATGTTAACTCTTTCCAGGATTTTTGAATAGTTTTTATTTTATTTAATTGACATCTGTTTTTGATTTGTGTAAAATTGTGATTTTGTGTTATTTGTTTTTACTTGATTTTACTCTTGGGGCCTTTTGTGTGGGGCTGTTGTGTCTTTTTGATATTTTTTTACTATTGTGGGCAGCAAGTGGTGCTGGTAGGGGTTATCTTGTATTTTGACTGTTTTTCTCTCGAGGCCTCTGGGTGGAGCTTTTTCCAGTAAGTAGTCTCTTTCTTTATTCATTTCTTTTCCAGTAGTTGTGTGAGGTTGTCTGGTGGTGAGTTGGCTGTTTTTCTTTATTTGGGGTGGTGGTGGTGGTTGGATTTTGTGGTGTTTGGCTGGGTGCTGGGTGTGTTTGGAAATGTTTGTTGTTGTTTACTTTCTATTATTTTTTGTGTTATTTTTGTTTGTTATTTTGGATGTTTTTGATTGTTTGTTTTTGTGTTTTTTGGTGTCCTATGGGGGGATCCCCTCTCTGCCGTCTCCCCTGGCTCTGGAAGGCTTGGGGGGGCAGACCCCTTTTGTCTCCCCAAACCTTCCAGACTCATGGGACCCAGGAGAGGGGATTGAATCCAGGCCACCCTCTGATCTTAAAAGGAAAATCTCAATTGTGGTTTCCCCTTTAATATCAGAGGGGGGGTTGTGATCCCCCTCTCCGCTGGCTTCCTTGGGTTTGGGAGGGTTGGGTGGACAAAAGGTGTCTGTCTCCCCCACCCTTCCGGACCCAGGAGAGCCACCGGAGAGGGGGATTCCCCTCACCCCAAACTCCGTTTTTAAAGAGAAGTTATGTTTTTAAAGGCTTGTAGTTATGGGTTTGTGCTGCGTTTTTTTAAATGGTTTTCTTTTGATTGGCCACGGTGCGTTTCCGAACGCTGCGCCGTGTGAGAGCCTCTCAGCCTGATTGGCTCTGGCACGGCGCAGCGCAAGGAATGTTGGGAAGTGAAGTTGTTTCCCTTTTTTCACATTTGTGGGGCTGTTGCCCCACTGCTGGTTTTCTCAATCCTTCGTTGACCTGCGGACCCAGATTGGCCATGTGCAGGAAGGGTGAGTGCAGGCAAGTAGGGCGAGGCATAGCAACCTATAGCCAGTTCCAATGGTTAACCCTTGGTTTTATAGGTTAAGATAGCCAAAAAAAAGGTTGGAAACCACTGGTCTAGATAGACATTGAGAAAAATGTAAGATTCTTCACAAGGGTTCCAGTGAAGTTCAGATCTTGTATCTAGTTTTAAAAGTTGTAAGTTTGAACCCATTAAATTGACTGTCATTGGGTGTGATATGGCCTGAATGAAAAGGATTGCTTTCTAACTAAGGTATGGAAACTATTCTGTGGTTTGAAACACTGGTCCTCAATACTTTTGTGATCTATGTGTGGATATTGGCCAGAGAATAGCCTTTCAAAAATATGAGAATAAAGGGTTAAGGAAGAATTATAGTTTTATTTGGTGTGAGTAACAGATTCACTAACTAGTTCATTGTGTGTGTGAGAGTATTTGTGTTTGTGTCTCTGTGTTGCATGAGATATTACATTCTTATTTTTCTTTTTAAAGAAAGCTTTCTCTTCTTCCCAAGAGCAGTGTTTCCTATTGGCAAATTCAATTCACTTCTCACAGTGCTCATTTATATTACTGAAGGTTCAGTGAGCATTTGTGATGGATCAATGAGTGACAGGTTTGAAAAGTTTAAAATATTGCTGTTTGTTGAAGCAGTAATGGAAATCACAGACTTTTAGAGTTGGCATGCTAATTGGTGATGGGTGAGCTTGAAGCATGGTGTGGTGGAGGAAGGGCAAAATGGCCATCCAGCCCTTGAAGCTATCTGAGAGAGCATGACCCAGCCCCCGGCTTAAAATGGTTGAGAACTCCTGCTTTAAAGCATAGGTTCCCAATTTTTACAAGCCATGGGTCAGTCAAGTGTTTAAGCAGACTGGTCATATGGTTCCTACCACTGGAAGTAGAAGTACAACATGCCCGTGCATGCACAGAACATAAATGGCCCATGGCTGTCGTAAACGTGTTGATGTGAGCTGGTCAAATTGTTCTCTAAATATCTCAATTTCCCTGGCAGCTCTATATGTTATTATTGTTCAGTGTCAATCAAGTCACCATCCCTAACCAATGAGTGCCTCCAAAAAAAAATCTTTCCACTTCAGCCCTACTCATTTTTTGCAATATGAAACCTGTAGTTTCCTTTCAGAAGTCAATCCATCTCAGGTTGGACCTTCCTTTTTTCCTGCTGCCTTCAGACTTTCTCAGCATTCTTGTATTTTCCAGGCTCTTTGGATGTGGCAGAAGGTTCTTCAATAAACTTTGCAACAACTAAGAAAACAACAGACATTCTAGCTAAGCCTAGTGATGAAAGCTTGAGACTAAGCCCTAGGCTGGATGTGGCCCTCAGCACCATTTCATGTGGCCCACCACACCCAGAAGTGCCATGTTGTGGAGTAAGGGAAAAATGGTCATCCAGCCCTGAAGCTGTCTGAGGAAGCATGACCTGGCCTCTGGTTTTAAAAGGTTAAGAACTCCTACCCTAAGACATCCATGATAGTGGGCCAGGTTACCTAAGAGACCGCATCGCCCTGAGGACGTCTGTCCGTCCAACCAGAGCGGACCGGAGGGGCTCTCTAATTGTTCCATCAGCCAGAGGGGCTCGCCTCTCTGGCACAAGGAGGAGAGCCTTCTCCGTGTCTGCACCGGCCCTCTGGAACCTCCTGCCAACAGAATTACGTCTTCGGACGGAGTTGCTGCCTTTCAGAAGGGATCTTAAAACCTGGCTGGCAGGTCAAGTGTGGGGTGCAGGTGGAAGGGTAACCACCATGGGGTGGTTGGTGTAGAGGAACTCTTCCCCATGGTGCCTTTTCGATCCTGCAGCCCTTGCTTTTTAGGGGGTGGGTAGTCTTAACTTTTTTACTGTTTTAACTGTTTTTAGGATTATTGTTGTATTTGTGAATATTGTCTGTAAACTCCTTGGGTTGCCCTGGGGTTACTTTTTATGTTGTTAGCCGCCCAGAGTCGGCCTTGTGTTGAGTGGGCGGGATATAAATTGAATAAATAAATAAATAAATAAATCCTTGTTGGGAGAGTGTGCAGGTGCCAGGGGCAGGTGTGAACATACTGCACCACATGACAGATACACCAATTTCACCGGGTGTCCTGGGCCCCTGGGATGTAGCATTACCACCACCACCCCTCACTTATCAGTCAAAACAGGGTGGCTCACTGCATGGTAAGGCACCTTAGCAGTAGGGTTAACTCCATTGTGGAATATTATGGTTATTCATGGACAAGTAGCAGGCCCTCGGTCACTTGATTTGCAAGTCAGCAGTTATGGGGGCATCTCACCCATTGGAGGACCAAGCTGTTCAGCCCCTGTTAGGTAGGAAATATTGTATCAAAGGAAGTGTGCTCAATCCACCATTGGCAGATTTCAGCACCGCTGTTTGATTTGTGGGTGTTAGCACCTAATAGCTTATGGATTTAACCCTAATATTATGCAAGATCACTAATAACAAAATACTTCTCCCTCATATTATATGTTATATTGTTAGTTATGTTGGACCCACCATGCCTCTCCCAGGGCTCCCATCATCAGCCTTGGGATGGGAGGAAGCTGAGCCAGTGCCCCTGTCCCCAGGCCCCATCCGGGCAGGGGGTGGAAAAGGACGCCAAGCCACTGCAGCCACTGAACCCACCGTGCCTCTCCCAGGGTTCCTGCCATCAGCCCCAGGATGGGAGGCAGTTTAATTCTGTGGTCCCATATGGTCTGAATCATGATCATGATTTAAGTTGCTTTCTGTAAAATGCTAGGGAGACGTGGTCACTTTAAGGAAATTTAACTTCTGTTTCAATATGTTACAGCTGTAAAAATTAGTAGGTATAAGTTTGGCTACAGTTTGTACTTTTAGTAACATCGTAGGCACTAAAGAACTACCATAGAGACCATATATATATTGTTATTTGCTAAATATGGAAATTGAGAATGACTGTCTTTATGATCCAGATTACTATGTAAATATAAGGATGCATATAAGAATGTATATAAAGGTGTATGTATATTTGGTATATATAAGTTGAATTGTAATTCTATTATTTTATTATATTATAGAAAACCCCGAGGAAGCGAATTTGTGAAAGGCTATATTCCCGGATTAGCTTCAGTTTTCTTGATATTGCTACCTGAAGTAAAGGAATTTAAGTTCATATGAGTTCATTATAATAAACACTTTATTCTTCTAAGACGGATTTTATGCTAGTTTCCAACAAAAAATCTCAGAATGTGTTAAGGTTGAAGTAAACTGCAACAGTATTAATTTGCTACAACCAAAGAAGAAGTGCCTTTGTATTTGGGAGTGAGGTTTTCCACATTTCAAGACTTTGCTTTATTTCACTGCTTATGGGGAAATGTTTTTTGCATGGAGAAAAAAAGGATCCCTAAGGAGGCAATAAGGGGGACCCTTCCTAATGCCAAATCACAATGAGGATAACCTGGAAATACAGAGTGAAGAACTTTCATGGAAGGTTTAAAGACCCTGAAAAAGATGCAGGAGGATGCCAAAATATTCAACCCAAACCAAAACTATTGGAGATCCCTTGCTGTATGATATGCTACGTAGCGTGGGAGGATTGAAGTATAAATATAGGTAAATATTTTTGATTTAAAACATTTTCTCCTTTCCAGCTTTTCACTGCATGATCTATCTCTTATACTGCCCAAAAGTCTCTGTTACTTGGGTGGCACCATTATATTCATAATGCAAACCCAATTTGCTACATAATTAGTATCCTTCTCATTCTCTTATTTACTAACTATTGTGCCTCTCTCTTGGCTAGACAATTTTAACCCAAATTTAAGTTAGTCTAGCATATTCTTTTTTACCATTTCAAGATGTATTTGGATAAACTCATATATTTTGTAATAGTCCCAAGCCTTCTCCAGCTAATTGTAGTGTGATCAAAATAATCAGATGAGAAGAGAGAGTGCAATTCTTCCCTTTTCCCTGCCTTTCTTCTTGATGCGAATAACAGCATCTAAAGAAGTAAGATGCTATGGAGGGTCTTCAGAGGTAAAGGAATCGCTTCAGCATGTGATTCTCCATGTTAGAATAACACCCAAGAGAAGAGGGCAGATTCACTGTGCTTCTTGCTCTTCATGTGATTTTCCCAACATCATTCTGGATTTAATAGATTAACAGTTAATCTATCTGTAATTTTTAATATGTCAGTGTCTTAAATCGTGAAGTGCCAACTCAAGAATGTCATTTTGAAATAGGAAGGCTTCCTATTGCCGTTTCAGGCATACCTGTCAACTATCCCGTTTTACCCGTGAAAACCCCTTATTTTTGCCCCTCTTCCCACCCCCTCCCATTTTATTAAATTCCCCATATTTTCCCTTATTTTAAAAACAAATATCCTGACCAGAGCCCTCACAGCCAAAGAGTGCAGTATTTTTTTCTGGCCACCAGTGGTCGCTGTGTGGCAGGCTCTTCGCTTGTGGAAGGGGGAGAGAGAAGGTGGGGGGGCGGGGCGTTCCGTAGTTTTCCCTTTCTCTTTCCCTTTCCTGCCAGCCACATGGCCAAGATGGCCGCTGGTCACAGACACCATGCTGGGAGGAGGGACGGAAGTCAGAGGTGAAAGATATTTCATTTATGCAGGGGCAAATCAGCTCATGGTCTGGGGGCAGAGACTTCTCTCTCACTCTCATGCTTTATTCAGTTGTTTCTGCCCTGCCTTCCATTTCTAGAGTTCTAGAGTGCTTACTCACTATATACTAAAAGTAAATGTTTCCCTTGCTCGAAAGACAGTCGTTTCTAGAGTGCCAAGGTTCACCATCACAGTCAGAGATTCCTACATTATATGAGAGAGAGAGAGGGTGTGTGTGTTCTGTTTTTGTTTTAGAGTTAACTTGGGAGGGGTGTGTGTGTGTGCTTGCATGGTTGTGTAAGGGGATCTGAGTTAGGTAAAGGTAAAGGGTCGCCCTTGCTCAAAAGCCAATCGTATCCGACTCTAGGGTTCAGTGCTCATCTCTGTTTCAAAGCCAAAGAGCCAGCGTTGTCTGCATCTGCAGACATTTCCGTGGTCATGTGGCAGGCATGACTA
This sequence comes from Bradypodion pumilum, assembly GCA_035047305.1. Taxonomy (NCBI): domain Eukaryota; kingdom Metazoa; phylum Chordata; class Lepidosauria; order Squamata; family Chamaeleonidae; genus Bradypodion; species Bradypodion pumilum. The sequence continues at coordinate 211,188,283 of JAWDJD010000003.1, read as the reverse complement.
GACACCAGAGCACACGGAAAATGTTACCTTCCCACCAAAGTGGTCCCTATTTATCTACTTGCAATTTCTTGCTTTTGAACTGCTAGGATGGCAGGAGCTGGGACAAAGACGGGAGCTCATTCCGTCCTGCAGTACTCTGGAATCGAACTGCTGACCTTCTGCCTCCCAGTCAGCATCTTAGTCACTTAAGCCACTGAGCAAACAAGAAAGAAAACAAAAGTTCCCCAAGAAAATTGGGAAAGGGTTCTTTGGCCCACACAGCTTTGTGCCCATTGCATCTACAATACCATCTAGCCATCTTATTTTTGGCCACCCCCTTCTTTTGTCCTCCATCTTTCCCAGCTTCAAGGCTTTCTCAAGTGAATCCTCTCTTCTCATTTGATGTCCAAAGTACTTTAGCGTCATTTTTAATATTTGACCTTTAATGAGCAGTCAGGGTTGATTTCTTCTAGGATCAACCTATTTCTAACACCACATTGCAAAGGCATCTATTTTTCTGCGCTCAGCTTTCCTAATGGTCCAGCTCTCACGCCCATACATTACCACCGGGAATACCATTACTTTGACTATGCAATTTTTTGTTTGCAAGGTGATGTCTCTACTTTTCACTATGTTCCCCAGGTTTCTCATAGCTTGTTTCCCAAGCATTAGATCTTTGATCCTAAGAAAGTAAAATCTGCCAGTCATATCCAACTCTAGGGTGCAGTGCTCATCTCAATTTACAGCCAAAGAGCCAGTGTTGTCTGTGTTTGCAGACATTTTCATGGCCATGTGGCAGGCATGACTAGAGCCCAGCAAGTCACATGGCTATATTTGGCCACACCCACTGATTTGGCCACACCCACAGTGGGGTGTGCCCAAAATTTCCCTTATTTTCAAATCCAAAACTTGACAGGTATGGTTTCAGGATATACATGGTTCAGGCATTGTTGAATCCAGCACTTAAGAAGTATTCTGACCAGCAAGATCGGGTCAAACCAACAGTGTTTTATTGTTCAGCTCATAATAGCAGACCGGACTGGGGGAAAGGGGAAAACGGTGGCTTTTTATGTACAAGCAGAACGGCAGTTACAGAGATACATTTACTCGGGCTTCTGAAAATGTGGGAACCTATGTACAGAGCCAATCAATTTACATAGACAGCTATACGAATTTGGCACCTTACAGAAAAGGGCATGAATACAGCAAGGACTTAAATGACGAGTGCAACTTAAAGCAATATACGTTAATAAACATTTGGACACAACATTCCTCCCCCTCCCCTTAGCAAAAATTAACATTCTTCCGAAATCATACTCTGAAGTGTTTTCCGGACAGTTCTGGACTGTCCTTCTACTCCCCCCAACTGTGGATGGGTGTAAGGAGGCAGCAGATGTGTACCAAACACCATTATGCTAGAGAAAGCTTTGAAATTCCCCCAACAGGAAAAGTGGATTGTTGTAAGAAATGATAACCTTGGAAAGGGCCGGTGAAGACACGAGGGACTTATGAAAAGGGACCCTGAATAGTTTCAAACTCTCAGAAAGGGTGGTAGTTTGCCTTTTGCCTAGAGAGCTGACACACTCTGCAATGCCCAATCCATGTCCCAATATGTGAATCAAGCCTGGGCCACCAGAAGTAGTTCCTGGCAAGAGCTTTCGAGCGGGCATTACCAGGGTGACACATATGTAAGAACATAAGAACATAAGAACAGCTTTGCTGGAACAGGCCATAGCCTATCCAGTCCAGCATTCTGTCTCACACAGTGGCTCACCATTTCCTTCAGGGTATTCCCAAGCAGATGCCTTCACCTGCTTAGGATTCCCTGGAAATGATATTGAGAGATATCCTGCCTATCTCTCCAACCCGGAGGTTGTCCTTAAGTATCCATAATTATAGCCATTGATACTCTTGTCCTCCATGAACTTGTCTAATCCTTTCTTAAAGCTGTCAAGACTGACAGCTGTCACCACTTCTTCTGGCAGGGAGTTCCATAGACCAGTAATCCTCTGGGTGAAAAAGTACTTTCTCTTATTTGTTTGAGAACTAGTACCCAAAAGTTTCATGGAGTGTCCCCTAGTTCTAGTGTTATGCGATAGGGAAAACAGTTTTTCCTTATCTACTTTGTCCACACCGTGCATGATTTTATAAACTTCAATCAGGTCACCTCTTAGACATCGTCGTTCAAGAGTGAAAAGGCCCAACCGTTGCAGCCTCAGATGGTAAGGAAGGTGTTCCAGTCCCCTGATCATTCTGGTTGCCCTCCTCTGCACTTTTTCCAACTCCATAATATCCTTCTGGAGGTATGGCGACCAGAACAGTACACAGTATTCCAGATGGGGCCTCACCATAGATTTATAAAGAGGCAAAATGACACTTGCTGACTTATTTTCTATACCCTTCCTAATGATTCCTAGCATTGAGTTTGCTTTTTTCACTGCTGAGGCACACTGGGTTGACACCTTCATTGAGTTGTCCACCAGGACACCAAGGTCCCTTTCCTGGTTTGTCGCAGAGAGTTCAGACCCCATCAGTTTATAAATGTAATTGGGTTTTTTTGCCCCAACATGCATCACTCTGCACTTACTAATGTTGAAGCTCATTTGCCACTGCTTTGCCCACTCCCCCAGTGTCAAGAGATCCTTCTGGAGCTCCTCACAATCTCTCACAGTTTTCACTACCCTGTATAATTTAGTGTTGTCAGCAAATTTGGCTACCTTGCTTTTTACTCCTACCTCTAGATCATTTATGAAGAGGTTGAAAAGCAGGGGTCCCAGTACTGAACCTTGGGGGACCCCACTCTTTACTTCCCTCCACTTGGAGAAGTGTCCATTTAGTGCTACCCTCTGTTTTCTGTCCCTTAGCCAGTTGCTGATCCAGGACAAGACCTGTCCCTTTATTCCATGACTGGTAAGTTTATTCAAGAGCCTTTGGTGTGGGACCTTGTCAAAAGCCTTCTGAAAGTCCAGATAAACAATGTCAACTGGATCCCCCTTATCCACATGCTTGTTGACACTCTCAAAAAATTCCACCAGATTAGTGAGGCATGATTTGCCCTTGCAAAAGCCATGTTGGCTCTCCTTTAGCAGCGCCTTCTCTTCTATGTGCCTATTAATTCTATCTTTTAGGATGGTTTCCATCACTTTACCTGGGACACATGTGAAACTGACAGGTCGGTAATTTCCTGGATCCCCCCTGGATCCTTTTTTGAAAATTGGTGTTACATTTGCTGCCTTCCAGTCATCAGGCACAAAGCCTGATTTGAGGGAAAGATTATATATTTTGGCTAGGAGATGATCAATTTCATCTTTAAGTTCCCTGAGAACTCGTGGATGGATGCAATCTGGTCCTGGTGATTTGTTAGTGTTTAGTTTAACAAGACACGCAAGGACCTCCTCCCTGGTTATTTCTATCTGGCTTAATTCTTCGGTTTCCCTCCCTACGAAGATAGGCTCTGTTTTGGGCATGTGGCCTCTGTCTTCTTCAGTGAATACTGAAGCAAAGAATTCATTGAGTCTCTCTGCAATCTCTGTTTCCTCTTTAATAACCCCTTGCCTTCCACTGTCATCTAATGGTCCAATGGCCTTCCTAGTTGGGTTCTTACTTCTAATGTACTTAAAGAAGTCTTTGTTATTTCTCTGAGTATTTTTAGCTATACGCTCCTCAAAGTCTTGCTTTGCTTTCCTGATTGTTGCCTTGCATTTGTTCTGCCAAATTTATGTTTCTGCCTGCTGTCCTCATTCGGACAAGCCTTCCGTCTTCTAAATGAGCTTTTCTTGCTCTTGATCACTTCCCGAACAGCTCCTGTAAGCCACATTGGAGTCCTCTTGGACCTGGCAGTGCCCTTTTTCCTTTTGGGTATGCATTCCAATTGAGCCTCTGTTTTTGTAAACAGCCTCCATGCCTCTTGGAGTTTTTGTACTCTCTCAATTTTCCCTTTCAGCTTCTCTTTTACTAATTTCCTCAACTTTGGGAAATTTCCTTTTTGAAAATTTAAGGTCTCTGTGTTCGATTTTATCAGTGACTTGCGGTCTATGATCAAGTTAAACATAATTGAGTTGTGGTCACTGTTCCCTATTGGATCAGTCACATTAACATCTTGCACCAGATCCTGAGTATTACTCAAGTCAAGGATTCTTGTACCTCTAGTTGGGTCTTCAACCATCTGTCCCAGGGAACAATCATTTAGCATATCTAGGAACTTTATCTCTTTATCATGTGCTGAACAACAGTTCACCCAGTCTATGTGAGGGTAATTGAAGTCCCCCATTATAACCAGGCTTCCCTTCTTGGTTGCCTCCTTTACAACATTCTCCAACTGCCAGTCTCCCTCAAGAGTTTGGGTCGGAGGCCAATAGTATATGCCTACTGTTAGACCATCCTTGTGGCCTGGTACTCTTACCCACAGAGCTTCTAATGGTGACTGCAAATCACATAGATATTCCAATTCATACGATTTTATCACTTCTTTGACATACAAGGCCACACCACCTCCCATTTGCCCCTTCCTATCCTTCCTGTACAGTTTGTAGCCTGGGATAACTGTATCCCATTGGTTATCATCCGTCCACCAGGTTTCAGTGATACCAATAATATCAATATTCTTTTCTATTGCTAAGTATTCCAGCCCCCCTATTTTGTTCCGGAGGCTTCTGGCATTTGTATACAAGCATTTATATATGCTTTTCTATCACAGTCTTTTGTGTCCAGTTGCATTGTTAGACTGCCTCTTGCATCCTTCTGCTAGAATGCTAGTGACTAGCTCCTCGCTCCTCGCTGTAAATTGCATTGAACCTGCTTCCGTAGCGCAGACAGAATTACCACTCTGTTTCCCCATACCAAACATTCATTTTCCACTAACACTTCATCACAAATCGAGTAATAACCCAGAAGCTCTGCAGAGACCGGCGGCGGCGGCCACACAGCCTGCACCCATGACAAAATCTTTATTAAGAGAGGGTCCGCTCCAATAGCGGTAGCAGTTTACAAGTTCAATCACTTTGCAGTCTTTGAGTGCAAAAGGCATGAGGCAGAATTGCAGCCAGTCAGACTGGATAGACAGTTCCATGTTGGTGTTGTGCGTCTGGCCCCCGGCCCAATTCCAGCCCCAAAACTGGCCCACCTTGGGTATGAGGACTCTGAGGATGAGGGGGAGGAGCTGGCAGGAGACCCCTCCCTAGGAGTGGCCCCCTCGACATTGCCTCAGCCTCCGTTGGAACTCCAGCAGCAGTCTGACGGTGAGAATGTTCCTCGACAGCAGCCGCAGCTCACAGACAGCTCTGGTGATGAGGCATGGCTTGGCGCTAGATATCAGAGCAAGGCAAAGCATCTCCAGCAGAGGCAGAGAGAGAGGAGGGCCAGGAGGTAATTAGGAAGCATCAGGCCACACCCCATGGGGGGATATAAGGAGCCAGAACGCCGGGTGTGGCTCTGTGACAGACAAAGTTTGAGCTTCCCTGTCTCTGCTCCTGTTTGCTTGTCTCCTCGGCTTAATGAAACTCGATTTTTGGACGGAACTTGGACTTCTCTTGGATATACCGTGCTGTGAGTGTTTCCCCAGCAGGGAAAGTAAGAGGGAGGGGGAAATTCTTGTCTGTCACCCCAAATGGGCAACATTGCTGGCACGATGGAGGAGCTGCAACAGCTGCAGGCGGCGAACCAACAACTACAGCAGCAAGTGGCACACCTGACGGCCCAAGTCACTGCACTGGCTGCCCCTGCAGCCCCTCCTCCTCATTGGAAATGCCCAGTGGCCATGCCTGATTGTTTTCTGGCCAACCGAGAATGTTTCCAGCGTTCATGGGACAATGTCAATTGTTTATGGCTGCACGGCCCGAGGATTTCCTCGATGACTGGGCCAGGGTGGGGTTTGTGATCAGCCTCCTGTCTGGCCCAGCCACCTGGTGGGCCACACCTTTGCTGACCCAGAACAGTCCACTGCTGACGGATTACCAGGGCTTCCGGCACTACCTGGGCCACATGTATGAGGACCTCATCTGAGCCCAGATGGCAGCCAGGTGCATCAAAGACCTCTGGCAAGGGAAGCACCCCCTGCAGGAATACATCACGGAGTTTCGGCTTTTGTTGCAGGACTCAGCATGGAATGATGCGATACTAATGGATGCCTTCCAGGATGGGCTGTCTGAGGAACTACAGGAAGAGTTGGTCTGGGTGGAGGTCTCCCTGACCCTCCATGCCATGGTGGTCCAATGCCTTTGCATTGATGCATGCCTTTAGTGCCGATGGATGCAGCGCACTGCCCGGAAGCCATCGGCCATGCCCATGCCCCCACGGTCAGCGCCAGTGACACCCCGGCCTGCACCACAGTTCATGGCAATGGCTGAGGAGCCAATGGAGCTTGGGGTGGCCCGGCTCGATCTGATGCCCCAGGAGCGGGCATGCTGCCACCAAGGGGTCTGTGTCTGTATTGTGGAGAACCCAGACACTTTGTCGCCTCCTGCCCTTAGAAGGGGGTGGGGTGCCCAAGTCCAGCATCCCGTTCTCGGCCCGGCCAGGCGGGAAATGGGGTCGGCCTGGCCTAGGGGTAACCCTTGGCCAGACACACACCATGCCCTCACCAGACTTCACTGACACGGACCCCTGGGGCCCCCTGGCACCTGGTGTTGGACACTCGGATCCTTGTCTCCGGCTTGCCCGGGGGGATTCCGGCACATGGATTCGGGAGCCATGACCAACTTCATGGACTGGGCTTTTGCAGCCCACTTTGGGATTCCCCTGGCCCCGGTCAACCCGCCGTTGTGGGTAGAAACTATTGATGGGCGGGAACTCGTGTTGGGGCACATCAAGACGGCCTCCCAACCTTTGCACCTGGCCATTGGGGCACATGAAGAAGCAATCCAGTTTTACATAACTGCAGACCTCCATTCCCCTCTGGTCCTAGGCATGGCCTGGCTCTGAGCCCATGACCCTCAGGTAGCGTGGTCACAGAATGCCATCGCCTTCCCGGCCCTGCAGTGCATCGACCACATCCGCCACACTTGTGCCGGCCAGGAGGTCTCCTCCCCTACAGTCTCCTTGCCCCCCGAGCTGTCCGACTTTGCAGATGTGTTCAGTGAATGCGAGGCAGACCGTTTCCCCCTGCACCATCCCTACGACTGCCCTGTGGACCTCAAGCCCGATGTGCCACTGCCAGTGGGGTGCTTGTACCCTATGTCAGGACCCGAGCTGGCCACCTTGTGGGACTTCCTGGACAAAAACCTGGCCCGAGAGTTTATCCGACCCTCGTCTTCCCCCCTCTTGGCCCTGGTGCTCTCAATGCCATGCCAATCCCGCAGCAGGACATTTTGGGTTCTTCACGACCCTCAATTTGGTGCTACGGACTTTCTGGTGGCCTCGGGTGCAGCATGACATCTATGACCTCCTACATGACCTCCTGCGTGCCATGCCGCCAGGTGAAAGCTGCCACCGGTGCAACGCCCGGCCACCTCCAACTCTTGCCGACACCAGACAGGCTGTGGGGTGCCATCTCCATGGACTTCTTGATGGACTTGCCGCCGGTATCAGGGTACACAACCGTCTTGGCAATGGTCGACGTGTTAACGAAGATGGTGCACTTCATGCCCTGTCGGGGGCTGCCATCGGCCTGTACGACCGACCGTCTGTTCCTGCAAAATGTATTCCACCTCCATGGGTTGCCGGATATGGTCGTCTTGGATCGGGGCATTCAGTTCATGGCACATTTTTGGAAAAGCCTGATGGCCGCACTGGACATGCAGGTATGCCTGTCATCGGCTCACTATCCAGAGACTGACAGGGTCATGCAAAAGGTGATCGGCATCCTGGAGCAATACCTGCACTGCTTCGTGAACCACCAGCAAAGCAACTGGGCTGAATACCTCCCCCTTGCGGAGTTTGCCTTCAACAATTCCCAGCACACCTCCACCTGGCTGACCCTGTTCTATGCAAACCTGGGGTATCACCCGCACCTCTTCCCTTTGACTCCCTCTGATTCCCCTGTTCCTGAGACTCGGGACTTCCTGGAGGAGCTGCGGGCGGTCCACCAACTAGTGCGGTGCCAGCTGACCCAGGCTAAGGAAAATTACAAGAAGGTCACTGACCGCTCGTGCTGGGCGTCGCCGCCACTGGTGGTCGGGGATTGGGTTTGGCTTTCCATGAAACACCTCCCCACCGACCATCCCACCAAGAAGCTGGACCATAGATTCTTCTGGTCATTTCCAGTCACGGCCATCATCAATCCTGTAGCCTACTGCCTCGCTCTGCCCCGCACATTGCGTGTCCACCGGTCTTCCACCGATCCCTTCTGGTACCGGAAGCCCCAGTGTATTCCCTCTGGTGCCCGGGCACACCTGCCCCGCCACCCACACCTGACAGGGATGGCGTGGAGAAGTGCAAGGTCACCAGCATACATGACTCTCATTGGATCAAGGGCCATTTCCAATACCTTATTGAGTGGCAGGGGTACGGGCCGGAGGACTTCACCTGGGTGGATGCTGTCAACGTCCATGCCCCCGACCTCATCTGCTCTTTCCTTGCCCAGTTCCCCTCATGGCCTCGTCCTGACTGTCAGCCCCGGGGGAAGGGTCCTGTGGTGGGGGATAGTGTTGTGAGTCCGGCCCCCGGCCCAGTTCCAGCCCCTGAACTGGCCCACCTTGGTTATGAGGACTCTGAGGATGAGGGGGAGGAGCTGTCTGGACCCCTTCACCAGGAGTGGCCCCCCAACATTGCCTCAGCCTCCGTTGCAACTCCAGTAGCAGTCTGATGGTGAGAATGTTCCTTGACAGCAGCCGCAGCTCACAGACAGCACTGATGATGAGGCGTGGCCTGACGCTAGACATCGGAGCAAGTGAAAGCATCTCTAGCAGAGAGAGAGAGAGAGAGGAGGCCCAGGAGGTAATTAGGAAGCATCGGGCCCCTGCTCCTGCTTGCTTGTCTCATCGGCTTAATGAAACACTGGACTGGATTTTTGGATGGAACTTAGACTTCTCTTGGATATACCGTGCTTTGAGTGTTTCCCCAGTGGGGAAAGTAAGAGGGAGGGGGAGACAGAACAGTTGATTGCGAATAGGTGCCCCCTTGTTTTCTCAATGTCCCGGGCAAAGTTTCTTGGGGAAATGACCACACTCCGAGCATGGGGATCCCGTCTCAGGCTTCCCAACCCCCTTGAGCACAATATCCAGGGGCCGAAACCAACGTTCACCAAGCAGATTGTGCTTACCCGCTTTGACCACAAACAGCGGGAGTTTGACGGACCTGCCTTTGAACTTCACCGCAAAAGTACCAATGCTAAGCACAGGGATGTGCTTGCCCTGTACATCTCGCAAGGTGACCTGCAGAGCCCTCAACTTGGGCCGGTCAATTGGAGACAAACAAAAAAACTCCTTCTGTGTAATGATTGAGTGCCACGTTCCCAAGTCAACCTGCATGCAGAACAGCTGGCCCTGGAGGTAGATGTCGATGACGAACTTCTCTGCGACCCCTGGCAAACTGGAACTACCATCGACCATGGAAATGGCGAGTTCTTTTCATGATGATCCTGGTCCCCGGAAAACCTCTCAGAATGCTGGTGGCACACTCTGGAAATGTGCCCCTTCTCTCCGCATCTGTGGCAGTCGGCAGCTCTAAATGGGCACTTTTACCAATGATGGTTGCCCCCACAACCATGGCACGAAGCTTGGACCTTTGCTGACTCCTTTGTGTAATGCTTGCGGTGGACCTTCTGGATGTTGCCCCCGACTCGGTGTTGTCTGAAGAAGATGAGCTGGTACATGCATGTTTCTGAATAGCTGATCCCCACTGGACCGGAGCTGAGGATGATGCCTGGAAAAACTAGACCCCAGCGATGGCAACCTCAGCTACCTGCACCTTCTTTAGGATGTGGGCAAAAGTCAGCATGTCCCTTTTCATAAGGCAATGCTAGCTTCATCTCTGAGACCTACAAGGAGCCGATCCCTGAGAGTGATGTCAAGATTTTCCCACTTGCAGGGAACTGCAGCATGGCAAACAGCGGCCACATACTCAGCAACTGATTCCCCTGCCCTCTGGTCCCTTCAGTAGAATGCTACTCGGGCAGGGAAAATCAAAGTCTTCGGTCTGAAGTAGTCTCTCAGGATGGCTAAAATGTCTCTCAGAGGGGTGTCCTTGAGCAACCTGGGCAGAAGCAAGTCAGTGATCAGCTTGAGCGTTGTCAGCCCGCAGTGAGCCAAGAACGTAGCCTTCTACAACTCTTCATCTGTAATCTTCTGCGAGATCATGTAGTTGTTGAACTGGACCTCATATATTGGCCATGAGTCTGGTCTCGAGACATCAAATGGTCCGAATGGAGCAGGAACGGCAGCAGCCATTGGTATCCCATCTTCATCGCCAATGTTGAGTCTGGCACTTAAGAAGTATTCAGTCCAGTAGGATTGGGTCAAACCAACAGTGTTTTCTTGTTCAGCACATAACATCAGACCAGATTGGGGAAAAGGGTGAAATGGTAGTTCTTTATATACAAGCAGAATGGCAGTTACAGAGATACATTTACCCGGACTTTCGAAAACATGGGCACCTAAGTACAGAGCCAATCAATTTACATAGACAGTGATACAAATTTAGCGCCTTGCAGAAAAGGGTGTGAATACAACAAGGACTTAAATGACGAATGCAACTTAAAGCAATATACATTAATAAACGTTTGGACACAACAGGCATACAGCTGTGAAGTTATGTGTGCTCTGAAATTACAAAAGTAGGCCTTTAGCCAGTGAAAATATTGATGACATCATTCCTGTTGTGGCTGGTGGACCCCACCCAACAGGATTTCAGCCACTACTTTTGAAAATGTACATATATAGAAGTTGCATGTAATTACCACACTATCAAAATGGTGTGACCTTTCTGGTTGTATTTTATGAAGCATTAAATTGTTCAAAATAACTGTTGCAACTAGCTGTCATCTATAAATCACATCACATCAACAATAGCAAAGTGATGGATCTCTGGCCATTGAAGGGATTTGATCATAAAACAAGGTTAAAATGGTGACAAGGAAGATGAATGTTTGTGTTCAGATTAACATCCAAGGTCAGAGTGCCTAAGCATACCAATGAGTATTCCTGAGTCAACATTGGGAGAATGTTAGAAAAGGTACATTGACTAACTAAAGGAGAAACTGCATGTTAATGAAATTGTCTCATATAGTTATGTAAGGAAATATTTATAATAAATCATATAGAAAATGGTTTTCATTTCCCTTAGAAATTCTTTATTTAAAATCCCAGCCTTTGCCATAAGAAATAGTGTTTCATTTTTAATGGGATATTGGGTGCAGGGGACTTGTATACTGTATTTACTACTTGAGTTGACCAGATTAAAGGTAGTGATCTGAGGGCAGGGGAACAAATGTTCAAATAATGATCACAGGAGATAGCATTTAAGAGCCATTATAGTGTACAAAGTTACAGCCCAAGCTTCTTCTTTTTTAAGTGATAAGGGGAATTTGTTTTCAGTTAATTGACTACCTTGGATTAAATTATCATTCCAATTCCTTTGTCTGCAGCATTCACATTCTTTTATATCTACATTCTGTGGTGACAGCTTCTTCTTTCATGTAGCAGTCAAACTCTGGAGTGCCAAAATGAAGCCACTTTCTTGGCTTTGTCATTTGCCAAACCTAAGTCCCCATCAGTGCATGTTTCTGCCAGTAATCAACAGACCAGTAAATGAGCTGGATTCTGTATCTCTCCACATTCGCAGGGTGTGTTATTGTCTGCCAGCAGCCCGTACTTCAGCATGTTGGTCTTGCATTTAGGTACTCCAACCCTCAACCTATTCAGGGTCCTCCAAGTGATGTAGGGGAGGTTGAGTTTCTCAGCTACAGTATATCTTCCTTAAATGTTCCTTGTCCATTGAGCAACTCCCTCCATCTTCTAATTTGGTTTTGCTCTTGTGTACCCTCAATAATATTTGCTCTTGCCATAAAGCTCTTCCTGGATCTGAGCGGATGGACTTGAGGCTCATATCCATTCAGAAGATGTCAAGGGTCATTCTCTTCCATAGTTCTCTTGACGTCTGCTGCTATTTCTCTCCTTATCTTAGGTAGAGTTATACTGACAAGAGCGTATATTTTCTCAACTGGTGTAGGTTTGAGGCATTCTCTCACTATAAGCATGGCTTCATTAACAACAATGTCAATTTCTTTTGCATGCGTGGATGTGCTCCATACTAGAACAGCATACTTTGATGTGGAGATGCTGAGGGCCAAAGCTAATGTATACATTGTGGATGGTTATGTTCCCTATTTATAGCTTGTGAGTTTTCTGATGATGATGTTGTTCTTTCTACTAACTTTGGCTTTGATATTCAGGCAGTGCTGCTTAAAAGCGAGTGCCCTGTCAAGCATCACACCAAGGTATTTTGGTGCTGAACAATGCTGTAATCGGTTCCCTTGCCATGTAACATCCAACTCAACCCTTGCCTCTCAATTTCAAAAGCTGAAAGCACACACTTGAGTCTTGCTTGGATTAGGCTTCAAATAGTTGACGCTGTAATATTGTCCTAATTCTTCAAGTGCTCCAGTAAGATTTCCAGCTACCTCATCAAAGCTTGATCCTTTTATGGCCATTGTTCTGTTATGCTGTTTATAGCTTCCTCCAATTCAGATGTCAGAAAGGTTCTATTATGTAAACCCACCTCTTTTCCCTCTGGTTTAATGTCCCCCACCTTTTTGCCTTGCTTTTTTTTATTCTTTAACAACTGACTAGCTATTTGGTCTGCTGTTACTCCAGTATAGTTTTGCTGTGGCTGGGTTAAATCTCCACCTAAATTTGTAAGGAGTTTCCAAGCTTATCTGCTGTTCTGCTTCATATTAAGGTTCTCATCTAAAGTGTGCCATCATGATTTCTGGCTTTCTGCTAGAGCATGCATCAGTTCTTCCCCAGCTTCAACAGTATATTCCTGAAAAGAATCCTGGTTGTAGAGTGCTTGATAACTATCCATCAGCGGTTTGATGTTGTCACTCAAGCCCTGGATGTACTGGGTGAAGCAACACCTTCAAATATTTTTCCTTGACATTACTTTCACAAGATTAACAAATACATTATATTTATTATAATTATGTATTATATTTATTTGGGATGCAGGGGAGTCTTTTTTCCATTCAGCTAGAGCCTTCTATCTACTTGCTAATGAAGACGTTGGCCAGATTATGCCCCCTCCTCCTTGGAAAATTTGGAGGACTTAAGATCCACATCTGACCCCTTTCCTTACTTCAAACTTACTTTTCATATCTTGCTAATGACCATATAGCATTATCTAAAGTAGGGGTTCCCAACCTAAGGCCCATGGGCCAGATCTGACCAATGGTGTCATTTCATGTGGCCCCACCCCTCCAAGGGCATTCGAGAAACAAAATGGCTGCCTCTTTGAAGCTGTTGGGACAAAATGGCCGGCCCCATCTTTCAGGCTGGGAAAAATGGTCATTCGGCCATCCAAGTTGACTAAAAGTGTGTGACTCAGCCCCTGGCTTGAAATGGATGGTAACCCCTGAATTAAAGTTCGTATGTTTTTTTGTGTGTCTCTACACTTTTAGGCTTTCTTTGAGTTGGTCTTGAAATATATAGATTTTTGATTTTGTTTTGTGCCAATATCACAAAAGATTATTGCATTTAAGTAGATTAGCATAGTTTGTTCCAGTTTTCCTCTATTACCAAGTTAGCTGTATCTGTAGTATTACATGTATGGGTTTCCATCTTTTTATAGACCTTTATGGACCATTCTTAACATGAATAGAAGCTAGATCTCTGTTACACAGCTCTATTTTATAGTTTTGTTCCTCTTGTCATGACCTTGGTGACAAAGATATTTATGTGTGTATTAATTAACTCTTTAGGAAAGTGGATGCTTATCATGAAAACTGGCAGTTTTCATTTGGGAATGGAATTTGTTTATTATAGCTGTGCATGCCAAGGTCAGGAACACCAAACACCTGTTTCTTGGAACTCCATGTGTTATTAATCTGGACATTAACCAAGTGTTTTAAAGACATGTGCTATATTTTTTGTGTTATAATTAGTGAGAGATTCTCTTACCAGTGTAGCAATTGCACTGTTATTATTTAAACATTTTGTCAAGTAAAAATGGATGTGTTGTGATCATAGCCAGATGGCTGATGCAAATTACTTTAAAAGCAACAGGTCCTAATCTTTGAGGCCCAGATGTTCTTGAACTAAAACTCCAAGAAGCATTTATCATTGTCTGTGTTGGCCAAGATTTCTGGGAGCTATAGTCCAAGGCTGGATGCCACTATCTTAAAAATATAAAAGATTCTAAATTTTGGTCCACTGGTGAGGTTTGGCACAGCTAGTCCAGAGAGTATAGTGCTGTCCATGCATTTGTGGACCCAACACGGGATGTTGATGACTTTAGCAGATGGAATAAACCCACCAACATTTTCAGAGCTGAAATGGGTTTTCAAGTCATATAAGTTTCTACTTAGAGCTATTATTTTTATACAGTTAAATTTCATACCTAATTTACTATGACTTTTCATTTTTGCTATTCTAATAAAGCTTTTTCTTCTACATTTGAGTGATGTTGTTTTAGGTCAAGAATAAATGGCTATCCCAGTTGGTTTGTTTTTTGTATGTTTAACATGCTGTTTTTTCTTCCCTACCCCATCAAAAAACTTTGATTCAGCAGAAGGAATCACAATCATATTTCCAAATTTATTGATGGAAATGTCATGAAGGAGCAAGCAGGCTTCAGACCAGGTAGGTCATGTTGTGGTGAAATTCTTCACCTTACACAACACATTGAGAATGGCTTTGAAATGAAGCTAAATATGGGAGTGGCTTTCATGGACCTAGCTGCAGCACACAATACTGTCAATCATAGGATTCTGCTCCATAAAATAAATAATCTTACCAAAGATAACAATCTTACTAGGGTCATTGGCAGTTTCATTCAGAACCAGAGATTCTATGTGACGATGAATGGACACTTGCGTCTTTGCCTTATTTTGACCTAATGGTTGCTTTTAAGCTACAGTAACACCTCATACAAAGTCCGCTTTGTACAACATCGAATTCATACAACATCACCTAATTCCTTGGGAAAAGTTGCATCATACAAAGTTGCTGCGACTTTGTATGAGGGAGGGAAAGGAGAAACCACCCTAAAGGAAGAGGAATCAATAAGATAAAATCAAAAGTGGTTTAATGTCTAAAGTGGAGCACCCCGGTCAAACTGTAAGGGGAAAGTGCAAGAAACAGGGATAGAACTCAGAATGTCATGCTGTACGAGCTGAATGTAAAATCAAGCAATGATAACAATGATGTTAAATCGCATTCATCCAAAAATCAATGAGTATCCCAAATATATAAAAGAGAATCAATAGGACATATCAGACAGTTCCCTGGACCAAACAACGAAATGGTTAACTCTGTGAACAACACGGTGTAACAGCAGAATGTAAACATGCATCAAATCCATATGTGGGAGTCCGAAACAGGAATTCCAAGTAGGAGGGTCCAAGCAGAAAAGTCCTAGAAAGTCGTAAACAGTCGAAAATCCGGGTGCTACAGCAAGGGTTGAACTTCAAGAGTAACAAGGAGGTAAGTCATTGCAGAAAGGTAAGTAGTCAGTCGTCCATATCCTTCTGGTAAAATGGATATTTCATAGTCCTTTAGCAAGACTCTGAGTCATCAATAGATACGCTCAAAATGATCTTCTCTGTGTTTTCATATTAGGTCAGAGCGTTCAATTGCTTTTAAGCTACAATAATACTTCATACAAAGTCCGCTTCGTACAACATCGAATTCATACAACATCACCTAATTCCTTGGAAAAAGTTGTATCATACAAAGTTGCTGCGACTTTGTATGAGGCATTGGGTTTTTTCCTAGGTTGCATTGTGCCTGGGCAGTATAAAAGGCAGGACGCATGCGCGCATTGCTCTTGTGGGTTTTGCATGAGGTGAAGAGTGTTTGGGAGTGGTTTTGAGTGCAATTTTAATTGTTTGGTGTTTGCTGCTGTTTGGATTATTAACACTGTGCAGCATGATGGGACATGTTGGCATCCATTTTGTCCTTGCTTCCATCCAGTAATTGTTTACAGTAGCTTGTACAAAATGGAGGATTGGCCGCATGGCTGCAGATTAACACTGTGCTGCATGATGGGACATGTTAACTTTTAAAACTGCACTTCATAAAGTTTTCAGAAGTTAAAAACTTGTTGTTTGGGTTGTCCCCTAAAATCAAGGTTGTCTGACATGTTTTTGTAATGTATTTAGCCTTTAGACAATGTTTTCTTAAAGTTCTGTCAATTTCCTGTCTCTTTCCTTGACTTTGCACTGATACAGTGTATCTCTATAGAAATGACGTTGTACGAGGCATCACGGCAAGGATTTGGACGTTGTATGAGGCATCATGGCTAGGATTTTGCATGCCTCATACAAAGTCCAAATCCATATAAAGTCCAAACTTGTGCAACCAAGTTTGGACATTGTATGAGGTATCACTGTACCTCCATGTGATTCATTTTCCCTGGCTGACCTTGACCTTGAATGAATTGGACTTACAATCACTTAACGTAGTCTGCCTTGCTATAACCCAACTGACTTCACTTTAAATGTACCTCGATTACTACAACTTGAATTTGTATCATTCAGTTTTCTTCTTCCCTTGTGAGCTCCAAATGCTACAGTAGAACAGATATTTGCAAAAGACTTTTCCATGATAAAGGTAACAGAGCAACCAAGTTTAATTCAATCTGCTGATTTACTGGGATTGTTTGCTAGCATGTGCTATTCAATTCTTGTCAACTCATGTACATTGTATAAATTAAATTCTTAAGCTGCTTTAACCCTCTGCTTAATATAAGAAACATATCATGAGCATTTGCAATAGGGATGATCATATTGACCCCAATTGGCATTTTCTTTATTTCCACTGTTCAGAGGTTGCTAAAGTTGTTTTTGCAACTCCTTCTGCACCATCCATGCACAAGAAAGTGTCTTAGATAAATATATCAGTTTATAGACATGTTAACCTTAAGGTGTGTGGCAAAACCACTCAAAACAGCCTAGTGAGCAATGACAATGAAAAGTTCACTGTTGGAGGAAAGGAATCAGATGGGAAGATGGACAAAATGAAAAATCATGGAAAGAGTCCTTGCTGCTTGGCTGATTCTATGGATACTACTTGTTCTATACAGAAGACTTTGTATTCAACAGTGTTCTGTGGAGAATGATTCATGTGGAGTATATCTTTAGCCACAGGGTGCATATAGAGTGATCCATCCATTGTCTTTCATTCCATGCTTCAGGGAACTGTTTCTTTCTGCCTTTAACTTCACTCATTTAGGTAGTATTTGAATTTGGATGCTGCTATTAAATTTAGCTCAGGGTTATTTGCTGGGGGAAATATTGAAAAAGAAATGCTGACCTTCCATAAACCCATCTAGCAAAACAATATTTATTAGGTCCTCAACCAAACCAGCTGAAGTGAGCAAACATAATGGGTTTTGGATCAATGCCTTAAATAGGATTTATTTTTACTGGTATCTTACGACTTGGCTTATTAAAGAAGAGTAAAGGGCAAGGGCATCTCCCAAGAGTATGTTTGCTAAATGAACATGGGATAAATGAATGACCAGCAGATTGAATTACTAGTTTTATAGGCAACATGATTCATTGCCTGGAGGTGGCTCTGGGTATTCAATGCACCATGGGCTTTCTGTGCCTGTATCATTCAGGTGCTCAATTTGTAGCAAAAGAGAGCCAACAGGTACTATTAAGTTTAAGAAGCAATGAGAGGAAAGGAACATAAGTATCAGCACGGATGTAGGAATTCTTGCATAGAGATAGAATGTTCTGGTTCAGACAGACTGCTCTTAAAAACCATTCATTGGCAATTATGTCCTAGGGCAGTGGTTTAGCCAACTTTTCCTTGGGCACAGTGCCATTTTAACAGATTGGAAAGAGTATAAGCAGCCAACTTTGAGTGATCTTTATATGCCTTAAGAACAGCAGCTGAAGTTAAAGCTTATCATCTGGGAACACAGAAAAGAAGGTTTTGCTATCAAATATTTCAGAACCTGAGATTGCACACAGTATTGAAACAATCCAAAGGATTGACTCCCCCATCTACACACCAAATAAGAAAAAAACCATTACTGGGAGGTGCAAACACTCTGGAAAATGTTTCAGTAATCTTACTGAAACTCTTTTGACTTGGATGTTTTCACTTGAGTCAGGATCTAAATAACCTTTGAATTTCCTGTTTCTGAACCTAACCAACTTTTCAGGGTGGTTGTTGCACACTACTTTAAGCAAATTGAAGGAAAAGTGGATGTTAAAGAAGAAAAATAAAACTTCTTTGCCATTTCTTTGAACTAGGGACATATATTAGTAAGATAGTCATTAAACCTGGTCATATGTTTAATATGTGAAAATCACATATTAAAGTCACAATGTTATTTTTCTCAATCCAACCTGCATTGTTTCCCTAGTTTTTTAAAATAGTAAGTTCACAGAGTGATTTTATTTTACATAAATGTGTGTGCATTTTTAGTTTATTGTCTTAATTTATAAAACTCAGTTCATTCTATTCTTAATATATGCAGTGTATACACTTTTCAATTTAACTGAGCTCCAGCCACACAGTTACACAGCAGTATAACAATTAGAAGGAAATTGTCATAAGTTAAGAAATTTCTGTAGACACGATGTGTTACATAGTTGAACAACTCTGTATGCAAGAGATAAAGTCTATGAAGATTTCTTATCTTATAGCAATTAGCTTCCATATATTTTGTCATTTATTATTTGTAGGTCACAGGATGTGGGTCTTTGAGCAAATTATTTATTTATTTATTTATTTATTTATTTATTTATTTATTGAGTTATTTATATCCCGCTCTTCTGGCACAGGCGCCACCCAGAGCGGCTAACAGCATAAAAGGAGAAAGCTCTTTAAACAAAAGAAAGCAATCTCACATTACATCTTTACCTATAAAGAGGGATGTTAACCGTTGGAATGTAACAAAGGCTCCCACACCCAGCCCAACCATCCCAAACCAAGCTGGCTGCACTTACCTTAACCCCACCCGGCCATCACCGCAAGGTTCCGGACGTCGCCAGTGGGGCAACCGCCCCACGAATGCGACCAAAAAAAAAACTATGACTCCCAGAGTCCTCTGCACTGTGCAACCCCTCAGCCAATCAGGCTGAGGGACGCAAGCACAGAGGAGGCTGGGAAAGTGCGCCGTGCCAACTTTAACAGAAAAAAAAGACGCTGGGGGAAAAAGGCCCAACTTGCAAAAGGTAAGTGGGGCAAGGAAGGGGGGAGGCATGGGCCCCCCACCTCACGTACCCTTCTTTGCCGCCTGGGTCTTCTCACCCAGTGTGGCCTTCTGTGGAGGGAGGCACACTGGTCTGTCCTTTGTCCCTGCGGGCAACATGGCCTTGATGCCCGCAGGGACAATGGAGATGCCGGTGCACCTCCCAACAAAGAAGGCCGCGCTGGAGGGAAAAGACCCAACTGACAAAGAAGGGTAAGTGAGGTGGTGGTTAGGGGTGGGGTAGGGATGCATGGGCCAGGCACCCATGATGCCCATCCACCCCACCACCTTGCCCCACCCCACCCCCACCCCACCTCACTATTGCCTGTCAAGGCAGGGGTGTCGTTCATTCTCTCTCTCTCTCTCTCTCTCTCTCTCACACACACACACACACACACACACAGATGACACTCCTGCCTTTCCAGGAATTTTTAATGCGTGTATTGGTGGTTGGAGTGGTACTAACCACCAACACACACATTAAAATACCCAGCTGGCTGGGCACAAATATGCTAATAGTGTATAATACAGTAGATAAAAGGAATATAATGAAATGCATACAGAATCTTAAAACATCTTTAAAAACCCTAATACCCTCCTTAATCCCCTAAGAGAAAAACTGATAAAACGATAAAAACCGTACAAAAAGAGCATAAAAACAGATAAGTACAAAATTCTGATGCTCACAGCAGTAACCTGAGGCAGCTAGACCAGCCAGCGGGCCTGGGCCATTGCACATCCCACACCCGCTGGCTATATGATTTTTTGAAATGTATGTATTTTTTAATTTAGCACTTTCAACTCTTTGTATTGTTTCATGTAATCAAGAGATCTCTGACTTATGACAACGCTATCAACAAGAGATCTCCAAAATGTCCTTTCCTCTTCAATTCTTCTCAGTTGTTGTACATTCAAGCCTGAGGCTTGTCTCACAGAGACAATCCCTTTTTTATTTAGTCTTGCTCTTTTCTGCTGCCTTCCAGCTTTCCCAACATTATTGTCTTTTCCAGAGAGTCTTGCCCTGTCATGATGTACTAAAATTATAATAGCCTCAGCTTATCATTTTAGCCTGCTTATCATTTTTGCCTCCAGAGACAGTTTAGGCTTGCTTTGCTGTAAGATCCACTTGTTTGTCTTTCTGGAAGTCCAGGGTATCCTCACACCTCTCCTCCAATATCATATTTCATTTTCCTCCTGTCAGCATTTTTTACTGTTAAGCTTTTGCACCCACACATGGTAATCAGGAATACGATAGTGTGTATGATCTTGGTCTCCAGTGACACATCCTTACACTTGATTATATTTTCTAATTCCTTCATTGTAGTCCATCTGTTGTCTCAGTTGCCTTCTGATTTCTTGGCTGCAGTCCCCAGTTAGATTGATTATTTAACCAAGGTATACAAACATTTTTACTATTTCAGTTTCTTCATTGCCAACGTTAAAATCATGTAATTTTTATAGTGTAGGGAAATTAATCTGATACAGCTTCTTTGCAGTAATGGGAAACCAAGAGGAAACTAAGTGATTTCATTAATAGTATTGTAGAAAACAAATTGGATAATAAGATGGGGGTTTAATTAACAGACATTACTTTTCATCTTTATTAATAAATAAACCAGCAATTTAGAACTAATTTTTTTCTTCCATTATCGGTCAATATGATGAACAGTTTCCCTCCTTTTTTTCTGACATTTTAAAATAAATTAAACTGTTTTCTGTCATGAACAGGTTTGCAGTTTACTCTTCCCCTTCTCCACTGCCTTTCAGTGCACCTGCCTTTTTGGAGTTCTGCTAAAACCAGAGTAGAATACTTCAAAAGAACCATGTAGTTATGTTGTTGTGCAGCAGAGCAAATCAACAAAATACAGAACAAGACAATTCTAAAAATGGAGGCAGCTTTGGATCTCTTTTTCTACTTCTAATTCACAAATCAAGGAGCAGAAAAGCACTGTGATCATATATTACTTCCTAGACATTAGTAGGTTTCCCACCATGAGTAAATGCCTCACTCATGAAATTAGTAAGCATAAACAGCTGCTAATTAAACAGCACTGCATCTGAAATATATATAATGATTTTAAAGTAGATTTTTTTTGCAAATAAACTTCAGAAACACTCATCTGTCTAGATTCATAGATTCCCAAATTGCTCTCTGCAATTAATTAGGAGTTCATGTTCAATCCACTTATTTTGTGTGGTACAAATCATGTTTTAACTTCATATTTTATTCCTAGCAAACTATTCTACTTAGTGGCTGTACTAATACAATTTGTGCCATCAGTTCAGCAGAGAAAGTTCACTACAGGTATTTGCTACCAATGCCTGATCATCTGCAAAAAGTAATTTGTTGATGTTGTTTCTATAGATGGGTTTAGCTTTTCTGCTTATTCTGTCTATGTAGGTGATGAATAACAGTGGTGATAGTACACATCCCTGCCTCACTACAGATGTTACTGCAAAGGGTTCTGATATTCTTTGAATTGTTCTAACTAAACCTCTGCAATCACTATATAGGCTTTTACATAATCTGATAAGATGTTCACTTACTCCATAGTGGACCAGTGCTTGGCATAGCAGTTTCCTGTAAACTCTATCAAATGCCTGCACAAATATATATAAATGTTGAGGCATCTTAGACTTTGCCGACCCACTTCCCCAATAAAGACACGGACACCAGAAATTGATTTAAAATGTTGGGCCACTTTATTGATTATGACTTCATTTTAACTTATAACTTTAAACTTTCCTTAATCTTGTTAAGGCAAACGGGCTGCAGTAGCACTGGTAAGGAATCTACCAAAATTGCCTATCACATTTGGCCACTTTGTATCCAATTGTAGCAATTTGTTTACCGATGAAACAAATTGTCGACCCAAGTCAGGATGCTACCTGTTGACTCCAGCATCTGACGTATATCTGGTAAAATATCAAGGTGATGCAGGCTGCATAGATCATAGCATCACCTTGTTCATGGTTCGCCCTTGATTGGCCAGCCGCAGTTTCCCTGTACCTTGTCCTTGGGTTGGCCAATCAACTGCGCACCTGACGGATAACTATGGGTCCTCGACTTTTACCTTACCAGTGCTACCCACCACACGGAGAGGCGTCTCCGATGAATCACCGCCCCCCCCCTTGACTGTCAATTCAGTCACCAGGCCCACTTGCAAATCCTCCAATAAGAGGTCCATGCCTCTCACTGAAAGGTGTACCCCATCTCTTTGATACAGGGTGGAATCCTGTAGCCCTATCCCCGGATGTTGGACCAATGTTCACGAACTATGTTCGACTAGAAAACGGGCAACAGCCCTGTTAACTGACCGCCGGGACCGGTCTAAACCACGAGGATCCATTCCTCCTCTATAATGGTAACGTGGTATGATCTGGGACCATAGAAACCGCATCTGTGGCCACCTACAGTGTAAAATCTCCAGGTCTCTGAGCACAGATACAATTAACCCCAGGCCGGTGATCTGCACAAGATCATTGCCTCCCAGGTGTATAATTAATATATCCGGAGGGTGAGCGTCCCTAACGGACAGAAGGAATGGCATCAGTTCCTGCCACCTCATTCCGCGCAAACCATGCCACCAAATATGCGCAGTCCCACTTAAGCCGAGATGGGGACCCCAATCCGATGCTGCTGCATTACATGCAGCCCAATAAACATAGCTGTGTCCAACCAGCCACACTTCCACCGGTGTGCACCTACACACTGGGTCTGCAAGAAAAGGGAAGAGAATGAGGGGTAGCAATATATTCAAGCAAGGATAGGACGAACATATAAACCATACCTGTCAACCTTCCCGATTTGGCTGGGATTGCCCCGTAAATTGACGTCGATTGACGTCATAACCTGGCCCCCGCTGCCAAAACCCCGTAGTTTGGCAGCGGGGCAAACGCTTTCCGCGCATGTGCGGAAGGGTTTTACCCCTTCCATGCATGCACGGAAGTGCTACGTCGCTTGCGTAAGGCTGTGCAAGCGGCGTAGCGCTTCCGCGCATGCGTGGAAGGGGTAAAACCTTTCCACGCATTCGTGGAATGCGATCTGCACACAAGCAATGTGCGCAGGTCCCGTTTTTCCAGAGGCGCAGGGTGACAGGTGTGATAAACCAAAACGCGCAGACCCCCATCTGCCCATTCTTCGGATGTCCACCTCCGAGTACCCAAATGCTGCTGCTGTCGAAGCAGCGCCTATACAAAAGGAATGGGTACCGTAACGAGCCCCAGGGATTCCTAAACTGCAAAGGGCAGTCCCAGTAATTTTCCAAAATTGGAACTTAGTAAGTGGGGACCCATCACGGTGGCAGAATAACAAGCCTGGGCTGGAGCCTCGTACTGCCACAAAGGCATGCTGGGCACTGACAGGGCAGATTTCAGTGAAACTACACCTAAGGAGCGTAACAGAAGTACCCTTCCCCTTCGAGGAACGAATGGTCAGCTGGGCCGACTCCTGCCTAAGAGAAACATTGGCCAATTCTAGAGCCCTGCGAGACCTATCATGTTTAGAAAGAGCCACCAGTTCGCTGATCCTGAGGGCCCCAAAAATGCCACTGTGGTGGCTGCATGGAAGAAAGATACCTCAAACTGGTCATAGCAAAGGCTATGCCATGCCTTAGCCAGGCTTGCAAGAAGAGCAGGGGAAATTGGTTGCCGTGTGTCAGGATGACGGCCACGTTCACGCGTCCATCCCTCCAGAATGCGGCGTACTCAGAAATCACCTGTGTAATCCAGGTAACCCCGAGCTCTGGCCACGAACGTCAAGGCAGAAAGTCGAGTGCCAATGGTGCGTGGGGCTAATCCTTCACTATGAAGGTGCACCATGTACTGCAGTATATGGTCAACAGGAATTGGCCATATGTCAGGCAGGTAAACATCCCTGCAGAATGCCAGAAAAACCAAATACATTTTTTGATACGCCTTACACGTGCGCACGGCCAAAGACATGCCGATCACCCGGTTCACTTCTTCTCGCCAAAGGTCCACATCTCGCTCGGAAGTAGTGAGGGAAGTTCTTTGGCTTCTGGTGCTAAGACCCGAAACCAGGAGATCTGCATGCAGGATAAAGCATCAGCAATATCATTGTTAATGCCTGGTACATGTCTGGCTTTGAAAAGCACATTGAAGCGCAGTGACCGTAACACAAATTGTCTAACTAAGGCCTTGATTCTAGGTGAACATGAAGTTTAACCATTGACAATGTGCACTATGTCCGCATTGTCACACCAAAAATGTACCACAGAATTAGCCCACATCTCGCCCCACCACATGAGTGTGCCCAATATAGGAAAGAATTCCAAGAACGTAAGGTCCCTCAATAGCTGTGCCCTGCCAGCTGTCAGGCCATTTGCCATAAGCCCATCGGCCATTAAAATAAATGCCATAGCCGAGGGAGCCCAACACGTCGGACTGGACCTGAAAGTGGGGTGTAGCGACCATCTCTGTGCACCAAAAGGAAACCCCATTAAACTCATTGAGGAAAGTGAGCCAGACCAATAGGTCGGCTCTCAAACCCCTGGTGAGTCGCACCCTATGGTGCTTTTGGGACAAACCAACCATTGCATCACACAGTCGCCTGGCGAATGCACTGCCCAGGGTAATTACCCTACAGGCAAAGTTGAGGTACCCATGAAGCACCTGCAACTCGTGCAGGGACGCCTTATGCTTAGCTAACATGGCAACTATCACCTCCGAAATCCGGGTCACCTTCTCTCGGGGCAACCGGGATGTTTGGGCCAGAGTGTCAATCTCTATGCCCAAAAACGTAAGAGTAGTGTCTTTTCAGAAGCGAGGGGGACCCCCAGCTCAGACATAAGCTCCTGAAAAGTAAGTAATAACCGTCCACAGGTGCTTGAACTGTGTCCACCACCAAACAAAAAATCATCTAGGTAGTGAGCGACGGCTTGAGACCCTGACCTCTGAATGAAGGCCCAATGAAGAAATGTGCTGAAACGTTCAAGGCCGAGCACGAAATGCAGCAGCCAAAGGGCATAGCTTTGTCAACATAATACTTCCCCTTGAAAGAAAAACCTAACAGCTCAAAATCATCAGGGTGTACTGGCAACAATCAAAAAGCCGATTTAATATCACATTTAGCCAGTAGCGCCCCACGACCACATGAGCGAACATGCGGGCCTGATTGAAAGATGTATACCAGACTGAACAAAGTTCATCTGGTATGGCATCATTGACCGACGATCCCTTGGGGTAGGACAAGTGGTGAATCAAGCGAAATTCACCAGATGACTTTTTTGGTACCAAGCCGAGTGGAGATGCCTTCAAGTTAGGGTAGGAGGGGGGGTCTTCGAATGGACCAGCGACCCTCCCTTCCCTAATTTCCTTAATTATCTTCTCCCCAGCTATATCTTCCTTACCCCGGAGTGACTGCAAATTTGGAGCATCCTGGGGCGCACGTACACCCATGAAAACAATGCAGAAGCCACACGTAAAACCTCCAACAAATAAACTGCATCTTCCTTCTTCAGATAGATGCTCAACCATTGTTCTAAAACCTTAACTTGAATTGGGGAGGGGGCCTTTTGCAGTTGCCATCGCCTCGAAAGAACCACTGCCCGACCCTTGCTGTCCACAACCCCTCCCATGGGGCCCTCCGGCCCTAGGGCAGGCGGAAGTGGCATGAGGTCCCAAGCATGTAGGGCACTCATGCCGGAATTTACACTGCCTCCTATTGCATGTACCCAATGAAGAATAACTCCAGCACAGCAGGTGGGCTGGAACCCCCTGCCCCACCGACTGGCGGGGAGACTGCGCAATACTAGGCCGCTGTACTGCGTGACTGCAGTGATATCGGTCCCCAGCTGCCAGTCGAGAAGGCGTCATGTACAGCAGCCATAGGAGTTGATTGGGTTCATCTCCAAGTGGCTGGAGGTGGTAAAGTAGGTGTCGGTAAGGCATTGGGAACCTGTTGAGACCAAGGCCACTGCACTCCCATCGGGGAGGTTGTTTGAGTACCGTGTGATCTTGCTTGACTGCCATACTCACATGCTGCATCCCCCCCAGCTGCCCCCTCCGGGGGGTCCTGCTGGCGAGGAGCATCGGAGCTCAGGAACGCATTCGAGCTCGCCAACACCATCAGTCCCATCGAAACTGGGGGGGGGCACCTGAGCCGAGCCTGGCTGACAGGAATGCCGGGGAGCTGCAATTGCCCACGCGGTGTGGGACGGGCGGCCTCCAGCAGCTCCACCCGACTCTGTACCTGAGCAGCCACTTGGGGCCACTCAGACCCAGCCGGAAAGTGCCCACCAAGGCCAGGCCAGCCTACCGCCCAGTAATCCTCGGGCGGGGGGCTAATACCCGCTGCCCACTCGAGGGCCGCAATGCGGGCCAGAAGCAGCAAAGGGTCCATCATTGGGCCTGCCCCAGTGGACTGCAAAGCAGGCTCCACTAAGGGGGCAGGGCCCACTGGGCCACACAGTGGGGCGGTCCCAATGGGGGCCGTGCTCACAGCCATGGCCTGGGCCCTCCGGCCCTGGGCAGGCCTAAATTGAGCTGAGGGCCCAGAAGGGCCAATGGGGGCAGAGGAGGAGAAAGCCCTGCTTGCGGCCATCCGCGCAGGCCTCGCCTGAGCCCTCCGGCTCGATGCGGGCCTGATGCTGGAGGCGAGAAGCGTCGGGCGAGCCCGGCGGCCCACCCTAACAGGC
Organism: Bradypodion pumilum; assembly: GCA_035047305.1. Lineage (NCBI taxonomy): Eukaryota > Metazoa > Chordata > Lepidosauria > Squamata > Chamaeleonidae > Bradypodion > Bradypodion pumilum. The sequence goes on along the minus strand of JAWDJD010000003.1, from coordinate 211,161,347 downwards.
AAGCCGTGGCCTGCGGCAGAGGGCCCAGACGGGGCCTTCCTCTTTGGGGCCATCATGCCCCCACAGCCAAGGCTCAAAGGCTTTAAAAGCCGGCTAGCCAAGTCAAAAGGGATCGGCTGGAGCAGGTGCCCAAACGTGTTCCTGGCCCAGCCAATCTTGTAAAATGGCGGTGGGTGAGCATGTGGCCGCCCCCTTTATAGGGGACATGGCCACGCCCTACTGCCAAGCCCCAGGTGCCCGTATCTTTGGGGCGGGGCTGGCAAAGAGTGCGGTGGCCATATTGTGCCGCCGCGCTTCCCTTCTGATATTTAAATGTCACTTTTGTTGATCACGTCCACTGTCTCAGACATGAGAATGAGGCTTTGTGATCACCATATTTATACATGCTTCCATGACTAGGTGGGAATAAAGATAATGGACAAAATGGCAATGGTTCATTAGTAATGGTCCAGGATATCAAGGTATAAATAATTTCAATTATATTTCTGCAAGGAAACAGCATAGTTGACACAAGTGACAATTTGTGGGAATCATGTAAAATAAGATATTTACAAGTGCTGGAAACCCACTTTTAAGTAATGAATAAGAAAAAATATTTTTAAGTCATTAATGATAATAATAATGTATCATTCCATCAATTTTGAGTTATAGTGACCCCATTCAGGGCTTTTTATGTAGAATATACTCACAAGTGGTAATTATTTCCTTCATCTGGTGGCATCCTGGTCTGTGTAGTTTGTTTGAGACCACAAAGGCTGGTTCTTCTGGAATGCACAGTGAACTCTAAATCTCTGGCTTCTCATCCAGTATAAGGAGTTACAAATTGATTTTGAAGGACCAGTTTTGGGATCTGGGTGTGATCTTGGATCTGGTACTCTTGTTGGAGAAGCAGATAGTTGTCATAGCCATGACTTCCATTTTGCATCTTAGACAGATTTCCAGCTGGGCTCACTTCCTAATTTGAGGTCTTTAGCAAAATTTGTTCATGCCTTGATGTTGTCTAGAATTGATGAGTGCAATGCCGTTTACATGGGGCTTCCCTTGAAGACAGTACAAATGCTTCAGCAGGTTCAAAATGCTGTGGTCAGGTTGGCATTCGGGAATTGAAAGTCTGACCACATCTCATTGATCCTGGTTTGTTTGCATTGGTTACTTGTTTACTTCACTGTCTGAGTCAATATTTTATTATTAACATATAACCCCTTCATGACTTAGAGCAGTGATAGCTAACCTTGGCACTCCAGGTGTTCTTGAACTTCAATTCCCAGAAGCCCTGATCAGCAGGAGTGCTGACTTGGGCTTCTGGTAATTGAAATCTAAGAAAACCTGGAGTGCCAAGGTTCACCATCACTGGCTTAGAGCCTTGGTATCTGGTAGAAAACCTTCTCTGAATAAATGCGACCCAGACCACTTGGTTATCCCAGGTACAGTGATACCTCATACAACGTCCAAACTTGGTTCTACAAGTTTGGAGTTTATACGGATTTGGACTTTGTATGAAGCATGCAAAATCCTAGCTGTGATGCCTCATACAACGTTGTTTCCATAGAGATACACTATACTGTAACAGCACAGACTTCAGGGCATAGTCAAGGAAACAGATAGGAAACAGACAGAACTTTAAGAAATCATTGTCTAAAGGCTAAATACATTACAACAACATGTCAAACAACCCTGATTTTAGGGGGCAAACCATACAAGATTTTAACTTTTGAAAACTTTATGAAGTGCAGGTTTAAAAGTTAACGTCCCATCATGCGGCACAGTGTTAATCTGCAGCCATACGACCGATCATCCATTTTGTACAAGCTACTGTAAACAATTACTGGATGGAAGCAAGGACAAAATGGATGCCAACATATCCCATCATGCAGCACAGTGTTAATCATCCAAACAGCAGCAAATACCAAACAATTGCCCACCCACCAAACAGTGTCCCCCCAAAAAAGACCAACATAAGAAAAATTGTGGAGCATGCAATCTGTTTTTAAAAACCACAGCAGCAAACACCAAACAATTGCCCACACCACCAAAAAATTGCCCTCCCCCATCGACCTCCCCACTCTTCGCCTCAAGAGCAAAGCATTCATGCGTCCTGCCTTTTATACTGCCCAAGCACAATGCAACCTGGGAAAACTCCCAATGCCTCATACAAAGTCGCAGTGACTTTGTATGAGGCAACTTTTTTCAAGGAATTAGGCGATGTTGTATGAATTCGATGTTGTATGAAGTGGACTTTGTATGAGGTATTACTGTATCTGGTCTTTGGGTTCCCACCCTAAGAGAGGCCTGGAAGATGTTGAAAAGTAACTGGGCCTTCTCTGTTGTGGCCCAAGTAACCTGGAATACTATGCACATGTTCCCTACCCCCCTCCAAGAATTTAGGAAGAAGATTAAGGCTTAAATCTTCAAAAAGGCAATAAAGGACATTCTGCTTCTCCTGCTTCACATGTATGGTGCACATTCATCTAGTGCTTTTGTCATTGTTTCAATTGTATTGTTGAGAATTTTAAATTTTATTTCTTTTAAATTCATATTCAGGATTTTATCTTGTATATTTATCTTGTATTTGGATTGTGTTTTCTTTATTCAACACCGTGGATGGCCTTTGGGCTGGAAGGTCAGTATATAAATTTAATAAATAAATACATAAAATGTAAAATCCTATATTGTTGTAGTGTGTGATTATTATTATATTTATTAAATTTGTACCCCACCTTACTTGCACAAGTGCAACTCAAGGCAGCTTCCAACAAAAAATATACAAACATGATATACAATAAAAAATAATACATGAGTTATACAATATACTTTACAAAAAATATCAGAATCACAATAAGGTATAACAATAATACAATTCAAAATTCAAAATATAATCCAAAAAACCAATAAATACCTCACAGAAGCAACAGATACAATGTAGTTATATTCACAGATAAAAAATACAAAAGCACAATATAAAATACAATACAAAAACAGTAATATACAATAATCGCCCCACTGACACAAAAAATATGTGACACCCAGCACTCACCCCAATCACCCCAAAAAATGAAGACGGAGAGTAAAGGAAGCAAAGAACCCCTGCCTCCAAGGTCTAAGTCCAAGTCCTAATCAATGGCATGGGGGAGGGGGGAGGCCCAAGTGCCAGCAAAGATGGTCTGTGGTGGCTCCCACCTGCCTCCACTCCCCGGGACTGAAGGCATGGGTCCTGGGGTGAGGCAGGGAGCATTGGAGGCTGCGGCGGCGGTGGCTCCCCTTTCAGCCCTCCGAGCAGGGCGGGTGAGGCAGGGAGCATTGGCAGCTGTGGTGGCATCAGCTTCCCTTTCAGCCTTCTGAGCAGGCCATGCTCGGAGGGTGAGGACATCGGCGGCGGGGGCCTGCCACCTGCCTCCACTCCCCCGGACCAATGGCATGGGTCCTGGGCCAAGGCAGGGAGCATTGTCGGCTACGGTGGCATCAGCTCCCTTTCCAACCCTCCGAACAGGCTGGGCTCGAAGGGTGATGACGTTGGCAGTGGTGGCGGCAGCTCCCACCTGCCTCCACTCCCCGGGACTGATAGTGTGGGTCCTGGGGCGAGGCAGGGATATAGCCGTATGCTTTGAATTTTACTTCTAAGCAGACCCACAAAGTATTTGATTATCAATGTCCAAAGATTAATTTGGGAACTCACTCTTAAAATACTAATATAGGATTAGTGGGACTGAGGTATTTTAGTGTTTAAGATGCTGAATTTGATGACTGGAAGGTCAGTAGTTCAAGACCTGAGTTCTGTACAATAGAGTGAGCTCCTGTAATCTGTCCCAGCCAGGGCCATAGCCAGAGGGTGATCAGGGTTAGATTGGCCCACCCTGAGTTAGCAGTTTGCCCACCCTGGCAAAGTGAGGTTTCCCATAGGAATGCATTGAAAAGAGGCTTTGTTGCCTATCCTGAAAAAATATTCACCCACTTTAGTGTTCAAGGAATGAAGAAGCAGACAAATGAAGTAGTGAAATTAGTGGGGTTTGAACACAGTTTGAATGGGGCAAAACCTGGACTTATATTCACTATAAAAAGTAACAGTAACAATAATACAACAAGCCCATTGGCTAACAGAGTGTGCACATTTTTCGATCCACTTATTTGCATAAGAATAGATACATGAGAAAAGATACATTCCACTCCTATAAACAGTAACAGTAACAGTAACACAACAAGCCCATTGGCTAACAGCGTGTGCACATTTTTCGATCCACTTATTTGCATAAGAATAGATACATGAGAAAAGATACATTCCACTCCTGTCAGAAAACACAGTTAACATACATAACATTCTTCCCCCCCTTGGTAAAAACAAAATCCTTTAACCAGGATGGTGGTCTAGTTTCCCTTCTGGGTCGGACGCTTGGCTGAGCCGCCTCAGGGGCTCGTAGGATGGGTGACCCGACTGGAGTGAGGGATTGAGTAGAGGGGGAGGATTGTAAACCCAAATTAAACCCTGATTGTCAGATAGAGGAGCAGGGGATTGCTCAAAACCAAAATCTAATTCTGTGGATGACTAAGACAACTCAGGGTCCCTCCTCTGTGTACTAAGAGTGGAGGGTGACTCCAAACAAAATTGGTCATCATCAGTAAAGGAATCCAGAGTGCTAGGCAGGGACAGTGTAAGGATACATCTGGCCAGAATAGGGGAGCATTCCACAAATTCCCCTTTAAATTGGTCCCTAGAACACACCTCTGGGTCAATGTTGGCTGGCTGCTGACTATTACCTCTGTCCTCTGGGTTTAAATAGGTGGGGGCCAACCCTAGCATTGAGTGTCTGTATTCGTCCTGTGGGTCCAGTATTCTGGGTCTCAATTGATCTTTGTGCCTCCTCCAGATCAGACCAGTGGCTGTTTTGATTCTGTAAGAAATAGGACCAGTCTGATCGATCACAAACCCAGGCACCCACGTAGGACCACCAGCTGCATAATTGCGGCAATGTACAGGGTCTCCCGGAGAAAAACCCTTCTGGTGTTGGATCGCTATATTTGTGCCTTTGTCCTCCACCCTAGAGGGATCCAATCTGTCCAGCAAGGATGACAGTTTCCTTCGCTGGAGCAATTCAGCAGGGGACAGCCCTGAAGCAAGGGGGTGAGTCTATACATGAAAAGAAACTGGCAAAGCTGGAGCTCCAAATCCCCTTCACCCATACGCCAAAGCGCATTTTTAGTTGTGCGCTCCTGCCGCTCCACCTGGCTATTGGTGGATGGGTGGAATGGGGCGGCAGTGAATTGCCTAATTGCATTCCTTTCCATGAAGGATTGGAATTCTGCAGATGTGAATGTGGATGTGTTGTTGGACACCAGCACATCTGGAAGTCCAAATGCTATGAACAGCCATCTCAGGTGCATTATCGTGGTGGCTGAAGTGGTATTAGGCACTCTAATCACTTCCAGCCACTTAGAAAATAAGTCTACAACCAAAAAAAATAGGGCACCCCTAAATGGACCTGCAAAACCTATGTGCAACCTGGACCACGGGCCCCTAGCAGAATCCCATTTCTGAGAGGGAAGGCAAGAGGATTGACAGCTGGCACAAGTGATGACCATCTGCTCTATGTCTTGGTCCAGTTGAGGCCACCAAAAGTAGCTACGGGCAAGGGCTTTGGAACGTACAATTCCCGGATGACTTGTGTGAAGTAAATGTAAAGCCTTTTTCCTGAGAGTGACAGGAATGACCACCCGCTAGCCCCATAGAAGGCAACCTCATTCCACTGACAATTCCAAATGCTTGCGGTGGAATGTTCTGAATTCCTCAGCTAGAGGAGAGACAGGCCAGCCTTTTTGTAGCCAAGACATTACTTTAGTCAATGTTACATCCTTGGCCATAGCTTTGGCTATATCTGAAGGAATGACTGGGGGCGAGTCGAATGCCTCAATCATGAGGACCTGGTGGTCGCTTTCGATCTTACAGTTGGCTTCCCCGACCCCTGGCAGTGGAGAATGTGACAGGGCATCAGCGTGGCTGATGTCCTTGCCGGGCCTGTGCACTAAAGTAAAATCGTATGCATTTAGGAAAATTGCCCAACGCAACATCCTTGGGGACAGAATTTGAGGCATGGGCTTCCCATTAACAAAGATTCCAAGGAGGAGCTTGTGGTCAGTTACAATGGTAAAAGGCCTTTCGTAAAGATAATCGTGGAATTTCTTAGTGCCTGGCATGGTTGCCAACACCTCCCTGTCTGTCTGAGCATAATTTTTCACAGGCTTTGAGAGCAAATGGGAATAGAATGCTTCCCTCCCATCACTTAGTACATGGCATAACACAGATCCCACCCCCGCAGGGGATGCATCACACACAAGTACAACTTTCTTGTTAGGATCAAAATGAGTTAATACAGGATCCGAAGATAGCAGCCTTTTAAGTTCTAGGAATGCTTTCTTCTGGCAAAGGCCCCAGTGCCAAACAGTATCTTTCTTAAGAAGCCGATGTAATGGTTCGGCAACTGAGGCTTTGCGATGGAGAAAAGAATGATAAAAGTTTAACAATCCTAGAAATGACTGCAATTTGGCATTAAATTTTGGCCTGGGTGCATTGCGCACGGCTGTCACCTTGGAGTCATAGGGCAGGATACCTTGGGGTGTAATGCAGTACCCCAGGAACTCCACTTCCCATGCCAAAAACACACATTTGTCTCTTCTGAGATGTAGACCGGCCCTCACAAAATGTGACAGAACCTGAACGAGACTGGACGTTAGTTCAATGGTGTCCTTATCGGTGATCAGGACATCGTCGAAAAATGGCAGGACATCAGGCAACCCTTTCAAAATACGTTCTACAAGAGATTGAAATATTCCGGGGGCCGCATTCACCCCAAAATGTAGTCTAGTTACCTTAAATGCCCCCCCTATGCATTACTATGGTCTGGGCTATGGCAGCAGCAGGAGACACAGTTAATTGTGGTCAAGTTTTGCGAAGCAATTTCCTCCATGCAAGGAGGCAAGAAGGTGGCTTACCACAGGCACAGGATATGCGTTCGGGCTAATAGCTTTATTGATGGTACATTTGTAGTCAGCGCATATCCTTTCCTCCCCGTTATTTTTCAAAGCAATCACTATTGGTATCTCCAACTCTACGGAGTCCACTGGCACTAGGATGCCGTGCCCCACCAGTTTGTCCATCTTGGCTTCTATCATCTCCTTTAAAGCAAAGGGTACTTGGTGTGGCTTCATCCATATGGGCTGGATGGTTGGGTCAAGCTCAAAGTCAACAGGAGGTCATTTGTATAAACCTAAACCCTTTTTGAATACCTCAGGATGGGCAGCACAAACGTCCCAGATTGGTTCAGAGTCTATTGCGTGGATGCCATAAAGCCAGATTCCCAGGGGCCTAAACCATTGGGTCCCAATAAAACACTTAGTGCCCTGCTTAACTACAACCAATGGCATGGAGATAAGAATGTTTTTGAATTTAACCAAGAAATTACCCACCCCCAGGACCGGAATCTGGCAACCTTGCATATCCTGGAGGGAAGTTTTAAAGGATTTAAGCTAGGGACAAGAGGCAGGGGGAATTCTCAAAAACTCCTGCAGTGGGATTATGGAAAAGGTAGTACCTGAATCCACCTCCATCTTGAAGGGGACATCCTGCAGGCTCAGGTCTGTGAAGAAACGCTCGCTGATGATGCCCACTTGGCACGGCTCAGGCTCGGGTGACACTTTGGCGATGGACGTGTTGTGGAGATGACTCTACTTGGGCACAGGTGCTAGAGGTCTTTGCTTTCACTGTCAGCATACCTTAGCAATGTGCCCTCTTTCCCCACAGTTGTGGCATTCTGCGGTGCGGAAGGGGCACTTCTTGCGGTCATGCTGGGCTCCACAGGCATCACACTTTCAAAGGAATTTCTTCTCCGGATCGTCATGGTGCTCTCGGTGCTTTCGTCGGACTGCATGGACTTTTCCCTTTGTGCTGCTGTATTCCGATGAAGAGGTGGAACCAGACAATGCTGAGGAGGATGAAGGTGAACTTTGCTGAGCTTGCACAGCAGAGTCAGTGACACTGGTGGTGGAGTGGCGATGCCAGAAATGCTTTATCCCAGATCGTGCGGCCTCAGACGCTACTGCCTCTTCTAGGACATCCATGAAGATTAGCGTCTTTCTGATCATGAGGCGACATTGAGCATCTTCGTCCCTCATGCCGGCCAGCAGATTGTCCTGGAGTGTTTCTTCAATGTTGTCCCACTTGCACAGCATGGCAGCATAGTCTGCAATGGATTCACTGGGTCACTCCTCTCTTCTGTGGAAGGCCACCCTGGCCGGGAGGATCGAGACCTCTGGCTGCAGGTGCCTCCTCAGCATACCTGTCAACCATCATGATTTGGCCCGGAAAACCCCGTAATTTGACGTCCATTGACGTCATTACCCGCCCCACGCTGCCAAAACCCCGTAATTTGGCAGCGGGGGGAAACGCTTTCCACGCATGCATGGAAGCGCTACGCCACTTGCGCAGCCCCTACGCAAGTGGCATATCGCTTCTGCGCATGTGTGGAAGGGGTAAAACCCTTCCACGCATGTGTGGAAAGCGACCTGCGCACAGGCGATGTGCGCAGGTCCCATTTTTCTGGAGCCCCGGGTTGACAGGTATGCTCCTCAGTGCGGACATGATTTCTGCAAGCGGCACCACATCTACATCCCTTGGAAGAATGAGGTGGGTTGCCAGCTCAAGCGTCTCAGAACCGCACTGAGCGAGGAAACAGGAGCACTTCTGGTTTCTGTCGGTGATCTTCTATGAGGTCATTGCGTGGCAGAACTGGCGTTCGTATGTTGCCCATTTCTCTAGATGCGCTGGGTCGAATTGGCCAATGTTGCTGCCGTGTGGGGACGCCATTCCACCTTCGTCGCCAGTTTAGTGTTCAAGGAATGAAGAAGCAGACGAATGAAGTAGTGACATTCAACTCTTTATTAGTGGGGTTTGAACACAGTTTGGATGGGGCAAAACTCGGACTTATATACACTATAAACAGTCACACTAACAATAATACAACAAGCCCATTAGCTAACAGAGTGTGCACTTTTTCGATCCACTTATTTTGCATAAGAATAGATACATGAGAAAAGATACATTCTGCTCCTATAAACAGTAACAGTAACAATATTACAACAAAGCCATTGGCTAACAGAGTGCGCACATTTTTTGATCCACTTATTTGCATAAGAATAGATTCATGAGAAAAGATACATTCTGCTCCTGTCAGAAAACACAGTTAACATACATAACAATCTTCCCCCCAGGTAAAAACAAAATCCTTTAATCAGGATGGCGGTCTAGTTTCCCTTCTGGGTGGGACGCTTGGCTGACACCCACCCACATCTAGAATCCTGGCTATGACCCTGGTCCCAACTCCTGCCAACCTTGCAGTTCATAAGCAAGAAATTGCAACTACTGTAGTTATAGTAGTAGGAAAGTAAGCATTCCATGCACTCCAGTGTTTAGTCATGCCTGCTGCATGACCACAGAAACGTCTGCATATACCGAAAGCACTGGCTCTTTGGCTATAAACAGAAATGAGCACCAAACAGAATCAGATATGAATTGCTTTCAAGCAAGAGTGACTATTCCTTTACCTATAGGATTAGCAACAAATATTGTGCTTTAATTTGAGAGGAAGACAAATTCTTCTATTGAGACTTTGTTAATTTGGGGAAATAAGCAAAAGAAAAAGTAATTTCAAAACATTGCTTTCCAGGTGAGCCAAAACCTATTTGGCATTGAATGTTAGCCTTAGTGAATCCTACCTTTACTAACATAAGGAGGGCTCAAAGTCTATCTTGATTTACCATCACTAGTTCAGACGAGAGAGTTTGGAATTCTCTGGAAGCTTCTTAAGGATTTTTGAGTGAGAAAATCAGCAATTATGATCAAACTTTACTAAAAGAGATGATGGTTGTTTTCTGAAACATGCAGTTGCAAGGAAGTGTTACATTTAGAAGGATGGTATGGTCAATTGAAAACAAAGGGAGGCAGTATTAGTTCAGCAACCCTAAATGCCAAATCATGGGAGTTCAAAGAAATTACCTGAGGAATTCTTCATATAGGTAGGTGTGTAAAGATAAGTAATCTACATGTGTAACATATCTTGCTATAATATATCTACACATGTTCCTTATTTGTGAGTACATTTTTCCCCTTAGTGGCAAGTCCAATACAGAAGCCTATGCAGAATTAAAGGAAATCCTTAAAATTTGGAATTTACAGTACTGGTGCAGAGCACAAGAAACATGATGGAATCTGAAAAATGTTATGTGGATTGAAGGACAATTTATTTAAAAAGCAGAAAATAAGAAAGAGGGAAACTGCTAAAAAGTATTTAAGAAGGTTTTGGAATTTTGTACTCTTATAGCATTGAATACTATATATGGCATGCCCAAAAAAAAAAAAATCCCCATGATTTCTATCAACCTGGAAATACTGATGAACACTTTCTATGATCTGTAGAGAATATCTTTGGAAGATGTAGGAGAAAGGTCTGTGACTGATCTAGGTTTAGTATTCCAGAGTATGGTTGACTATTTTTATTATTATCAGTTATCAGGCTTTAAAAATGGTCTGCTAATACTAAGGAAATTTAGGCTTCCATAAGTGCTGAATTTAGAAAAAATGAAACATTTTTCAAACTGTGTATTTTGTCTACAGAAAAAGCCTGATATTATCTGAGAAGATGCTTACAATTTCTGGGAGATCGAGTAACCTTCCAGGTCTACAATTGGAGATCTATTCATACATTCATCTTGCCTGCATTTAGGGAACACAGAAATCAATACCATTGCCTTGTGCCTGTTGTATTTTACTCTAGTTCAGCAAATTTCCAAGAGAAGTGAAGTCCAATACCAAGAGAAAGAAAATCTCTATTAAGAGAAAAACTGTCATAATTGGTATGGCTGGTTTTTATGTCAAACTGTCATTGGAGTAGGTTTTGGTGGCAGTTTCTATTTCTCTGCTCCCATCCCGCTTCTCAGAGAGAATGTAGGGGGAAAACTGACAACATTTCTGTCAACATTCCAGCATTGTTATGTTGGTCACATCAGAGGTAGGATTGAAATTATTTGCCCAGCCTTGATAGCAGCCTCTTTCAGTTTCTGTCAGGCCTACCCACTTGTTTTGTGCTGTGCAAGCATAACTAGTCACTTGGGATCAGATAGAACTGTTGGCCTGGTTTACTTGATTAGTGTATTTAAGAAAATATTGCTTATTTTATTTATATTAGTTATATACCATCTTTCTCCCTTGTAGGAGACCCAAGGCTGCAGACAACATGTAAAACCATAAAACAAGTACAGTGGTAACTCGCATAACAAACGCATCACATTACAAAAAATTTGCATAACGAAGCATTCGTTATGCAAAGGCGATACCCTGCATAACGAACAAATGTGTTCGTTATGCGGGGTTTTTGGTAACTGGGGTATACCCACCCAATGGGAACCCTAGTTAATGAAAAAAATCATTATGTGGGGTATCTCCCATAGGGAGCCACACAACACAAAAAAGTCGCATAACAAAGAGTTCCATGGAAGGGAGTTTTTCCATTATGCGGGGTTCTACTTAATGGAAAAGTTTTCTTTCATGTCCTTTCCAAATGAGCTTGGGAAGGTGGTGGATCTTAAATGTTGAGAAGGCTCATATGGGGTGATATGATCTTTCATATAGCTTGGACCCAAGCCATATAGAGCTTTAAAGGTAATAGCCACACTATGAATTGGGTATGGAAACATATTGTCATATTTGTTATAGTAAGGAAATTGCATGCTCCCTGTGAACAGTGAAAGTCAGCAATTTTGCTGCAGCATTTTGAACTAGCTGGAGCTTCTGACAACTCTTCAAAGGAAGCTCCACATAGAGTTAATTGCAGTAATCCAAACAAGATGTAACTAAGCATATTTCACTGTGGCCAGATCAAATATCTCATGGCAAGGTTCCAACTTACATGCAGTGGTTTTCACCTCTCCAAAGATCATTTCCTCATTGTCAGGTGGCACCAGCTGGAAACTATCCAATAAAACATGACATAAATGAGTCAAAGTTACATCAACAGGACCTGCATCTAGTACAACATCTAAATGAGAGTGGACCCAAGCAAACTTTTCTGCAAAGTTCTCTGCAAAATCTTCACATTGGGCCACTGAGATTCTTCTCATCATTTTTGGAGGTCATTTGTACAATAGACCCTCAAGCTATCCAAAATAATTCTTCTGAATAGCTATTTGTAAATGCAAAGGTGACAGAGAGCAACTTCTTTGTTAGCATCAGTGCCTTGAAGTAGGCTTTCCAAGGAATTCTAACACTTGTTTGATTGGATTCACTCCAAGTTTTGCATCATCATCATCATTACATCTGACTCTGACCCATTCATTTTCATCATCCACAGCTCCTTAGTAAACCAAGGAGCTAGACAGACTGAACTTCATGAGAGGGTACGTTTATGAGAGATTGTGTCAATATCCATGGCCATTCCCTCCCCCACACTCCAGGTATCAGGCAAAGCTTCAACAAGATTACCTGACCAGACAGCTCCCCAAAAGCCAACAGGAAACCATTTGATGTATCAATATGAAAGACCCTTAGCATCCTCTGAATGGATATGTGCCTCAAGTCTGCAGACTCAGATCCAGAAAGAGATTTATAGCAAGAACAAACATTCATGAGAGTACGCAAGAGCAAAATCATATTAGATTGAGGAAGGAGCCCACTTAACAAGGAATCAAAATTTAAATGAGGATATGGCTGAGGAACCCAACCTCCCATGTGTCACTAATAAGTGCATTAGCTGTGATGTTACAGCATGATGATTTTTTTTTAAAGTGAATTGCACCAAATTCATAGTTTTAGACTCCTTAGTCTTTAAAAGTAGTAACACTGAATAGGTCTTATTATGTGATCTAACTACACATAAGATCTTGCTTTAGAAATCTGTTACATTGAGGTGGGATTTTGTGTCAGATATGCAGTGGTATCTCTTACCCAAATAGTTCTGGAAGGGATTCTTTGAAGGCAGAATATTTGCAAACCTCAACTTCATGTCATCATGATTCATATTTTCTTCTCTGCTCTTCTGTATTATTTATGGCTTTTATTTCTCATTCAGTATTTTCTCTTCATTCTAATTACTCACTGATAATTGTTTCTCCTGAAACCTAATGTATAATGTTGAATTCTTTTATTCTTCAGAAAGATAACTCCTATTCTACTCTACTCTAACAGCCAGGAGCAATGTGTTGCTGTTATTTAAACTGGAAGCCCATTTTATGTGTGAGAGAATTGTGTTAAATGTGAACATGTACAAATCAAATGTCTCATTTTTTTAAAAAGCTAGGGAAACTTAAAATGTTTCTTTAGCAGTTAAGTCTGTTTTGCAAATTACAGTTATTAGCTTAATGTGCTCCCATGAAAAAGGAAATAGGCAAATTTATTAAAAGAGAAAAACAGAAGGAAGACATTTTAAAAGAGTGACAAATATCCAACAATATGCAAAACAAATTATCCCAGTAAAATACTTTCAAGTGAACCAGGTTTTAGCACAGCAACAAATTACATATGAAAACAATAACTTTCTAAATCTATTATATAGCTTATTCATCTTAGAAAGCCACATACACTTGCACACAATCTTCTTGAATATCAGCAAATCTCTTTTGCAGCCAGAATCCCTCCTTTCCTTGGAGTCAGCCATGAGAAAGCCCAGCCAAATTCCCTTTATACAACTGCCCCTTTGAAATGGCTATTATCTTTTGATCAATTGTTTAGGTTAATATCTGATCATTGGCAATCTGTTAGGCAGCATGCCTATTCCCATCCAACATGAAAATGCACTGTTTCTAATACACTTCAAAGTCCTTTGAACCTCTGACTCTTTCTTCTCTCAGGCAGGAGATTCAGCCAAAAAAGGTATGAATCAAGCTTCCTGTTTTGCTCCTCAGTTTTTCCTGTATTCACAAAGTATGATACATCTTTTAAATAACCTTATGATCTACATTGTATACAACTGAGGCCCTAATTTCTTCACAATATGTGTTTGTGTATATACATATACTAGCTAAAATCCTGTTTTTTAGTTAGAGGAGGCCCATGAAATTAACAGAACTTACAAAAGAGTTTACTCATTAGATTCCAACAGAGTCAATGGTTCTACTCTAGTTTCAACTTCCTATACTAAGGGTAAACTCTTGACCCATCAAATAAAGAGGCTGGACACAAGTTTGTGGTATAAGGCTTGGGCCACATTTATTAATTATTTTCATTCCCCTGACATTCGGAAGGTCTGGCAATATGATTCCTGATCTCGGAGCTCCAGACTAGACATGTCAATCCCTTGCCCCTGTGCAGTGTTAGACCCTGATAGCTATTACCCAGGCTGGTTAAGTTGGGGGAGCATCTCACTGGGTGCTTCCAACTCTATTTGCTTAAACGTGGACATACAGCAGAGATGGCTCGTGGCATCCCCTAGGTGCCCAACTGTTTCATCCAAATAGTTCTAGTCACTGAGGGTTCATCTCTTCAAGAGACACTCTGAAAGATTCACCACTACAGTTCTATCCCCAGCACTGGCCACCTAAATGTGACCTATTTGATCAACCATGTCTCTAAGCTGTAAATGTTCTATACAAGGGCTAATCAAAATGATGGGCTAAAAATTCTTATCTGGCCCTCAAAGACAACCTGGACACTGAGGCTACAGGAAGGGAGGAAGGGCCACTGCGGGCAGCCAAAATAAATGCCCTACACCCTGAGAGGAGGTGGGATGAGCCCTGTCAGCAATTGTGCTCGTGTACACGACTCCCACGTGACTGGTGCCTGGTGATAGGTACCATGGTGGTCATGCTGTGCAGCGGGCTGCTCAGACACAGGCTCCACGCTAACTGGTCGGGCAGGGGGTTCCAGCCCGCCTGCTGTGTTCGACCTGCTCAGCTGGCGATGTGTGTACTAAGCGCCAGTGTCGTTACCGACTTGATGTCCCCTTTTGCGCTGGCCCTTACGCCGCCTCCGTGTGCCAGCGGGTTGGTGGGTTACGGGGCAGAGGTAGGGGTGCACAGGGGGTGATCAGAGCTCCGTCTGAAAGAACTAGCCTTGTCAAAAAAAAAAAACCTCCCCAATTAGTGTACTCAGGCTGGAGCGATGGCACTCAGCTCATCCAAGAAGGGATGATGCGGGGTACCTGCTGGAGGGTTTTCGATGGGGCTTTTGTATTCCATTCGGGGGTGTTAGGGGTCCCAGGATGCTACTAATCTGGTTACCTTGAAAGGTAATGAAGAAGTTGCTCCACTGTGCACAGCTATGGGAGTTGGGGCTATGAGAGTAGCGGGTCCCTTCTTGGAACCACCTTTCCTAAGTTGAACGTCTCCCTTATGAGGCTAGTACCGAGGTAGAACCAGGGTGAATGTCATTTACTCCTCCATTTAGCTCACCCTGTGGGTTATCCGGTTAGGGATGCCATTCCTGATGACCTTGTTCAGTCAGGTACTCGTAGTTGGTTCAGCCCCTATGCTCATGCAGTCCCGGTGCTTTCCTGGCACAGTGTGATATGCACTCGGCTTTCAGATTACTGCCAGTGCACCCAATGGATTTAGAGCTATTGGGTTTTTACGTTCCAAGGTGAATTTTACTTAGATAATGCCAACCCCTTCTGACTGAGTTAATTCATGTTCAGCATTCGGACGATTCGGGACTTTCATTCAGTGGGCCTTTGCTCGCAGGTCAGGGTCTCAGTCTCTAGCCCATTACCTCGACGACTTTTGGTCCGTGGGTGAACGGGGCTCGGACACGTGCACGCGTCTCCTCACTACATTTCAGACACTCAGGTGGGAACTGGGTGTCCCCTTGGCGCCTGAAAAGACCGAGGGGCCAGCTACTAAGCTCACATTTCTAAATCGACTCTGTCACACGGGCATCCGGGTTACCCATGAATAAGGAGGCTCGGATCTCCGCGGCGATTTTGGCATTGATTGCTAAACATAAAGTGTTTCCTTGTGACCTGCCGTTACTTCATGGCCACCTTAATTTGCCTGCAGGGTGGTTCCACCTGGCAGAGCATTGGCCAGGCGCCTGTGTGACGCCATGGCTGGCCTGTTAAAATGTCAACACAGGGTCCGGCTGATCAGGGGCATATGGGTGGACCTTCCGGTATGGCTCAAATTACTCCTGGGTTTTAACGGGGTCTCTTCCTGGAGATCAGACCTGATGGTCTGCCCTAGATTTCAAGTACGGTCGGATGCCTCTGGCTCCCTGACTTATGGGGGTTTACTCTGAGGGTAGGTGGACTTACGGCCAATGGCAGCACCCATGGCTTGGCATGGATCGCCTCCACGATCTTACCGTCCTTGAGTTTCTTCCCATTTTGGGGAGCACTGATGCTATGGGGCGATGAGTGGGCCTACTCAGTGGTCCATTTTGGGTGTGATAATGCGGCAGTGGTGCACATTGTCAACACCCAGACATGCAAATCCCCCAGGGTCATGACATTAGTTTGTCTATTCTTTTTGAGGAGCCTACGCCTGAATGTGCTGTTCTGGGCCAGACATGTTCCAGGTATTAATAATGACATTGCTGCTGCTTTATCCCACCTGCAGATCCCCCGGTTCCGTGCCTTACTCCGGAAGCAGATGAATTCCACTCGCCACTCCCGGCCGATATTTGGCATGTCAGTGGCATCTCGCACGCGTAAGGCGTATCACTATGCGTTCATGCATTGTGTTTTGTAGGGGTGGACACGGGAACGTGTCCGCCGCCCAGACACGCGTCACCCCAGTTCCCAGAGTTTCTGACCCACCTTGCACGAGGCTGGCATTACTTTTGTTCGGATAGGTGTGAAGTGGCTCTTGGTTACGCAGCTACCACGGTAGCCTTTTTGGGGCGCTCCGCATCAGTGAGTGGGTGCCAGAGTTGGTACCATCTGTGTAAGGCGGATGTGTCTCGTAGGGCACTGGAACTCGATGATGTCTCTGTCACACATGAGTGGGCTCAAGTGGGGATACGGTCCTCACAGGTTGTTCAGCACGGCGTAGGCAGTGGAGTCAGACTGCTACGAAGTTTTATTGGAGACATCTGTCCGGTTGGTGCCCTACATGAATTTTCAACAGTGCCTGCTGCGCGCCCCAGCCTGTTTTTCTGCCACCAGGATAGGTCTACCCTTGCCGAAGTAATGTTACTGAGGGTGACCGGTGCCGTGCTTCGCGGTGTAGGGGCCCGTTTTGGCACCCATTTATTTAGGATAGGCGTCGCGTTGATCACGGCTACGTTTGGAGTACTCAGAGGTGGACATGCGTGTAAGCGCAATTTCTTATGTGTACGTGCCCTCACTGTACGAGTACCTAGTTATGTCCTTAACCTCTTCTCCTCTTTTACAGATCCTGTGTGTCTCTCCACACCGGTGGCAGTGGGGCTGGTGGGCCGCAGCTATGTACACTGGGCAGCAGTATATGGTGCGGTGACAGAGAGTGGACCCCGACTTGGGCTGTGTGCATCCGCACATATGCGATGGTATGGTATGCGCGGCACAAGGGGGCGGGAACTGTTGCCATTCCTGATGTCCATCGGGGATGCTGGACCGCCCGATGTTCTTAATAGGCACCTCGGCGGCAACGATCTTATACGGATCACTGCTGTTACTAAACTGTCAAGGGGCTGTGACCTGGCGTTTTATATCACGTATGGCTTACACACGGTCGCTATGGTCTAACATCGTGCCGAGACACCAATTTAGGGGAGACGTGGATCTCCGTGGTTCGGACTGTTCCGGCAGTCAGTGGACAGGGCTGCTGCTCAGTCCCTTGCTGAGCATGGCTGGGAGACAGCCATTGGACACCTGAGGATAGGCTTACAAAACTTTTGCCGGTAGGCAGGGGAAGGGGTCCACCCGTTGGCTGGAGGTATGTACCTCGTTCTGGGTGTGGTGCAAGCAGGCCTGGCGACCGAGCTGACGGTCTTGGGGGGGCGGTGAGTCATCATGGACGCCTCCCCGTGTGGCGGGTAACACTGGTAAGGTAAAGATTTATGACACAGACGTATCCGGCAGGTTCGCAATTGACTGGCCAACACTTAGACAGGTACAGGTGTAATAGCTTTGACCGGTCAACGACGAACCAGGCAAGGGGTGAGGGCAGGAGCTTTTCAGCATGCATCACCCCGTGATTTGACGGATACACGTCATACACGTCATAGGGTGGGGTCAGTAGATAGTTTATTGACTCCGGTCAACAATTTGTTTGTATCAACAAACAAATTGATACAAATGGATACATTGTAGCCAATTGCCATTGGCAATCTTGGGAGGAACCTTACCAGTGTTCCTGCAGCCTGCTTGCCTTAACAATTACAATTGGATGAATACCAATTGAAAGTTATAATTCGGACTAGGGGATTATTCAATAAAAGTGGCCCAATGCCTTTATCCATATACCGGTGTCTGAGTCTTCCTTTGGGGGGTGCGCCTGCAAAGAGAGTATTCAGCCGTAGGTACATTTGCCATACGTTGTTTCTAACATTAAGGTACTGTGTGAGAATCATGCAAGCTACAGTATGTGTCTGATTGGTTAGAACAACTAAGATAGCATGCTAACCTCGTGAAACCTGCATGATCAGTCTCTATAGCAGAAGCTTAGATCTTGATTACTGACATTCTTTCAGGGAAATATTGAAACATAGTAAAGGGATGCAGGACATCTCTCGGGAGGAACTCATAAGGCAAACAGGAGTGTTTGCACACTCATGAACTTGGTTTATGGTTCATCCCTATCAGATTCCCACATGCCCCCCCCCCCATATTCCAACACTTGATCACCTTAATGCAGTTATGCCCAAAGGACAGAAGATTGAAAATATTATTTTTTCTTTCACTTGTACCCTCTACTCTCATTTTTAGTCAGTCAAAATGACAAGTCCCATTCCTTCTCTTCTTTTAATCTGGGATCCTGCCTGCTTGGCCTGAATACTGCCTCCTCCCCAGGCATAGCTCATCTACATCTGTCTCATTATTCCTAAATGGGGTCTCACTACCCCGCTCTGCTTCCTCAGGTTACCCTACTGATGGGATCTCCATAAATTCTGACAGAGATACAAGGCAGACAGCCATCTCAGGACAGCTGGATTATCCCTTTCAAAATCTCATTTATCTCAGAAACCCTAAAAAGATTGTCCTTTAAAAAAATTTCTTAAAGTAGTGGTAATTATTGTTTTAAAAATAGTGGCAGTCTAGTGTACATATAATCAGGTCAACCACTACAGGTAATTCATTATCTCTCTCAGGAAATGGGACATGGAATGCAATTGACAGATGCATATAAAGAAAATAAAAAGGAAGACATTGTGAGAAATCAAGTTTTTTTTTCTTGAACATCCATGGGTTGTAATTAAGCTTTCTCACACACATGAAGCACTGTAATTAAGCTATACATTTATACACTATGGATGTAAGGAAAATATCTTCTGAATTATTTTCAGGACTTTTCATGCTAAGTTCTCCCCAATCTTCTGTCTTTGCCAATGATCTTTCTTTTCTTTCTGTTCATTTGCTCAAGAAACTGTCAAATTCTGTGCTGCTAAATGCCCTTTCCAATGAGTCTTCTACAGTTATTTCTTGTGCGGAAATTGTGTTAATTCTGGTGCTTCTTGTAAAGGAAAAATGTCCATGAAACTTCTCAGAAATATTGTGTGATTTTTTTGGTGGGGAGGAAATCTTGCACAGAAAATTATTTCTGTGGGGAGCAAGAGAGATCCCTCCCCTCAGTTTCTTACTATGAGACCCTATGAAATTCAGATTCATGTTATATACATGGTTGTGCATGAAGAAAGATGAGGAACAAATGAGAAGGTAAAAAGAAGAGAATTACATTAGTAATGGGATTTAACATCATCGTTGTTGTCGTTGTCGATGTCTTCTCCTCCTTCATGTGTCAAGGGAGGTACAAGGTTCTTGTTCTGGCACTTATAGTGCCTCTACGTACCAGCATTATCTGGTGTTCTTGAAATATGTCTTTGATGTTGTCTCTCTACCTTCTTCTGGGTCTGCCTCATGCTCTTTATCCTTGCCCTCATTTCACATATACCTTGTATAGTATGGAATTCCAAGATATTCTCTCCAAATGAGCAAACCATTTTATTTGTTGTCTCTGTGTATAGTTTAAAAAATAGTTCTATTCCAATGCCAAGACTGCATCCATTTGAATATGAGGACCAAAGAGATTGACAACCCCCCCCCCCCAAATTTTAATAGCATGTAGATCAGCTAGTGGTATTTTACAAGTTACTGAAATTGACGTTTTGCTAATAAGTATGCATCCTGGGACAATCTGAATGTTAAAACATGCTGAAATCTTTGTATGTGTTTTAAAGGTCAAATCATTAGAAAGTTATTTTGTTTGAAGCTCAGATTGACCATTCCAGCAATCAGAGCTGTTTTGCTTTCTTTGTTGTTTAACACATCTCCTGGGTCCTCTGTCTCTTAAATAAAAAACAGGGGGGGGGGCTCAAGAAATTTTCCTCCCTACAAGGAGTGTCCTACATAGTTGCTTGCATATTTCACATTCGCTGTACTAAATACATATAAAACCACAGTTAACCAACTTTATGATGACAACAATGATGATGACTATGATGATGATGGAAAACACAGTCTTTGTATAGCATTGTTCCTTTCCAATTGTTTTGTCATCAGTAAATGCTAGGGACATTTGTGATGTATTTTATTCTGTTTATTTGACCTTCAATGTTAAAAGACCAGAAGTGTTTATGTCTGATGGTAAGGAATATTAACATCTATGGAGTTTCTATTGAGTATTTTCAAATGTCCAAGGTTTGATTTCTCATAAAGATCTTTCTAAGCCTTTACTTCCAAAGAAAACATGTCTGCTGACTCCCAACCTCACATCTATTTTGTGGAAAATGGGAAATACCCTGTACGTTATTTCTTAGCCAATCCAGCTCAAAAATAAGTAATTTTTACAGACCGCTGAATCCTGTTCCATGAATGTATGCAACCTTTTGGCTGCCTTCATCAGAGTGGAGTTGTCAAATGTACTCAATAGTTTTCTCATTCTTGGAGAATCTCACCACACCAAGAGGCCTCATAGGGACTTCTTCATGCACCAGCAAGTTCACTCACATTCACATGGAAATGAGATCCTCATTTCAATGCCCCTTCACATATTCTTTTTGTGCAAAACACTGTCAGGATGTGCGGAAGATATGCCACTTTGCATAGGAGCTGCATAATAAATCTTGCACAGACTGCTGCTTGATCCAGAAAAAAATGATGGCATTACATTAAAAAATCTAATTAGATTTCTTGTGAAATTTTTTTTTTTTGCCATGTGAAGAAAAGGAGGGGGGGCCCATCAGTTTCTTCTGGAGACCAAGAGACAGTAAGTGTGAGACTGTTTGAGCAGAGCAAGCCACAACAAATTGATACCACTATTTCTAATATCAACAGCACCATCAGAAGTTTCAGAACTGCATTTCTCAGATTTAGTGTTGTGCCAATACCCCACCCCTCCCCCGCCCAAGTTTTAATAAGGGATCCACATAACTCCTGATTATAGAGACATACTAACAGAGGTTGCCCGGTGTTGCCGGGCTGTTTTAAATTGTGTTGGATGGGTTTCTTTGGGGTAATGTTTGTAAAATAGAGGTTAGTCAGTAATTTTTCTTTTTACATTTTTTATTTATTCAAACCTTTTTTATGTTGTCATTTGTTAAATAGATTGTATTGTTTTGATACTGTAAAGTAATAACAACTTGTATTTTGTACTTTTTAAATGTATTTTTGAATATTTGTTTTAACATATATGTTAATTTTTGTCACAATGCCGGGCTGTTATAAACTGTGATTAGTTTTTTGAGGTTTTTTATTTTGTGGATTAAAAAAAGAACAAAGGATGATATAGTTTTTTCATTTTGTTTATTTAACCAAATAATGTTTTAGTATGTGATCTTTTTTTTAATAGTTGTACCGTAGGTAATAATTTTAAAAATGTGAAAGTACATGTTTTTTACATTCAATGTTTTTAAACTGTGTTTAGATGTTTTTGGTTTTAATGTGAGTTAAAACTCAACACAGGATTTTAGAAATGTTTTTATTTTATTTTTGTGACATATGTTTGTGATTTGTGTAAACTTGTGATTTATTGTTATGTTTTTGACTTGTTTTTACTCTTGTGGCCTCTGGGTGGGGCTGTTGAGTCTTTTTGAGTTGTTGAGACTTTTTGAGTTGTTTTTACTATTGTGCCCTGCAGGTGGGGCTGCTAGTGGTTCTCTTTTACTTTAACTGTTTTTTTCTCTCCTGGCCTCTGGGTGGGGCTTCATCTGGCAAGTAGTCTTTGTTTCTTCGTTTCTGTTCCAGTCGTCGTGGAGGGAGTACATGCTGGTGAGTTGTCTGGTTTTCTTTCTTCTGGGGTTTTTCTTTGTTTTGTTTTTGTGGTGGTGGTCTGGGAGGTGTTTCTGTTTGTTCTTTTTTTGGTTTAGTTTTAGGTTTGTTTAGTTTTTGGTGTGTACTTTGTGGCTTTGTTTTGTTTAGTTTTAGGTGTGTACTTGGTGGTTTTTTTGTGTTTTAGTTAGGTGTTTTGTATGTGCCTTTTTGTCATTGTGGATGTGTTTGTTTGTGTATTTTGTGGTTTATTTCTTTTTGTTTATTAATTTTTTAAAATTATTGATTTATTTTTGTTTGTGTATGTTGGTGGTTAGGGGTAGTTTTGGTGTGCCCAATAGGTGTGTGTGTGTATGTGTGTGAGTGTAGTTCAGATCGGAGGCTGTGCCCAGGTGAGTACTTCCGGGAGGCAAAGGCAGCGACTAGAGGCCCGTTCGCTGCCTTTGCTTCCTGGGGAATTGGTTCGCTTTCAAGGGGGGGTGAAGGCAGCAGTACCTTTCCCCCCCCCTTGAAAGCGACACACCTCCTCAGGAAGTAAACGCAGCGAATGGAGGCTCGTTCGCTGCCTTGGCTTCCAGGGGAATTGGTTCGCTGTCAAGGGAGGGCGAAGGCATCAGTACCTTCTCCCCCCTTGTTTATGTTTTTTTCTGTGGCTGGTTTGTTTTGCGTGGCTGTGAGGCATTGTGTTTTGTATTTTTGTTTTTGTGCGCCGGCTTTCTCAGCGTTCTGCGCACTCAAGGCGTGCAGGACTCTGGGGCTTGTAGTTTTGGGTTTGTGATTTCCGTTTGTGCAGCATTTTTTTTCACTGCAGCTTGATTGTGATTGGCTGCGGTAAGTTTCCCAATGTTTCTTTTGCTTGCGCCTCTCGGCCTGATTGGCTGTAGCACAGTGCAGCACAAGGAACATTGGGAAGTGAAGTCTTTTCTTTTTCTTTGCATTCCTGGGTCTCCTGCCCTACTGGCGCATTTCTCAACCTGACAGTTACCTCCGTACCCAGTTTGGGCAAGTGCACGAATGCTCGATACGGGATAGTATGGCCAGGTGCAGGATCCTTTGTTAAATTACAATTGTTAACGCTTGTATTTATAGGTATAGATGATTCTCTCTTTCACTTTCTTGACAGGAACTATATGTTTCCAGATCAACTACAATAAGCTTTCTAATCTGAACACAGAACTGAAACTGCTTGAAACATGCCTCCTGTGATTACTCATGTTACTGCAGGATGTATAGTTCCAGGTACAAGCTGTTCAGTGCTGGGAGATTTCAGCTTACTCAATATGCAGCAGAAACAGAGCTGCTGGAGTTGTCAATGGTGGCAATGGTGGCCAAGCAGCGCTGAGGTTGTCAGGAAGCCTTTTAGTACTGGAGGGTCAACAGTGTTCTTGTCTGAGGGGCAAGCTCCGGTGGGTCTGTTTTCACAACATGTCAGGAGAAAGAGGATTTTGAAGAAAAAATAAATAAAGAGGGCTAATGTAAACACAGACATCCCACATTTGTTCAGGAGCACAGCATGACAGTGATACAATCTGTTAGCATCCTTCTGTGGTTTGTCCTGATCCTGTTATCTGTTTCCTATACCTGCATAGATGGTACAAAACACATGTTCAATGAAGTAAATATATCACTTTTATGCAAACATTGCAAGGGCTTGGTCCACAGTGTTGACTGAGTTGCACTTGTGCAAGTAAGGCGGGGTACAAATCTAATAATCAATCAATCAATCAATCAATCAATCAATCAATCAATCAATCAATCAATCAATCAATCAATCAATCAATCAATCAATCAATCAATCAATCAATAACTAAGGGAGACAAAGGTAAAAGCCTTCTTCTCATACTTTAGGAACCTGATCTGGATCAGGCTCCCTGTGCTTACTGGACAGTAAGAAAGCAGGAAATGTGGTAGGTGCAAGTTGTATTTTGAAACTATAGGATGGGTTGGCTCCCAGTGTAGGAAGATTGTGTTGCATATGAAACTTTGAAAGAGGAAAGCTAATGCTTAACATTAATATACAATATCACATGTTGTACCTGTCAGTTATTATAAAACTCAGCCTTTGGTTAACAAGAACCATGAGCCCTTTTGCTATTAGGACATGACTTTTGAAATATTGGATCGTAGCTCATTTTATATTCTAATGTTAAACTCACTTGCTTGGAGAAAATGCCAAAGTCACATTAGAAGGTGGGTAAGCACCAAAGGTCAAATTTACAATTCATATTCTGATACAGTAAATTTAATTAAAAGATAATAAAAGGCACTCATTTATTAATAGATTTAGCATTAACGAATAATTTTGACCTTAGGCAAACTTCAGGGATAGCTGCTGTTCCCTAGCTAAAGCAAAATATGACTGATCATAATCACCTGCTCACAAGGTTGTTTTGTGTGATCATGCTCAATAGTGTTATTTCTACACCCTCAACCAAAAAATAAAATAAAATATATTACTATTTTTCTATGCCACATTTTGTCAACAATACACATTTAAAAAATGCTAATTTATTAGTCCTTCACTAAAAAAAAAATCAAAATACAATTCCCAAGCTGTCTGCTTGTAGGTTGCTAGTTCAGCACATGATGCTTTGCAGATACATAAAAATAAAAATAAAAATTGATCCAAATGAACAGAGCAGCCAATAAATCAGGAAAAGACAGATAAAAATCAGCAGCAATGAAGGAATCAGAAAAGAGCAACAAATGTACCAAGATTATGTACCCTTGTATTTCAACTTATTGTACTGCCTCATTAGAACAGAACTATTATGCGAAGTTCATAATTAAAACATAACCCCTATATAAAATACATTGCATAATTTGGTTATGCATATCCATGGAGTTGAACAAGAAAAAAGGGGGAAATTAAATTGTTTGCACACTTTTTGAAACACCAAATTAATGTACCAAACAGTATACATGGGAATACTGCTTGATATGATTTTACAAGAAAAGTCATTTCTAATTTATGTAATGGTATTTTCTTTATTGTTCAAGAATATTTACAGGTAAGCTAACACAGGTCTTGCATTTTCATTCTTACAGTTTTAATTTCAGTAATGGCTATACTGTATTGTTCATTTGTATATGGTTAGTAAGAAACATACAAGCCAAAATAGACCTTTTAGAAATTGTTATAGAAAAGTGGTAATTACATTAAATGCACATCTGGCACTAACAACACAAATCAGTACAAGCAAAGCACTGAGAAAGAATTGGAAATGAAGTCATGTATTAAAATGAGAACTTTGCTTCTTCTGCTGAAGTTCCAAAACAGACTTGATTTCATTAAAACTATCTAAAGGTCTGCCTTTATTATGGGCATTATGTGTGCACAGTAGGAACATAAGTTGGTTTCAGAGATTCTGGAGAACAGAATTACTATTATTCTATCAGCCATGCTCATGGAAACTTGTGCTCATACTCCTATTAGTGTTAATGAGGGCTATGTTACCTAGCTTGTGGAGTGAAAGGACACAGGAACATAAGTTTTTCTCTGGGCTAGAATTTGTCCTTCAATGTACTGTCATTGAGCCTTCCACTGATGGCTGAAGAAAACAGAGTATAGGAATTCTCAAAACTATAACACTTCACAACAACCGTAAATGAGAAGATTTGCCATTTAGAATTTTTGGGGAAAGTCGTCTAGTTCTTCTTCTAGGCTGGAGAAGATAAATGCTAAGCTGAGGGTCAATTAATGAATCATTGGAAGAGGTGTGATGTCAACTCTGTTGAAAAATTGTGTCCCTTTCTCTCCTGCCCATGTTACATGTGTCCCACTGCAGATCACACTCAAGTGTTCACCCTCAACAGTGTAAGGCCCCCTTGCCCTTGTCCCAACCATTAAATCGCAGGATCCAGATGACCAGGACATTGGACACAATTAACTGCCCAATTTCTGTGAGAACTCACCATTACTAAATTCCCCTATCTACACTACCTTCCATGGCAAGGGGATAATTTAGTTATGCCCCAACCCCCCCACCATGCCACCTCATTCAACATGAAAGCCCCACTGAAAGAATGGTGTAGCCTGCCACAGTCAATTGCACGCTGGTATCTGTAAATTCATGCCTACAATTTGATTTGTTAAGTGCTCACAGAACACAAAACCACCCCATATGCTTTGCCAACTCCAAGGCACAAGGAACACAATTTGGCAACATGTAAATTAGGCCAAGTCACCATTCATACCAATTGTACATTGGGCACCTGCTACCGCTGCATAAGTAAAGGTCCACCAAAATCATCATGGAAGGCCTTGCCTTTGATTGTGTATTGTATATATTGTGTATTGTCTATTGTGTATTGTATATATTGTTTATTTACCATGTGAGCCTCCCTGAGTCGGGTTCCCTGATTGGGTGGCATACAAGTGTGAAAATTAAATTAAATTATATTCCACCAAATCATTCCTCCCCAGATGTATACTGCGACATCAGGGAGCATATCATCTTGCTGCTGAATGGATTTGGAAGAGAAAAAATGAATAATAGCATTGCATAGTGTGAATATGAATGGATATAAAGTAGCATGGGTAAAAGAGAAGGCAAAGCCAGGGGAAGATTAGCAGAATTGGGTAGAGATAGAATGCTGCAAAGAGCTAATTTGCATGTTGGATTGTGTTTATTTGAGTGAATGATTGATGGGGAATGTGCTAGAAGCCTGAGGGGAATGAATATAAAAGGAGAGAGCTGCGGTAAATTGAGGAAAATAGAAGAGATTGAAAAATGAAGAGAAAAATAGATTGAGAGATAGTGAAAAGGGAAAGGGAAAAGAGAAACTGGTGAAACAAAATAGATAAAAGAGATGAAATGAGAAAGCTATCAAGAAAGGGTAAAGCTGAGGTAAAATAAGAAGACAAACAGGATCTTGGATATAGTTGTTGATAAGGTATAGTTCAGCAGATTAGGGGTAAGAATGAAAGCGCGGTGCCAAAATGGCCGCCACGCTCTTTGCGGGCCCCCCCCACCAGGACTCAGTCATCCGGGTGAGTTAGGGGGCATGGCCACCCCTCTATAAAAGGGGTGGCCACGAGGCAGACGAGCTGCCATTTTAGAAATAGCGACGGAGAGGAGAGGTTTTCTCCGTCGCTGTTTTCCGAAGTCTTCGGCTCTTTAGCCCTTGATCCTTCCCGGCTGGGAAGGGAGGATTAGCACAGAGCCTTAGCTTGCTCTGCTCTGTGTTTTTGGCGCTAGGTTTTTGATCCCTGGAAAGGGATCCTGCTCTTTCTTCGAAGATATGCCTCCCAAACGGAAGGCCCTGGCGATGAAACCGCAGCCGAAGGGGAGGACTTTTGTGGGCCCTGCGCAGGACGGGGGGGGGGGAGCCTTCAGGTCGGAGGACCAGGGCTGCACTCCCGCAGCAGGGCACTATCACAGCCTTGCCCACCGATACCGGTGGGGTGATTCAGGCTGGTACTTGGCCCTTGGCTGGCCAGCCGCCGGCCGGCCCCTCAGGGGCTCCGGCCCTCGGCCCGCAGTTGCCGGCCATGGGTCAGAACAACGGGGGAGGGCCTGGTGTGGGCGCGCAACCTGTTCCTCCTCCAGCCCCTTATGGGCCGGAGTTTTGGGCATGACCCTATTCTGGCCCAGGCTCTCACTTCGGTGTTCCTTTTCAAATGCCTAGTGGGCCTTCCGGCCCACCCAGCCCGCCTTATGCTGGGGGATCTGTGCAGTGGATTCTTTACTAGCACGTTTAGCAGTGCTAGAGGCATCCTTGGGGATTGCACAGCCCCCTATGGGAGGGGGCCTTTCTTCCTCTGCCGGGAGCCCTTCGTGTCCACCAGCTACCACGATGGCTGCCGCACTGCACCAGGCGGCCAGCCGGGTTGAGCTGCTTGAGACACTCCGGCCTGCGCCTGCCGGTGTCTCGCAGCTCCCTGTTCATCCAGAGCTGCAGACAGGTAGCAGTCATGTGTGGCCCCAGAGCTCGATTCCAGTCGCGAGCTCTGACACCCGCCGTGGGCCGGAACCCCCAGTGGGGGCGGCTCATGGGGGTGCACCTAGTGAGTATCAGGTTCAAATTAATGCACCTACATCACAGACCACTTCCAGTGGTGGGGTTCAGTGGCCCTGGCCTCGTCAAGTTGAGGCGAGTGGGCATCAGTTGCCAGTCTATCCCAGTGCCCCTTGGTTTCAAAATGGCACCTCATTGAGGGTGGGGGTTTCTGCCCCCAGGGCAGTGCCGGGCACCGCAGGGGCTGTCCAGGTCCCGCTGTGTATGCCCCATATACCTAATGTGCCGGTGACGGCTTTGCCGACGGCTGGTTATTCCTTGCCCCTTGGTGATCATTTGTCCCAGGTCACGAGGGAAAAGATTTGGCAGGGGTAGTACGTCGATATATTCTCCCTATTGAACCGTGAGCCCACTAAGGAGGAGAGAGAGGGGCAGGACGACAGAGACAAACAGCTGTCCCGCCGTCGTAAGCCACCGTGCACCTGGGCCAACTGGTTGCCGGCATAACTTATTTATATGGCGGTATACCTTAGGGCCCGGCCTGATCTGGCCATTCCTATGGTCCAATATTTGGACAATATTTACAGGGCAATGGTGGATTTCCCTGGCCCATCGTGGTTGGCTTACAATGAGGAATTTAAAATGA
Source organism: Bradypodion pumilum (assembly GCA_035047305.1). Taxonomy (NCBI): domain Eukaryota; kingdom Metazoa; phylum Chordata; class Lepidosauria; order Squamata; family Chamaeleonidae; genus Bradypodion; species Bradypodion pumilum. Next base: position 211,132,370 of record JAWDJD010000003.1, on the reverse strand, counting down.
GGGTGCCCTTACACCCGGAGATGAGATGGGATGAGCCCTGTCAAAAATTGTGGCTCTTGTACATGACCCCCACGTGTCCGGCGCCTGGGGATAGGTACCATTGTGGCCATGCCATGCAGCGAGCTGCTCCAACACAGGCTCCCCGCCAGCCGGCGGGGCAGGGGGTTCCAGCCCGCTTGCTGTGTTGGAGCTTCTCGGCTAATGGCGTGTGCAATAAGCGGCAGTGCCGATACAAACACGAGTGTCCCTCTTGTGCTGGCCCCCATGCCGCCGCTGCGTGCCCGCGGGCCGGTGAGTCACGGGGCAGAGGTAGAGGTGGACAGGGAGCGGGCAGAGCTTCTGCTGATGGAGCTAGCCAGTCAAAAGGCCCCCTCCCCAGTTAATGTGTATATGTTGGAATGATGGCTCTCAACTTATCCAAGGAGGGAGGACGCGAGATACCTCCTGGAGGGTTTCCAGTGGGGCTTCCGTATCCCATTCAAAGGAGTGCGGGGACCCCAAGATGCCCCCAATTTACTTTCTCTGAAGGGTAGGGAGGAGGTGGCTGCCCTGAGTATCGCCAAAGAGGTAGAGGCCAAGAGGGTAGCAGGCCCCTTTTCTGTACCACCCTTCCCCAACCTGAAGGTTTCCCCTCTGGGGTTAGTACCCAAAAAGGCCCCGGGGGAATTTCGTTTAATCCACCATCTATCGTACCCGGCGGGTGCCTCTGTCAATGATGCTATTCCTGATGACCTTTGTTCGGTCAGGTATACGTCTTTTGACCAAGCCCTACGGATGGTGCGCTCTTGTGGTCCTGGTGCCCTCCTGGCAAAATGTGACATTAAATCGGCATTCCGATTACTGCCAGTGCACCCGGGGGACTTTGAGTTATTGGGTTTTAGATTTCAAGGGAAGTTTTATGTAGATAAGGCCATGCCCTTTGGCTGCTCTATTTCATGTTCAGCATTTGAACGTTTTAGCACCTTCCTTCAGTGGGCCTTTGTTCGCAGGTCTGGGTCTCGGTTTGTAGCCCATTACCTCAATGACTTTTTGTTCGGGGGTGAACGGGGCTCGGACACATGCACGCATCTCCTCACCACATTTCAGATGCTAATGCGGGAACTGGGTGTCCCTTTAGCGCCCGAAAAGACCGAGGGCCCATCCACTACGCTCACATTTCTGGGTATTGAAATTGACCCGGTCGCACAGGCATCCCGGTTACCCATTGACAAGGTCACCCAGATCTCTGCGATGATTTTGGCCTTGCTGGCCAAACGTAAAGTGTCACTTCGTGAGCTTCAGGTACTTCATGGCCATCTTAACTTTGCCTGCAGGGTGGTCACACCCGGCAGAGCATTTGTGCGGCGCCTATGCGATGCCATGTCTGGCCTGTCAAAGTGCCATCATAGGGTCCGACTGACCAGGGGCATGAGGGCTGACCTTTTGGTTTGGCTTAAATTCCTGCGGGAATTCAATGGGGTCTCCTTTTGGAGATCCGACCTTTTAGTTTCTGCTAGATTCCAAGTACAGTCGGATGCCTCCGGCTCCCTGGGATATGGGATTTACTTTGAGGGGAGGTGGGCTTACGGCCAATGGCCTCCAGCATGGTGGGGCACGGATCGCCTCCGCGATCTTACATTCCTTGAGTTCTTTTCAATCCTGGGAGCTTTGATGCTATGGGGTGAGGAGTGGGCCGACTCAGTGGTCCATTTCTGGTGTGATAATGCTGCGGAAGTGCACATTGTCAACGCTCAGACGTCTAAGTCACCTAGAGTGATGGCGTTGGTCCGCCAGTTTGTGTTACGCAGCCTACGCCTGAATGTGCTTTTTAAGGCCAGACATGTACCAGGTATCAATAATGATATTGCTGATGCTTTATCCCGCCTGCAGATCCCCCGGTTCCGTGCCTTGGCTCCGGAAGCAGAGATTTGGACATTTGGCGAGGAGAGGTGAACCGGGCGATCGGCATGTCTTTGGCACCTTGCACACATAAGGCGTATCAACATTCTTTCATTCAATTTAGATCCTTTTGTTTGCAACTCCAGTTGCCCGAAGTGTGGCCCGTTCCAGTTGAACAAGTTTTACAATTTATGGTTTATTTACACAGTCAGGGCCTAGCTCCTTCGCACTATAGCATCCAGGCTGTCGGCACTGGCATTTATGGCCAAGGTGAGGGGTTTTGCTGACTGCGTGAATGATTTCCGCATACGACATGTTTTGGAGGGGTGGACACGGGAACGTGGCCGCCGCCCGGACACTCGCCACCCAATTTCACCGGGGGTGCTTACCCACCTTGCACGAGGCTGGCATAACCTGTGTTTTGATAGGTATGAGGCGGCTCTTTTTCACGCGGCTACCACGGTGGCCTTATTTGTAGCGCTCCGCATCAGTGAGTTGGTACTACTGTCTAAGGCGGATGCGACCCGTAGGGCACTGGAACTCGACGATGTATATGTCTCTAATGAGTGGGCTCAGTTGAGGATACAGTCCTCAAAAGTTGATCAGCACAGCGTAGGCAGTGGAGTTAGACTGCTACGATGTTCCATTGCAGACATCTGTCCGGTTGGTGCCCTACAGGAGTTCTTGGCAGTGCGTGGCAAGAACCCTGGCCCGTTTTTCTGCCACCAGGATGGGTCTCCCCTTACTAAATTTCAATTTTGGAAGGTGACCGGTATGGCACTATCCAGTGTTGGCCTCCCCGGGGCTCGTTACGGCACCCATTCGTTTAGGATAGGTGCTGCATCTACTGCGGCTGCATTTGGGTACTCTGAGGCTGATATACGCCGTATGGGAAGATGGGGATCTATGCGTTTTGCATTATATGTTCGCCCTCTTCAGGTATGAGTACCAGTTAAGTCACTGTTCTCTTTCTTTCTTTCACAGACCCTGTGTGTCCCCGCACACCGGTGGCAGTATGGCTGGTGGGCCACAGTTACGTGCTCTGGGCAGCGCAGTATGCTGCGGCGACAGAGTGGGGACCCCAGCTTGGACTGCATGCAACCACACGCATACGTTGGTACGGTAAGCGCGGAATGAGATGGCAGGAACTGTTGCCATTCCTGTTTTCCATCAGGGATGCTGAACCGCCTGATGTCCTTGTACTGCACCTCGGGGGCAATGACCTTGCCCAGGTCACTGGCCTTTCTTTAAAATTCACAATTTGCAGTGACCTAGCTTATTTGCATTATGTGTGGCCGGCCACAAGGCTGCTATGATCGGACATCATACCGTGTCATTCTTACAGGGGAGGTATTGACCTCCGTGCCCTTGACCACGCTCGCCGCTCGGTGAACAGGGCTGTTGCCCGGTTCTTGGCGGACAAGGGTTTGGGGATGGTCATCTGACACCCTGTCGGCTAGAGGTATGAACCTCTTTTTGGAAGATTTGCAAGCAGGCCTGTCACTCCGAACCTGCTGTACAGGAACCAGAGATCGAACCGGGAGGCTAGAACAAGGGACAGATAGTACACATCAGTCCCTCATTCCCTGGGTACGGCATGCTCCTTGGTTTCAGCAATATCGCCCCTTACCTGTCACTATGGAAATGTGGGCCCCAGGAACCTCACAACCACTACCTATCAGGGTGCCCCTCTCATCTTTATTACTTAACCACCCCCCATTTCCCTCACCCAGAACTACTCAACCCACTTCCCCCTCCACCAGCTGTGAGGGCCTGCCTACTTGATCAACAAGTAGGCCATCAGCAAGATCTTACTCTCTCCTGGCCATTTGGACCAGGAGAGAAGCTGGGGTAGCAGAGGTGGTGGCAAAGATGGCAGGTGAATTTAATCCGCCCGCGCCGCCCAGGTGTTCTCCATCTCTGCTCTTCCTCCCAGTCCTGAGTCACCGTGCTGAAGGCTGCAGCAGTGGCAGCAATGATGGTGATGAGGACTGGGCCACTGGAGAACTTGGTCAGGTCTTTCTCCCTCCCAAGCATTGGACCAGGAAGGGAGACAGGGAAGACGAGGCAGCGGCAGAGTGTGGGCATGTTTTACTTCTACTTCTAGTGAGAGGAACCATGTGACCAGCCCGCTCAACCACATGACCGACCTGTTGCCTGAAAGGTTTGAAGCACAGCAAAAAATGGCCAAACGGAGAAAAGGATACAAACACAATGTACCGTTTGATATTTTGAACAAAATGCAAAAATTACAATGGGAGTGGTGAATGATGTCTTCTGCCAGAACCAAGATTTCCCATGGCATCTGGAAAATTCTTGAGATGACCAGTCCTGAATCATAGTTTTCCCTAATACAAACTAAATTTGTCTGTTTTCCAAATAAACATAAGATAAAAAATAAGTATTGTGATCAGTGCATCACCCCATTGTACTATATATGTATATACCATTAATACTACATAAGTATAGATATAAGTTTTATATTTGGATATCCTTCTGAAGAGCATGACACAGAACAGGAAGCTCTGCTTACAGTAGCTTCAGTTGGAAATACAGATCACAGTCAAATTAGCATTTGGTAAACAAAATTAGATACAGTCTTATTAGTCCCCATTATGACTGTCAGTTGTTGGCAATCTAAGGCATTCAGAAGAAAAAAATTCAACCATATAAATCGCTGGAAATGCTTGATATTTGTCAGACAGCATATATTGTTACTAAATGCATACAGCCACATTAACAAGACACTCTGCTTCTGTCTTTCCATACAATTCTGAACAAAAGAGGAAGTTAATTTAGAGATTGATATTATGTATGCACTGTCACTGTGCAGTTGTCAAGTAAAACAGTTTAGATTTAAAATCTCCTTAAGAGTAATTGGAAAGAACATCTGTGACCTCCAGAAGTTATGACAGTATGAAAGTAACTTTCAAAAAATGCATAAGCAAAAATTGTTTCAGAAACAGCTTGCTAATCAGCAACAATATGGTGACCCAGTTCTCTGACATGCCAGCATCATTAAACTTTCTTATATATAGCATCTGCAGTAGCAAAAGAAAGTACACAAAAGAATTGGAAATGTATACGCCCAGTGAGGAGCAACAATCTGTTAACACTCAACGGAAAGCTTTCATTATCAGAAAGAATTTGATGTCAATAGGACCATCAGTGTTACATACTCCATTGGCTCACTTAACTTAAAGCAAGGGAAGAAATTGGAACCTCTTAATTACTTTGCCAAAATCTGCTTTCAAGCCCACACATTACAATTAGGAAAGCTTGTGACATTTTTAGTAATTATTGGTGCATGAGAGTGCACCAATGATTGTGTGCTGGCAGAGCAACTCAATATTCTATCTATATCTATAAAACAGAGGTGTGGTCTTGTATGTGCTCTAAAGGAACCCACACCCCTGGACCAATCTCGTTTAAAATTGGCACACACTTACCTTGGGCTTGTGAGATCAGCACTGTGGGGGTCTCAAAACACATTTGGGTGTTTATGCACCACAAATTGGGATGCAAAGGGGATACCCCCACCAACGGGAGAGAAAGCACATACCACCACTAAAGGGGGGGGGGAATCCTTTTCCAGAGCTGAAAAATAAAAAAAGTATTTAAAAAGGAAGGAAACCTGTTTTAATTCATTCCTTCGATGCGTTATTGTTGTTAAAGTATCAGGATGGCGTTGGGATATTGTGGAACAGAGAAGGGAGAGGAATAGGGGAGAAAATGGGAAAGTGGCACCCCCGTGGGGTGGTACAATGGAACAGACCGCACTCCTCCAGTGGCTGGGGAGGATAAAACATTTTTGGAGCCCTCAGAAAAGGGAGAAAAGAGGACAAGGGGGATCCTTTCCTGGAGCTGAAGAATAAAAAAGTATTTTAAAAGGATATAAACCGCTTTTTATTCTGTCCTTTGATGGGTTATTATTGTTAAAGTATCAGGATGGTGTTGGGATATTGTGGAACAGAGAAGGGAGGGAAATGGGGAACAAAATGGAATAGTGGCACCCCCGTGGGGTGGTACAATGGAATGGTCTGCTCTCCTCCAGCAGTTGGGAAGGGAAAAATATCTGCTAGAGCCCTTTGTTTGAGCCCTCAGAAGAGGGAGGGAAGAGGGCGATGGTTGAAGGGTGAGGCTGGTCACTTTAGGGTTGCCCCCTTCATCCCCTCACGCTTTTAGGATATTGTTCCTCTCATGGTGGAAGTGTACACACCTTCACAATGTGTTTGACCATGGAGTAAAGCTCAATTCAACTCAATGAGATTCGCTGGGCACATATCTCAGTTGCTTAAAAGGAGTTAATTACCTTATGCTTGAGAAAGAAATCCTAAAAAACCAGGCATAAAATACAAGAAAGTCAGCAACACAATATAGATGTCCCTTGTAATGGGACTCACACCACAGCCTCCATTTTCCCTAATCTATCCGAATGCAGCCAACACAGTCATCGCAGCCAACACAGCCAATGCTGCCAACTCAGCCAACGCAACCACAATTTTTCTTCAGGAGAACGTACTGACAGGATGGTTTCCAGGCTTTCTCGACAGTACAACAGAAAAGTGACAAAGGCCATGGAGGGTGACGTTTACAAGTAGGCAATGAAGGAAGGAGGATGTGGCTTGGCAGAGGTTCAAATTTTCCACCCAGCCCGTAAACTTAAAGTTCTGTCAAGCCACAGCCTCCTTCTGCTGAGGGAAGGCGGACATGGCTTGACAATGTTTTGAAGTTTCTGCTGGAACACGCCACCGCTAAAGAAAACTGTGGCCGTGATTAGCTGCCACAGCTTTCTTCCATGGCAGAGTCTCCGGCCCGTAAACTTAAAGTTCTGTCAAGCCGCACACTCCTTTCACTGAAGGAAGGGAGATGCAGCTTGACAGCAGTTTGAATTTACCGCCGGGACATGCCACCAGTAAAGCTTTTTTTTTTTCAGCGGTGGCATCTCAAGCCTGTAAACTTAAAGTTCTGTCCAGCCAAAATTTATTTATTTATTTATTTATTTATTTATTTAATTATTTATTTATACTATGATTTATACACTACCTTCCTCACCCTGGGGTGACCCAAAGTGGTTTACAGTCACAAGTAATACAAAATAATGCACAATATAAATACCTGTACAATACAAAATATAATAAAAAATATAAATGTAGATAGATACCGAGCCCGGCTCACGTTCCCAATGGAGCCCAAGCTCAATGTCATGTACGGGGCCATTTTCCATTGCAAGAGTGCTCCCTGGGCTACTTACGAATGTACCTCAATACACAACATTCCTCCCCACTAAGTTTTCAGTAAGGCCTCAGGGAAAATTTAAGACAAAGGGTCCTCGACAAATGAGTGCTCTATCTTGCAAACAGGAACCCTGTCTGCTCCCTCCTTGCCCGTGTCCTGCAGTTCACGACTTTTGCAGGAACTTTGTGGAGTGATTAAAGGACTTTGCATCTGGGGGGCCTTTGTGTGTGAAAAACCTGACAAACCATTTTGGTGAGTCGCGTAGCTCCTTCCCTTCCTGGGCTACGTTGACTGAGAGAGATCCCATGTGTGGTGCATACAAAGAATCCCCATGTTCCAAATACTGGCCCCACGACTTTGCAAACCTCCCAGGACTATTATTTTCTGACCTGTGTAAATCCTTTACTGCAACTGAGGCCTCCATGGAGGGAACCGCTCCCAGCCTATTCTGCAGCTGTCTTCACTAATGGGCTCAATGAATGCTCCGTGGTACCCCCCCCCCAGAAAAAAACTCCCATTCCCACAGTGTGCGGAGAACCTTAGAATCATGGTTGCCCCTTTCCTTTCCAGGGGACTGAGAGTGCTCCCGGAACCCCTCCCTTTTCCCCAGGGATTGCGAGCCTGCACATTGGTGTTCCTTCTCATGTCAATCTTTTTTTTAATAATAAAGTTTTTATTTATTTTCAGAAGAAAAAAATAAAAATAACAACAAACATACAAAAAAAGAAAAACAACAATAACAATACATTGCAATATTACATAGAACTCGTGAAAAATAACACATACATAATAGTTAAACTAATTATTTGTCATGGAACACACACTGTTAAATACCCACAATGTAAGGTATTACTATAACCATAACATTCATGAAAGTTTTCAACATTACAATTGTTTATTACTTCTTTACTAATTACACATCACCCAGTGAATATTTACAATGCCCGGAGAGTTTAGTATCTGTATCATCTCCAAAACCCACTTTGAGATGGTACAGGTCCAGAATTGTCCCTAGCAATAAGAGAATGATCCACAAATGGCTTCCAAATATTCCAAAACCTATTTTCCTTCAATTTATCTCTTTTTACTTTTATCTCCCATGTCAATTTGTCATTCAATGCTAAACTCCATATTTCCTTATACCACTCTCCAGTCTGTATAGTTACATCATTTTTCCAATTTCTGGCGATACATTGTCTAGCTGTAGTTAACATAATTTCCAATAATTCTTTTTCCACCTTGTTCAAACCCATACCTTCCACATCAGTTAGCAAAATGGTACCTGACGGCAACTTAATTTTTTTACCCATTATTTCCCCAATCTCTCCTTCTATTCTTCTCAAAAATTCATTTATATTTTTGCAACTCCACCACATGTGTTCATAAGTTCCAACCATTTCTTTGCATCTCCAACATAAATTATCCCTTTTTTATCCGTCTGATGCAACCTCAGTGGTGTCAAGTACCATTGCCACAACATTTTATAATTATGTTCCTTGATTCTTACTGACATTGTGCTCTTTATCCTCTTTTTCCACTTATTTTTCCATTCATCGTTTCCTATTTTTATATTCAAAATTTGTTCCCACTTAAGTTTCAAGTCTTCCTGCGGATCACTACCCTTATTTAAAAGAGTATAGAGTTTGCTTACTAGACCCTTAATATTTTTTCACCTTTTCTAATCTTGAAAACCAATTCTTCAAATTCAGTCTTTGCTCTATCTGTACCTAGTTCTCTTCTATATTTTTTGTTCCAATTATCAACCTTCAATTTCTGAAACCAGTCCAATTTTAACTTTTCAAATATTTTTTTCCTCTTGGTTTCTTCTTCACAAACTCTTATCCATTCCTTCACTAGGAACACTTCATTTTTATCCAATATTTCCTTTTTTTCCTTGTCTATTTTTATCAGAAAACACACCATATCAGCCAATTCCAAGATTGGAGATGGATCTGGGACCAGGTCTTTCTTTAATCTTTTCCACACCCTCATGAGTCCTCTCATCAACCCTGCCTAGTACCTGCCTCAAGCTTTACCTCATCCGTAACCTCTTCATTTACTCTAATCCTAGCACTCCCTTTTTGGTATAATAAATCAATTACCCTTCTAAATCTATCCCCGAATCCATAATTTCTAACTATTTCCTTAATCGAAGACCATTGTAGTGAATCAAATGCCTTAAAAATATCTAAAGATAATAAGCCCACTTTTTTCTTCCTTTGATTGACATTATCAATTAGGTCTAGTCAAATCAGCCATGTGCCTACCTTTTAAAAACCCAACTTGGTCATTATTTATATATTCCCCCATAAAACTGTTTAAGTGATTAGCCAGTATTGCTGTGAAGATCTTGGCATCCTGATTTATAAGAGAAATTGGTCTGTATGATTCCACCTTTTCCAAATTCTTTCCCGGTTTTGGCAGCAGAACAATTATGGTACTGTACCATGAAGTCGGAATTTGTCCTCCATCTAAAATATAATTATATAACCTCACTAACTTTGGAACCACAACATCTTTTAATTCCTTATAAAATTCTGTCGATAAGCCATCGTCTCCTGGAGCTTTCCCCATCTTCAGACCACTAATTACCTCTTTTACCTCTTTATCAGTAACCCGTCCCTCCATTTTTTCTCGATGTTCCTGTTTTACTCCATTCCCTAACTGCCTCTCCAGGATCCCTTTAAGCCTCTCAACATCAATCTCTTTTTTTGCATATAATGCTTGGTAGAATTCCTTCACGATTTTGCATTTATCCCTATTCTTGTTACACCTTAACCCTTGTTTGTTAACCAACACCCCAATTTCTCTTTTTTTCCTTTTTAGCCTTAGCCGCTCTTGCCAGTAATCTTGAATTTCTATTACTAAATTCAAAGTACTCTCTATTTAGATATATCAAATCTCTTTTAACTTTATCTATATCCTTACCCATTAATTCTGCCTTAAGTCTTTGTAATTTAGCAAAAGTTTTTTTATCCTTGCTTTTTGAGTGGGCTTCCTGTAATTGCTTTATTTCTTTTTCTTTTTCCACCTGGTCTGCCTTATACCTTCTGTACTTTATACTCGCCAACCTTATACTCTCCCCTCTAAAAACCGACTTCATGGCATCCCAAACAACATTAAAATTTACTTCATTATTATCGTTCCACTGCCAACTTTCCCCTCCAATTTTCCATAATTTGTTCTTTACATTTTTGGTCTTTAAATAAATTAGGATCATACCTCCAACTTCTTCCTCTTTGATTATCTTTTTGTAATCTCAGTTCCAAAAGTACTTTAGCATGATCTGATTCCTTAAAAATCCCTATTTCCGTTTCCCTCAATGTTTTTAATCAAATTTTCAGTAAGCAGAACATAGTCTATTCTAGAGTAGGTCCCATGAACATGTGAAAAAAAAAAGAATATGCCCTTTCTGAGCCCTTGACCTCTCTCCAAGAATCCTTCAAACCCATCACAACCATCCATTTGTCTAAAACCTTCCCTTTCAAACCAGTTCCACATCTTGCTAAGTTCATACAATCTAAATTTGACCTTATCAAGTTAAAATCTCCAACCACAATAATTTTTGCAACATTTTCTAGCTCCACAACTTTCCGAACCTTTTCCAAAAACTCTGCTTGATGTTCATTTGGAGCATTTCTTTGAACCACCTTCCCTCTTCTTGGACCCACCCTAAATGCACTTACAATATCTTCCTGTACAAATTCCTTTCCCATGTTCAAACTATTTAACCACTGAACCACTCTTTCTCTTAGCTGGTCTGGCATCCGTTCAACCACCTGACGGATCACAATGTTCTGCTTTCTCATCATATCTTCCACAGCATCGATCCTTTTCATATTCATCCAATTTCAGCTTATTCTCCCGCACCGCCTCCTGAGTCCCTTTTATTTCCTTTTTTATAACATTTACCTCATTTTGGACCAATTTCACATTTCCCTCTATTTTTTGCAAACTTAGATCCACTTTTTTTGAAAAATCCATAACGGATGATACCACTTTATCCTGTTTTTTCATCATTTCATTTCTATCTTTCACCCTTGAATCCTCATTTTTCTCCATTTTCTGAAACAATTTACCAATTTCCACCATAATTTGGGTATGATCATAGGGTTCAGGTGGTGGTGATGAAGACTGAGGAACCTCTTCCATTGGTGCTTTTTCTTTCCTCTTAGACTTCACCACTGGTTCTTCCTCCTTTGCTTTCCCTCTTGTGCCCTTATCCATAGTGACGCCCACTAAGAAAATCCAAAATTGCAGCGCGTTATAAGAAAAATAAAATCATAGCCAATCCACTCAAACCTGTACTGCTGCAGCCAATACTAATGCCTGTTCAAACAGTTCTGTCGAAGATTGAAGAAAGAAAGGAATCCAGCAAAAAGTTAGTTGTTATAATCCATAAAAGAGCAGGAACCGGAAAGCAGCCCAAACAAACAAACAAAAAAAAAATCCACAGCAGGCCCATTTCCCCAGAGTAAAAAACCCAGGTATTTGCACTCCAAAGCACAAAGATAGGAACTCCAAAGAAACAGTCACACAGATTTTTGCACTTGAATCAAAACCGCAAGGAAGAGAGATCAGAAAAACAAAAACAAAATCCAAACTGTAAAACAAGGAAGAGGAGCAATATATATATATATAAAAGAGTTAGTTATAATCCACACCGTGAAGGGGTAAAGAAAAATTAATCCTTCTCTTGTAGTGAACGAATCAAAACACCCTTTTTCAGCGGGTGTATCGGCTTCAGGGGGAAACCCCCCTTCTTCCTCTGTAAATCGGCAAACTTTCCCCACACTCCTCAGTTTTAACCTCAAAAAGCACTGGAAGCATCGGAGGGTGAAGCCCAGACAAAGTCTTCTTTAACCACTTTACTATCACCAAACCACCGCGTGGTTCTCCTGGAGCGCAAAGAAGCCATTGACCAAAACACAGCCACTTTCGTTTTCCAGGACCGCCATCATTAACGGATCGACAACCCACTTTAATCCACTTCCACACACACTTCCAAGTCCGGGCTCTTCAGAACAAGATCCCCAGTTACCTTTAGCTTTCAGCATTAACTTTCATAAACTCACTTTCTTGCCGATTTTACTGCCACCTTCGAATCTCCGCCGTCTCGCTGGTCCCGTTTTCAGCTCCTCGGCAGGAGAAGCCGCGGCTTCCGTCGCGCGCCTCTCCCACCCAGGATACCTCCCAAACTTCGACCGCCCAGCTTCAAACTTTCCAAGTAGGCAAGCAGGAGTCTTATCGGCAAAAAATACCACTTTGAAATTTTTCCCTTTTTGCTAGTTCACATTAATTACCACTTTGATAAGCGCGAGCGTCCAAATCAAGATGTTACTCATCGGCCATCTTAGCCATGCCCCCCTCATGTCAATCTAAGGTAGGGGGTGATTGTGGGACCCTAATTCCCCCTCCAACCCCAGTGGACGGTGAGGAACCAATTGCTGCTGGGGAGACTGAGAATCTTCCTGTACCCAGTGTATTCCTAATACCATGTTGTAATCCCCAAATCTCAATGGCATGTTCGATTCCTGGCCACCAGAAATAGCTACGGATAATGTCTTGGGAGCGAAGAAAATCCTGGGACCCACTTAACAAGTGCTCAAGTAATTTGGCCCGCAACCCACAGGGAACCACTGTCTTGCAAAACCTATATAAGCACCCTCCTAGTACTGGAGTTTTTCATGGTCCCGGTAATACACACATGCCTCCGAATTGTAAGGAGGAGGAGGCCACCCAACATCCACACACACAATAACATCAGACAGTAATGGATCAGAACTGGAAACTGTGGAAAAGTTCAGGGACATTTTGAGTGAGACAATGGCCAGTTTGTCCAAAATGTCAGGATTTTCAAAGTCTAGGGCCTCTGGCAGCAAAAGTTCCTTCAATTCAAACACATCATACTGTCCAGTCTCTTTTGCAAGACCACTGTCCTTCTGCGCAACATGCGCTTGTTGGGAAAACACCTCATTAAGTTCTTCCGTAGATGAACCGCTCCCCGGGGGGCCCTGGGACAACCCCCCCTGAGAAATAACAATGCTTGGGGCTTGTCCTCAATACATAGGACGGGTTCTCCCTCCCCCATCTGGATTCCCCTGAAATGAATGCCAAGGATCCTGAACCAGTGGGACCCCAGAATGTTAATCTTAACCGCTTTCGCAATTACGAGGGGTAGGCTCGCGTACACATAGTTGTAACGGACTTCAAAGTTCACTATTCCCCACACTGGAACCTTGCAACCCTGTAAGTCCATTAACTTGCCTGGAAGACTCTTGAGTTTGTGCCGCAGGTCAGGTGGGATGCGGCGATACTCCTCATTGGTCATGACGGAAAGAAAGGATCTGGAGTCTACCTGAAGATGGAAAGGTATCCCTTCGATGTGGAGGTTCACGATGTACCTAGCCTTTAGGTCTCATCACTCGTTGTCAATCCCGTAGCTCGTGAATATCTTGGCAATACAGAACTGGAGTTTCAACGGATTTTTGACACATTGCTTACAGACTTTGTAGATGCAGCCTGTTTTCTCGCAACAGTGGTACTAGGCATTTCTGAAGGGGCACTCTGTGTGAAGATGGCGTTAACCACATTCTCGACATGGCGCTACCGAACCTGGCATTGGCACCCTCTTTCCCTGCAGTGGACTGTTGCAGTCTTCATGAACATGGCCGGAGGTTTTGGACCAAGCGGCCATGGTCGTAACTTGACAAGGTGACTCTTTACCCTCAAGAGTCGACATATGCTGGAAATGCTCACACAAAGTATGAAACAAGACCGGTAAGGAGATTTGCTGGAGCACATCAGGCGATAGGAGTTTCCCAATGAAGTCCAGGACCTCCAGCCCACAGTTGACCAAGAACGTTGCCTTCCACAATGCTGGCTTGACTTTCCTTACTGCAAAGTAGCTTTCCATCTGAACTTCGTAGTACGGCCACAGGCGAGGTTTGCTGATGTCGAACGGATGCAGCCAAAGGGGAACTTGGTCAGCCATCTTGTCGTTCATCAATCCTATCCTCGTCACCAATGTTAGATCCAGCCCTTATAAGCATGAGTCCAGGACAATGATGAACAAACAGCAACAGGCTTTATTATAACAGTCAGGAGAGCTTAGCTTACAAGGTGTTCTGGATACCGAGATGGCTATACATTCCTAATGGAGTCAGTCCCTCCAGACTCATGCCTGGCAATAGGCAAAATACTAGCTACCTGGATTGTAGCATAATGGAGGGACCCAGGCTTAGCGCTACCCAGGCTACCTGTGGAGTAGGAAGTATAGATCCGGTCCAGCCCCACGATTGTTTGTTCATGGGGCTTATATAGTGTCTCCCCGGTGGTGGCTATTGGATACAAGGTAGTGACCCGCCAGACAAACGTAACTGACCAATCAGTGTAGGGGATATATGATATGAAAGTAACCAATGGAGAGCAGGCTCCTAAGCTGTAACCAATGGTAGGGCTAGGATTAGCATAACTAGTGCGTCCTTTTGCAGGGGATTTTGTGCCGCTTTAGGCTTCAGTTTAGGATGGTGGGAAACCACAATTTTCCATTGCAAGAGCGCTCCCTGGGCCACTTGCGACTGTACCTCAATACACAACACTGGCACAAGTGCACTTGTAACACTAAGGGCAGTTGTGCCAATCTAAGGCCAATTGTACTTGCACAAGGCACTTACACCTATTCCTAACCCACCACAGTCATTCTTAACTTTGAATGTGGATTGTACCCTTAAGCTTTGGAGATAAGGAAACAGCAATAATTTTTTAAATATATATATCGATTTTCCCACCCATCTCAACAAAATCTCTCTCTTTCTCTCTCTCTCCTTCCTTGCTAAACTCATTTCCTTGTTTCTAAACTCATCTATTCAAATTACAGATCACGATTATGTCAGCATCCACAACAATGATTAAGATACTAAACATTTCCAAATACTGTGATTGTTCCCATTGTCAAGATGATTTTGGCCTGTAGCAAAGGAGACAGTCTTTACCAAAAGTTGCTATCTTACATTATTATTATTTTTTTGCTCTCTCCCATTTGCATTTTGTCTGAAGTGAGGACAGATCTCAGATGTGAAAAGTTCAAGTTATTATGAGGTTTTCTTTTTTATGATAATTCTCAAATTAAAATACTTGATAGGAGCAAAATTTACTATCCATCTGCTCCTGTCTTGCTCAATCTTTACAAAGAACAAATTTTATTTGTCTCTGGGGGCTTAATTTGAATTATGGGATGGATTTCAGATCTCAATGCCAATTTAAAAGTCCCTGAACTTTTGCAGAGTTCTTTCTTATCAATGGTATGTTTAGAAATAATAGCAAATTAGGAGATTTGCTTAATGTGCCTCCCATGAGAATAGATAGCCTATGTAGCTTTGGCTAATCTGCATAGTCCAAGGGTGCCCCAGAAGAAGGGAATAGTAAACCACTTCTGAGTATGCTGTACTGAGAAAACTGTGGAAAGGGTTACCAGAACTCAGATCTAACAGGGCAGCATGTTGTTTTTTGTTTTTTTGTTTAAGGAATTTACAAATTTCTATCCACTTATCATCTCACCTGAAAACATCCAACTATTGGCAGGGCTGGTCCCTACAACTCACAATATGGAATTGCAGATTCCATAATGGCCAGAAGCCTCACCATTTTGTATCTGGGAAATTAGCCTCCATTTCTTTTTGTTGTATCATGATCAATTGTACACACATATCTCTAGATATTTTACTCATGATCAGTTCACATAACATAATTGCCTCATGGCAATTCACAAGCCTGAGATTTAAATTTTAAGAATCAAAGGAACATATTTTCCTCTTTCCTAAATTGTGATCAAATTTTGTTTTGTAGATAATCACAGACATATTTATTGATGTTAAGCAACAAGAAAACAACACCACAATTCACATACTAGCTAAATCCTGTCACTGTGGATTTCCATTCCTCACCATGTATTCTGTGCCAGATGAGACCTACCATTAGGGATGAACTTTTTCAAATTTAGAGACCCCAAAGGAGACAGCCACTAAAGCATGAAGGCTTTGTGTTTACAAAAAAGAAAGACATTTGTTTCAAGTTTTTTCCATAGTTTTTCTTTTGCATAACTTTTTATTAGTCTGTCAAACCTTTTGAGAAATTTTTGAACCAGAAACATTACAAGGTTGTCAGCATCCAGTGAATCAGAAAATATGGATTAGATGAATTTTGACTCTGTAAAAGAATATGGAACCTAGTGGTGAGTGTTACTTGTTTCTCTTGCTCCTTGTGGGATTACTCTTCAATAAGCTCCTGATGCCCTCCACCCTGGACTGTTTTCCCACATTTTATAGTTTTTTTCTTAGCTATTTGGGAGATTTACCAAACCTAGTTTCCTTGGATTACTTTTGCTGTTGTTGGGCAGCATGCTCATTCCATCATGCTTCTTTTGGATGACTTTAAATGGACTTCCATCCATCCATTTTGCTGCTGTCTGTCTTACCTGCTGTCTCATATAATGTTCCCTGCTTTTTGAATTGACTCATTCTCTATATCCTTAACTCTTCTCTTTCTGAGTTTAAGGTTGTTGTGGGTTTTGCTGGTAGTGCTGTTAGAATTATCAGAAAACACAAACTAGCAAGCATGAATGGGTAAACCTGAAAGAGACTTTTCCTTTTGTGTAAAAACAAAACAAAAGACAGATTCATTAAAAATTGGGGGGGGGGGGGAGGGAGAATAGCTCTTGGGGGAAATGTTAAATAGAAAAATAAAAATATACTGAAGTGCACATTCCTATCTATGATTTCCTACTACCTTAGTTAAATGAACATAATTAATCTGAGTCAGCAATGTTATACCCATTTTTGGGAGTAAGGGCCATTGAACTCAGTGGCATCTATGTCTATCCTTTTGAATCACACATAGTATACAAAAATTGTTGAAAGTGTGCATGCTTGTGTCCTAGTCTCAAACAGGGGGGAAATGGAATCAAAATCATCCAACTCCCACCCACCACAATTTGTTAAACTGCAATTTTTGGAAGATATATTGTGCAAAGTGATTTGCTGCAGAAGAAGATGGCAGAAATATTTTGTAGAAAATTTATAAAATAATAAACACAGAAGGTAAACCACAAGAAATATTAAGAAATACATGGGAACAGGATCTGAATTTGAAGATAACGGAAAAGGAGTGGCAAAATAAATGGAGAAAAAGAATTATGAGATCCCTGTCGGTTAGAATAAAGGAACATAACTTTAAAATGTTATGGAGGTGGTATCTGACCCCTATGAAATTACATCAGATAGATAAGAAAAACAATAAAATGTGTTGGAGGTGTAAAAATACCTTGGGTACATATGTTCATATGTGGTATGAATGTAAAGTGGTAGAAAAATTTTGGATAAAAATTGAGACTGAGATAGGAAAAATCTTGGGATTGTGTTTTAAGTTGGGGCCAGGCACCACTCTATTGACCGATGTTGATAATGTTAATATAGACAATGATAAGAAAGAGCTGTTGTCTATGATGCTTGTAATGGGAAGATTGTGTATTGCAAAAAACTGGAAAAGTGAAGTAACGTTAAAGGTGGAAGATTGGTATGGGCAGATGTGGGATCTCGCATTGAATGAAAAATTAACATGGGAGTTAAACTTTAAGAAAGGTATAGTAAAAGAAAATAGATTCTGGAATATATGGCGAAAATTTGTTGAATATTCATTGACGAGAGATGGAACATATAAATTGACACCAGACCAAATGAAATTTTGGGAACAATAGAAACGAATGGGAGATCCCACAACCTCCTAGGACAATGTATATAGCACCGGGTGATAAAGTATGTAATTGTATGTAATATATAGTCTGTACTTTTTCTTTTTTATGAATGTAATGTTGTTTTTCTCTTCTAGGGGAATGTATTCAATGTATACTCGCTTATTTGTTTTTTCTTTTTTATTGCATTGTATTGTATTGTACTGTAATGTTATGAATGTTTAAGTTTTGTAATTTTGTTTGAAAATTAATAAAAAATAAATAAAAAAGAAATATTTTGTAGGGATAGATGATTGGTGCTTGATGCATAGATGTCAAGTATCCCATATTGGCCAGGGAAACCCCATATTTTTACCCCTCTTCCCGCTGCCCTCCCGTTTTATTAATTTTCCCATAAATATCACGTATTAATTTTTTTAAATCCCGAAGCTGCAGTTTCTCCTCCTGCCACTAGAGGCCGCTGTGGCTTTTTGCTTGTAGAAGGGGAGAGAGAAGGTGGGGTCCTTCTTTCATCTCTCTGCATAGAGGGTCGGTTCATTTCTGCTCCTTTGACTCCTCCGTGGGTGGGGGGAGGACTAAAAGAAGAAGGAGCTGCCCGACGGCTGGGCCAGGCACGGATGCGCCGGTGCTTGCTCCTTCTGGGAAAGCCTATGTCTTTTTGTTTATTTACTTTCCTGTGTGTGCGTAAGTCTCTCTGTCTTTTTGTTTTGTTTACTTTGCTTTCTTTCTCTTTGTGTGTGTGTGTGTGTGTGTGTGTGTGTGTGTGACTCAACTTTGTGTGGGTGGGTGTGGGTGTAGAGAGTGATGGTGTATGTGCTTGTGTGTGTGAGGGGCCAGGGACCAGACCAGGTTAAACAGAGATGGGCACTGAACCCTAGAGTCAGATACGTCTGGCTTTAAAGCAAAGGATGCCTTTACCTTGCTTGAAAGCCAGTCATATCCGACTCTAGGGTTCAGTGCTCATCTCTGTTTCAAAGCCGAAGTGCCAGCGCTGTCGGCTTCTGCAGATGTTTCCATGGTCATGTAGCAGGCATGACTAGACACCAGAGTGCATGGAACACTGTTTACCTTACCAACAAAGTGGTCCCTATTTATCGACTTGCAACTTCTTGCTTTCGAACTGCTAGGTTGGCAGGAGCTGGGACAGAGGCAGAAGCTCACTCCATCCTGCAGTACTTGGGTATCGACCTGCTGACCTGCCACATTCCAGTCAGCACCTTAGCCACTTGAGCCACTGCAGCTCAGTGTTTAAGAAGCTCACCTTGCTAGGTGGAAGGCAGACAAGACAGTTTGAGCTCCCATCTCTTTCCCAGCTCCTGGCAACCTAGTAGTTCAAAAGCAAGAAATTGTAAGTAGATAAATAGGGACCACTTTGGTGGGAAAGGTAACAACATTCTGGTGTCTAGTCATGCCTATGACATGTCCACAGAAAAATCTACAAACAGACAGTGCTGACTCTTTGGCTATAAACAGATATAAGCACTGAACCTTAGAGTCAGATATGACAGGCAGCATTGGATCTAACAATAGGTAAAGGTAAAGGTTGCTCTTGCTTGAAAGCCAGTCGTATCCGACTCTAGGGTGCAGTGCTCATCTCCATTTACAGTCAAAGAGCCAGTGCTATCTGTGTTTGCAGACGTTTTCATGGTCATGTGGCAGGCATGACTAGAGCCCAGCAAGTCACACGGCCAGATTTGGCCATGCCCACATAGGGATGTAACCAAAATTTCCCTTATTTTCAAATCCCAAACTTTTCAGGTATAGCTTGATGTGAGTTACCCAGGAGAATCAACTTGCAGCTCAGACAAATATATTGGGATGTCATCTCCCATTATTGACTGCACTCATTCACTCAGCCCTGATCCTGTTATACATTTCTCTCACTTTCTCAAAGATTTTCAACATGTATTAATGCTGAACCAAAGCTGTAAATGTGACTTCACTCTCTTCCTCTGCTTCCTACTTTTCTAGAGGGCAAACAATTTTCAATTCACAAGGATGCAGTCTGTTTCTCAGACTTTGCTGCCTTCAAGGACTACTTTCTAGTAATCAATTCTCAGATCTTTATTCAGTGTAATAATTAACAACTGATCTTGGAAATCTATACCTAGAAAATGGTGCCTTAACCGTTGGAATGTGACAAAGGATGTTTAGCCAGGCCCTACTAGCCCGTAATCGGCCTCCGTTCACTCGCCTGAACCCAGTTTGCAGGTAACTGTCAGGTTGAAATTTGTGCCAGTGGGGCAGGAGCCCCCCGGACGCAAACCAAAAAAAAGGGAACTTTAATTCCCAATGTTCCTAGCACCACGCCACACCAGAGCCAATTAGGCTGAGTGGCGTGAGCCAAAGGAACGTTGGGAAATGCGCCACGGCCAATCAAAAATAAGCCGCCGGAAAAAACTGCTGCACTAACTAAAATCGTGCAAACCAAACTACAAGCCCCAGCGTCCTGCATGCCATAAGCATGCAGAACACTGAGGCAACTGGCACGCGAAAAATAAAAATAAAAAAGGCAGGCCGCGAAACCCACACACCCACACCGCTGCATACAGCAGCGATGGGATTCCCATGGTCCGTCCACCCAGGCTGGCCCACGGAAATACCCCCCACCCCAACGCTGCATCAAGCGGCGATGGGAATTCCTGTGGTCCTGCCACCCAGGCTGGCCCACGGAAATACCCCCCACCCCAATGCCACATCAAGCAACAATGGGAATTCCCGTGGTCCGGCCACCCAGGCCGGCCCATGGAAACTCCCCCACCCCAATGCTGCATCAAGCGGTGATGGGAATTCCCATGGTCCGGCCACCCAGGCCGGCCCATGGAAATACCCCCACCCCAACACCGCATGTAAGTGGCAATACAATTTCCGTGGTCTGGCCACCCAGGCCGGCCCAAGAAAAAACCCCACCCCAATGCCGCATGAAGCGGCAATGCAATTTCAGTGGTCTGCCCACCCAAGCCGGACCACGGAAATACCACCACCCCAATGCCGCATCAAGCGGCGATGGTATTTCCGCGGTCCAGCCACCGAGACTGGCCCACGGAAATACCCCCACCCCCAACACAAAACAACACCATCCAAAAACAGTCAAAAATAATCAAAATAAAAATAAAAACAGAAAAAGTAAACAAAAACATCCAAAAATACAATCCAAAAAGAGTCAAAAATATTCAAAACCAAAAATAAAAAACAGCAAAAGGAAACACAAAAACATCCAAAAACAAAGAAGACAAAACACACAGACCCCCCAAAAAAACAACAACAACCCCAAAACATCCCCCCCCCAAAAAAACAGGGAGATTACCAGGAGACGTCTTCACTCCATGACGACCGGAACTAAACTGAGGAGAGAAAGAGATGACTTACCAGAAGAAGAAGCGACACCCAGAGGACAGTAGAGAAAAATAGTAAAATACAAGAAAAGCTCACCAGCCCCACCCAGAGGCCACAAGAGAAAAAAACATTCAAAAATATTCAAAATAATAAAAATAATTCAAAAATTAATGGAATAAGTTATCAAAACATTCAAAAATATTCACACTAATCTCAAAAAATACCAAAAAATACAGAAATCACTTTTCATGCAAAAAATCAAAAAATCTAAATAAAAAATGCGTAAAAATAAAGATTTAAAAAAACAAAATAAAATTTTAAATTAAAAAATTATTTACTTTAATAAATAAAATTAAAATAAAATTTGCATCAACATAAAACAAAAACATTCCAAAACCAATTTAAAGAGCCTGGCACTGAGGAAGCTGGCGTGCAAAAAATAAAAATAAAACACACACTGGGAGCACAAGTCCACCCCAGGTGGATGTAGCGCCTCAAAGCCACAAAATCACAAAACCTTTCAACACCATTTAAAACAGCCCAGCACCATTGGTTCAAGAAAAATTTTTTTTACTATCCAACACAATTTTACAAAGCCCGGCACCACCGGGCAAAATATGCTAGTAGCATATAAAATGTAAAGAGACTCTCTAGCAGCTGATTCTCTTCAGTCATTGTGCAGGGCCGCCATCAGAAATTTCTGGGCCCCATACTGAGCAATTCTATTGCTCCATCCCCACATTTTGGCCACACCCCTATGTGGGCATGGCCAAATCTGTGGGCACAGCCAAATCTGTGGGCATGGCCAAATTCTCAGGCTACTTCACCGAACAAGGTAAGCAACTGGCCTCTGGCTAAGTCACTCACACCATGGGGTACACAGAAAGCCTCCTCAAAGACTGTGGTATTTTTTGTACCACAATTGGGTGCACCCTGAAATGGAAATCTTGTGTTACCAGCTAATCTTTTTCACACTATGTCAGGCAAAAGGAATTACAGAATCAACTCACCAAAAGGTGGCTTCATTTTGGGAGTTTCACATCTGGCCTAGACACGGAAAACAAAGATTCACACCATCCTCAATTAACTCATTAGCAGATGTGTAATACCACAATGTTTATTTTGAATCCACCCACTAACCATTTACAACTCAACAGAACCAAACTTCACAGCAATAAATATGAACCCCAATCTGGGATCTTGTTATTACTGGTTGTAAAAAGCCACACTGATTTGTAAACTTATGTTATGTTAGCCAATGATTGTGTGCCTCTGTACGTGATGTGTATAAATTGATGCCATGAAGCCTGACTTGATCCACAAAACTTAACATTAAAATACAGCAGTTAGTCATTAAGGTGCCACAATGTACGATTTTTTGTTTTGATCTGTTTACTCTCTGATAGGCTTGCACAGATTAACACAGTTAGGTAAAGGTCTCCCTTGCTCAAAATCCAGCTGTGTCTGACTCTAAGGTGCAGTGTTCATTTCCATTTACAGCCAAAGAGCAAGTGCTCTCTGTGTCTGCAGACGTTTCCATGGTAATGTGACAGGCATGACTAGACACTGGAGTGCATGGAACACTGTTTACCTTCCTACCGAAGTGGTACCTATTTATCTACTTGCAATTTGTTGCTTTTGAACTGCTAGGTTGGCAGGAGGTGCACTCCTGGCACCCCTTGTGCCAACTCAGGTCCACACAAAGGGTGGGGGAGGGCGGGAAAGAGAAGAGGAGGCAGTGGCAAAAGCCATGTCGAGGCAAGGAGACATCAAAAGGTTTTTTTGGGAATGATCTCACCGACCTGGCTAATAGTCACAGCCAAAGACCCCACCACCACTACCATCTCTCTCTCTCCCACGGCTCCCCCTCCCCATGGCTGGCCTCTTGCCCCCCATTTATCCAAAGCCATCCTTGGCTGCCTGCTGAGCTGCCCAGCTCCTTCTCCTTTTCCTCCCCCAGCCCCCCACTCAGTGCATCCGGCTCGCTCCATTCTCCCTCTGACTCACTGGTGTCCAGGGCATGGGGTGGTGGTGGTTTCACGCCGGCCTTCACGTGCTTGCCAGTGCCAGGAATGCCAGCAGTGAGGCCAGGATGGCCAGCTGACCCAGGAGCAGCTCTTGCCTCTGCCGGTGAACCTGGTCCGGGTTGACAGCATCACGCCAGGCACCCCCTCCCTCCTGGCCAGAGTTGACAGAGTGAGGGTCACACAGGAGGGGAGGCGAGACCTGGGAGCATGGCTGCCTTGAGTAGGAGGAGGGGCTTCGGGTCAAGCCAGAACCCCTCAAGCTGCCAGGGAGGGAGAGGGGGAGGGGGAGAGGGAGAGGGAAGAGGCCCCCTCCTTCCCTGCCCCCACACCACACCAAACTGCTTTCCCACACATTCCCGGGCTGCTGCAGCTGTGCATGCACGGCGGCCTCATGTGTGGTGGTGGGCTGGGCGGACAAGGCCAGATATCTGGTCTGGGCCTGGGGGAAAAAGGAGCCTGCCCGGAGAGCAATGCATGATGGGTGCCAGGTGGGCACGGCATGGGTGGGCCCAAAAAATAAAAAAAATGTAAAAAAAAATCACACAGCTGAGCACTGGGTCCCTGTCAGCTCTTGGGCCCTGGGCAGCAGTCCCCCATGTCCCCCTGATGGTGGCTCTATCATTGTGGGACATGTCTTTGTTAGTGTGACATTAATCAATATCTAAAATGATCATCTGGGCTCCACTCTTCTAGGATTTTCTGACCTTTTCTCCAAAAGTTGAGAGAGAGACAGACCATACCTGTTGTGTCTTCCGGAAGTTTACTTGAATCTTAATTATTATTGTCCCTTGGTTTAACATTCCCTCAAATCACTAACCATCTTGTTTCATACATAAGATTTAAGGATTAAGGACTGCAGTTGAGGAGGTAATATTGTCATGTTCTGCAAAACTATTGGAGGACCTCAGGCTCAGACAACAAAACAAACACACTTTTTCTTTCTTAGTCAAATAAGACCTCCTTAACTATTTGAAGGGTGTCATGGCAACCAGGGGCCTAGGAGGCTGCCTTCCTCTCTAAAGCATCTTAGGAATGGCTTTCCCCCTGTTACATTGACTTGTAAATCATAGCCAATGGATGACTAAAATTAACGGCTAAAACAACTCACACTAAAGGGCTTCAGTACCCTGCAGGTCCCTCGAACTGCACTACGGTGGTGCTGCAGAAATCAATCAACCAGAGGCTGCTAAGAATCTCAGGGGAAGCCAGGCCACATTTACATCACAAAACCACGGCCCTTTCATTGTGCACCTATAACTGTCTAACATTAGTGAGAATGATCAATTGAACCACCTTATGGAGGGAAAAAACCAAGTTAAAGTGTGATATCCTCAGCTTATGCAAAACTCAGGGTAAAAAAGAAATGGAATTCATCTGGAGAGATGGAAGTAACATCAGGCTTGGCAAAGGTGAAGGGCCATGAACAGCAGGGGCTATTGGGTTCATCATCAGCAAAGATTAGCAAAGATTGGTCCTCTAAAATCATATTGTATAGCATCATCTCATCAAGATTCGATTCCCTACCTGTTAAACTTACTACCTCCAGTACCCTCAAGATCATCCAAATCTATGTGGCAGCAGGCTCATGAATTTTATGCAGATCTTTAGAATGCTCTGTCTCCAAAAAAAAAAAAAACTTGTACAATGTTGATTAGCAATTTTAATGCAAAAATTAGAAGATGCACAGAAGGTGAAAAATTCATTGGGATATAGGGATCAGGAGAAAGAAATGAAAGGCTTGCATTAATGTCAGAGACCAATTAATTGTATGTTGGTAAAACCTGGTTTAAAAAGAATATAAAGAGACAACGTACCTGGATTGCTCCAAATGCAAATAAAAATAAATAAAACAAGATAGATTTCATCTTAATCAATAATATAAAACTGCTAAAAGGCATGCCTGTAATCCCTTCATTTAATAAGGCAGTCATCATTGATTAGTAGGAAAACGAATAGTGATCAATGACAAAGTCGAGAAGAACATCTTAAGATTCACAAATCAAAAGTGGCTGCCAAAATCTCTCAATGAAACCCTGTTAAAAGAAATCATTTCAAAAGTGGACTGGAGCTTGGAAGACAACATAAATGATGATTGCAACAACTTCATTGAAAAACTGATGCAGTGTGTGAATAAAGCATATAAATATTGAAGCCAAAAGAAGAGAGAGGAAGAATTTCAGAGAACACCAAAGTCCTACTGCAGAAGGGGAAGGAGTTGCCTTGGTGAGGGGGCGGCTAAACAAGTAGAAATAAATAAATAAATAAATAAATAAATAAATAAATAAATACTTAGAAATGGTAGAAATATCATGAAATATTCCCTTCTCAGTGAACTAATAAGAAGACTGCGAAAGGACCTCAAAAACTATCAGAAGGAGACACTTCTTGAGACAGTGAAAAATCAAAGTGGCATCAGGAAATCTAAGCGGAAAATAACACTCCATAGGACAGTGAGAACAGCATTAAAAGATGAAATAGGAGAAGAAAAGACGAGAAAAGAAGTAGAAGAAATCTGCAAAAGCTTCTACATGGGGTGGTTCTCATCCCGCCTCAACATACCCAGGCAAACACTGACTGAACCATCAGTGAACGCCCCCCCCCCCCGCCCGCCCGCCCGTTTTAATAAGCAAAGGAAGACATGCAATCCACCAGATGCCATCAGGCAAGGCCACAGGAAAAAAACAATATAAGAACAGCATTTCAGTAGGTATATCAAAATGAAAAAGAAAAAAAAATCCCTGAAAGTTGGAAAGTGTCTACTACAGTGATGCTAAACAAAAAAGGAGATTTCAGGGACCTTAAAAATTACAGGCCAATATGTTTGCTGTTAAACATTTATAAGTTATTCACAAAGGTGATACCAAACCAACTCTCCATGGACATTAGACAAGCAACAACCATAAGAGCAGGCTGGGTTCAGAAGTAGTTATAGCTCTACAGACCACATCTTCCATAGATACATATGGTTTACATCAGAGCATAGTAATTGGCTCAATAAATACTGGTTTTTTTTATGTGCCAATCAACCCTCATTTAACTGATTGTTGGCAATATATAGTAATATTTGATTGTTAGGCATGTGTCAGGACTTTCCCACCTGTTCACTCTTCCATGCAGTATCAGCAGGAAGGAACAAGTACTCTGATATTAAGCCCATCATTGCTTCCTTTTGGCAGTCTTGATTAACTTCTGCATTCTGAAAGATCTCCTTACATAAATGTCTTGTGTCAAATTGGGTCTTAATGACTCAGTCTCTGAGTGCGATTCATTATTAGGAGGGAATCTGTGGTGCTTTGATTTTCTATCTTTATGTCTAGGACCTCATAGCTATTTAAGCAAGTAAGCACAGATGAGTGTGGTATCAGTTCATCAGTTCATAGTTGTTTAACAGGCTTTGATGAAGAATAAGCCTGATCTTATGTCTGATCTTTTTTTTTTCTCAAGACTCTGGGGTTACAGTTAGATTCTCTGAATAAATATACTGACAGGATTATTACAGATAAATAAATTGAATGGGGTAGATAGATATATATAATGTGACACTAGGCAACAAGTAAATATATAAAATGTATTTGACAACCAGAATGTTCTCAATATAAGTAAACAAAAATCGGTTACTTCACCAGGAAAAATATATATCTTGAAACAGTACCATTCACTGAAGCACTAGTACAGTCTTAAGAATCCATAGTTGTCACAAAATAAAGAGAACATTCAAGGGCAGAAAAAACAGGGAGTAAAAAATGTTCTATATTCTAGATATCCATCCGGTATAGGATATTTGGACGAAAATCTTCATCAGAAAAATACTCCTTATCTGAAAATTATAAATACAATAAAAGTAGAAGTATAAACCCAGTTCAAAACGTTACAACAACAATATCAAAATATCAAATTAGCAAAACAATTACAATAATCTCTTACCAAGTACAAAGAAGACTAAGAGCGTTCATGAGCCTCTAGTTGTTGATTCATATTGGGCTGGAACGTTATTCAAGCTAAAGCACTAGTCATTTATATAATAGTAAATAAACGGAGCAGCATAAGAAACTGAAAGCACCTGTCAAAATTATCACGGTCAAAGGAACTTAAAGGAATCATGTTTAAAGGTAACACCATTAGCTATAGCAATCTTATAGGAAAGCACAATAGTCTATTTCTGAATTTAATCCGTGGGGAACAAGAGTAGAGAACTGATAGATGTAGAATGCTTCCCTCCTTAAAAGAGTTTGTTCAATGTCAACAGTATAGTGAGCACGTCGTTTGCAGCTTTCTAGAATAATGACTTTCATTTCTGTACAAGTATGTAGCATGTCCAGATAGTGTTGGACTATGGAGGCTTGCAAAACAGAGTTCCTAATCCGTGATTGATGTTCTCCCAATCAAACTTTTAGGGCACGAACTGATTTGCCAATATAAGCCTTATCATATGGACATAAAATTAAACAGATGCAGTTGGATGTGGAACAATTACTAAAACCTTTAAGGTCCAAGACAAATTTGGAACCTGGAATGGTCACTTGATTTGTTGTCCACATGAAGTTACACAATTTCCACCTTCCACATGTATGATGTCCCTGAGGAAGAGAATGTGAGGGACAGGTTTGTAAACTAGTATCTGTCCTAGTGACATAATTGGCTATACTTTTGGTTCATCTAAAACCTATGGTTGGAGGACTAGAACAACCCAGTATAGTGTCCAGAATATGCCAATATTTTAATACTGTTTTTAAAATATAATTGGCCCGTGGAGTATAGTCAATAGACCAGAAACTGTTGGAATCCCTGGATTTATCTTGTCTAATAAAAAGAGATTGTCTAGATCTAGATAGTACCTTAGTTAAAGCTCCCTGGACTAAGGTATCAGGATAGCCCCTTCTCCTTATGGAATGACCCATTTCATGGGTGGCTTTAAGAAAATCATGATGTTCAGTAAAGTTTCTTTTTGCATGTAACAAGATGCTGTAGGGTATGCTATTCTTTAAGAAATGGGGTGAATAGATTGATATTGTAAGTAAGCTTGATGATCCGTTTTTTATGAAAGAGATGTGTTTTTAATTTATTATCAGCTGAAATGTAAACTGTAACATCTAAAAATGGAAAGAAATGTTTGTCCTGAGAATGTGTAAAAGATAAATTATTATTCTGTAAATTAAGCCAATGAATAAAATCCTGAACAAAAGTAGAATCCTTCATAATGAAAAACAAATCATCAATGTATCTTCAGTAAAAAAATAATTTGTGAATAAAAAGGGTTAACTAAAGGGTCTAAAATAATGGATTTGTCAAATTGAGACATATAGATATTAGCGACAGATGGAACAAAATTATTTCCCATGGAGACACCTTTGCATTGTAAATAAAAATTATTTTCGAACCGAAAAAAATTGTGCTCGCAACAAATATCTATCAAATCAAGGAGAAAATGGGTAGGAGGATCCTGATGAGTATGGGAAGAAAGAAGCTCTGAAATAATACTGTGTGCATCTTGGAGGGGAATGTTGGTGTAAAGTGAGGCTATGTCAAAAATAAGGAGAACAGCACCATGAGGAATGATGAAATTTTCTAACTGTTGAATGAAATCTGCTACATCACGTTTGTAAGATGGAGTGTTGAGGGCAAACTGTCTGATATGGTAATCAATGTACTTTGATATGGGTTCAAGAAGAGAATTTATCATGGAAATGATTGGACAACAAGGAATGCCCTGGGTATGTGGGGTTATTTTATGTATTTTTGGGAGGAGATGAAATATTAGAACACGTGGAAATTCATTAAACAAAAATCTATAAGTGTTGTTATCAATGTACCCTAGAGCGAGACCCTCCTGTAAGACTTCTTTAATGATATTTGAAACAAACGGAGTTGGTTTATGTTGTAGTTCTTGGTAATAATTTGTATCAGAAAGTTGGGTATAAGGTAATCGGACTTGTTGATCAGAACCACTCCCCCTCCCTTGTCAGCTGTTTTAATAACAAGGTTATGGTCATTGCCTAAATCATTTAATAAAGATATGTCCTCTCTACTTATGTTGTGAAAGACTCTTTTGTGTTGTTTTTCTAAGCGGTCAATATCTCGAAGTACTAAGTGCTTAAATACTTCAATTGATGAGTTCTCAATTTGCGGCACAAAAAGTAAAAAAAAAATTAAAAGTGAACCATACTGAGCATTAAACAGAATTGAATAAACCCTTTTAAAAACAATTTTAAAACATTTTTTTGTTTAACAATTTTAATAATTTAAACAGAAACAAAGTAACAAAGTATCAATCAACCTGACACTGGTTTCTAAATAAACTACATATATCATTCTTAGACAAAGAGATAGAAAAGATATACACACAACTAAAATAATGTGTGGAGCAGAACGTTGGATTGGGGATTGACTCCTTATCTCCAAATGATTAAACTGCCACAACATCCACAATGAAAAGAAGCTAAATGTCTTCAAACTCAGTCAGAACTTGACACTGCAGAAAGAACTAATTACAAATAAAGAACTAATTCCAGTCAAAACCAAGAATATTAATGATCAATGTAAAATTCTCCACAGTATTCTATTTATCATGGCCATGAATCCCAGCCACAACAATGAGATTATCCCAAACCCATTTCTCAATCTGGCCAGCACACCCGATCGTGAGGATGAAACTCTGTAGCTCAAGGTCCAGTTTAAGGTTGACATTGTAGCCACATTGCGAGTTGATGACATCCACCATGGGATCCTTGACACAGCATGAAAAGTGCACTCCTCAATGCTTCCTGCTAAGGTTTGTATCCATGCAGTTGATATAAATATTGAGGTTCTAGTCATTTGGTCCAGACGCCCCACAGCAGGACCAATATCCCTGAGCAAAGTCTATGAAGTTATGAAGATCAATTTCATCAATTGATGAAAAAGTTGAGTTGGTCTTTGATCCAGTCTTTGAAGTTGAAAGCCAGAACACCATCCTTCACTACCAGGAAAAAGAAGGGCCCCAGAAAGACTGAGGAAAATTTGAGTGGGACAAATTGCAATTCGAAGAATATCGTATATCTACTCAAATGTCCGTATGATTTGTTTTACATTGGTATTTCTACACGCCCTCTGAGAACACGTGTGAATGAGCACCGTTCACAAATTAGAACACAAACCCTGTCTGCTCCATTAGTTTCCCATTTTTATGCCACAATCACACTGAAGATCAGATTCATGTTCTTGCCCTTGAGACTATTAACCCGCTCCGCTATGAAAAAGTGAACATTGAAAGGCACCTCCAACAGCATGAGGCTTTCTTTATTCATATGTTTAAAAGTTTGAAACCTCAAGGGTTAAATTCAGAACTCGAACTTTCCTGTTACTTGTAGTGTTGCTGTTTGGTCTCCTTTAAATAGTTTTTTGCTCTGACTTTGTCCTACTCTTTACAGATGTAACTAATCTACTACATGGTTTCTCCATCCCTTTATATATCACATCGTTCTTACCTATCTTTTAACATTTTGAGCACTAATAGAACACACATTTAGAGGCTCCTTAATGCAAATTACAGGTATTGTAGATTTATTACGCTTTCTGTCTTACTGTTTATCTCACTGTTCATCTTATTGTCTGTATGATAATGTATATAATGCTTCTATATGTAGGATTGCTATATAATTACAATTATAATTATATTTGTCTTTTTATTGCATCTAGAACCTTTATCCTGAGGAAGCTATATGTGAAAGGCTGGTTATACCGGAACAGTCTCAATTTACTGTGGATTTATCTTAGTATTTTTGCCCCTATATTGCTTTACTACTGAAATTATTAAAGATTTTTGTATTTGAAGAAGGATTCTACTTTATTTACTACATGAAATTTTGAAGAAATTTTGAAGATATGACCTCTGAATATTGACTCTTTAAGTTTGCAGTATTTTATGAAATTAATACTTTACTCAAATATATATTTTTTGAAGATAGAAAACTCAAACTTGTGGAACATTTCTTTTGAGTGGTTTTTGTCTTTTTCTTGGTATTTATACTGCTCAGCCATTTGTTGGACTCTCTGTTTGGATCTTGAAAGGTATGTCAGTAGCTGCAAAAGTTGGTTCAAAAGCTGATGCTGAACTGTCAAAAAAGCTACTGATTAAGACCTCTTTTTGTCTTCTTCTCCACTTGGCTGTTATGTGATTATTGGGGGGGGGGAGAAGGGTGGTTATTTAGATGAGGTACTTTTGCTAGTTAACAAGTCAAACTAATAAAAGAGTCAAGGGGAAGTAGTGATAGGTGAGGAGTGATCATATTGTATTCAGAGGTGTGAGGAACCATAATAGGTAGTAGCTTTGGATTTTCTTTTCCTTCTTATTCAAAGAATTCTGCTGAAGCAATGTTTTAGGTGTTGAAAGTTCAATTAGTCATTCTGCAGTAGCCATGAGAGTTTTCCTAAGACTGTCCAGACTTTGCAGAATATCTACATGCTTAACCTCAGGTAAGACTCCAAAAGACCTAATAAGTGTGGCTTTGTCTGTATCCAACTTGGCCTCTTTTTGAATGTTCCTGCTCCCATCATCTGATTTGGCCAGGGGCAAACTGATGGTGGGTACATTGTTGTTAACAACAGATAGGCCCGTGCTGTCCATTTGGGACACAGGCTCCTCCCTGTATTCGCATGCATGCATGGTTGCAGATCTTCTCACGCAGGTGCTGATGCTGATCTCAGCAAACAAACTGCACAAACCCAAACCGGCTGTTTTTTTTGGTGCCAGGCAGCTCTTACTGGCACCCACCACCAACCCCCCCCCGGGCCAGCTTGGGTTTGCTTGCAGAGATTGGCCTCAGTGCAATCACAGAGATCTGCCTCAGCGCATGCACAAGAGCATGGGGAGCCCCTCCCTGTGTTCTCACACATGTGCAGTTGCAAATCTCCTTGCACAGGTGCTGATGCTGATCTCTGCAAGCAAACCGCAGAAACTCAAGCCAGCCGGGGGTTTTTTTGTTTTTGTTTTTGTTTTTTTGGCACTGGGCAGCACTTACCGGCGCCCACCTTTAGTGTATGAAACTAAGACACAGGACACAGCCTCGGGCTGGGTTAACTCAGGTTTATTGCATCGTGGACAGAGGGAACATGAGGTAATGGCGGATCAATAGCTCTTTATATACAGTAGGAATACATTTGAACGTGGTGCCATGGTAGCCCATTGGCTACTGTCTGCGTGACGTCATTGTGGGTCACGCCCTTCTTGTCCAGGTGTAGGTGGTGGCGGGAAAGCTTCCCGCGCTGTTGCCTTTGATGAGTTCGGACCAAGAGAGCTTGGACGCTCGCTGCTGCCAGCTGGTGGTCATTAGCTCGCGTCCTATTACAGGGTTTATATGATACAGCTGAAGGTTACATTGTTGCTATAGGCAAGGTTACATTGGCTCAGATACATTGTAATCCATGTGGAAGGTAAAACCATTAGAACACAACATCCCTCCCCCCTAGGACGAGACAATGTCTCGAGCCCCCACTTCAACACACTCCCCCCCCTTAGGAGACAAAGTCCCTCAGCCAAGATGGCTTATTTCGAACACGCTGGGGTCTCGATGCAGGCTGCCTTTCCCCGGGTTTGCTACCTTCTCTTTGTCCCCTGGTTTCCTGCCCTGTAATTGGAGAGGGAGACTTGTTAGTGACTAGCCGCGGCTCCGCGGCGTTGTTGGGAGGTGTGCTCTTTCTCGGGGAAGAACCGGGGGCACTGGGGGCTAACGAAAAACCCCTCTTCTCGCTTGGAAGGGTGGGGGAACACTCCTGAAAACCCCCCCGGCTCGCAAAACCAAAATCAAAATTACATTCGGGGGACGCGGCGGCGGCCGCACATTCCTTTTCCCTCCCCCCGGGCTCTGATAGAACTGGGGTATCAAAAGGATATGAGTCGGGACCACCGTTTTCCCCCCCGGTTTCGGACTGCTGTCCCTCAATGTCTCCCCCTTGGGCTAAACGGGTGGGGGAGAACCCTATCGCTGAATCCTGTTGCTGCGCCCCACTAACCGGCCCTTCACTCACTCGGCGCCTCAGTTGGTCAGCGTGTCTCCTCCAGAGGAGGCCGGTGCTCGTTTCCACCCGATATGACACTGGCCCCGTCTGCTCAATTACAGTTCCCGGCACCCAGGCTGGCCCTGCGCTTGCATAGTTCCTGCAGTAAACAAGGTCGCCGGCGGCGAACCCTTTCGAGACTGCCAATCCTATGTTTTTCCCTTTGTCCTCGACTCTCGTCGGGTCCAGCCTGGACAGAAGCGTGGTCAGTTTTCGCCGCATCAAGAGTTCTGCCGGCGAGTAACCTGACGCTAAGGGGGTTACCCTATACGCTAATAAGAACTGACACACTTGGTGGTTTAGGTCCCCCGGGCCCATGCGCCGAAGCGCATCCTTTGTTGTCCTCACCAACCGTTCCACTTGGCCATTCGTGGCCGGGTGAAACGGCGCGGATGTAACATGCCGAATGGCGTTTGCTTCCATGAATGCCCCGAACTCCGAGGAGGTGAAGCAACTCGCGTTATCGCTGACTAAAGTGTCGGGTAAACCGAACGTGGAGAAGACTCTCCGTAGCTGGCTAATTGTCGTGGCGGAGGACGTGCTCTTTACTGGGATAACCTCCAGCCACTTGGAAAACGCATCCACCACCAGGAGAAACATGGTCCCTCGAAATGGGCCAGCGAAATCTACATGCACTCTGGACCACGGCCCCCTCGCTGCGTCCCATTCCCTATGCGGAAGGCGGGCCGCCTCTGGTCGGGATCCCTGGCATGCCTCACAAGTGCCGACCATGTGCTCAATGTCCGCGTCCAGCTGAGGCCACCAAAAGTAACTGCGGGCCAGCGCTTTCGAACGCACGATGCCCGGGTGGCTGACGTGCAGCAGTTTGAGCACCCTCGGCCGCATGGATGTAGGGACCACCACCCGTTGGCCCCACAGCAGGCACCCCCTTTCTAGGGACAACTCTAGCTTTTTCCGAAAGAATGGGTCGAATTCCGTGCTCGGGGATGATGCCGGCCACCCCTTTTGTACCCATGAGCTGACTTTCTCGAGCGTTCTGTCCTTGCCTGTCGCCCTAGCAATATCCGCTGGTACAATTGGGGGTGCATCTAAAACCTCAATTAGTAACACCTGGCGGTCTCTTCCTACTCTAGCCTTCTGGTCGTCCGACAAGGGCAAAGGGGATCTCGAAAGTGCATCAGCATGGCTGATCTCTTTTCCGGGCCGGTACACCAACTCGTGTTGGTAAGCGTTGAGAAAAATGGCCCATCGCAACATTCTCGGTGATAGGATCTGCGGGGTGGGCTTGCTTGCCGTGAAAATCCCTAACAGTGGCTTGTGATCCGTCACGATTTTGAACGGGCGGCCATACAAAAAATCGTGAAACTTTTTGGTCCCCGCTACAATTGCCAATGCCTCCCTGTCGGTTTGTGCGTAATTTCGCTCTGCCTGGGACAGGGACCTTGAATAAAATGCAACCGGGGCTTCCCTTCCGTCATCCAACACGTGGCAAAGTACCGCCCCCACCCCCACCGGTGACGCATCACAGACTAGGACCACCGGCCGTTTGGGGTCGAAATGCGTTAGAATTGCGTCAGAGGTCAAGAGTTGCTTTAATTCTTTGAACGCCCTCTCGTGCTCGTCACCCCACACCCAAGTCTCCTCTTTTTTAAGCAACCGATGAAGCGGTTCGGCCACGGACGCCTTCCGCGGAAGGAATGTATGGTAAAAATTGAGGAGCCCCAGGAATGACTGTAGCTCGGTTTTGGATGTGGGGCGAGGGGCCTTTTTGATGGCTACTACTTTGGATTTGGATGGCTTGATACCCTCGGGTGTGATCCTGAACCCTAAGAACTCGACCTCGGTTTCGAAAAAAACACATTTGTCCTTCCTCAGTCTCAGCCCCGCTTTCTCGAACACAGTTAGTACTTTGTCCAATCTCCGTGCCAGTTCGGCCTCACTCCCCCCTGTTATTAATACGTCATCAAAATAAGGTAACACCCCCTCCAGCCCCTTCAGGAGGCGTTCCACAAGCGACTGAAAAAGGCCGGGTGCCGAGTTCACGCCGAACTGTAAACGCGACACTTGGAACGCTCCTTTATGTGTGACTATCGTTTGTGCCGCGGCCGTGGCGGGTGTTACGGGAAGCTGCTGATAGGCTTGTGCCAGGTCGAGCTTAGCGAAACACTTTCCCCCATTTAGCCTAGCCAAGAGGTGGCTGACCACCGGCACC
Organism: Bradypodion pumilum; assembly: GCA_035047305.1. NCBI lineage: Eukaryota > Metazoa > Chordata > Lepidosauria > Squamata > Chamaeleonidae > Bradypodion > Bradypodion pumilum. The sequence goes on along the minus strand of JAWDJD010000003.1, from coordinate 211,096,939 downwards.
GGATAAGCATTAGGGCGGATCGCCTTGTTAATCGTACACTTATAATCAGCGCAAATGCGCACCTCCCCGTTAGCCTTCAGAGCTGTTACAATTGGAGTTTCCCACTCCGCGGAATCAACAGGAATAAGAATCCCCTGGCCCACCAATTTGTCCAGTTCCGCCTCTATTTTGTCCTTTAGTGCGAAAGGCACTCTGCGCGGTTTGAGTCTTATCGGGCGGACCTCCGGATCTAGGTCGAAGGCTACAGGGGGTCCCTTAAATTTTCCGAGTCCTTTTTCAAAAACGGCGGGATGCGCATCGCACACCGCTTGTATTGGGTCCACCCCCACTGCATGTACTCCCCCTATAAACAGGCCTAGAGGCTGGAACCACTGTGTCCCTAGGAGGCTACAACTCCCCCCCTTGAGGACAACTAAGGGCAGCTCCGCAGAGTGTCTCTTAAACTCAACCCGAAATTTCCCGACCCCCAACACCGGAATGCTGTTCCCCTGTACATCTCGTAGCGTGGACCTCAAAGTTTTAAGCTTGGGCCGCACGTGGGGGTCGATTTTTAAAAACTCTTTCTGGGGAATTATGGAATAGGAGGACCCCGAGTCAATTTCCATCCTGATGGGGGCCCCTTGTACTAGTACCTCAACGAAATAATGGGACTGTTCCGCGGACACACTGAGCACTGGGACGTCGTCCTCGCTGCTGTCCGAGACGCGGCCCACGCCGTCCTGCTTCCTCGTGGTCTGGACGCCATCTTTGGGCCTCGCTGAACGGTCCGGCCTGGTCGAACGGTCTGGTGACTGCCTCCGGCCCTCCTTCCGTTTTCTGCATGCCTTGGCGATGTGCCCCCGACGGCCGCAGGTGTAGCATTCGGCCTTTCTAAACGGGCACCTCGCACGCTCGTGGGCCGCTCCGCAACCATCGCAGCGGCGCCCCCCTTTTCGGACCTTCTGGACCTCCTCGCCGTCGCTGCTCTCTGAGGACGACTTTGAGGCCCGTTGAGTTGCGTGCACCGACCTTTCCGCCTTGCCGGCTCTGGGACGCCACTCACGCCACTGGTGCATCTCGTCCACTCCAGCATTCGTGGACTCTGCGGCTTCTGCGGCCTCGACGACCTCTGCCAGCGTGGGTGGCGGCTCCTTATTCATCAAGCTGCGCTGCACCTCCTTGTCTTTCAGGCCACACAGCACGCCGTCCCTGAGGGCAATTTCTAGGATGCTGCCCCATTTACAGGGGGCAGCGGCTACCCTCATGGCGGCCACGAATGCCTCGACCGACTCGTCCGGCGCTTGGACTCGCCTCCAAAACGCGCTCCGAGCGGGAAACATCGCCCTCGCGGGTTGGAAGCGCTCCCGTAGCAGCTTCATGATGTCGTCCGCCTTAAATTCGCTCACCTTCTTTGGAGCGATGATGCCCACCAGCGTCCGCTTGGTTTCCGTTCCAAGCATGCGGGTGAGGATGGCCCTCTTCCTCTCCTCATCGTCTCCCTTGACTTTAAGCTCCACCAGCGCCGCATGGAAGTCCATCTCAAGTAGCTCCCAGTCTTGCGGTTTGGTGATGTTGAACCCGCTCTGTGCCCTGGCTGCTCCTTGGGAATCCATTGATCCCATCCTCGTCGCCAATTTAGTGTATGAAACTAAGACACAGGACACAGCCTCGGGCTGGGTTAACTCAGGTTTATTGCATCGTGGACAGAGGGAACATGAGGTAATGGCGGATCAATAGCTCTTTATATACAGTAGGAATACATTTGAACGTGGTGCCATGGTAGCCCATTGGCTACTGTCTGCGTGACGTCATTGTGGGTCACGCCCTTCTTGTCCAGGTGTAGGTGGTGGCGGGAAAGCTTCCCGCGCTGTTGCCTTTGATGAGTTCGGACCAAGAGAGCTTGGACGCTCGCTGCTGCCAGCTGGTGGTCATTAGCTCGCGTCCTATTACAGGGTTTATATGATACAGCTGAAGGTTACATTGTTGCTATAGGCAAGGTTACATTGGCTCAGATACATTGTAATCCATGTGGAAGGTAAAACCATTAGAACACAACACCACCACAAAAAAAAAAATACCCTGACCAGCTTGTGTTTGCTTGCAGAGATCAACCTCAGTGCAAGTGCACAGAGATCTGCCTCAGTGCATGCACAAGAGCATGGGGAGGCCCCTCCCTGTGTTCTCATACATGAGTGGCTGCATATCTCGTGCCAGCTCTGAGGGTGATCTCCGCAAGCAAACTGTGCAAACCCAAGCCGGACCGGGGGGGAGGGGTGTTGGCGCCGGGATTACTGGAGCCCGCCACCAAAGCCACCCCCAGCCAGCTTGGGTTTGCTTGCAAAGATCTGCGGCTGCATCAGTGCAAGCGCACAGAGTGCATGTGTGAGAGCATGGAGAGACCCCTACCTGCGCTCTCATGCATGCATGGCTGTAGATCTCTGCTGCTGCCACTTGGGCAATTGTGCATCACCCCCCCCTGGTCCTGGACACCTGGGGCAAGGAGGAAGAAGAAGAGGGAGCTCAGCTGCCTGACGCGACTGCCTACCACCACCTGGGTCATCCTGCCTCGCCCACCCCCATGGTCCTGGGGTGAGGAGGAAGAGGGCTGGGCCAAGCAGGGATGCATCCGGGCTCTTTGTCGCCTGCCCCTTCTGAGTAAGTCTGTCTGTCTTTTTGTTTTATTTACTTTCATCTCTCTCTCTCTCTGTGGAGAGAAGGTCTGAAGTAGGCTAGGGGGTTTCTTTTTTATTTGTTTATTCTGATATGCTTGAAACACATGCTACCATTTAAAAAGTTTTATTCTGTGCAAGCATATCAGAGAGGAAACAAAGCAAAAAGGCAAAAATGTTGTGGCACCTTAAAGACTAACTGCTGTATTCTCATGTGAGCTTTTGTGGATCAAGTCCACTGGCTCTTAGGCTATAAACATGGATGAATCCTGAACCCTAGAGTTGGATATGACTGGCTTTTGAGCAAGGGCAACCTTTACCTAATAGAAGATCCCTATTTGGTATTCAAATTTGCTGTGGTGAGTAAAGGTAAAGGTCTCCCTTGCTCAAAAGCCAGTCTAGGGTGCAGTGCTCATCTCAATTTACACCCAAAGAGCCAGTGCTGTCTGTGTTTGCAGATGTTTTAATGGCCATATGATCACTAAATCACATGGCCACCCCCATCAAGTCACATAACCACAGATTTGGCCCCACCCACAGATTTGCCCCCACCCACTGAGTTAGCCCCACCCAATGAGTATACCTGTCAAGTTTTGGTTTTGAAAATAAGGGAAATTTTGTGGGCATGGCCAAATTGGTAGGCATGGCCAAATCAGTGGGTGTGGCCAATGGGCAAAGAAGAGAATTACAAAACAGTCTAGTTGAAATGTCTGAAGTGGTAGCCATGTTAGTCTGTGCAAGCATATCTGAGAGTAAACAAAACAGAACAGCAAAAAAAGACAAAAAATATTGTGGCACCAAAGACTAAAACCTGTACAGTATTTAAATGTAAGATTTCATGGACCAGGTCTGTTGAAGTGGACTTGGTCCACGAAAGCTAACATTTAAATATAGGAGTTAGTCTAAGGTGCCACAATATTTTTTGTATTTTTTTGCTGTTCTGTTTTGTTTACTCTCAAATAGGCTAGATATACTTCTGGTCCGACCTGGTATACTGCTGAATATATTAACAAATAGGAAGGAGGGGGTGCACAAAAAACCTGAGATGAGGGAAATGTGTGGAAGATGGCAGAGGGAGAACATAATGTATTAGTAATTCTGAAACACTGTAGGAACAGGTAAAAAAAAGGAGAAAGTAGAGGTCTGAAAGGTTTGAAAGCAAGAAATTGCAAATAGATAAATAGGGACCACTTCAGTGGGAAGGTAAAACAGCATTCCATGTGCTCTAGTGTCTAGTCATGCCTGCCACATGACCACGGAAACGTCTGCAGAAGCAGACAGTGCTGGCTCTTTGGCTATGAAACAGAGATGAGCACTGAACCCTAGAGTCAGATACAACTAGCTTTTGAGCAAGGGAAACTTTTACCTTTAAACAATGTGGTGGGAGGCCTTTAAATAAATGCAATCATACTGAGGAAGGTGTCACAACCATGGCCTATTTCAGAAACATTTTGAATTTTTATTTTTAAAAGGGGACAAAGAGAATCACAAAAGTGATGCAACGGAAGAGATCACCAAGCACCCACAAATAATATAAAGGCACCCAATTCACCAGCCACACCCACACATGCCAGTTAAAACACATTTGTCTTCTCTCACACAATCCAGGAGAACAGAAATTTGTAGGTACTAAACAAAGCAAGAAGAAAACATATTCCCCCTCCCAAACAGTCTGGATGTGTGGTCTCCTCCCACCCAAAAACTTTGCTGCCGAAATGTGCCTGCTCTGAAGTAAATTCATTTAGTCCAATGGGACTTACTCCCAGGTAAATAGGTCCAGGCTTATTGTGAAGGACCAAATCAGCAGGTAAATCCAACTTTTCAGCCTATCCCACCCCCACCCCCATGCCTCTGAGCACAAGCGATGATCCCACCAGATTCAAACACAAAAGATTTCTTTCAGCAAGTGAGGAGAAGAGATAGAAATACAAAACTGGGTGGGGGACTGGGGGAGGGGGGAGGGAAAAATAAAATAAATGAGGTGCCAGCGCAGAACACTGGATTTTGTAGGACATGAAGGAAACCCACCCTTTCCCAGCTGACTCTATTAACCTTTGGAGCAGGCAGTGGTGGCCTCGGGAGAGGAATAGCAGGGGGAGAGGATGGGAGCTGGAATTCGACTTAAATCACTCATTCTCTCCCCAAAGGGGTCCTCCCTTTATTTATCACATCAGAGGTGGGTGGTCCCAAGAAGTCTGAAATTCCATGTTGAGTGAGCGATCAGAAACTCACCCTTTGGGGAAGTGTCTTGAAATTGGGGGTGGAGAAGGTAAAAACTCCTGGGATTTCAAAGCTGAAGAGGTGAGAAATGTCATTTATGAGGAATGGGGACAGGAAAATAGAGCCGATCCTCTCCAGACAAACTGGGGGAAGGAAGGCAGTGGATAGAGAAGGCTGGAGGAGGAAAAGTAGCTATGGCTTGGCAGTATAACCCTAGACATGAAATCTAGCAGGAACTAAACAAGACACAGACACACACACAAAAGGGAGAGAGACTTTCTTTCCCCCGTCCTTGTGTAACTTAACATGCAGACAACGCGAAGGAAAATGCAGCCGATCTCTCTTTTTTCCACCCTTCCTCCTCCTCCAAAACTCACCCCAAAGCAAAGTTTGCTGAAGAAATGAAAGTCAGGGGGGTGCCAACCCGGTCGCTTACCTGGGAAACAGGTCTCAACCCCCCCCCCAACTCTTTTCCTGCCATTCTCTCATGATGTTGTGGTGGCATTCTCACTCCGGAGGCTACTGGCTGCCCGGGCAAACAGTCTGTTGTGTTCTAATGGTTTTACCTTCCACATGGATTACAATGTATCTGAGCCAATGTAACCTTGCCTATAGCAACAATGTAACCTTCAGCTGTATCATATAAACCCTGTAATAGGACGCGAGCTAATGACCACCAGCTGGCAGCAGCGAGCGTCCAAGCTCTCTTGGTCCGAACTCATCAAAGGCAACAGCGCGGGAAGCTTTCCTGCCACCACCTACACCTGGACAAGAAGGGCGTGACCCACAATGACGTCACGCAGACAGTAGCCAATGGGCTACCATGGCACCACGTTCAAATGTATTCCTACTGTATATAAAGAGCTATTGATCCGCCATTACCTCATGTTCCCTCTGTCCACGATGCAATAAACCTGAGTTAACCCAGCCCGAGGCTGTGTCCTGTGTCTTAGTTTCATACACTAAATTGGCGACGAAGGTGGGATCAATGGATTCCCAAGGAGCAGCCAGGGCACAGAGCGGGTTCAACATCACCAAACCGCAAGACTGGGAGCTGCTTGAGATGGACTTCCATGCGGCGCTGGTGGAGCTCAAAGTCAAGGAAGACGATGAGGAGAGGAAGAGGGCCATCCTCACCCGCATGCTTGGAATGGAAACCAAGCGGACGCTGGTGGGCATCATCGCTCCAAAGAAGGTGAGCGAATTTAAGGCGGACGACATCATGAAGCTGCTACGGGAGCGCTTCCAACCCGCGAGGGCGATGTTTCCCGCTCGGAGCGCGTTTTGGAGGCGAGTCCAAGCGCCGGACGAGTCGGTCGAGGCATTCGTGGCCGCCATGAGGGTAGCCGCTGCCCCCTGTAAATGGGGCAGCATCCTAGAAATGGCCCTCAGGGACGGCGTGCTGTGTGGCCTGAAAGACAAGGAGGTGCAGCGCAGCTTGATGAATAAGGAGCCGCCACCCACGCTGGCAGAGGTCGTCGAGGCCGCAGAAGCCGCAGAGTCCACGAATGCTGGAGTGGACGAGATGCACCAGTGGCGTGAGTGGCGTCCCAGAGCCGGCAAGGCGGAAAGGTCGGTGCACGCAACTCAACGGGCCTCAAAGTCGTCCTCAGAGAGCAGCGACGGCGAGGAGGTCCAGAAGGTCCGAAAAGGGGGGCGCCGCTGCGATGGTTGCGGAGCGGCCCACGAGCGTGCAAGGTGCCCGTTTAGAAAGGCCGAATGCTACACCTGCGGCCGTCGGGGGCACATCGCCAAGGCATGCAGAAAACGGAAGGAGGGCCGGAGGCAGTCACCAGACCGTTCGACCAGGCCGGACCGTTCAGCGAGGCCCAAAGATGGCGTCCAGACCACGAGGAAGCAGGACGGCGTGGGCCGCGTCTCGGACAGCAGCGAGGACGACGTCCCAGTGCTCAGTGTGTCCGCGGAACAGTCCCATTATTTCGTTGAGGTACTAGTACAAGGGGCCCCCATCAGGATGGAAATTGACTCGGGGTCCTCCTATTCCATAATTCCCCAGAAAGAGTTTTTAAAAATCGACCCCCACGTGCGGCCCAAACTTAAAACTTTGAGGTCCACGCTACGAGATGTACAGGGGAACAGCATTCCGGTGTTGGGGGTCGGGAAATTTCGGGTTGAGTTTAAGAGACACTCTGCGGAGCTGCCCTTAGTTGTCCTCAAGGGGGGGAGTTGTAGCCTCCTAGGGACACAGTGGTTCCAGCCTTTAGGCCTGTTTATAGGGGGAGTACATGCAGTGGGGGTGGACCCAATACAAGCGGTGTGCGATGCGCATCCCGCCGTTTTTGAAAAAGGACTCGGAAAATTCAAGGGACCCCCTGTAGCCTTCGACCTAGATCCGGAGGTCCGCCCGATAAGACTCAAACCGCGCAGAGTGCCTTTCGCACTAAAGGACAAAATAGAGGCGGAACTGGACAAATTGGTGGGCCAGGGGATTCTTATTCCTGTTGATTCCGCGGAGTGGGAAACTCCAATTGTAACAGCTCTGAAGGCTAACGGGGAGGTGCGCATTTGCGCTGATTATAAGTGTACGATTAACAAGGCGATCCGCCCTAATGCTTATCCGGTGCCGGTGGTCAGCCACCTTTTGGCTAGGCTAAATGGGGGAAAGTGTTTCGCTAAGCTCGACCTGGCACAAGCCTATCAGCAGCTTCCCGTAACACCCGCCACGGCCGCGGCACAAACGATAGTCACACATAAAGGAGCGTTCCAAGTGTCGCGTTTACAGTTCGGCGTGAACTCGGCACCCGGCCTTTTTCAGTCGCTTGTGGAACGCCTCCTGAAGGGGCTGGAGGGGGTGTTACCTTATTTTGATGACGTATTAATAACAGGGGGGAGTGAGGCCGAACTGGCACGGAGATTGGACAAAGTACTAACTGTGTTCGAGAAAGCGGGGCTGAGACTGAGGAAGGACAAATGTGTTTTTTTCGAAACCGAGGTCGAGTTCTTAGGGTTCAGGATCACACCCGAGGGTATCAAGCCATCCAAATCCAAAGTAGTAGCCATCAGAAAGGCCCCTCGCCCCACATCCAAAACCGAGCTACAGTCATTCCTGGGGCTCCTCAATTTTTACCATACATTCCTTCCGCGGAAGGCGTCCGTGGCCGAACCGCTTCATCGGTTGCTTAAAAAAGAGGAGACTTGGGTGTGGGGTGACGAGCACGAGAGGGCGTTCAAAGAATTAAAGCAACTCTTGACCTCTGACGCAATTCTAACGCATTTCGACCCCAAACGGCCGGTGGTCCTAGTCTGTGATGCGTCACCGGTGGGGGTGGGGGCGGTACTTTGCCACGTGTTGGATGACGGAAGGGAAGCCCCGGTTGCATTTTATTCAAGGTCCCTGTCCCAGGCAGAGCGAAATTACGCACAAACCGACAGGGAGGCATTGGCAATTGTAGCGGGGACCAAAAAGTTTCACGATTTTTTGTATGGCCGCCCGTTCAAAATCGTGACGGATCACAAGCCACTGTTAGGGATTTTCACGGCAAGCAAGCCCACCCCGCAGATCCTATCACCGAGAATGTTGCGATGGGCCATTTTTCTCAACGCTTACCAACACGAGTTGGTGTACCGGCCCGGAAAAGAGATCAGCCATGCTGATGCACTTTCGAGATCCCCTTTGCCCTTGTCGGACGACCAGAAGGCTAGAGTAGGAAGAGACCGCCAGGTGTTACTAATTGAGGTTTTAGATGCACCCCCAATTGTACCAGCGGATATTGCTAGGGCGACAGGCAAGGACAGAACGCTCGAGAAAGTCAGCTCATGGGTACAAAAGGGGTGGCCGGCATCATCCCCGAGCACGGAATTCGACCCATTCTTTCGGAAAAAGCTAGAGTTGTCCCTAGAAAGGGGGTGCCTGCTGTGGGGCCAACGGGTGGTGGTCCCTACATCCATGCGGCCGAGGGTGCTCAAACTGCTGCACGTCAGCCACCCGGGCATCGTGCGTTCGAAAGCGCTGGCCCGCAGTTACTTTTGGTGGCCTCAGCTGGACGCGGACATTGAGCACATGGTCGGCACTTGTGAGGCATGCCAGGGATCCCGACCAGAGGCGGCCCGCCTTCCGCATAGGGAATGGGACGCAGCGAGGGGGCCGTGGTCCAGAGTGCATGTAGATTTCGCTGGCCCATTTCGAGGGACCATGTTTCTCCTGGTGGTGGATGCGTTTTCCAAGTGGCTGGAGGTTATCCCAGTAAAGAGCACGTCCTCCGCCACGACAATTAGCCAGCTACGGAGAGTCTTCTCCACGTTCGGTTTACCCGACACTTTAGTCAGCGATAACGCGAGTTGCTTCACCTCCTCGGAGTTCGGGGCATTCATGGAAGCAAACGCCATTCGGCATGTTACATCCGCGCCGTTTCACCCGGCCACGAATGGCCAAGTGGAACGGTTGGTGAGGACAACAAAGGATGCGCTTCGGCGCATGGGCCCGGGGGACCTAAACCACCAAGTGTGTCAGTTCTTATTAGCGTATAGGGTGACCCCCTTAGCGTCAGGTTACTCGCCGGCAGAACTCTTGATGCGGCGAAAACTGACCACGCTTCTGTCCAGGCTGGACCCGACGAGAGTCGAGGACAAAGGGAAAAACATAGGATTGGCAGTCTCGAAAGGGTTCGCCGCCGGCGACCTTGTTTACTGCAGGAACTATGCAAGCGCAGGGCCAGCCTGGGTGCCGGGAACAGTAATTGAGCAGACGGGGCCAGTGTCATATCGGGTGGAAACGAGCACCGGCCTCCTCTGGAGGAGACACGCTGACCAACTGAGGCGCCGAGTGAGTGAAGGGCCGGTCAGTGGGGCTCAGCAACAGGATTCAGCGATAGGGTTCTCCCCCACCCGTTTAGCCCAAGGGGGAGACATTGAGGGACAGCAGTCCGAAACCGGGGGGGAAAGCGGTGGTCCCGACTCATATCCTTTTGATACCCCAGTTCTATCAGAGCCCGGGGGGAGGGAAAAGGAATGTGCGGCCGCCGCCGCGTCCCCCGAATGTAATTTTGATTTTGATTTTGGTTTTGCGAGCCGGGGGGGGTTTCAGGAGTGTTCCCCCACCCTTCCAAGCGAGAAGAGGGGTTTTTCGTTAGCCCCCAGTGCCCCCGGTTCTTCCCCGAGAAAGAGCACACCTCCCAACAACGCCGCGGAGCCGCGGCTAGTCACTAACAAGTCTCCCTCTCCAATTACAGGGCAGGAAACCAGGGGACAAAGAGAAGGTAGCAAACCCGGGGAAAGGCACCCCGCATCGAGACCCCAGCGTGTTCGAAATAAGCCATCTTGGCTGAGGGACTTTGTCTCCTAAGGGGGGGGAGTGTGTTGAAGGTGGGCTCGAGACATTGTCTCGTCCTAGGGGGGAGGGATGTTGTGTTCTAATGGTTTTACCTTCCACATGGATTACAATGTATCTGAGCCAATGTAACCTTGCCTATAGCAACAATGTAACCTTCAGCTGTATCATATAAACCCTGTAATAGGACGCGAGCTAATGACCACCAGCTGGCAGCAGCGAGCGTCCAAGCTCTCTTGGTCCGAACTCATCAAAGGCAACAGCGCGGGAAGCTTTCCCGCCACCACCTACACCTGGACAAGAAGGGCGTGACCCACAATGACGTCACGCAGACAGTAGCCAATGGGCTACCATGGCACCACGTTCAAATGTATTCCTACTGTATATAAAGAGCTATTGATCCGCCATTACCTCATGTTCCCTCTGTCCACGATGCAATAAACCTGAGTTAACCCAGCCCGAGGCTGTGTCCTGTGTCTTAGTTTCATACACTAAACAGTCTCAGTGTGTTTTTGTTGGATGGACTCCGTCCTGGCGCAATGAAAACTAAAAGTACTGTATGAAAATGAAAATAAAGAAATACAGGATATTTATGGTGGTTAAAAAACCAGGAGGGCAGCGGGAAATTATGATAAAATGCGTGACTATCCCAGCCAATACGGGATACTTGACAGGTATGCCACTGAGTAGCTCCACCCACTGAATAGCTCCGCCCATGGTGTGGTAGTAAATTATTTTGGTGTCCACCACTGGTTGGAAGGTAAACAGTATTTTGTGCACTCTGGTGTTGAGGCATGCCTGCCACATGTCCACGGAAATGTTTGCAAACACAGACAGCACCGGCTCTGTGGCTATAAACAGAGATGAGCACTGAACCCTAGAGTTGGATATGACTGGCTTTCGAGCAAGGGCAACCTTGGTATATTTTAATTTCTGTTATTTTTGTTGTTCTATGCTGGTCATGGGCGGTAATAAAGACTGACTGACTGTATCTCATGCACTTAAACCCTTTTTACTGTGCTGGTCAATTACTGTAATAAAGTTATTTGATTGATTGATGGATTGATTGATTGATTGATTGATTGATTGATTGCACTTACTAATCTCAAACATGTACCTCACAGAATTGTGCTGGTAGAATGAGGAAAAGAGACATATACACTGTTTTGAACTCACTGGGGAAAAGATGTGGTATCAACTGAAATACAACAATTAAGTATCAACTCAAATGACTCCTGGTAAGAGTCCCTGCTTCATCAATACTGGCTTGGGGGGGGGGGGGTAATGAGGATTTTGTCTGCCAAAAGGGCTCAGGATCGGAAAGTGACTCATGGAACTGGATCAGTGGTACTATGGGTGTCATGCTGTGATGTGGAAGGCAGATGCATGGCCACTGCATTACAGGTATATTCTCAGGACAGTCTTTATGGCTGATTGTCAGGAGGATCACCAATATTCAGAATCGGATATGGCCGAAGTAGATGAAGACCGCCATTGTGTGAGGACAAGTACATAGGGATGGATGACATCCTCTCTTCTATGATCTGGAGCCTGACATGTGTAGAAGCCCATTCATATGAGCTTAGAATTCAAGCCAGTTTCTCAAAAACAGAGATTATGTCAGATTTGAGTTCCAAAAGGTCAATTTCGTTCTACTTAACTTTGCCATTTATTTAAGAAATACAGTGGAACCTCATACAACAATCACCCTGTATACAGTAGCAACAAAATCACATAAAAGTTAGGTTGTTGGGGGAAATGGCATCCCACATAACAATTTTCGCTGTGGAAAAAAAGCATACAACAATTTTTCAATTGGAAAAACCACTTAGCAAAAAAAAAACCAAAAAAAAACACATTGTAATATGCATCCCATAGGGAAAATCGCTATATGATGCATGTATTGTATAGCAATTGTTTCATACAACAACAAGCCCCATGGAATGGATTAAAATTGTTGTATGAGGTATCACTGTACTGACCAAAATTCTACTGACATTATATACAAAACTACACCTGTGTAATAAGACTCCTGCAAGTTAAGAAGTTAGCATTGGTGTTTCCTACCAAGGTGTGAGATTTGTCTCACAACAACAAATGTCTGTTCTAACTTCTTAACTTGACATAATTTTGTCACAAAAATTGACACCAAATGCAGTATGTTGGTGGTGAAATCTAATAGGATTCTGGCTATAAATTCCAAGAGATGCCGGGATTCATCAGACCAGTATAGTTACCAAGCACATTTGAAGCCTTACACAGCAGTTAGTAACCTCCCTCTTGTTGTTGCAATTGTTGTTTTGTCAGTCCTAGTTAGACATCAAAAGGAAGATAAAACTTCCCGTGTTTTGTTTGAAGAGCAGAAATATTGCAGTTTGTAAACAAGAGTTTTTAATCCAGGGAAATGAAGAGTTTATTATTTACTGACAATAATATAGTTAAGTGAGAATAGGAATGTTGGCAGCCTGTATCATGCCAACAGTCTATTTCTATAGTGAACACCCTCCCAAAAGGTGAGTTGTGTCACTGTATACTGTGTAGCTTTCTAAGACTGCAAAGTTCAGCAAAGCCATGGTGCATTGCTGAAAAGGAAGACATCTCTACATTCTTAACACAGACGTTGCTGTGCAAATTTAAAATAGCTCCCCCTTTGTGGCCACTAAATCCCTTCCCAATCTTCTCTAATTGCCACACAAAATGAGGTGATCCATTGTAATGAATAACCATAATGAACTGGCCAAGAAGTAGTGCCTTCTTTTCCTTTCCTGAAGCTGTTATCAGTGTCACTTTTGTCTCTCTGCACATTTTGCCTATTATTGTAGCTGTCAGAGAATTAATTGATATCTATCCAGCAACATCTGGCTCTACAGAAAAAAGGGAGAACAGTTTCATCAGCCTTCTTCAGCTCTGTCAGTCTCATTCTAATTATGATGTAACAGAGGATATTAGCATGTGGTGGACTTGGTAATTAACCTCGGGCAACTGAAAGTGTGGTCTAAAGAGATGAGCAAAGTGTTTGGATCAGCTCAATCAATTATACATGCTTCCCACCATCAACACATACACACACTGGATGAGGCACTTAATTTACAGCACTGACCTTGTGATTGGAAACAGTAAGTTACGCTTGAACCAATTTAGAAGGTCAGATATTTTGTAGCACATTTCAATAGTTTAAATGCTTATTTCTGAATTAATTTAGAATTAATTCTGTATTTTCCTTGCAGAAGTACAGGTGGGGTAGGCAAATCTTTAGAGCTTTCAATTTTATACTAGGAGTTTAGCTCCTGATGAGGTAGAATTTTATGTCAAATCTGAAGCTAAACAACAAGAATGCAAATATTGAAACACTCTTTCCATCCTAAAAAAATAGGCAGATTATAGCAGTACAATGTAGAGCACTGCTATAATCTGCATGGGAACCTATGGCCTCTTATTATTTCCCATGTACCTGTAGACTGACCACATTTTTTGGCCTTATATTTGATCAGCAAACTAAGATTGGTGGTAGGAAGTTATTAAAGTCCAGAAACATGGCATATGGAAATGTGCAATAGTTTGCAGCTTTAAGGCTTTTGCATGCAACAGAATATTTGTCTTGCCATCAGAAAGCTATTGAGTGGTAGTGAGTAGACAAATGTGCAAGAAGTAGGTTAAACAAGGTCACCTTAGAAATGTATCATCCTTACCATTTATGTTTCAAAATTATTGAGTAAATAACCAGAGTCTTTGGCCTATTTGACCAAACCTTCTAGAGTCTCCTCAACCATAGGCTCCATGAACGTCAGACTCTTGTTGCTGCAAGAAGTGGAATATATTAGGGTGGGAGAACAGGGTACAAAGATCGATGTTTTGCTCTTCACTCTGATAGTACATAGAGGGGATTAGATATCCTCACCAGCCCTTTGGTTACTTTGGTTTCCAAAGAATTTGTGGCTTTTTGTCACCCATTTCTAACCTTTAACATCAATCAACAAAGTCTGTTAATATTTTCTTCTATGAACAGTGATAGTAGAATTTGTTCATCTCAGTCAGTTCCTTTCATCAGGCCCCCAGTGTCTCCAGTCCTGAGCTGAAGTCGACTACACAACATTTTCCCCAGCTAGCTAACACTCATTAGAAAGGGCTGATAGTGCCAGGACAATGTCCCAACAGCTTGCTCTGTTTCTGGATGATCTCTCTCATGTGCTTGTTATACCACTTTCTCCATGAGTGCTGTTTCTGCATTGAAGTGGGGCTACTGAAACAGGACTTACGTAGGCATCCATACCATTGTTGTAGGGACCCAGGTTTTATATGTCATCAAATCACCTATGGTGATTCTGCACAGCTACTAAAATTCCAACCATGTGGTTTCTCTCATGGAATCAATCCATCTCATCATTGATCTTCCGATTTTCCTGCTTCCTTTCACCTTTTCCAAAATTATTCTTTTTCCCCCAGCAAGTTTTGCCTTCTCGTGATGTGCCTAAAATAGGACATTCTTGATTTCAAGTTACGACTTGATTTGCTCTAGGACCAACTTGATTTTTTTCCTGACAATCCAGAGTATCCGTAGAGCTCAACTCCATCACCATTATCAAATGAATCAATTAGCTGAGAAGATTAAGGTTCAAGTGAAAATGACTGCAAAAACTGAAGAAATCAGTAAGGAAAACTTGGCTAAAATATTGAAGAAAGTGAAAGCTGTCCAGACTATTCCAACAGAAACATTTGTTCAAATAATTCAGATATTGTATGCAGCAGCTTATGTTACTGCTGGATAAATGGGTTTGAAAGTACAAAAGAATCAAGAATGGAAAACCAAAAGGGAAAATTCACTTGCAGTTGAAAATTAAAAACCTTTGATTGGACTTGAGTAATCTGAAGGATTTGAGACAAGAAAATCTAAAAGATTGGAAGATCCAAAATGGCCTGATAACAAGGTATGTCTTGGGCAACAAGGGAATTACAGTTATAATTAAAGGGTCGAAACAAAGAGTTGTGTCCCTTGATGAAAATATCAAGCAATATGATAATCAAATAATAGATATTCAGCAAAATTCAGTTTCAAGTTAAGTAACATTATTTTTACAAGTTCCTTGAAAATTGGCATGGAACCAGCACAAGTGAAAAACCTAACAGAGAAAGGATTTTGAAGTTTACGAGAAATTTGTGGGGAAACAAAATTTGTGACCTTCCTACCTTGTGGAACGTCTTCCCCTCAGGACAACAGCCTGCATCACTCGCTCCTCTCTAAGGGTGCAGCTCCAGGTGCCAACTCTGAGTTTAGCTGGGAAGCCCGTGACTAGTATAAGGGCTTTCTCGATGGAGGCACCAATGTTGTGGAACTCTTTCCCAGTGGAGCTGCACCAGGTACCATCCCTCCCTAAGTTTAAAAAACAGTTGAAAACATTCCTTTTTAAAGTGGCCTTTGGGAATATTTTACCAATGGCTGATTGTTAGGCATTTTATTCTGTCTCTCTACATCACAAGTAGGTTTTTCCTTTAGGGTTTTATTTTGATGTATTTATATGACAATTTTAAAATTTGTGTCTGTTTTTATTGTTGAGTTTTATGCTGTTAGAAGCACAAAATAGGAAAGTTTTTCCTAGAGGGGTGGTGTATAAGTTAAATAAATAAATAAATAAATAAGCATAAGAAAAATTCAGATAATGAAAGAAATCATACAAGAATGGGCAAAAAAATCAAAAACTGCAGTGCTTCTGGTTTAAATGAATTTTGGATAAAACCATGAACAGACTTACAAATCAGGTTTTGGAAACACCAGAAGGGGAAAAATTGTTAATAATGGAAAGGACACCTCTAATTTAGCAGGATAAAGAAAAGGGGAATGAGTCTGGAAAATACAGACCAATAACTTGTCTGCCAGTACAAATTGCTCACAGGCATAATTGTACAGCAGATACTGTATATGGACATTTGCAAAACAACAATTTGTTGCCTGTAGAGCAGAAAGGGTACTGCAAAAACTCAAGAGGAACCAAAGATTAATTGACAAATTGATTTTGAAGAATTCAGAGTAAAGGCAAACAAATTTATTTATGGCTTGGATTGACGATAAAAAGGCATTTGATTAAGTTCCACATAGCTGGATTGAATAGTAATGGGGTAAATGATGTTGTCATAAATTGGAAAAGAGAAGTTAGCATTAGACATATCATCGTTGGCTGCAACTCATATCCGAGAATACATTTATTTTTCCTGAAGCAAGAAAAATGCTATTGCCGTGAAATTGTTAAGGTGGATCTCAGCTTGCCATGAAGTGACCCACATACTATGATCACGGAGACATCTCCTATGGCACATATGAAATGTGACGTGCAGAGTTTAACATCAGAACTGCAATAGACTGCCCACTTAACATAAAAAGTTGTAAATAAAGAAGCTATACTGGACACTTTTGTAAGACAAGATCAATATAATAAACCCCTTCTAGTTATAATAATACCAATGTCTTCACAAGCAAAGCCCAAAGCTGTTTACAGTAACACCAGATTTGAAACTTCCAAAATAAAGTCACCTTATGGTGAGTTAATTCTGCAGCTCCTTTTGCCTGTTATCAAGTTATAATTACAGCTCAATATCTAATAATAACATAACCAGCTGTATGTCCTCCTGTAACAAATGGTAAAATGCGGGGTTTTTTTAACTAATAAACTCCTAGTCTCCTAATTGGATGAAAATCTTCTAAGATGAATTATGAGATTCAAACTGCAGGAGGTAGAATTCTCATGCTTATTCTTTGAAGTCTTATAAATGTGCCATGCTACATGGTGAAAGTTATGAGGACTCACTGCAACTCAGAACTGTGCAATTGGAAAATGATATTAGATGAAAGCTGCTGGTGTAATTTTCAATTATTTTTCCTTTTATGAACAAGGAAACACACCAGAATCAAAAGTTTTTCATCAAAATCTCATTTTACCTAAGTGTGTGTAAAGTTTGTGTTAGAAAACAAAAATGTTCACTCCATAATTTCATCACTGTGGAATCAAAGATAAGTGTTCATTTCATACACCATGCATAGAGGAAGACTTTGTTGGAGCTCATTCCCGTGTTCACCCTTACAGAGTTGCAGGGAATCCTTGTGACTCCCATGGTGCAGTGGGACATTCTTCTTCAGGTACAAAGAATTCATTTGAGAATTACATGGAAGTTATAGGGCTGCTCTACCTTCTGCTATTTTGATGTCTCCGACTGCTATAATTCAACTTGGGAGGTTTTCACCGATTTATGGGACTGGGAGATTTTTAATTCCATCAATCACATCTCTAACAAACAGGGACCAAAACTGCATAATACATTGGTACTTTGCTCTAAGTTTTGTTTTAAATAATACAAGCACAATATCAGAAAATATTTTTCTCCAAAGCAAAATGTTCTTTTTTTCATCCACAACATATAAAGAAGACCCTTCTTCATGGTCTCTTGTCATCTTCACTGGCAGCCAACTTCCAAGATGGAAACAGTAAGGTTCATGGTCTCCCAATTCAGTTAACAAAAATGAAACAGACAGTGGCTGTGAACAAAGATTATTGGGGTTGGTTTTAAACATCCTGTGACCTGTATTCAGAGATGCACTCCGTTTTTTTTACTAAAACCTCTGTAGGTGGGGCCAAATTTGTGGGTGGGGCCAAATCTGTGGGCATGACCAACACAATGGGGTATCAAGGTAGGTGTGGCCAGCCAGGTGGGCATGGTCTGGGGAAATTTCCGCTACCAGTTCTCCCAAACAGGACAGAACCTGCTTCAGTGCATCAATGCCTGTATTGCTGTTTCATTTAAGGCCACAACCACCTGTTTTGCACGTTTTGATCTATACCACACTGGACGAGCATACTCTCCTGCAGACTAACATAAAGGTAGCACATAAGTTCTTAATATTTTGGGCACCCCAACTTATGAGTGTTATTTTCCTCAGAATATTGTTCCTGGGAAAAAACCTTCTGTTTAGTATTAAGGCAGTGGATCTTGAAAGAGAGAGTTCAATCCAGGATAACTCTCAGGTATTTGGGGGTGATGCAATGTTCAAGCCTGTTGCCATTCCAAGTGACCCGCAGGCTTCTTGATGCCTTGCAGTTTTCAAATGAAAGGCACAGAATTGAGTTTTTAGGCAGTTTGGCTTAAGCTGGTTATCCCTATAATATATAGTCATTAAATTCAAAGCCTCAGTCAGTTTTTTCTCAACAGTCTGAAAGGTTGTGCACTGTGTGGTAATTGTGTCCATGTAAATAAAGCTTCTAGTGGCTCCTGGCAGTATATATGTTAACCAGTGTGGGGGCTAGCAGACTGCACTGCAGGAGGTAATTTTTTTGAATTCTCCATCGATTGTGTTGTCCTTGGAAATTGACGAAAAAAATCTACAGTTTTCCAATAAACAGTCTATGATTTTTGCGAATTTAAATCCTTTATGATGTGGGAGAATTTCTTCAGCAAGGTTGCATGGTGTGATTGTGTCATAAGCTGCAGTGAGATCTATAAACACTATGCCTGTGATTTCCTTCACTTTAAAACCATCTTCTATGTACTGTGTTAAGTTAAGAATTTGTGCTGTATAATCTTTGCCAGTTCAGAAACCAGCTTGCTGTGGTATAAGCCGGGGTCCTACTATTGCAGACAGTTGGTTCAGGAATAAATGTTCATATATCTTATATAGGTGGCTAGGAAGAGATATGGGCCTATAGTTTTTTGGGTCTTTTGGTGACTGGCCTGGTTTAAGTATAGCTATCACCCGAGGCTTCCTCCATATCTTTGGTATCTGGACTACATTCAAGCAGTTATTGTACAGGCTAAGCAACAATTTTTTCATTATTGGTCCAAAATGTTTGATCTGCTCAACCCGAATCTCGTCCATGCCAGCTGCTTTACCATTCTTACACCTGCCTAGTGCATCTTCCAGCTCTCCTATGGTAAATGAGGCAGTCAGATCGCTAGTCTTCCATTTCTCATTCCCACTTATCCTCTGTTTGTTTTTCAGTGGATTGTTTTTCTGTGTGTTGGGATCTGGTCTCCCACTAAGTAATAGCTGGTGGCCAATTTAGTTAGCTGAGACATTACCATGTACCAGTCATTTGGTTACATCATTCGTAAGATGATTAAGTAGTCTCCATGCTTTTTGACTGCTGCGACATGTATCAATTTCTTCTGTGAGCTTAATCCATTTTTCCCTTTTGTGCTCTGAGATGGCTGACACTACTGTTCTCTGGCTTTAATGGTCTCTTCACTGAGTGGATTTTCATCAAAAAGGGTATAATATTAATTCAGTAAGTCAACAGTTTCATGCATTAGACCTTGGATGTACGAAGTCCTACATCCTCGGGGGATAGATTCCCTAGAGCATTTCTGGACAGCATCAATAAAATTATCATATGATGTGGGGTATGGCTTAATATCTGCCACTCTTCCATCCAAGACTGCTGAAAACTTGGGCCAATCAGCCTTTTTAAAGTTGTATCTTCTTCGGTATGTCACAGTTTGTGGTCGAACAACAGCTGTGATCTCACATAGAATGGGGCAGTGTTGTGTTGGGTATTTGGTATTGGCTCCTCTCCTGACTGTCTGCTTTGAAGAATTAGCAATGACACTGTTAGTGGTTTATTTCATCTGGATATCTAGATATGAGGCTTATCCATGCTGCAATAATGCAAGCCAAACCAACTTGAGTATTCTACAAGCTTTATTCTTCTACATTACTTCTAAAGTAATTCAAAGTTATTGAACACATATCAGGCATGCGATTCAAAATGTCTTGCATATACTTAAAAATATGAAACTTGAATAAAGAAGCACAAAATTAAGAATAAAAAAATGTTTTCGGTTAAAATCCAACACATAAGGTGCTTAAAAATTTAGATGCAGACATGTAACAGGTCCAAACTGAACCCATGATTCAGACAAATGCTTAAAAATGTAAAAGCTGAATACATGAGTACAGACATCTTAAAAAGGGATCATAAAACAGCAGATAATACATCACATTAAAATGAAACATACCTCCTTGAACATTAAAATATATTTAAAGTAAAAATCTTAAAACAAAATCTTTTCTTAGCCTTTAAGCATGTTAAAAGGAACACATATAAAAATACATTAAAATCTCACCCAATCCATGCCTGCTTGAACCTAGGGATCTATGGAGGGAACTTCATGCAGTCCTCTCCTTCTCCTGCTAACCTCGGGTGTTATATTTATATCCGTCTCATGACTGTGGTTCAAGTGGTTAAGACACTGACTGGAAGGCGGCAGGTCAGCAGTTTGATACCTGAGTGCTGCATTACGGAATGAGCTCCCATTTCTATCCCAGCTCCTGCCAACTTAGCAGTCCGAAAACAAGAAATTGCAAGTAGATAAATAAGGACCACTTTGGTGGGAAAGTAAACAGCTTTCCGTGCACTCCGGTGTCTAGGCATGCCTGCCACATGTCCATGGAATTGTCTGCAGAAGCAGACAGTGCTGGCTCTTTGACTATGAAACAGAGATGATCACTGAACCCTAGAGTTGGATACAACTGGCTTTCAAGCAAGGGTGTCCTTTATCTTTACATGAAACATTTTTTCCAAAATAGTATGCATGTCAATATATGTTCCAAAATGTGTGGGTACTAAACATGCAGTCCATTGGTTTAGGTTAAGCAGAAAGTGGGCACCCTTGGGAGCCAGTCTAAGATTCGGCATACCAAAAGGGGACATATTATAAATCCGAAGCACATTTTTTTCTGTGTACATGATAGGAGAGAGAGAAAGAAGGAATGAAGTTGGTGAGATTTTTGCTTACACATTGGAAATCCACTACATTTTCAGAAGTTGATGGTTCTGTTTAGGGTTCATACATACACACACACATCACATCACTGCCTTTTAATTTCTGCAGTCAAGAAACTTACAAATATGTACAAGAAATCTGAGAATGAATTCATTCAGGCCTCATGCAAATCAGTTTAGTGAGTCAGGGTTCTAATCTGTGCTGCAAATATTTTGATACAAATACAGCCAAACAATATTTGGAAACCCCTTCTAAGAAGTGAGAATGGAGTCCTATCTAGCCAAGATGACTGAGGATCAGCAGAGCTAAAATTAGGTCAACTAAAGCTATTCATTCATTCATTCATTCATTCATTCATTTATTCGATTTATACCCCGCCCTACTCGACCAGGGCCGACTCTGGGCGGCTTACAACAAGTAAATCAAATACAGTATACAAAAATTACAAATGGTACAGTGTTGCAATACAGCAAATTAACAATAAATATTAGAAATACAAGATCCATAAAACACAGTATAACAGCAATAGCAACAATGTGATCAATATAATCAAAGGATATAATTTCAAAAATACCAAAAAATACAGAAATGCAATAAAGACATAAGCAGCAATAGTAATACAATAATTAATCAAAAAATACAGTTAAAACGATCAATACAAAAATACATACATAGGCCAGAGGGCACGAAAGGAAAGTCCTCAATTCCAACTGCACAACAGTTGCAAGTAGCCTAAAAACCCCAGAACAGTGTAAGAGTTCCAGGGTAGGCAGGAATCCCTCCTCGCACCGTCATCTCCACCGGCGGGGAGAGCGCAGCTGCGGCTCCGGCAGCGTTTTCGGAGCCTCCCGGGCCACGGGAGGCTCCCTTTATCCCCCCGCCGGTGGTGGGGGCGGGGAGAGCGTGGCTGCGGCTCCGGCGGCGTTTTCGGAGCCTCCCGGGCCACGGGAGGCTCCCTTTATCCCCCCGCCGGTGGTGGGGGCGGGGAGAGCGTGGCTGCGGCTCCGGCGGCGTTTTCGGGGCCTCCCGGGCCACGGGAGGCTCCCTTTATCCCCCCGCCGGTGGTGGGGGCGGGGAGAGCGCGGCTGCGGCTCCGGCGGCGTTTTCGGAGCCTCCCGGGCCACGGGAGGCTCCCTTTATCCCCCCGCCGGTGGTGGGGGCGGGGAGAGCGTGGCTGCGGCTCCGGCGGCGTTTTCGGAGCCTCCCGGGCCACGGGAGGCTCCCTTTATCCCCCCGCCGGTGGTGGGGGCGGGGAGAGCGTGGCTGCGGCTCCGGCGGCGTTTTCGGGGCCTCCCGGGCCACGGGAGGCTCCCTTTATCTCCCCGCCGGTGGTGGGGGCGGGGAGAGCGCGGCTGCGGCTCCGGCGGCGTTTTCGGGGCCTCCCGGGCCACGGGAGGCTCCCTTTATCTCCCCGCCGGTGGTGGGGGCGGGGAGAGCGCGGCTGCGGCTCCGGCGGCGTTTTCGGGGCCTCCCGGGCCACGGGAGGCTCCCTTTATCTCCCCGCCGGTGGTGGGGGCGGGGAGAGCGCGGCTGCGGCTCCGGCGGCGTTTTCGGGGCCTCCCGGGCCACGGGAGGCTCCCTTTATCTCCCCGCCGGTGGTGGGGGCGGGGAGAGCGCGGCTGCGGCTCCGGCGGCGTTTTCGGGGCCTCCCGGGCCACGGGAGGCTCCCTTTATCTCCCCGCCGGTGGTGGGGGCGGGGAGAGCGCGGCTGCGGCTCCGGCGGCGTTTTCGGGGCCTCCCGGGCCACGGGAGGCTCCCTTTATCTCCCCGCCGGTGGTGGGGGCGGGGAGAGCGCGGCTGCGGCTCCGGCGGCGTTTTCGGAGCCTCCCGGGCCACGGGAGGCTCCCTTTATCTCCCCGCCGGTGGGTATCCTAAATTCCAACTTTTCCTAGCCTAGGAACTTGGGAAATTACTTTGCAGGCGCACACCCCCCCCCCAAAGAAAGACTCAGACACCGGTATATGGATAAAGGCATTGGGCCACTTTTATTGAATAATGCCCTAGTCCGAATTATAACTTTCAATTGGTGTATTCATCCAATTGTAATTCTTAAGGCAAGCAGGCCGCAGTAACACTGGTAAGGTTCCTCCCAAAATTGCCAATGGCAATTGGCTACAATGTATCCATTTGTATCAATTTGTTTGTTGATACAAACAAATTGTTGACTGGAGTCAATAAACTATCTACTGACCCCACCCTATGACGTGTATCCATCAAATCACGGGGTGATGCATGCTGAAAAGCTCCTGCCATCACCCCTTGCCTGGTTCGTCGTTGACCGGTCAAAGCTATTACACCTGTACCTGTCTAAGTGTTGGCCAGTCAATTGCGAACCTGCCGGATACCTCTGGGTCATAAATCTTTACCTTACCAGTGCTACCCGCCTAAAGTGACCAAAGTCAAAGAAAAACCCCTTTGCTCAAACACTAGCAACAGTGTGGAATGGGCAAAAAAGCCAGAAACCAAGGACCAATTGTGGTTCAGGCCAAAAATTCCCACCCGGCCCCGAAGCGACCAAAATATCACACTGTTCACTAGGGAGGGAGTGGAGGGAAAAACTTCTCCTCTCCGTCGCTATTTCTAAAATGGCAGCTCGTCTGCCTCGTGGCCACCCCTTTTATAGAGGGGTGGCCACACCCCCTAACTCACCCGGATGTCTGAGTCCGGGTGGGGGCCCCCCGCAAAGAGCGTGGTGGCCATTTTGGCGCCGCACTTTCATTGCAGGCACACCCCCCAAAGAAAGACTCAGACACCGGTATATGGATAAAGGCATTGGGCCACTTTTATTGAATAATGCCCTAGTCCGAATTATAACTTTCAATTGGTGTATTCATCCAATTGTAATTCTTAAGGCAAGCAGGCTGCAGTAACACTGGTAAGGTTCCTCCCAAAATTGCCAATGGCAATTGGCTACAATGTATCCATTTGTATCAATTTGTTTGTTGATACAAACAAATGGTTGACTGGAGTCAATAAACTATCTACTGACCCCACTCTATGACGTGTATCCGTCAAATCACGGGGTGATGCATGCTGAAAAGCTCCTGCCATCACCCCTTGCCTGGTTCGTCGTTGACCGGTCAAAGCTATTACACCTGTACCTGTCTAAGTGTTGGCCAGTCAATTGCGAACCTGCCGGATACCTCTGGGTCATAAATAGTTACCTTACCAGTGCTACCCGCCACACGGGGAGGCGTCCATGATGACTCACTGCCCCCCCCAGACCGTCAGCTCGGTCGCCAGGCCTGCTTGCACCACACCCAGAAAGAGGTAATACCTCCAGCCGACAGGTGGACCCCTTCTCCTGCCTACCAGCAAAATTTTTGTAAGCCAATCCACAGGTGTCCAATGGCTGTCTCCCAGACATGCTCAGCAAGGGACCGAGCAACAGCCCTGTCCACTGACTGCCGGAACAGTCCGAACCACGGAGATCCACGTCACCCCTAAATTGGTGTCTCGGCACAATGTTAGACCATAGCGACTGTGTGTAAGCCACACGTGATATAAAACGCCAGATCACAGCCCCTCGACAGTTTAGGAATAGCAGTGATCCATATAAGATCATTGCCGCCGAGGTGCCTATTAAGAACATCAGGCGATCCAGCATCCCTGACTGACATCTGGAATGGCCACAGTTCCCGCCCCCTTGTGCCGCGCATACCATACCATCGCATACGTGCAGATGCACACAGCCCAAGTCGGGGTCCACTCTCTGTCACCGCAGCATATACTGCTGCCCAGTGTACATAGCTGCGGCCCACCAGCCCCACTGCCACCGGTGTGCAGAGACACACAGGATCTGCAAAAGAGAAGAGGTGAAGGACATAACTAGGTACTCATACAGGGAGGGGACGTACACATAAGAAATTACGCGTCCACACATATCTGCCTCCGAGTACCCCAAACGCAGCCGCGATCAACGCGACGCCTGTCCGAAATAAATGGGTGCCAAAATGGGCCCCACACCGCAAAGCGCGGCACCGGTCACCCTCGGTAACTTTACTTTGGTAAGGGTAGACCCATCCTGGTGGCAGAAAAACAGGCTGGGGCGCGCAGCAGGCACTGCCGAAAAATCATGTAGGGCACCAACCGGACAGATGTCTCCAATGAAACTTCGTAGCAGTCTGACTCCACTGCCTATGCTGTGCTGAACAACCTTTGAGGACCATATCCCCAATTGAGCCCACTCATGTGTGACATAGACATTGTCGAGTTCCAGTGCCCTACGAGACACATCCGCCTTACACAGATGGTACCAACTCTGGCACCTACTCACTGATGCGGAGTGCTCCAAAAAGGCTAACGTGGTAGCTGCGTGACCAAGAGCCACCTATCCGAACATAAGTCATGCCAGCCTCGTGCAAGGTGGGTCAGAAACTCTGGCGAACTGGGGTGACGCGTGTCTAGGTGGCGGACGCGTTCACGTGTCCACCCCTCCAAAACACAACGCATGCGGAAGTAACTCACGCAGTCATTGAACCCCCCCCCCCCCACATTGGCCATAAATGCCAGTGCTGAAAGCCTGAAGGCTATAGTACGGGGGGCCAAACCCTGACTGCGAAGATAAACATGCATTGTAAAATCTGGTCCACAGATATTGACCACACTTGAGGTAACTGTAGTTAATCGCAAAAAGTTCTAAGTAGCATGAACGCATGGTGATACGTGTGTGAGGTGCCAATGACATGCCCGGTTCACCTCTCCTCGCCAGACGTCCAAATATCGGCCGGGAGTGGCGAGTGGAATTCATCTGCTTCCGGAGTAAGGCACGGAACCGGGGGATCTGCAGGCAGGATAAAGCATCAGCAATATCGTTATTAATACCTGGAACATGTCTGGCCCTGAACAGCACATTTAGGTGTAGGCTTCTCAAAAAGAATAGACAAACCAATGCCATGACCCTGGGGGATTTGCATGTCTGGGTGTTGACAATGTGCACCACTGCCGCATTGTCACACCAAAATCGGACCACTAAGTTGGCCCACTCATCGCCCCATAGCATCAGTGCTCCCCAAATTGGGAAGAAACTCAAGGAAGGTAAGATCGCGGAGGTGATCCATGCCAAGCCATGCATGATGCCCTCGGCCGTAAGTCCACCTACCCTCAGAGTAAACCCCCATAAGTCAGGGAGCCGGAGGCATCCGACCCTACTTGAAATCTAGGGCAGACCATAAGGTCTGATTATTATTATTATTATTATTTATTAAATTTATATACCGCAGTTCTCTGCCCAATGGAAGACTCAATGCGGTTTACAAAGTACAATTTACAAGTTACAGTATAAAAATATCACAAAAATATCACAAAAAATACAACATATCAATATCATCATAACAACATCGCAATAAAGTATCAAAAATCAATATCACAGTAAACAAAGCATTACAAAAGCAAAATCACAGAGCATGAAATACAATGTTAGAAATACAGATACAATACAGTAATTTAAACAGTAAAATATGCAATAAACAAACATGATCTCCAGGAAGAAACCCCGTTAAAACCCAGGAGTAATTTGTGCCAGACCGAAAGGTCCACCCATATGCCCCTGATCCGCCGGACCCTGTGGTGACATTTTTACAGGCCAGCCATGGCGTCACACAGGCGCCTGGCCAATGCTCTGCCGGGTGGAACCACCCTGCAGGCAAAGTTAAGGTGGCCATGAAGTAACTGCAGCTCACGAGGTGACACTTTAGGTTTGGCAATCAATGCCAACATCGCCGCAGAGATCCGAGCCACCTCATTCATGGTTAACCTGGATGCCTGTGCGACAGAGTCAATTCCAATGCCTAGAAATGTGAGCTTAGTAGCTGGGCCCTCGGTCTTTTCAGGTGCCAAGGTGACACCCAGTTCCCACCTGCGAGTCTGAAATGTAGTGAGGAGACGTGTACACGTGTCCAAGCCCCGTTCATCCCCGAACAAAAAGTCATCGAGGTAATGGGCTAGAGACCGAGATCCTGACCTGCGTGCATAGGCCCACTGAATGAAAGTACCAAATCGTTCGAATGCCGAGCATGAAATAGAGCAGTCAGAAGGGGTTGGCCTTATCTAAGTAAAATTCCCTTTGGAACCTAAAAACCCAATAGCTCAAAATCCATTGGGTGCACTGGCAATAATCGGAAAGCTGAGTGCACAGCACACTGTGCCAGGAAAGCACCGGGGCAGCATGAGCATACCACCCATAGGGGCTGAACAAACGACGTGTACCTGACTGAACAAGGTCATCGGGAATGGCATCCCTGACCGAAGAACCCACAGAGTAAGCAAAATGGAGGATTAAACGACATTCACCCTGGTTCTACCTCAGTACTATCGCATAGGGGAGACTTTCAAATTAGGAAAGGTGGTTCCAAGAAGGGGCCCGCTACTCACATAGCCTCAACTCCCTTAGCTGTGCTCAGTGGAGCAACCTCTTCGTTACCTTGCAAGGGAACTAGATTAGTAGCATCTTGGGGGCCCTAACACCCCCGAATGGAATACAAAAGCCCCATTGGAAACCCTCCAGCAGGTACCCCGCATCATCCCTTCCTGTATGAGCTGAGTGCCATCGCTCCAGCATGAGTACACTAATTGGGGAGGGGGGGGCTTTGACATGGCTAGTTCCGTCAGACGGAGCTCTGATCGCCCCCTGTGCACCCATACCTCTGCCCCGTAAGCCACCAACCCGCGGGCACGCAGAGGTGGCGTAGGGGCCAGCGCAAAAGGGGACACCCAAGTCGGTAACGACACTGGCGCTTATTACACACGTCGCTAGCTGAGCAGGTCCAACACAGCAGGTGGGCTGGAACCCCCTGCCCCATCAGTTAGCGTGGAGCCTGTGTCTGAGCAGCCCGCTGCACAGGATGACCACTATGGTACCTATCAACAGGCGCCAGTCACGTGGGAGTCATGTACACGAGCAACAGTTGCTGACAGGGCTCATCCCACCTCCTCTCAGGATGTAGGGCCACCCTCATCCAAATTCCTCATCGTAAGCCAACTGCGATGGGCCCATGAAATCAACCATCGCCCTGTAAATATTATCAAGGGATTGAACCATCGGGATGGCCCAATCAGGCCGGGCCCTGAGGCATACTACCATATATATAAGGTATGCCGGCAACCAGTTGGCCCAGGTGTGCGGTGGCTTACGACGACGGGACAGCTCTTTGTCTCTGTCGTCCTGTCCCTCTCTCTCTTCCTCAGTGGGCTCACAGTTCAATAGGGAGAATATCCACGTATTCCCCTCCAGATCTTAACCCTCGTGACCTGCGACAAATGATCACCCAGGGGCAAGGAATAGCCAGCCGTCGGCAAAGCCATCGACGGCACATTCTGTATAAAGGGCATATGCAGCAGGACCTGGACAGCCCCTGCGATGCTCGGCACTGCCCCAGGGGCGGACACCCCCGCCCTTAACGAGGGACCATTTAGAAACGATGGGATACTGGGATAAGATGGTCACTGATGCCCGCTCGCATCAACTTGACGAGGCCAGGGCCACTGAACCCCACCACCGTAAGTGGGCTGTGGTGTTGGTGCACTTAAATTGAACCTGATACTCACTAGGTGCACCCCCGTGAGCCGCCCACGGCGGGCGTCGGAGCTCGCGACCGGAATCGAACTCTGGGATCACCCCCGACTGCTCCCAGCGTGGACATCAGGTAGAACGGGGAGCTGCGAGACACCAGCTGGGCCAGCCGGACCGTCTCAAGCAGCTCGACCCGGTTGGCCGCCCGCTGAAGCATAGCGGCCGGCAAGGTAGCCGGGGTCGACGAAGGGGCCCCTACTGAATAAAGAGAAGCGCCCCCCGCTCCCCAGGAGGCTGTGCAGTGCCCAAGGATGCTTCCAGCACTGCTAACAGAGCATCCACTGCCACAGAGCCCCCAGCATAAGGTGGGCCGGGTGGGCCGGATGGCCCACTAGGCAGTTGGAAAGGTAACCCAAAATGGCGAGCCAGGGCCAGAATAGGGCCATGCCTAAAAATCCGGCTCATGAGGGGCCGGAGGGGGAACGGGTTGTATGCCCACACCAGGCCCTCCCACGCTGCCCTGACCCATGGCCGGTAACGGCGGGCCGGGGGCCGAAGCCCCTGAGGGGCCGGCCTGTAGCTGGCCAGCCACCGAGCTGGAGCCTGGCTGCCAAGTGCCAGCCTGAGTAGCCCCATCGGTATCAGTGGGCAAGGCTGTCACAGTGCCCTGCCGTGGGGGCTCAGCCCTGGTCCTCCGACCCGATGGCTGTCCCCCGTCCGGTGCAGGGCCGGTGAAATTTTGGAAGAAAAAGCCGGATCCCTAGCCAGGGATCGAAAACCTAGCGCCGAAGCACGCAGTAGCCAAGCAAACAAGGCTCTGCGTGCACTGATCCTCCTTTCCCAGCCGGGAAAGAACCGCAAGGGCTAAACAGCCGAAGACTAAAGGACAAACAGCGATGGAAAAAATTTCTCCTCTCCGTCGCTATTTCTAAAATGGCAGCTCGTCTGCCTCATGGCCACCCCTTTTATAGAGGGGTGGCCATGCCCCCTAACTCACCCAGATGTCTGAGTCTGGGTGGGGGGCCCTCGCAAAGAGCGCGGCAGCCATTTTGGCACCGCGCTTTCATATGACTTAGTTCACTCTGTTTTGGCATTGCAACTGTGTAAATGGACTGGAAGAACTTTGGCTCTAAAGCAAAACAGTTATTTCTTTATTTTACTGCTTCATTCTGCCTTTTTCTTTTTTAAAAGTGGTTTTTAGACAGCAGACTAATTCTCCCAATAGGTTGCTTAGTCAGATGATCTCTGAGTTCAGCTGGCAGAAGCAGATTTATGCCCATAGAAAAGCCTTGTGCCTAATGTTAACTTATAACTAGTACATCCTTGAATAAAATTGTACTGCTTACTGTTTCCAAATGAAGTTTTGCCCAGAAAATTATGAAGACAATTGCAGACTTAAACTTTAACTTCTGATTAGACATAGGATTTCAGTCTAAAAGTGATTAGATATGGGACATTTGTGCCTGGCCTCACTAACATTTAAAGACTTGCTTATAGCTTATATAAAACATTGTTTATGTTTTAATAAAACAGACACTAGTGTCGACAGTGCTCTTATTAAAATGAACTTTCCTATTTATTCTTCAACAATAGGTCTCTCTTAATAAAACAATGGCCTTTCCACAAATGTTTGAATAATACATCCAATAATAACACAAATTATTGCCTAACCAAACAAAATGGTATAAGTCATTCCAGTCTTCAAGTTGGAGTGACTGAATCTTGTGCTAGAATATATTGCAAGAATAAATCATGATGCTCTCATGTAGTCTTTTTCTGAATCAGATGCTGATGCCCCTACTTCAAAAATATTAGAACTTTTGGTTCTAATATTTTTTGCAAGACATATCTAAATGTTTGTTGCACACTGCATGTGTCTTCTGCTGCCCATTCAAATTCACAATAGCCAAAATCCTTTTGTGTACATTGTATATCATAAAGGAGATAATGTCACAAGCAGGGGGAAATTTTGGCCTCACACAACATTTTGCAATTAGTCTTGTTGTTTGTGAATGGTGTGAGGTTCATGATTGTATGAGGAACCTTGCTATTACTAGGTATCTCCAACTGCTGGTAAAAAGTTCTTTGTACAAGAATAATTTATGAAATAAGATTTTGACCAATGAATAGTAAACCATGGTTGTTCATATTCTCATTAAATGTATTTTAATTGTGTGTTGTACTCAAAAGCACATGAAGAACGATTAATCATGTAACCACTTGTGGAATTAGCTTACTGCATTTTTCCCATTGATATGGCATGAGAATAATATTTATTTTCCCCCACTAATTTCTGATCTCTAAGTAAACTTCAGTGTCCATTTCTCAGATATATGCAGTATTCCTACAGTTGGCTTGTACAGGTTATAAAATTTTGTGAGTGCATTGTGAAACCAGAACTTTCAGGTCACTAAGTATTCATATTGTGAGAACTGTCATAGCTGAGTTTTTGAAAAGCTATTATTCAGCAAAGGTGATATTATTCCACCTACAGCATTATGTGGTAAACTTTCAAGTACATATTTACCCATACAATCTGGACAAGACAATCTTGTCCCTGGAAATTTTTTTTTTTTTTGCCAAAGCAGAAACCTCATTTCTGTATCCCAGTATACAGGTGCCAAATACATCATTAGCAAATACATTATGATTTGTCCAGGGAGAATTTTCCAAAGACTTGGGTGCAATTATATCATGAGCCAACTCCCAGTGAAGTCAATTAGCCTTTAATTAGAAACCAAACCTGTTAGCTTGGAATCATTAATATTTATTTATGCAGTATCTTTAAACACACAACTATTTATAGACCACTGTAATGTCAAAAGTCCTTCTGTACAAAGTTTACACTGAGAGGGTAATATTCTTTTGTTCTGGTGTCTATGTATTATAAGCAAGAGGCTAGATGGTGTTCATTATGGTTAGTTGGGCAAAAAGCATATCAATCAATGGTGGATATAGCCAGGACAAATATAGATATTCCCTTGTGTAAAACACATAAACATTATCATATTCAAAGGGTGGAGGTAATCAAGTAGGAATTCATACCTATGTACATACCTGCCTGCCTGTCTACCTACTTACATATATAGGTAAAAGGAAAGGTCGTCCTTGCTCAAAAAACAATTGTATCTGAGTCTAGGGTGTGGTCCTCATTTCTGTTTACAGCCAAAGAGCCAGCGCTGTCTGCATCTGCAGATGTTTCCATGGTCATGTGGTAGGCATGACTAGACAACTCACTCTGTCATACAGTACTCAGGTCCCAAACTGCTGACCTGCTGACCTTCCAGTTGTCAAGTTCAGTGTCTTAACTACTAAGCCACCAAGTTCCTGCATGCATACATAAAAGCAGTAGGGTAACAACAGAACATGAATTATCTGTCAAGAATCTGTTACAACGTCCAAATCAAATAGATGATAAATTAGCTTCCATGGGAAAGTAGGCTTTTTCATCAGTGCTCTGATATTGTTTCCATGCTAAAACAAATCAAGTTGGTGTTTGTCATAAAGTTTGGATTTCCATGGCTGATTTTTAAGTAACAAATGCACTTCCATCATGAATGGTAGGTATGAAGCTAGGACAATTTTGATCAGAACCAAAGCACAGTAAAAAGATGAAATCTCTGAAATCATGCTGCCATACCTCTTCAGCTGTTTCTTAGAGAAGAATTAGCCATGCAGGATTAACAATATCACCTATGTCATATCTAGTTTCATCCAAGACCTTCTTCCCCAAAGGCTTTTAACTATTGTTTTACTAATGTTTGGTTCACTTTTCTGTATTGTATTGCTCTCAATAGTACAGTATATTAGATTGCTGTAGTAATTTTTCTTCTTTCACTGCTTTAAAACTGTGTCTGGAAATCAGAAGCATTTTAGGATATAAATTCTTCCTCATGGATTTTAATATGAGGATTTTTTTAAAAATCAACACTGAGGGACCTTTCAATTAAATTAGCTTCTTACTATAATACTGCAGCCCCAGCAAAGTTTTGCCATCTCAGTAAGAGCTAGGCCTGAGTAAATAATTCAAAAGCAAGAAGAGTCAGGGAGTACATAACTAGTTTTTGTTCATCCAAACATCATTAACACAATGCAGCTGTGAATAAGAACATTTTTCTATTGCCTTTCCTTGAACTGTGATAAAAAGAGTTTGGTATCCTTTAGATATATTTAAACTGTTAACTATATTTTAAAAATACAAATGCCATTTACTTTCTGCCTTAAACATAGGCGACCTGGTTTTTACCCATTACCACTGTTCTAACCTGCTATATTCAGTTTCATATGAGGTTCTAATGAATTGTTAATTGCCTGCCAGAAAAGAAGCCTATTAAATATGACTATTTTAGTGTGGCAGCAGAACCTGATATTAAGATGATATTATATCCAGGATCGTTATATCTTTGTAAAATATACTTTGGAGAGATATCTTTGGAAAGATAGAATTAATAGGCACATAGAAGAGAAGGCGCTGCTAAAGGAGAACCAACATGGCTTTTGCAAGGGCAAATCATCCCTCACTAATATGTTAGAATTTTTTGAGAGTGTCAACAAGCATGTGGATAAGGGGGATCCAGTTGACATTGTTTATCTGGACTTTCAGAAGGCTTTTGACAAGGTCCCGCACCAAAGGCTCTTGATTAAACTTTCCAGTCATGGAATAAAGGGACAGGTCTTGTCCTGGATCAGCAACTGGCTAAGGGACAGGAAACAGAGGATAGCACTAAATGGACACTTCTCCAAGTGGAGGGAAGTAAAAAGTGGGGTCCCCCAAGGTTCAGTACTGGGACCCCTGCTTTTCAACCTCTTCACAAATGATCTAGAGGTAGGAGTAAAAAGCAAGGTAGCCAAATTTGCTGACAACACTAAATTATACAGGGTAGTGAAAACTGTGAGAGATTGTGAGGAGCTCCAGAAGGATCTCTTGACACTGGGGGAGTGGGCAAAACAGTGGCAAATGAGCTTTAACACTAGTAAGTGCTGAGTAATGCATGTTTGGACAAAAAACCCCAATTACATTTATAAACTGATGGGGTCTGAACTCTCTGCGACAAACCAGGAAAGGGACCTTGGTGTCCTGGTGGACAATTCAATGAAGGTGTCAACCCAGTGTGCCTTAGCAGTGAAAAAAGCAAACTCAATGCTAGGGATCATTTGGAAGGGTATAGAAAATAAGTCAGCAAGTGTCATTTTGCCTCTTTATAAATCTATGGTGAGGTGTAGGAATCGGTCCGCTAGGGCGGCCGTTGGGTCCCGGAGGAGACTGATCAAGTAACGATACGAGGCAATATGGAGCGAGATCAGATCAGTGGTTTATTGAGGGAAAAGCATCATCATATATAGATCAGAAGGCAATACAGGGAAGAACCGTCATCTGACAGAAAATCACATCACCCATTTACTCGGGTTAATGGGAAATCTCTCTAGGGGAAGTTAATTAACTCGGGCAAACACTGACAGGGGAAAACTATTGTCTGAGGCTTACGCCGGGGTAAACATGGCTTCTATTTGCACCAAAGATTAGGCTGATCTGTGAGTCAGTAATTGCTTAATGGGTAACGGAGGTTAGCGATCTGCTCTCTCAGCAGAATCGCCGGTCAGGTTAGATGTGGGTGAATCAACCCTTATTATTAATCCACCCCCCTTAATTTCTGTACCCACAGAGCCCACAGGCCAGGAGCGTTCTCACTGAAATGGCCTCTGCGAGGGCCGTTCCATGCCAACTGGGCATGGGGAATCCGCATCTCCCCTTTTTCTATTGTTTAACAACCTGACAGGCGACTCTGCGCAAGATGGGCATCAGCTGATGAGCGGGAATGAAGCTTCGGGGTTCCCCCCATGAGGGACACCTCGAGAACAGTGAGAACAGTGAGGGGATACATTGCATGAAACAGCATCCTGCTATGCCTAGCACTATCACCCCCACGATTACTTGGAGCGTCGTCTGGAGCCACCCCCACGGTAGCCATGACCATAACGAACTCCACCAATCCCATATCGAACCCTGCTTAATGTTCTTGACTAGGGTGTGGAGGTCCATGAGCTGGCTCTGGACCTTGCGTGAGTTGTCAGTGAGATTGAAGCAACACATGCCATGAACAGATTCGCAACCCAAGTGATGTAATAACAGAAGATAGTCTATAGCCGCTCGATTGTCAAGAATGGCATGGCGAAGCTCTGCCTGCTCCTGATTGAGCAGCGCTATCGCCGAGGAGGTATGGTTAATGGCTTTTGCTAATCCGCAAGCCAATTGACCAATTCTCCGAGCGTTGCCGACGGCTAAGCCTGGCACGCCAAGTATGCTGACTGCCAACGAGACGTATTCAGCTGGGCTAAGAACCCTAATGTTGCTATCACATGAGCTGTCTAGATGGGTGGCACGAGTGTGTCGAATGGGTGAGGAAACATCTGAAACATTTGTGCTTGGGGTGACCATATCCTTAGTAGGGAGTAACAGTGTCAAACGACTAATGCAACATATAGAATCTGATACATTTGCGGGAATGTAGTTCCAAGTATACTGATTACATGTAAAGAACCAACCCGAAGGTAGGGTGACATGAGCATACATTGCGCCAAGAGTCTGTGGGTTATTACAAGTCCAGTTGCCGCTGCCGACATCAAGGCAACGGCGCCTGCGGCCGACTGCGGAGCAGCCGGTCATTCGAGCACAAGTAGAGTTCGGGCTGACCGCCACTCGAGGAGTGTGGAGAGTGGCTGCGTCAGCCGGCAAAGTCATTGTCAGCTGCATTCCTCCCCAGCGAGCGTATGCTGTGAAGCTCGCAGGGAGATGCGGACCGAAAATCCACTTCAGCAGCCAGTCGCCATCCCTGGCGCGCGCGTCCAAAGTGTGGCACACAGGGATGAGACAGGTGCCCAGAATTGAGGCAGAACCAATGTCCTGCTTCAGGCAAAAATCGGACTGGTTGACGAGACCCGCCAACCTTTCCCACAAGTTGTAGTGCATCCATGCTGAAAATTCTTCGCCTGGCATCAAGCCGTTGGCCTGTAGCGAGACTACCTGAACGCCTCCCCCCGCAAGTAGGGAGAGGATCAGGATGATGGTGACTGCCACCGTGTTGGCAGTAATCAGGGAAAAGACTGTAGCTACGATGTTCTCCAGCGTTGGCTCTCTCTCCTCGCACTGGATGACGTTCTGGGCCTCATTGCAAAGAGCCTTGGCCATCCCCCAGGTGATCTTCAGTGCTGTCATCTGTGGCCGCTTCTTCCGACGGGTCCTCTCGGTCAGAGTGAGGTCCTCCATCTCCGGGATCGGACTCGGGTCGGCCTGGGTCCACGCCATGTGATTCCAAATGAGGCTTGACACACCGAGCTGGAATCCAAATGACACCTGTAGGAGACATAACTGCAGCATACCCTCTTCCCCAGGTTACGAGTGGCGCCGGGCCCCCCCAGGAAGGGTCCGGTGGCACCTGGTATCGGACCATCAGTTGCGGGAGAGCTTCCAAGTGGCGGAAGTGTTTCTCCTGTGGCGTGCAATGGGAAAAAACATTAAGGTGATTGTAGGTGAACAATACCTTATTCAGACAATGCTGTGCCTGACCCTGTGACTTGGGGAGGGCTGGTGGTTCCCCCCTTTCTGTTTGTTTGTCAATATAGGACTTGAGCGTCCGATTGACTCGTTCCACAATCGCTTGCCCCTGCGGATTGTAAGGAACGCCAAAAGTATGCTTGATATCCCAAGTGGCCATGAAGTTAGCTAACTGCCTAGAACTGTAGGATGGTGCGTTATCGGTTTTCACGTGCCGCGGTTTGCCCATCGCCACGAAGCAGGAAAGGAGGTGCTGCTCCACGTGGGAAGCAGTCTCCCCTTTTTGCGCTGTTGCCCAAACGAATTGTGAAAAGGTATCAATGCAAACGTGCATGAACTGCCATCTGCCAAACTGCGGAACGTGCGTGACGTCCATCTGCCACACCTGGTTAGCCTCTGTCCCTCGTGGGTTGATCCCCCATGAGGGCCCCCCCCCGGTGCCCCTGCACAATGCTGGCAAGAGTGAACTATGCCTTGGGCTTGAGAAAGTGGCAGATTGAACTGTCTGGCGAGCGCTTTGGCATTCTGATGAAAGAATGCATGACTCTGAATTGGCGTAGTGAAAACTCCTAATACTGAACGTTGCTGAATTTCCTTTGCCGCTGCGTCCGCTCTGATATTGCCCGCAGAAATCGGACCCGGTAGGTCTTGGTGACTTCGTATGTGGGCAATATAGAGCGCTTCCGTGCGGTTTCGCAAATGAAATTGAGCAGTGAGAAACAAACTCAGCAAATTCTT
The DNA here is from genome assembly GCA_035047305.1 of Bradypodion pumilum. Classification (NCBI taxonomy): domain Eukaryota; kingdom Metazoa; phylum Chordata; class Lepidosauria; order Squamata; family Chamaeleonidae; genus Bradypodion; species Bradypodion pumilum. Next base: position 211,060,220 of record JAWDJD010000003.1, on the reverse strand, counting down.
GTCTATCGCGGGAGTGATGTATGCTCCTGCTAGACTATGAAGCAAATTCCTAACATACTGACTGTCAGTAATGATGTTTAGGCACTCTTTGGCGAAGGTGCGCAAGGCAAGGTTCACAGGTGCCAACTCTGCCCGCTGCGCGGACTTCTGTGGAAGGGTTAACAGCGTGTGCCAAGCCTGGCCTTCCTGCCAAGTTAAGACACCATACGTGCGACCCCCATCCATGAAAACTGTCCTGGCCCCCTGAAGTGGAACCAGCGAGAGCAATTCAAACAAGCTGACTGTCTGCGTTTGAAGCGAGACAAGTCTGGGGTCTTTCGGCAAGTGGTATGCCAAGCATCCGGTGAATCCTTCCAAAGCAATTGGAAGCGAGTCACCGAGCTGCATCAATTGCTGAACCTGTTCTTTGGTGAATGGGACCACGATCTTTGCTAAGTCATGCCCTGAGATGTCCCTAGCTCTCAGCCTTCCACGGTAAACCACCGCGGAGACCAATTCTTGGGGAGGAATGATGTTTCGGGAAGAGGTGTTCGGCAAGTACACCCATTCCACGATACTTGCTCCTTTCTCGGAATCCACTCCTAGGGCTCCGGTGAACATGGATCCTGCCCGAACTATGTACAAGTTCAGGATCGGGGCATATGGCCCCTGAGCAATCCTGTCCACCCACCTTTGGCTGAGAATCTGGTTGACTTTCTCAAGGGCCAAGCGTGCCTCTCGAGGAATTTGTATCCGGTCTGCCGGCTGCTTACCTAGCGTCAGCAGCGAGAAGAGCGGTTTCAAAAGATCCGTATCCAATCGGAAATACGGTCTGGCCCAATTAAGGTGTCCTAAAACCTGCTGCAATTCTACCAGGGTGACTGAGTCCTGTAAATAGATCTGAGGCAAAACTGGTGCTGCAAAGGAACGGAGAAGCCGATGACCCAAGTATGAGAAGGGCTCGGTTCTCTGCACTTTTTCTGGGGCAATGAGTAACCCTTTCTCCCCCAGGCTGGCCTGGAGGTCAGTAAACATTTTGCTGCCTAGTTGCGGCACTGCGACCAAGATGTCATCCATGAAATGGCATACTAGCGCTGTGGGATGAAGGCTTTGAAACTTTGCCAGTGCGTTGTGAACATAAATTTGGCACAGGGTGGGCGAATTGAGCATGCCCTGTGGCAAAAATTTCCACGCGTAACGCTGCGTGGGCTCACTGTGGTTCACAACCGGCACCGTAAAGGCGAACCTTTCCCTGTCCCTGGGGTCTAAGGGAATTGTGTAAAAGCAATCCTTGAGATCTACGACTAGGATCTCCCACCCCTCGGGAATCATATTTGGATTTGGGATGCCGCATTGAAGCGGACCCATTGGCTGTATACATTTATTGATCTCTCTGAGATCGTGGAGGAGTCGCCACTTCCCTGACTTCTTCTTAATCACAAAAATTGGTGAATTCCAAGGACTAGTGGACTGCTCTATGTGTCCTGTGTCTAGCTGTTCTTTAACCAGTTGCTTCAGGGCGACTAATTTCTCCCCCACTACCGGCCATTGTTCCACCCAGACCGGCGTATTGGTGAGCCATTTAAGTGGCAACGCCATTACCAGAAGGTAAGCGTAGCACCGTACTGCTGTAAGATGTCTCGCCCCCAAAGGTTGATGTGCACGTCCAGAATGTGCGGCCGAATGACCGCTGTGCCGTCAGCCTTTGGGATCGTGACTTCCACCCACTCCTAGCTTCTAAACGCTTCTTGGATGCCGCCTACCCCCCACACATTGGAGACTGGCTCAATGGCCCACTCCCGTGGCCACTGGCTTCGGCTGACCACGCTGACGTCAGCTCCGGTATCTAACAGCCCTGAGAATGATTTTTTATTCAAAAATACCTCAATAACTGGTCGCTGTTTCCACTCAATGTTGGTCTCCACTGTCGCTAAGACTTGGTATCCTTGCACCGCCTCACTTGCGCTCGAGCGGTCTGCTGACCCGGACTCTGAGCTGTCCCTGAGCCTTCCCTGGCTATCTGCTGGCGAGTTACAAGGAACCATAATCAGTTGCACTAATGTGTCTCCTTTGTGAATTGTCTGGGGCAGGTCCGTCCAAAGCTGAACTTGGAGAACGCCTGAAAAATTGGAGTCGATGACTCCCGGAATTACAAGAATTCCGCATGCTCCTGCTACACTGCGAGGCAAAACTAAACCTATAAAGCCTTTGGGCAGGGGTCCCATGTACTGGGAGTCCACCAGATAGACTGTGCCTGGCAAGTCGCATGTGACGTCTGCCTGGCAAGTCAATTCTAGCCCTGTACTACCCTTGGGGCTGGCCTGTGCCTTCGCAATGCCTGGAATGTGAATGGAATCTAGTCTAGCTCTGGCGTGCCCAGAGCAAGGGACGTCTCTGTTTGGACCGGGGCCAGAGACGTGCCCGCGTTCCGGTTTCCTGAACTCGGACAGTTCCTGGCCCAATGGTAGCCTCTCTTACACTTCGGACACGGGGTGTTTGGAGCCTTGGGACGGCCAGAATTTTGTCCGCTTCCCTTGGATCAGCACTCCCTAGTGAAGTGACTGACCTTGCCACAATTGTGACATGCTCCTTTGGGTCTGGGTTTCCTGCCTCCCTGCACCGCCGCTGCCAACAGACCCATTTTGTAGGATTCTGTGCCAACGTCGGCCCAAGCCCTGATCATGTCTGTGAGAGTCAAGTCGGGACGGTTGCCCAGTGACTGCAAGATTTTACGGCAGTCTAAATTGGCATTATCTTTGGCCAACTTCATCATGAGCTCTTGTTGGGCTTCCTCGTTATCGATCTGCCTACTGATCGCTTCCTCTAAGCGATTGATGAAGTCCATATAGGGCTCCTGGGCTCCCTGTTTGACTGCGGTGTAATTTTTAGCCGCTTTGCCGGTTGCGGGAACCTTGAGAAATGCCTTGAAGGCAGCCTCGGCTGACATTTGGAGAGTGGCTAGTGGCAAGTTGGTCTGTGCATCGATGGATTCGAAGGCACCTGAACCATATAACTGGTCAGGAAGTACTGCGCCTCCCATCCTGGCAGCCCTTGTCTGGGCCTCGAGGCGATACTCGCTGTCCCATAGCAAATACTGGCTGGGGTTGAGCATCATCCGCATGACGGCTTTCCAGTCATGCGGGATGAACATGGTGTTCTCGCACACTTGCTGAAGCGTGCCCCTAGTGAAGCGACTCTGGAGTCCTGTCTCTGTAATGGCTTTCCGTATAGCCATGAGAAGCTTATACAGGACTGGTGAATGAACTACCTGCTGGGCCCCTGTGAGGGCATCCATTTCCAAGCGAATTGGACAAATCTGACTAAGCTCAGCTAGTTCTTCTGCTGGCAATTCCCCCCTCTTAATTTCCTCCTCAACTGTGCGCTGAAGGGCACTCTTGGTCTGGGAGCCTGTAACTGTCAGAGAAGCGCCTGCGCTCCTCATTCCATGCATTCGGTGACAGTCTGCAGCTGTCACCGAGGGAAAGCTCCCTACACTACTCTGCCTGAACTGGAGTGACGGATAGAGCGCTGTGGGCGCCGATGGTTCGGCTGGCGCTGGGGGTTCTTTGGCTTCTACCCTGACTGGATCTACCTCCGCTAAGAGCTTCCTACATTTGCCCCATGTGCGAATTACGTGCTCTGGAGCTTTCGGGGGTTGCTGAATGCAGTCTCCTATCTGATCCCAAAGCTGAAGGGTTAACGTACCTCCTTCTGGGTAAAGTAGGCAGTGTTCCCTTAGGTACACCAAAAGTCTCGCTAGTTCTCCGCTGTGAAACCTTAACTGAAACACCCTGGCCAGGATTCTGAACACTTCCTCATGAGTTCTTTGGCTAGCGGACGGACCTTGCCACTGAGGGCAAGTCCCCATATTACCTGCGGGGTCCTCCGAAGTTTCCTCCTCGGGACGAGTCGATGCGTCTGTGGGCAAGGCAATAGGTTTTGGCGACGATTCTCTGGGTAGAGCTCGGAGCATGGCCTCCTGCCACGGGCCCTCGGTGGCCTCTGCGCTGTCAGGGGTTCACAGCTGACCCTGAGCGGAACGCGTTTTTCCGTACCTGCAAGCCGCCGCAAAAGTTGGGAGCAAGCTGTAGGATGCCTCTTCTGTAATGCCCCGCCGCTTGGGCCGCCTTCCCGATTGGCTGGCTTACCGACCGGGCTGTCGCGCTGTCCTCCGGGACGATCGGATGCAGTTCAAGTGCAGAACCGGACCGTGTGATCGCTTACTCTTGAGTAGATCATGTCGGGGTCACCAGGTGTAGGAATCGGGGCCGCTAGGGCATCCGTTGGGTCCCGGAGGAGACTGATCAAGTAACGATACGAGGCAATATGGAGCGAGATCAGATCAGTGGTTTATTGAGGGAAAAGCATCATCATATATAGATCAGAAGGCAATACAGGGAAGAACCGTCATCTGACAGAAAATCACATCACCCATTTACTCGGGTTAATGGGAAATCTCTCTAGGGGAAGTTAATTAACTCGGGCAAACACTGACAGGGGAAAACTATTGTCTGAGGCTTACGCCGGGGTAAACATGGCTTCTATTTGCACCAAAGATTAGGCTGATCTGTGAGTCAGTAATTGCTTAATGGGTAACGGAGGTTAGCGATCTGCTCTCTCAGCAGAATCGCCGGTCAGGTTAGATGTGGGTGAATCAACCCTTATTATTAATCCACCCCCCTTAATTTCTCTGCCCGCAGAGCCCACGGGCCAGGAGCGTTCTCACTGAAATGGCCTCTGCGAGGGCCGTTCCATGCCAACTGGGCATGGGGAATCCGCAGTGAGGCCCCATCTGGAATACTGTGTACAGTTCTGGTCGCCATATCTCCAGAAGGATATTATGGAGTTGGAGAAAGTGCAGAGGAGGGCAACCAGAATGATTAGGGGACTGGAACACCTTCCTTACCATCTGAGGCTGCAACATTTGGGCCTTTTCACTCTTGAGTGACGGCGTCTAAGAGGTGACCTGATTGAAGTTTATAAAATCATGCACGGTGTGGACAAAGTAGATAAGGAAAAACTGTTTTCCCTATCGCACAACACTAGAACTAGGGGACACTCGATGAAACTTTTGGGTACTAGTTCTCAAACAAATAAGAGAAAGTACTTTTTCACCCAGAGGATCACTGGTCTATGGAACTCACTGCCAGAAGAAGTGGTGACAGCTGTCAGTCTTGACAGCTTTAAGAAAGGATTAGACAAGTTCATGGAGGACAAGGGTATCAATGGCTATAATTATGGATACTTAAGGACAACCTCGGGGTTGGAGAGATAGGCAGGATATCTCTCAATGCCATTTCCAGGGAATCCTAAGCAGGGGAAGGCATCTCCTTGGGAATACCCTGATGGAAATGGTGAGCCACTGTGTGAGACAGAATGCTGGACTGGATGGGCTGTGGCCTGTTCCAGCAAGGCTATTCTTATGTTCTTATGAGATGGTTCCTTCTTTTTTGTTCTATAATACTGCAGCCCCAACAAAGTTTTGCCATCTCAGTAAGAGCTAGGCCTGAGTAAATAATTCAAAAGCAAGAAGAGTCAGGGAGTAGATAACCAGTTTTTGTTCATCCAAACATCATTAACACAATGCAGCTGTGAATAAGAACTTTTGCAGGCGCACCCCCCAATAAAGGACTCAGACACTGGTAAAAGTGGATAATGGCATTGGGCCACATTTATTGATTCATGCCCTAGTCCGAATTATAAATTTCTATTGGTAATTGACCAATTATAATTCTTAAGGCAAGCAGGCCGAAGTAACACTGGTAAGGTATCACCCAAATTGCCGACGGCAATTGTTACAATGTATCTATTTGTATCCATTTGTTTGTTGACAACAAACAAATTGTTGACCGTAGTCAATATCTAACTAATGACCCCACCCTCTGACGCGTATCCGTGAAATCACGGGGTGATGCATGCTGTCTAGCTGTAGCCATCACCCCGTCGCCTGGTTCGTCGTTGACCGGACAACGTTTAACCAACTTATACCTGTCTAGTGTTGTCCAGTCAATTGCGAACCTGCCGGATACCTGTGGGTCATAAATGTTTACCTTACCAGTGCTACCCGCCCATGTGACCAAAGTCAACAGCAGCAACAGAAACCCCTATATCAAACCATAGCAACAGTGTGGGATGGGCGAAAAAACCAGGACCCAAGAGCCAATTGTGGGTCCCAGCCAAAAATTCCCACCCGGCCCCTAAGCGACCAAAATATCGCACTGTTATCTAGGGAGGGGTGGAGGGGAAAAACTTCTCCGCTCCGTCGCTTCGCAAAATGGCAGCTCGGCTGCCTCGTGGCCACCCCTTTTATAGAGGAGCTGGCCACGCCCCCTAACTACCCGGATGCCTTCGTCCGATGGGGGGGCCCCCGCAAAGAGCGTGGCGGCCATTTTGGCGCCGCGCTTGCATTGCAGGTGCACCCCCCAATAAAGGACTCAGACACTGGTAAAAGTGGATAACGGCATTGGGCCACATTTATTGATTCATGCCCTAGTCCGAATTATAAATTTCTATTGGTAATTGACCAATTATAATTCTTAAGGCAAGCAGGCCGAAGTAACACTGGTAAGGTACCACCCAAATTGCCGACGGCAATTGTTACAATGTATCTATTTGTATCCATTTGTTTGTTGACAACAAACAAATTGTTGACCGTAGTCAATATCTAACTAATGACCCCACCCTCTGACGCGTATCCGTGAAATCACGGGGTGATGCATGCTGTCTAGCTGTAGCCATCACCCCGTCGCCTGGTTCGTCGTTGACCGGACAACGTTTAACCAACTTATACCTGTCTAGTGTTGTCCAGTCAATTGCGAACCTGCCGGATACCTGTGGGTCATAAATGTTTACCTTACCAGTGCTACCCGCCACATGGGGAGGCTTCTCAAAAAGGCTCACCGCCCCCCCAAGACCGTCAGCTCGGTTGACAGGCCTGCTCGACAGTCTGCTAACCAGAGGTCCATACCTCCCTGCGACAGATGGGCCCCATCCCCTGAGTAAAGCTCTTAATTTTGCAGACTGATGGCGGGGAGGTGAATGAAGTGTCCCCCACCCTATTCAAAAAGGAACCGGGCAATAGCCCCGTTCACGGAGCGTCGGCTCAGTCAAGAGCCTCGAGGCCGAACGCTCCCCAGTAAGCGTACCGCGACATCACGTCCGACCACTTGAGGGTTGTGGCCGGCCACACATAATGTAAGTAAGGCAGGTCACTGCAAATCGCAAGCTTCCGCGATAGGCCAGTGACCCACCCCAAGCCATCGCCCCCAAGGTACATAACCAGGACATCAGGCGAGTCAGCATCCCTGACGTAGAAAAGGAATGGCAACAGTTCCCGCCATAACATGCCACGCTTACCACACCACCTGAGATGTGCGGGTGCACCCAGTCCCAGTCGGGGTCCCACTCTGTCGCCGCAGCGTAATGCGTTGCCCTGTGCAGCGTAATGCGCTGCCCTGTGCACGCTGCTATGGCCCACCAGCCATACTGTCACCGGTGTAATACGACACCCAGGGTCTGTCAAGGAAAAAAGGGGGGGGGGGAAACAGTGCAGTGACTAAACTGGTACTCAGGTTGAAGAGGGCGAACACAAATTGAAAACATTGTGAACCCCACCCTCCCATGCGGCATATTTCAGCCCCGGAGCACCCAAAACAGCTGCAGTAGAAGCCGCCCCCCTTCTGAACGAATGGGTGCCGCAACGAGCCCCTGAGAGGCCAACACTGTCTAGTGCCTCCGCGGCACCCTCCAAAATTGAAATTTAGTAAGGGAAGACCCACCTTGGTGACAGAAAAACGGGCAATGGTGCGTGCCACGCAGTGCAAGGACATCATGTAGGGCACCAACCGGACAGATGTCTGCCAAAGCACACCGTAGCAGTCTTACATCACTGCCTACACCATGCTGATCTGTCTTAGAGGAGCGTATCCTCGACTGAGCCCATTCTTTGGCAACATAGACATCCTCGAGTTCCAGTGCCCTACGACTTGCATCCGCCTTAGACAGCATCTCAAGCTCGCTGCTGCGGAGCGCTCCAAAAAAGGCCACCGTTGTGGCTGCATGAAATGGGCTGCCTCATATCTATCAAACAGAGGCCAGGCCAGCCCCGGGCCAATTGGGTAAGAACCCCTGGGAAAATCGGGTGGCGGTTGTCCGGGCAACGCCCGCACTCGCGCACCCACCCCTCCAAAACATGTCTCACACGGAAGTCAGAGGTGCTGTCCACATGACCTCCCACTTTGGCCATAAAAGCCAATGCTGAAAGCTTAGATGCTATGGTGCGAGGTGCAAGGCCCTGAGCATGCAGGTAAACCATGAACCGCAGAACATGGGTTACCGGGATCGGCCAGGTCCCTGGCAGTTGAAATTGGGTACAGAATGCCCTGAAAGAATTAATTGCATGGTGATACGCCTTACGCGTGCGTGGCGCTATTGACAGGCCAATCGCCCGGTTCACCTCTCCTTGCCAATGGTCCATATCCCCTCCGGGAGTGGCGAGGGAAATTCCTCCGCATCCGGGGCCAAGGCACGGAACCAGGAGATCTGTAGGCGGGACAAAGCGTCAGCAATATCATTATTAACCCCTGGGACATGCCTGGCCCTGAACAGGACGTTGAGGCACAGGCTGCGCAACAAAAACTGGCGCACTAGGTCCATAACCCTGGGCGATTTAGAAGTCTGTGCATTGACAATGTGGACCACAGCCGCGTTGTCACACCAGAAATGCACGACCGAGTTGGCCCACTCCTCGCCCCATAGCATCAAAGCACCCAGGATAGGGAAAACTCCAGATATGTGAGATCATGCAGGCGACCCGTGCCTGCCCAGGCCGGTGGCCACCCACCATAGGCCCACTTCCCATTGAAGTACATCCCATAACCCAGGGATCCCGAGGCATCAGACTGAATCTGAAAATGAGGGGAAGCCAAGAGGTCATACCTCCAAAATGAGACCCCATTGAACTCCCTCAGGAACTGTAACCAGACAAGCATGTCTGCCCTGATACCCCGGGTAAGCCGAACCCTATGGTGAGGCCTGGATAATCCTGCCATGGCGTCGCACAAGCGCCGGGCAAAAGCCCTGCCCGGTGCGACCACCATGCAAGCAAAATTAAGGTGACCATGTAGCACCTGCAGTTCTCTCAGTGATGCCTTGCGCTTGGCCAGCAAGTCCGAGATAAGGGCCACTATCCTTGACACCTTATCCCGCGGTAACCTAGACGCCTGCGCTATCGTGTCAATCTCCACCCCCAGGAAGACTAGCTGGGTAGATGGGCCCTCAGTCTTTTCGGGCGCTAAAGGGACACTGAGTTCCTCCATTAGCGTCTGAAATGTGTTGAGGAGACGTGTACACGTGTCCCAGCCCCGTTCACCCCCGAATAAAAAGTCATCCAGGTAATGGGCTACAGACCGGGACCCTGACCTGCGGACGAAAGCCCACTCTAGGAAGGTACTGAAACGCTCGAAAGCCGAGCATGATATGGAACAGCCAAAAGGCATGGCCTTATCAAAGTAATATTCACCCCTAAATTTGAAACCCAGCAATTCAAAGTCGCCCGGGTGCACCGGCAAGAGGCGAAAAGCCGACTTAATGTCGCACTTAGCCAGCAGCGCACCCGGGCCACATGAGCGCGTGGTCAAAAGATGTATACCTGACTGAGCAAAGGTCATCAGGGATAGCATCATTGACCGATCGGCCGGCTGGGTAGGACAAGTGATGGATAAGGCGAAACTCGCCTGGATACTTTTTGGGAACCAAGCCCAGGGGCGATACCTTAAGGTTGGGGAACGGGGGTGCAGGGAAAGGGCCAGCGACCCTGCCCGCATCGACCCCCTTATTAATGCTGGCAGCAGCCACCTCCTCCCTCCCCCTAAGGGACAAAAGGTTGGGGGCATCCTGAGGGGACCTATCACCCATGAAAGTGATACGGAACCCCTGCCTAAAGCCCTGAAGGAGATAATCCGCATCCTCCCCTTTCGGGTACAATGTGAGCCAACGCTCCAACATGTCCACATCAATTGGGGAGGGAGCCTTTCGGTGAACCAGCTCCATCTGCGGCAGTCTTGCCAGCCCCCTGTCCGCCCCTCCCTCTGCCCCACGTCCCTCCAGGCCTGGGACAGGCAGAGGCTGCGTGGGGGCCCGCACAGGTGGGACACCCATGACTGTACTTGCAATTCTTCCTATTGCAGGAACCATAGGACGAGAAAGTCCAGCACAGCAGGCGGGCAGGAACCCCCTGCCCCGCCACCTGGCGGGGAACCTGTTCTGGAGCCGCTCGCTGGACCGCATGTCCACAATGGTATCTTTCCCCTGGCGTGGGGCGCGTGGGCGTCATGTACAGAAGCCAAAGCCTCTGGCATGGCTCATCCCACCTCATCTCAGGGTGCAGGGGCATCCACATACGGAATTCCTCGTCATAAGCCAACCACGACGGGCCCGGAAAGTCAACCATCGCCCGATAAATGTTGTCCAAATACTGGACCATCGGAATTGCCAAATCCGGCCGGGCCCTCAGGTACAGCGCCATGTAGATGAGGTAAGCCGGCAGCCAGTTGGCCCACATACGTGGTGGCTTGCGACGACGTGCCTGCTCCTTATCCTTCTCATCCTGCCCCTCCCTCTCTTCCTTGGTGGGCTCCCTGTTTAGGAGTGAGAAGATATCTACATACTCCCCCCGCCATATTTTCTCTTTGGTGGCCTGTGCCAAGTGGTCACCCAGTGGTAAGGAATACCCCGCTGTCGGCAAGGCCGAGACAGCCACCGCAGAAACTGCGGGCATCTGGAAAGGGGCTTAGACTAGGCCAGCCACCCCAAAACATTCCCCACAGGGTAGGAAACACCCTCCACCCCGGGGCCCTGGGTGGTATTTGTCGTCGCCGTGTGGGGCGTCAGCAGCTGTACCGCCGCACCACCCACGCGAGGCCAAGGCCATTGGAAAGCCCCCCCCAACGTGGCCACGTGTGTAGGTGCACTAGTTTGGACCGCATACTCACATGCTGCACCCCAGCGGGCCGCCCCCACCGGGGGTTCCGGCCCACTGGGGGCATCGGAGCTCACGACCGCCGTAGAGCTCGTCGCTGGGGCCTGACCCACACTGGTCTGTTGGTTGGGGAGCTGCGAGGCAGTGGCCGAAGTCGCGCCATGCGCCTCAAGCAGCTCGACCCGTCCCGTCGCCTGCCGCTGCCCAGCAGACGACGCGTCAAAATGAACCCCAAAGGGAGCCCCAGCGTGGCTTGCCCGAGCCAGGGATGCCTCAAGGGCCGCAACGCGGGCCAGTAAGGCCTCCACACTGATGTGGGGCCAAGGGCCAGCCGGCCCGCCTGCTACAGGCGTGGGTACAGGTCCTTGTACCCCGGGGCCCGAATAGGGCCATGACCCCACACCCAGGCCCGGTAGGGTCAATGTAGGCACCTGCCAGGGAAGGGGACCACACCACCCCCCAAGGCTGGAAGGCCCCGGAGTGAGCTGCGCCCCTATAGAGGAAGGCCCAGTAGAATGGGAAGCACCAGGAGCGGTGTCCACCGCTTGCGGGCCGCAGCCCTTGCTGGAACCATGCTTGGGTCCCCAGGCAGGCAAAGGCGGCTGCTGGGGAGGCGCAGCCGCGGTCCTCCGACCCGGATTGCGCCTCCGAACTGCGCGAGCCGCGCTCGCGGCCGCCTTCTTCTTCGAAGGCAAGGCAAAAGCGACGGATGTAAGAGGGAAAAACTTCTCCGCTCCGTCGCTTCGCAAAATGGCAGCTCGGCTGCCTCGTGGCCACCCCTTTTATAGAGGAGCTGGCCACGCCCTCTAACTACCCGGATGCCTTCGTCCGATGGGGGGGCCCGCAAAGAGCGCGGCGGCCATTTTGGCGCCGCGCTTGCATTCTCTATTGCCTTTTCCTTGAACTGTGATGAAAAGTGTTTGGTATCCTTTAGATATATTTAAACTGTTAACTATATTTTAAAAATACAAATTTTAAACATAGGCGACCTGGTTTTTACCCATTACTACTGTTCTAACCTGCTATATTCAGTTTCATATGAGTTTCTAATGAATTGTTAATTGCCTGCCAGAAAAGAAGCCTATTACATATGACTATTTTAGTGTGGCAGCAGAACCTGATATTAAGATGATATTATATCCAAGATCATTATATCTTTGTAAAATATACTTTTGAGATATGGTTTCTTCTTTTTTGTTCTTAAAATAACTGTTAGAAATAAACTTTCATAAAGAGTATGATTACTGACTTATTAAAGTTATCATTTCCTAAGGGTGTCACCCTTTGTTTGTAAAGTACTATTGATCTTGTAGCATATTAATTCAGTAGGGAGGGATGCTAATTAGATGATCAGGGCATGATTTGGTTTGAATCTATTTGGACTTAATCAATCTGCTTTGGACCCAAATCTGAATAAAAATTTAAGAAATCTAACATTTCACATTTATTATTTGCCTACAGTGGGGCACGGTCATCCCCGTGGTTCACGGATGAACTGTGGGAGCTCAAATGGGAAAAGAGATGCTTAGAGTGCTGCTGGGTGAAAACCCAGAGTGATTCTGACTGGACACTAGCTAGAGCTACTATTAGGGCCTACCTAGTGGCAATGGGGGTGGTGAGGTGGCAATACATCACCACCCTTATTGCCTCCGCTGATAATCACACAGCCACCCTATTCTGGGTAACCAGGTCTCTCCTTGGCAGAGGGGGTGGTGGTGCCCTGTTGGCAGGGTTTGGCTGAGGATTTTGCTGATTATCTGGTGGAGAAAATTCAGATTCGCTCGGGGTTTAATCCTGGTGTGGATGGGGAGGGTCGGGGGGGACCGTATAACAGTTCTGCCATAACATCTGGCATCTTTTTGATCCAGTTGTCCCTCATGAGGTAGACAGGCTCCTTGCAGCTGTTTGCGCTACTGCTTGTCCTTTAAATCCCTGTCCCGCCTGGTTGGTGAAAGCCTCCAAGGTGGTGACAGGGGCTGGGTCGGGGCTATAAATAATGCATCCTTCAATGAACATGAAAGAGAATTGTTTAGGTGTTCACCAATATCTCTCACTATATAAAAGCTTAACTGGGTCAATAATACAGTTAGGTAACAGGCAGAAGCATAGTACAGTGATACCTCATACAACGTCCAAACGTGGTTCCACAAGTTTGGACTTTGTACGGATTTGGACTTTGTATGAGACATGCAAAATCCTAGCCGCAATGCCTCATACAACGTCCAAATCCTTGCCGTGATGCCTCATACAACGTCGTTTCCATTGAGATACATTGTACTGTAACAGCACAGACTTCAGGGCAAAGTCAAGGAAACAGACAAAAAACTGACAGAACTTTAAGAAATCATTGTCTAAAGGCTAAATACATTACAAAAAACATGTCAAACATCCCTGATTGTCCAAGAACCTGAAGAATGCTGCAAAAATCTCAGGAATTCTTCTAAAAATTCTGGCAAAAAAATTCTAAAAAATTCAAAATCATGCTCAAAAACACTCCTAAACACTCTTCTCCTCATGCAAAACCCACAAGAGCAATGCACACATGTGTCCTGCCTTTTACACTTCCCAGGCACAATGCAACCTGGGAAAAACCCAATGCCTCATACAAAGTCACAGCGACTTTGTATGAGGCAACTTTTTCATGGAATTAGCCGATGTTGTATGAATTCAATGTTGTATGAAGTGGACTTTGTATGTATTACTGTACTGAAGCAGTCCAGATTGTGCTGGCTGTAGGCCTGATTACTGGGAGCAGAAAAACAAGCCTGGCCAGGAAAACACACTCACCATTGCACACTCACCATTGCACGTGTTTTTGGATTTTTAAGAGCAGATAACATTAATCACCTTCTCACTATTGCTGTAATCTTTTTGATATAGCCTTTGATTCTGCCATACTTTTGTTGAACAGCTAGATAAAAAGTCTTCTTCTAAGGCAAGAGTTCTCAACCTTGCTGTAGTACTATTGTATTGCTGTATTGTTTTATATTATGATATGTGCTTTTGTAGAATGAATATGGTATAATTATTGTCTACATTGTATATTGTATTATTGTGTTTACTGCATAATATTGTGTGAGAATAAAATTAAAACTAAATTAAAAAATTTAAGCCGGGTGCCAGGTCATGCTCCCTCAGACAGCTTCGAGGGCTGGATGGCCATTTTGCCCTTCCTCCACCACATGGCACTTCATGGTGTGGTGAAGGCAGTGGGGGCCCCACATGAAATGGTGCCACAGGCCGCAGGTTGAGAATCCCTGTTCTAAGGCTTCACATATGTCTGAAAAAAAACTTTGTCTTTTCTGGGCAGACAAGATCAGTGAATCATTCTTCCATCATATAACCTAGCGGATAACGGTATTGCAATAAAATGACCTCCACCCCCATGCAAAAGAAACTATTTATTTTATTCTTTTTTCTAGCTTTTTATGTTTTTCTTTTTTTAAAAAAAAACCCACATATAGGATTATTTGATACTCATCCCTCTAAGCACTGATTTCATTATATCTCATATCATACCCTCTCGTATTCCTCCCTTTTAATTTATCTAACAAACTTCTTTCAGTTCTGTTTCCATTTTCAAAATAACATTTTTCTTAAAAATATTATCATCCACTTTCTATCTCCTTAGTAAAGGTAAAGGTTTCCCTTGCTCGAAAGACAGTTGTATCTGACTCTAGGGTTCAGTGCTCATCTCTGTTTATAGCCAAACTGTCTGCATCTGCAGATGGTTCCATGGACACGTGGCAGGTGTGCCTCAACACTGGAGTGCACGGAATGCTGTTTACCTTTCTACTGAAGTGGTCCCTATTTATCTACTTGCAATTTCTTGCTTTTGAACTGCTAGGTTTGCAGCTAGGTTTATCTAAATGTAATCTAAGCAACTAACTTATTGGCAAACGTAAAATATTCTTAAAGGCTTCCTTGAAGAGGAAGATTTTGAGCTGATTCTTTAAAATGTCAAAGGATGGGGCCTGGCACAGCTCAACTGGTAATGAATTCCAAACCATAGGCACCACCACCAAGAAGGATTTATTTCTAATCATAGCCTTTCTATACATCCTCAGGGTGGTGTCTGGAGCAGCGCAGAATGTTATAACTGGGTGATGGGTGGAGTTGTTCTGAGGGAGAAACACTCCAACAGATAATAAGGTCCCAAACCATATAGGATCTTGTATGATAATACTAACACCTTATATCTGACACTGTAAGGAACAGGAAGCCACTGCAAGCCTGCGAAGGCTGGGGAAAATATTGCAAATTTATTTAAACCTGTAACCAGTCTGGCTCCTGCTTTTCTGGATTTACTGAAATCTCGGTATCAGATACAAGGGGCAGCCTCACATAGAGAGCACTGCAGTATTTAATCTGCAAGATACCAGAGCTTCTCTCTGCCAATTGTTCATAAGTCTTCCAGGAGGGATTCTGGGACGTCTTTCACCTCTGGGGCCAACTCTCTGAAATGTTGAAACTAAGTATGGGACAAGGCACCATCAATGCCATTCTCCAAACTTGGAACATGTCTGGTCATAAACAAAATGCTATTCTAGGGGCAGATCAATGCAAACTATTGAACTCATCGCCCTATCTTACCTACTGGACAACTGACTGATGACTTGCACCACAGTTGTGTTGTCATACCAAAAGTGAACCATTGAGAAGGCCCACTTAGGATCCTTGAGTCTGGCAGGAAATAAAACAGGAAAAAAAACAAAAATGTAATACCGTTAACTACACCCAAGCTTCTCCACACCTCAAGCCAGTGGGGGATGCATCAACTGTTCTTAAAATAAATTCCAAACCCATTTACCCCTGACACATCTGAATGGACTTGAAATTAAGTCTGGTATCTCAGCTTTTCCCTCCAAATGACACTCAATTAAACTTTTCTAAGAAAATGAACAAAACCCTATCATCTTCTCTCATCATGGCTGTGATCCTTTTCCTATGGTATGGCTGTGCATACCAAACATAGCCTGACACAATCACATATGTTCCTAAACCTTTCATGTTAAACATTGATTTTTATATATTTCAATATTTTTATTTTTTTCTTAAAACCGTTCATTTCATTCCTTTTGTCCTGCTTATATAAACAGTAACCTACTTGTGAAAAACCCCATTAATAACACAAGAAAATAAACAATAACTAAAATACTCATAAACAAACATTCAGTCACAAACTTCCCCAGTTCACACCTTTTAAACTACTTATCTTATGTAAATAGCAATATATCCCCATTCTCACCTTGGATTCCACTTCCTACTTTTCCAATTCCCCGCCTTTAGTATATGAGAGTCAAGACACAAGGCACAGCCAAAGGCTGGGTTAACTCAGGTTTATTGCATGGTGGACAGAGGGAACATGAGGTAATGGCGGACGAACAGCTCTATATATATGGTAGTAACGTATTTGAATGTGGCTCCACGGTAGCCCGTTGGCTACTGGTCCGCGTGACGTCATGGCTGGTCACGCCCTTCTTGTCCAGGTGTAGGTAGCGGCGGGAGACTTCCCGCGCTGCGGTCTTTGCTGGGTTTGAACCAAGAGAGCTTGGACGCTCGCTGCTGCCAGCCGGTGGTCATTAGCTCGCGTCCTATTACAGGGTTTATGTGATACAGCTGAAGGTTACATTGTTACTCATAGGCAAGGTTACATTGGTTCAGATACATTGATATCACAACACTCCTCCCCCCTAGGATGAGACGAAGTCTCTCAGCCAAGGTGGCTTATTTCGAACACGCTGGGGTCTCGGCGCGGGCTGCCCTGCCCTGGCTTCGCTCCCTCCTCCTTGCTCCCTGGCTGCCTGCCCTGTAACGGGAGAGGATGACTTGTTAGTGGTTTGCCGCGGTTCTGCGGCTTTGTTGGAAGGTGTGTGCTTTGTTTGGGGCGAACCGGGGGCACTAGGGGCTAACGAAAAACCCCTCTTCTCGCTTGGATGGGTGGGGGAACACTCCAAAAACCCCCCCGGCTAGCAAAATCAAAATCAAAATCGGCTTCGGGGGAAGCGGCAGCGGCGGCCGCACACTCCTTTTCCCTCCCCCCGGGCTCGGATAGGACTGGGGTATCAAAAGGATATGAGTCGGGCTCACCGCTTTCCCTCCTGGCTTCGGACTGGTGTCCCTCTCTGTCTCCCCCTTGGGCTAAACGGGTGGGGGAGAACCCTATCGCTGAATCCTGTCGCTGAGCCCCACTGATCGGCCCCTCACTCACTCGGTGCCTCAGTTGGTCAGCATGCCTCCTCCAGAGGAGGCCGGTGCTAGTTTCCACCCGATATGACACTGGCCCCGTCTGTTCTATTATCGTCCCTGGTACCCAGGCTGGGCCTGCGTTGGCATAGTTCCTGCAGTGTACAGGGTCGCCTACGCCGAAACCTTTCGAGACCGCTAAACCTATGTTCTTCCCTTTGTCCTCGACCCTCGACGGGTCCAACCTGGACAAAAGCGTCGTCAGTTTCCTCCGCATCAGCAGCTCAGCCGGCGAGTATCCAGACGCTAAGGGGGTCACTCTGTACGCTAATAGAAATTGACAAACTTGATGATTTAGATCTCCCGAGCCCATTCGCCGCAGCGCATCCTTTGTGGTGCGCACCAACCGTTCCACTTGGCCATTCGTGGCCGGGTGAAACGGCGCGGATGTGACATGCCGAATTGCATTTGCCTCCATGAATGCTGCGAACTCAGCGGACGTGAAGCAACTGGCGTTATCGCTGACCAAAGTGTCGGGTAAACCGAACGTGGAAAAGACCCTCCTTAGCTGGCGAATGGTAGTGGCGGAGGATGTGCTCTTTACCGGAATGACCTCCAGCCACTTTGAATATGCATCCACCACCAGGAGAAACATGGTTCCTCGGAACGGGCCAGCAAAATCTACGTGCACCCTGGACCACGGTCCCCTTGCTGCGTCCCATTCCCTATGCGGGAGGCGGGCCACCTCCGGTCGGGAGCACTGACATGCCTCACAAGTGCCCACCATATGTTCTATGTCGGCGTCCAGCTGGGGCCACCAGAAGTAACTCCGGGCCAACGCCTTGGAACGGACGATTCCCGGGTGGCTGACGTGCAACAGCTTTAGCACCTTCGGCCGCAGGGACGTAGGAACCACCACCCGTTGGCCCCACAAAAGGCACCCCCTCTCTAAAGACAACTCTACTCGCTTTCGGAAAAATGGGTCGAATTCCGCGCCTGGGGATGACGCCGGCCAACCCTTCTGCACCCACGAGCATACTTTCTCTAGTGTTCTATCCTTTCCGGTCGCCCTGGCAACGTCGGCCGGTACTATCGGGGGTGACTCCAAGACCTCTATTAATAATACCTGGCGGTCTCTTCTTACCCCTGCCTTCTGGTCGTCCGACAAGGGTAACGGCGACCGTGAGAGCGCGTCTGCATGGCTGATTTCCTTCCCTGGTCGGTATTCTAACTCATGTTGATATGCGTTAAGAAAAATAGCCCACCGCAGCATCCTCGGGGACAGGATCTGTGGCGTGGGCTTATTTGCAGTGAATATTCCTAACAGGGGCTTGTGATCAGTAACGACCTTGAACGGCCGACCATACAGAAAATCGTGAAATTTCTTGGTTCCCGCTACTATCGCTAGTGCCTCCCTATCGGTCTGTGCATAATTCCGCTCTGCTTGGGACAGGGACCTTGAATAAAATGCTATCGGGGCCTCCCTTCCGTCGTTTAACACGTGGCAAAGCACCGCTCCCACCCCCACCGGGGATGCATCGCAGACTAAAACTATGGGCCGTTTGGGGTCGAAATGAGTCAGGATTGCCTCGGATGTGAGGAGTTGCTTTAACTCTGAGAACGCTCTTTCTTGCTCGTCACCCCACAGCCATTTTTCCTCCTTTTTAAGTAACCGATGGAGCGGCTCGGCAACAGACGCCTTCCGTGGAAGGAAGGTATGGTAGAAATTGAGAAGCCCCAGAAACGACTGTAGCTCGGTTTTGGAAGTGGGGCGAGGGGCTTTCTTAATGGCGGCTACCTTAGATTTGGACGGCCTAATTCCCTCGGGCGTGACACGGAACCCTAAAAACTCAACCTCTGTTTCGAAAAATACACATTTGTCTTTTCTCAATCGCAGCCCCGCTTTCTCGAACACGGTCAGGACCTTATCCAATCTGTGAGCCAGCTCGGCCTTACTCCCCCCCGTTATCAACACGTCATCAAAATATGGCAACACCCCCTCCAGCCCCTTCAGGAGGCGTTCCACTAGCGACTGAAAAATGCCAGGTGCCGAGTTCACGCCGAACTGTAACCTCGACACCTGGAACGCCCCCTTATGTGTGACTATTGTTTGTGCCGCCGCTGTGGCGGGGGTTACCGGGAGTTGCTGGTAGGCCTGTGCTAAATCGAGTTTAGCGAAACACTTTCCCCCATTTAGCCTGGCCAGAAGGTGGCTGACCACTGGCACCGGGTATGCATTAGGGCGGATTGCCTTATTAATGGTGCACTTATAATCAGCGCAAATGCGCACCTCCCCGTTAGCCTTCAGTGCTGTTACAATTGGAGTCTCCCACTCCGCGGAATCCACAGGAACAAGAATTCCTTGACCCACCAGTTTGTCCAGTTCCGCCTCTATTTTGTCCTTTAGTGCGAACGGTACCCTGCGCGGTTTAAGTCTTATCGGGCGGACCTCCGGGTCTAAGTCGAAGGCTACAGGGGGTCCCTTGAACTTTCCCAGTCCACTTTTAAAAACAGCGGGGTGTGCGTCACACACCGCTTGTATTGGGTCCTCGCCTACGGCATGCACCCCCCCTATGAACAGGCCTAAGGGCTGAAACCACTGTGTTCCGAGGAGGCTACAACTCCCCCCTTTTAGCACCACTAGGGGAAGTTCCGCAGAATGTCTCTTAAAGCGAACCCGGAATGTCCCGACCCCCAACACTGGAATGCTGTTCCCCTGTACGTCTCGTAGTGTGGCCCTCAACGCTTTAAGTTTGGGCCGCACGTGGGGGTCGATTCTCAAGAACTCTCTCTGGGGAATTATCGAATAGGAGGACCCCGAGTCAACTTCCATCCTAATGGGGGTCCCTTGTACTAGTACATCAACAAAGTAATGGGGCTGTCCCGCAGACACGCTGAACACAGGAGCGTCGCCCTCGCTGTCGTCCGAGATGCGGCCCACGCCGTCCTGCTTCCTCGTGGCCCGGGCGCCATCTTTGGACCTCGCTGGACGGTCCGGTCTGGCTGAACGGTCCTGCGACTGTCTCCGGCCCTCTTTCCATTTCCTGCACGCCTTGGCGATGTGCCCCCGACGTCCACAGTTGAAACACTCGGCTTTCCTGAATGGGCACTTCACGCGCTCATGGGCCGCTCCGCAACCATCGCAGCGGCGCCCGCCTCTCCGGACCTTCTGGACCTCCTCGCCATCGCTGCTTTCTGAGGACGATTTCGAGGTCGGTCGGGTTGCATGCACCGACTGACCGGACTTCCCGTGCGACAAGTTTTCCGCTTTGCCGGCCCTCGGACGCCACTCACGCCACTTGTGCATCTCATCTACTCCAGCATTCGTGGATTCCGCGGCTTCCGCGGCCTCTACAACCTCTTCCAGTGTGGGTGGTGGCTCCTTGTTCATCAGGCTGCGCTGTACTTCCTTGTCCTTCAGGCCACACAGCACTCCGTCCCTGAGGGCCATCTCTAGGATGTGGTCCCATTTGCAGGGGGCGGCGGCTACCCTCATAGCCGTTACGAAGGCTTCTACCGACTCGTCCGGCGCTTGAACTCGCCTCCAAAACACGCTCCGAGCGGGAAACATTGCCCTCGAGGGTCGGAAACGCTCACGCAGCAGTTTCATGATGTCACCGGCTTTGAAATCGCTCATCCTCTTCGGTGCAAGGATGCCCACCAGCGTCCGCTTGGTTTCCATCCCAAGCATGCGGGTGAGGATGGCCCTCTTCCTTTCCTCGTCGTCTTCTTTGACTTTGAGTTCCACCAGTGCCGCCTGGAAGTCCATCTCAAAAAGCTCCCAGTCTTGCGGTTTGGTGATGTTGAACCCGCTCTGTGTCCTGGCTCCATGGGGATCCATCATCCCATCCTCGTCGCCAATTTAGTATATGAGAGTCAAGACACAAGGCACAGCCAAAGGCTGGGTTAACTCAGGTTTATTGCATGGTGGACAGAGGGAACATGAGGTAATGGCGGACGAACAGCTCTATATATATGGTAGTAACGTATTTGAATGTGGCTCCACGGTAGCCCGTTGGCTACTGGTCCGCGTGACGTCATGGCTGGTCACGCCCTTCTTGTCCAGGTGTAGGTAGCGGCGGGAGACTTCCCGCGCTGCGGTCTTTGCTGGGTTTGAACCAAGAGAGCTTGGACGCTCGCTGCTGCCAGCTGGTGGTCATTAGCTCGCGTCCTATTACAGGGTTTATGTGATACAGCTGAAGGTTACATTGTTACTCATAGGCAAGGTTACATTGGTTCAGATACATTGATATCACATGTGGAAGGTTACACTATTAGAACACAACACCGCCCCTTCCTCTTTTACCAGATAACATATTTTACACCTAGAATTATGAAACCAAATAGGTTCTTAAGGCCCATCTTCCTCATCTATTTTGATGCTCCTTCTCTGTAGATCAGTCTAACATCTGCAGTTCTCTGAAGTGGAATTTGTCAGTAATATCATGACACCCTGAAGGACTCATGGCTTCCTTAGGATCCTTCTAATTGCAGGATAGCTAATTCAAGTTCTGGGATAGAGAGGAGGGTCTTCTATTTTTTTAAAAATAGCCACTGCCCTCCCAGTGATGTTTGATTTTTATATAAAAAATTGCCCTGCTTCCTTCACCCTCCTCATGATGAAGATGATCCCAAAGGAACCTTGAGACCTGGCAGGCAGAATCAGCATTTTTTCTGAAAAATGCCATGGCTAATAACATCAACAACTTCACAAGGCTAATGAACTTCAGCTGTTGTATAATTTTCTTTTATTGTTCAAATCACTGACTCGATCTGGACCAAGCTGAAGGCAACTTAAATACATCTCATCTGATTTGAAATTAGTTCAGTTCCAATTCATTTTATTTGAAACCCAGCCATCAAAATATCTGGATTTCAGTTATGGCAGAATATTAGCTGTTGGGGAAAATATGGGGCTGAGACAGCTAGAATCTCATAAAGTGACAGGTCTGGTGTGTACTCATACAAAAACTGTTTTCTTCACCTTAAGTATACTGTACAGTAAAACCCTGTATAATGAATTTAATTTGTTCCACGTGGCTAGTCATTGTACAATTTTATCACTATACAATGCATGCATCACATAACAAATTTCTCCATGGGATGCATCGTACAACGAATATCTCTATGTGAAAAACCATACAAAGAAAAAATTGTTGTACAATTTCCCTCATAGAGATATTCATTGTACAATGGATCCTATAGGGAAGCATTGCATTGTACAACAACAAAAATAGTTGTACGATGCAACCTTTCTTTCAAATTCCATTACTTAAAAATGAAATTGTTATATGAGGTCCCACTGTACTTACATACTTGGGCAAAACCAGGTATACCAATGTTATCATGGTTGCTCTGTGTATGCCTGGAACTAGTTTGGTTAGAGACATAACCTTTCTAGACCACAAATTGTGGTGGAACATTAGATAAATATGCTAAAGCTATCATTTCCCATGGTAATATTGCCATCTGTTCCACCTGTGCATAGGCTGCTGTTACTCTGGTGCAGCAGTCTAGAAACCAGGATTTTTTCAAATGCCACATGGAAAAGTCAAATGATTTAGTCTAGGTCTCAGAAATATCACAGATTAACTGAGGTAAGAGCTTTTCATGGGTTTTTTTTTTTTGAGAAAGTGGGGTGAAATGGTAATTTAACAATTAAGTGAGAAATAAAACATTGTTTTTAAAGTATGGGTTGTAAGGAAGAAGGCATGGAGTGTTGCAATGGAAATTGAGAACTGGCAACTGGAAGAAAGTGAGTTACAAAGAGTTAAACTTTCTGCTTTTAAAGCTGTGTCAGACAGAGCATGTCTCTAGAGAGAAAAAGGTCAAAAGAAATCTCAGTATACAGATAAATCTATAAAGGAAGGACTGTAGTGAGTATCTTTCCTCTCTTTTTTCCTCTTCTAAAAATAAACAAATGGGTTTGGAAAATTGAAAACAAGCTCCATCTCCTGCCCCCCCTCCCAATCATGCTTTAAAAATTAAATTCTTGACTAGTCACTCAAACAATACATTCAAATGCAGATACTTTGAGCATCCTGTTCCTACCTTTGTTCTTTCAAATCTTCCAGGAAAGGTTTTCTCTGATTTATGGTTCCTTGTGATTATGGGGAAACATTTCAAATGAAATGGGAAGATAACAATTTATGAAAGATTGAAAATGGCTATAAAATTTGGTTTTTTCTGTAAATAATTCATGACCTGCCTTTATATTACTGAAAAATTCCATTCTCAGGCCATTCTGTTTGGTTATATAAATGGACCAATACTGAATACAGAACAGGTAACTGCTTAACACCAGGTTGTAATAACTAGAGGGTAAGCTGACATGTAAATACACATGGTTGTTAAATATATGCACAATGAGGAAAATGAAAATGAATGGTGTTAAATACTACTTTAGCAGGAATTTTCATACTCTCCTATTCTCCCACTCTCAAAAATTATGCCATTAGGCAGGCCTTACCGCTCATCTGGTGCAAATAAGCCTATGCTTCAGCCAGTGGAGCATTGCCCTCACCTATTTGAGAGAATTATTGTTACTCTGGAAGGCAACGTTTGTTCTGCATAGCTCCAAAGAGCAGGTTACTTCCTATATTCTTCACAGTGTTCTCCACAACATGGGAAATTTTCCAAGTCACCCAAACCAAAGTGTCTGACTCTGAGTACTGTTCAAAGCCAGCCAGGTGGAGTATATTTAGGTTTGGGGCATAGCTGTGTAAAACAGCATAACATTTCAGAGAGTTCTTCTGGGATCTGGAATGCAAGAACACTCAAAAGCTCAGTGGTGGTGGTGGCACAGTGGAGGGGTGAGTTTTCACTTTCCTACTAGGGCAGCAAAAATGCTCAAAGTACCCCTGATGTTAGGAGATTACAGCTAATTTCCAGGCTAATTTATAGAATGCTCTGTGACGCTCAGAGAGCTGTGTTCAAGTTTATTTAAATTAACTAAACAGTCAAAAACTAAAAGGGAGCATAAATCTTGGTGATAAATATAAGCTATCCTGGAAATGAAGATAACAGAACTGTGTTTAGCTCTCCCACTCTGCAACACATAACATTCATTGCTTGTTTCCCATACCAGGTAACTACAGGTGAGAAGGGAGATGAGAATGTATGCATAATGACGTCCAAGCTCAGCATTAAATTTTTCTTCCTATTTACAGAGGGGCTCAGCTCAGCATGAGGTTGCCCATTTTACATAGATAAGTGAGCACTGGAGAGTTTCTTGTAGATCATCTTGACTACTGCCATTGGTGCTGTCACCATTCAAGCTGCCCTTTCATTGGCATCCTTTTTTCCTGATGGCAACATAGGATAAATATTGTATAGCAATATCAGTCTATTTTCCTGCAATTTGCATTATAGTTATAGAAGCATAATATCCCATATTCATAAACTGGAGGTTTAATATATTTAAAGTATTGAATGGAGTTAAAACTGCTGGGCTTTCTTCTTCATTTTATTTATTTATTTTTCCCCACTTGTATGCCGCCCTACTCACAGAGCAACTCAGGGCAGCTGACAAAGTATCACAAAATGTCACAAAACATCACAAAATATAAATTCAAACAATAAAACACATTGTCCTCTGTTGGCACCACAGTCAGACATTAGTGAGGCCCAGGGGTTGGAGCTCAGAGCTCAACATCCTTGAACAGAGCCTGGGGCTCAATGTTCTCAATGGAGCCAGGGGCTCAACATCCTCAATGGAGCCTGGAGCTCAACAACCTCGATGGTGTCTTCAGCCACCTTGAGACCCCGGCAGCCCTTTATCATCCTCCAGCGTTGGTGTGGCTGAAGGGGAGGAGATGCGGCACTCGGAGTCTTTGGCCGCCTTGGGACCACACGACCAAGAAAATAAATAGCATAAAATAGTTCTCCAGAGAAGGTGGTTATCTTCCAACTATCTCACTGAACTTGTCCATTTTTATACTTCAGACTTCCTCAAGGAGGCTATTCTCTTCAAAATGTCCCTAAAACTTTGTCTCTGTGTTGCTTTTCCATGATCCTCTTTTGTACTTTGCTAAGGACTGCCCAGTCTCCCCATTCTACTCTACTTGATTTTAGCAGAGGTTCTCTCCTCTTCATTACTCTTTTTGTATGCAGGATTGCATAAAACTTAACTTTTCTCACATAATTCCCTTCCTTCTTTTGACTTCCACCAGATCCCATTCTGCATACAAAATCAGGTTGGTTTATGGCAAGAAACCACACTACACTTTAAATGATCCTGTTTCTCCTTTTAAAGAAAAGGAAAAAGGAAAAAAATACTAAGAAGGGCTTTCAAAAAATTTCAGGCATGAAGAAGCTTTCAGTTGCTTAGTACTAATTATATCCTGAAGCTGCTCAACAAAGTGCTTGCTTAAGCTAGCTGCTTTGTTTTGATCATGGTGATCAGGCAGGCCAGAACTGAACCTAACAGAATAATCTTACCTGAACAAAAAGCACAGTATCTCATGACATTGACCTGAAATGTATAAGTAGATGTGAATCAGGGATGTCCTGTTTCATACTTGCCTGTGCATCTTGGAGGCAACAGGAAAAAGAGTAAATTATCCTATCCCCAAAATGGACCAAATCATGGGATAAATCCCTGTCAAATCATATCTTGAGTCTCTTTCATTAGGAACTTGAGCAGCACAGTTTGACAGATTATGATCACAAAGCTCAGATTTTGAAACAAAAAAGCAGCCTTTGGAGGGCATGCCCAAACATTCAGCTCAACTTCACCCTGGGAGTGAAAGATATCTCCTCTTTGGTCCTCAGCCACTGCTAAGAAGAAAAGGAACTGAAATTGCCATCCTCTGAAATAGTTTATGCTTTTAAAAAAGGGAAAAGAACGGAGGTGGGTCGGCTGTCTTGCCAGTTGTTTCCTAATATTCAGCAGTAGATTCAAATCTAGATTTCAGCATGCTCTACATTGCAATACTCTGGGGAAATCCCCAGCTTTGCTGTCCTAGGGTCAGAGCACTGAAGCAATTTATTTTCCCTCATCTCCACTCTCTCTCTTACACATACCCACAAATACACCAATGCACATAAGGTGTGAATATGGGAATATTCCAGGGAGAGAAAACAAGCATGGCTCTGACATTCCACCTATAATAAAAAGCTAGGGCTCTAATGGGCTGGCACAGGATAGCATGAGCCTGATATATGTGCCAAGACAATCAACTTTCACTCTCATAACATTTACTTTGGATCTGAGCTATGTGATGGGCATTGTTTAAATATTAGTTACATTAATTTGTAACCAGTTAGGTAAAAGCAGAGAAAAGTAATAAGAGTATCTGAAGAACTTCCATTGTAGACACAATTTGTTTTTTACAAAATAGTATTAATCAATTTCATAAACATTTTAGTAATATGTATTTACTCATCAAGAATGAAGATTAATCTTAGCTGAAATTTAACCAAAAGTGAATTTTGGCAATTATTACGACAGCCAAGTGTCATGATCCTTGAGTATCCATGGTAACCTTATCTGAAGCTACTAGAGCTTTTTCTCACACATTCCTTTGGGATGAGTCCTGCACAGCTGCTTTCCCACGGGAAAGGACTGACAGCTATTGCAGGTGCATCCCCATGAGGTACTGATTGACAGCAAGGTCAAGTTACTACACCACGAGGGCAATAACTCTCTCCTCCAATCACAGAACCCAGTGGTTCTAACACCTGCAGATTAGGTCATCTCAAAGAATGTAAAGGTGGGAGGGAAATCTGCTCCTTTTGTGTATATAAGCAGAGCCCTTTCCCTCTGTTCTTCGGTCTCCTTGGGTAGAAGGCAGAGCTCTCTGTCTCCCCAGGCCGGACTCAAAAACTTCCCATCGGGGCATGGCACATAACTGAGATGTGCCCCTCCGATCAAAGGGAACTCTACTAACTAAATATTTCTATGTACTTTGTCTTTGTTCTTTTTCAGATGCTTATGAAAAATAAAAACTCTTTGTGAGTAATATCAACAGAGTGGATGTCAGTTTATCAGGCTATATCCAAGTGCTTTGCTCTATGCCCCCATATGCTACTAATAAGCTAAATAACTGCATACTCCCTGTAAGCGACAGGTGGAGTTCTTTGAAGTCGATTGTGGCGCAGTACAGTGAGGTGACCTTAGGCTGCACTGGGAGTGTGCGGATAAAGGAAATTATCGCAGCCTAAAGGATCATTACATGCCTCCTGTAAGCCAGCGCCTGGTCGAGCGTTCAAGACACCAAGTATTTTCAGGAAAGCCAAAGGCATCTTCCAAGATCAGTAAAAGAAGTACTGAGCTTGTTTTGGACAAAATACTAATCACCTGTGAACCACCCAGATAGTGCTTTAAGTGTTATGGGCAATCTTAACCTATAAGGAAGAGATGTAAAGTAAGTTTCCGGGAAACGCTCCCACACCCCTGGAGTCTATCCTGTAATGCTTCATACGCACCTACCTAATGCTACTGAGATCAGCCCCATGAGGGTCCAGAGGCCGAGAGTGGGGCCTGTGCCCCACAAAATGGGAAAAGGAATGGAAACTACAACTCGCACGGTGCCTTGGGAGAAAAAACAGCAGTTTAACAACAAGGCCTGGAAATAGAATGTTGGAAAGAGCTGATTTGCATGTTGGACTGTAATTGGTTGAGAGTGAATGACTGATAGGGAAAGGTTCTGGAATTCCTGAGATAATCTTCTTCTTCTTAACCTATAAGGAAGAGATGTAATGTACATGTCTGGCACGCCTTCAAACACCCATGGAGCCTATCCTGTAAGTCCCACTCCCCCCACTGTGTGTGTGTGTGTGTGTCTGTCTGTCTGTCTGTGACTGACACACAGAGAGAAACACAGGAAGAGTGAGACAGAAAGAGACAGACAGAGACACAGAGAGAGGAAGGAATGTGTGCGCTGCCCCAGCTGCAGCCCAAACCACACTGGCCGCAAACATGTTCAGGCCCGCGGGGAAACCATCCACACCTGGCCACAGCGGTGGCAAAAGGCATTTAGGACACCAGGAGCAGAGCAGGGGAGGCCACAAACACCCATGTAACTCTCCCAACCCCCTCCCCCCCCAGACCATCCAGGACAAAGTCCGGGTCCCCTTGCTAGTATATAAATATAATTGCTATTTTTATCTGTTAAAAGCTAGCAAAACTGCTTTGTGGTTTCTGGATTCCCTTATGAATTTTTTTTTTGCAATAACAATACATAGTATGAACTCTCTAGAGTAGAACTGTGGCAACAGTATGAGGCAAAAATGATGCAGTACTAGTATGCTCACGCATTGGGATCCCAATATGGATTATTCCCTTGTATTTATTTAAGGGCAAGGAGAGCCCTGGTTCTGGCCTCCATCTGAAAATAATGAAAATGTGTGATAGGACACTCCAGGGCTAAGTACAGTATTTCCAGGTTTCCAGATTACATGAAGATGTCCTTACATGCACAGACTCCTGATCATGTCATATACTGAAATAAGTCAATGCAGGTCTGGATTGAGCTGGAGGTTGTAATGTCACACACACACACACACACCCACTTCTCACATGCCAGAGCTCTCCAGAAGAAACTTAGAGGAAAAATGTATCTGGGGGAAAAGCTAATAGGGTGGCTGTTGGAACAGTGACAATACATTCCAGAAAAAGAGACCATGAGCCCAGTTGGAGGCCTGAAGAAGAAATTACCAGAGGATTAGATTAATATTACTCATTTGGCATTTACATTTTGAAGAGAATTCCATGTTCATTTAGTATGGGTGAAGATAATAAAAAAATCTTATTTTTTTCTGTTCTGAAAAGCTACCAATTTTGGGATATTACCATTTTCCAATTAGCTTAAATTAAAATATTGTAAGGGGGAATTAAAACAGATCATACATATTGAGAGGCAGTTTGCCAATTTCACGTAAAACGGGCTTCAAACCAAAGAAAATATATTCTTCATTTGCCATTCCCCATGCTTCTCCTTTGCTCATAGCTAGTAGACAGCCATAATGCTTTGAGGAGAAAGAACACACCAAGGATTCTTTGAAGCTTTCCATTGATCTATTTACCACTTTCTGTATTTCCTCAAGCATTATGGGATAGAAGATAGTCATCTATCACGCTAACAAATTGCCCTTCAGGACTTTGAACAAAGTGCCTGATTCAGTTAGTGTACAAAAATATATATGCAGAAATCCAAGATTGTAAATAAATAAAAAAGCCACTGGGAAGGAGACTGCCAACTTCCTCCTTGAACTTGTCTGGCAACACAACAACATCAATGTTTTCTTCAGTGAATGTTTAGTTTGGTTCTCAAAGCACTTAATCAACACATCTGTGACTACTGTTGCAAAAAAAAATGTGCATGAACTCTTCAACCAGATTGTATGACTAATGGGGGCACTGAAAGCGAAAGAAATAAAGAGTTCTTGAGTTTTGGTAGTAGTTGCAGCAGTGAGCACAATGTGAGGGGAAGACTTCACCCATATTTTACCTCACATACAACTTTGGTGGCAGCACTGGATATGATAATGACTGAATAACATTAAACTCATGTACACTGTTGAGCACCGAATTGTTCCCAAGAAGCCTCCTCTGAGACAGCAGCTAGACAGTGAGCAAAAACCGGGTTCTTTCAGTCTTGTTTAAGTCAGAACTCTGCTGGTTCCATAAGTAGAATCCTGTCACTAACAACAGCATAATAGGCAATAATATCATATGTGTCTTTTTTATTACCTCTCACAACTGAAAAAATCACAGGATTTATGATGATGATGATGATGATGAAATATCTGCAGTTGTGCCCTGATATAGCAAGAAAAAAAATGACAAATTGATCGACAAATGTAGCAGCCTGGCTGAATCGAACCTCAGCCTGAAACAAAATCAGCTCCCCACCCCCAATCTTACTAATTTAAAGAATGGGTGGGAGGAATTGATAGAATCAATTCAACAATACAAAAGCAAAACATTTGAAATAGTCAAGACTGAACAAGTGATAAGTCTGTGAGAAGGCCATTATTACGAACTTGAAAAAAATGAGGATATAGCTATTCCAATGTTATGTCACCTGATTAAACAAAAATTCATTATAGGGGAAGATGCAGAAACAAGCTAAAACTTCTCCCTGAGTTGCTTCCACAAGTTACTTGTTGTTTGAGCTTGCACTTTAGCCTTATATATATATTCACACAATCAGATGACATGTAAAAATATTAGCACCCCATAGCAATAAAATACTGTAACCTCCTGTTTTGAGGGCTGCTTTAAGAGGCTTTAGAAAATGTATATGATTATCCATTCACAAAAATATAGTTGTTTTTCAAATGTTGTACTAGCGACTTATAAATTATAAGCATAGCTTGTAGTGGTATGTTCTTGATTATGCCATTTATTTCTTTGTATCAATGTGTTACACAATTTAAAATTATGAAATATAGCCAAAATTCAAAACAAATTAACATGTAAAGATAATTAAACTATTTTTTATCAGAAGAAGGCTACTTCCAGAGCCTGCAATCTTGTACCTTTATTAGAGCTTTGAGTGGTAGAGCATAATTTTTGCTGTTGTTCAGTCAGATTTACATGACCATAAATTATTACAAATATGAGAGGAGTTAAGATGATGGTGTGTGAAAAGCTGCATTCAGGTGCTCTGCTAATCTCATTTTAATTATCTTATTATAATGGCCTGAAGGGATGAGGGTCTTTACCTTCTTTGCTTTGAAGGAGGCAGTCAATGAGCAGGGGACAGTCTGGTGTACCTACTCCTTGGCTTGGGGTAAGAGGCTTAGAGGCTATTTTAAGGTTATCCCCACCCTGTTACAGGACTCTTTGATTGCTTGGCAAAGGTCCACCTGCCTGCCCACCTGGTAGCTTGAGTGCTTAATGGAGGCTGGATATGAATTTTGTACCTTGACTACCAGATTGGCCCTATGAAGAAGTGAGCTGTTTTTGCTGATCCCACTCTAGGACATCAGACTTTGTGGGCTTTTAGATGGCAGTGCCATTTAAATAGGTCACATTAGTTGGCAGGTAGCACCAGGCTAGGGTGTTAGTAGTGAATCCCTCAGGGCATCTTTGAATGAGGTGAAAGCAGGATGCCTGGCACGATGCAATGGAGATGCAGTGAGCATTCAGTGGACAGCATGGGCCAGCTCTGTAGCATGCTCAACATTTGTTCATGGGAACAGAGTTGGAAATGCCTGTGCAGATGTCTTCCCAAATTAGCTGGCATTTCAAGGTACAGCACTGCACAGGGGCAAGAGATTCACTCATTTAGGCTATACAGGGGACATAGTGTCTGCTGCCCTGGTACCAGGGAATTTACTACCAAGACCCTTTGCAGGTCAGGATAATTCAAATTCAATAAATGTAGCCCAGGTTTTATACCAAAACTCTTGTGTGCTGCCTCTTTATTTGACGGGTCATGGATAAATGGTCATATCTCCTTGGAGTGTTTTATTTTCTCTTCTGTCATTCTGTTTGCTTACTTAGAATACTTCGTCAAGTAAGTAAGATTTTCAAAGTACAGACAATCTAGTTGTAATGAG
This sequence comes from Bradypodion pumilum, assembly GCA_035047305.1. Classification (NCBI taxonomy): domain Eukaryota; kingdom Metazoa; phylum Chordata; class Lepidosauria; order Squamata; family Chamaeleonidae; genus Bradypodion; species Bradypodion pumilum. The sequence continues at coordinate 211,028,566 of JAWDJD010000003.1, read as the reverse complement.
AGGGCACGAGGAAGGAAAAAACACAAGCATGAGAGAGCATGGGGAAGAAGAAGAAAAACCCAAGCAAGATCTAACTCTCACTCTCCATCAAGGCCTGATAAACAACTATGAATTGATGAGTAATTGATGACCTGTTATCAATGAAGGAATTGATGAGTAATCTTTCTGCACTTACCTGCTCAAATAGATATAAGGTATCAGGTATATAGATAGAACCAGTGGTGGGATTCAATTTTTTTTACTACCTACTCTGTTGGCGTGGTATGGTGGGTGTGACCAGGGGGAAAGCCCTGCATTGCACCCTAATTAGGACTACTTTATTTCAAAACTTGGATGGGCGGTGCCAGCCGGAATTTCTGCTACCAGTTCTGGTGAACTGGGGCAAACCTGCTGAATCCCACCACTGGATAGAACCCTAGATGAAATTTCTCCTCTTACTCATGAATTGCTGACTAGAACTGAGTCCTTAAGCTTTTAAAATAATTTGTGCATTGATTTAATTTCTCCACATTCACAAAAATTGCCCTGTATCCAAATAGTCCCAGCTTAATAATTCTTTGATATTCATACTTCATTTTGAAATCTATTAAGTGACTTCCAGATGGTTCAGACAGAATCTTGTCCTGGTAGGAGACACCCTTCAGCATTCATCTGTTTGGCAAGGTGTATTGGTTTTGCTCATTTGTTAGGTCATCCAACAGTTCCTGGAGAGTTAAAAGAGCTGTGTTTTGCCAAACATGTTTAATTTGCTTGATCCAGATATCATTGAGTCCTGCTGCTTTTACATTCCCACATCTTCTTATGTCTTCCTTTTGTTCTGCAAATACGAATTTAGCACAATTAGTTCATTGAATTCACTCTGATTATTCCTTTGGTACTTTATTTTTAGTAGGTGTTAGTTGGTCTTCCCTTTCTGAAGCAGGTGGTGTGCTATTTTGTTTGAATTAAATTTACATAAAGCATATTTTTTGCTTCGGTTGTTGTTCAGTCTTTTCAGTAGTCACCAAGCTTTCTGGTTGGATTTTATTTGAACTGTGAATTATAATCTAAGTATTTGGGAATGTGTTTCTGGAGTGATGTAGTTGCTCTGCACATGTCCCCAAGTGCAACTCTTGGGTATTGAAACCCAACCTTCCAGTCTCCAGCTCAGCATGTTAACCACTAAGCCACCGGGGGAGCTGCTAGATGAGCTTAGCTGAGTTTAGAAGATCTTTCATTTGAGTAAACATTCTTCTTCTTCTTCTTGTGCTGTATCCAAATCCTAGCGATCTTCATGGTGATCAACCATGAAGACTGTCCTGAGAATACAATGCAGTAGCCTTTCATCTACCTGCTGCATCACAGCATGATACCCATACCACTGATTCAGTTCCATGAGTCACTTTCTGGTCCTGAGCCCTTTTGGCCCACAAAGTCCTCATCAACCGCAGGTCAGTAATGATGAAACTGCTGCCCTCCATCAAGATGGATGCAAGTAGGATTTAATCCACTTGGGGACCATCACCCTTTCCTGTGGACTTTGGCACCCAAGGCCGTTAGTCCTCAGGGTTGTCAGGTTAGTTAACCATCGCCTGACACTTAGCATTGAGTTGCTTACAGTATGGTCTACTCTATTACCATAGCAGGATAATCTGACCAGACTGGTTGAGTAAACTTATATCACATGTTTATGTACAGTTACTCTCTTTTCCACAGCTCCCTTTTTTATTTCTTCTGACACTCATAACTTAAAATAGTAACTTAGTTGTATCATCTCCCTGTGAAACACTGAATTTATTCTAAATGCTGTGTAAATCATACTAAGATATAAGTAGATACTGTGTACAGAAAGATTAATGAAAATGTATTTTTAATATATATATATACACAGTACATGATGTTTGATTACTGAATGGCTGTAGTCATTCTGAATTAGATTTAAGATTTATATTCATAAAATCTCATATTTTAAGCAATTTCCCCAGTCTTTCCAAGCCAATGTGATGCTCCCATGCACCAGCAAAAAAATTCTGGCATCCCACAAAAAATGAGATGCAATGCTCATTCACACACAACCACTTTATTTTCTCAACTATTATGCATAGGAAGCTGCCAGATTTTAAACTACCATATGGGTCTTTTCAGTGAACATCATGCAGGAAAGTTGCTGTTTTCCAGAGGTACTGCAAAATCCTGCACAATTTTGCAATTACTTTGCTATTTCCAAATTAACCTTGCATTGAAGCTTACCATTATGTGAAGGATTTTTCACACTCCTGTGAAGCTTCACATTTCTTTGAAAAAATTATGTGTGACTTTAAGAAAATCCACAAGATTCTCCATAAGTTAATATTTAGCTAGTTTGTTTGTTTGTTTGTGTAGTGGGCACATAAAGAAAAATCTTTCTGGAAGCAGAAAAGAGTAATTCCCTTTCTATGGCCCTGAGTGTTAATGTTTTCAAGATTCATATACACATTCTCATTATTGTCCGGTTTGGAATGCTGATAACTGTGAGAGAGTTGTACAATTCTAATGTGTCATAAACCCCACCCAATTGTATTTTAGTTTGAATTCTGAGGGACTATGAAAATAGAAATTTTTCCCATAGTGGCTTCTGGTAGTCTAAATATCTCAAAAGGTTAAAAAAAAGTCCCTGAATGGTACTTGTACATATAGAGTGTATCTCTTATATATTTTTAAATAAAATTTTATATTTTCAGCATTATTAATTGTTTCATTAAGTCAGTTCTGGTTTATGGTAACCTTTTCCAGGGTTTTCTGAGTAGAGAATACACAGAAGTGTCCATTCCTTTCTTGTATTACATGACACTAAAATGGGGAAAATGTGATTGAGAATACAATTATTGGTATTATTCGTTTTTTTTAAAAAAGTACTATTATAAATGATTGCTAAGTTGCTGAGTTCCATCTAGTGGGAAAGAGGTGTATATGATTTTATAGCAAAATTGGCAACAGGGAGGTTCATCTAGACTTAAAGCTTAGAGTTTGAAAGATCTAAGAATGACAATAATCTGGAAGTCAGCTAGAAAATGCTCACTTATTAAATTATACATGAAAAAGTGTATATCTGTTTCTTTTCCAAAAATGAATATTATAAGGATATGTCTAAATGGAAGTCTATAGGACACGACAACAGAAGTCTGTTTAAGAGAAAATAGGAAGTGAATGGTCTTTTCCATGTTCAAACACCTGGGAAAGTTTAGTCAAAATGAAAATTGTAAATAGTTAATAAGTAATTAAATAATTGAGCTATCTCACTCTACCTATTAGTAGGCTGGTCTAAGATTGTTTATATTAACATAAGAAAGCAACCAGCAAATTACAAAAATAAAATAAAAAAGAATTTAGCTCTGATTTGTAAGACATTCAGTATTCTACTTAGCATATTGGTCTCATTTTGACAGGGATAGGAAGATCTGTTTGTGTCATTTTTCCAGCTATCAATTACATTAAATCTATACCTATAAAAGTCAAATGTCCCCATGTGGGTCCCTAAAATGAACCCACACCCCTTAACTGTCCCCATCCACGGTGTGCACACACTTGCCTATCATGGGAGAGATGGTCAACGTCAGAGTCCATACTGTGGCTGGGGGATCTGCACCCTACTAAACAGACAAAACAAAAAACTACAACCCCTAGCAGCCAGTGTGATGCAACATGGCCAGTCAGGGAGGCCAGCCACAGCATGTGGGAGAGGCGGGGGAAAGGCCATGCCTACACAAGCCAAACAGCCACCACATGCACAGAGCACTGCGGCCCACCCGGCCTCCCACCCAGCACTGCAAACCGCCACAATGGACGAGGATGCAAGGCCACCGGAGGTGACCTCTGTGCCCTTCACGACACTGCCGCCAGACTGACCTTCATCCCTCATGAAAAAAATGAGGGGGGGGTGTGTGACCCAAGCTGGCAGGCAGGTATCCACCAGGGAAGATGCCTTCTCTTGCAGAAACCTGACTCTCGCCCTTGCCAATCCCCCTTGCTGTTTTGAGGCTGCCCTCTGAACAGCGAGGGGGAGATCCCTAGGCAGCAGGCAGGTATCCACCAGGGATGGTGCCTTCCCTGGTGAAGACCTTCTGACACCTTAGGAACTCCCCCTTGCATTTTGAGGCTGGCCTTGAAAAAACAAGGGGGGGACTCAAGCTGGCAGGCAGGTATCCACCAGGGGAGACCCCTTCCCTTGCGGAGTCCTGCCTCTCACCCTTGCCAATCCCCCTCGGTCCTTCGAGGCTGGCGTCAAAACAGCAGAGGGAATGCAAAGGCAGAATCCAGACAGCCCCCAACACCCACATGGTGAGCCAGCGCCTCCCCCCCCAACCTGGATGAAGCAGGGCAAAATAGCTAGTGCCATATATTTTCTCTCTAAAATAAATACAGTAGAACCTCATATAACAAAAAATAATTGGTTCCACAAGGCACTACGTTATACGATTTTTTTCATTGTATGATGCAAATGAAAATCTCTATTGGAAAAATCATACAACAAAAATCCCTATGGGAAAAATCATACAACAAAATCTCTATGGGAAAAAACATACAAAGAAAATTTTTGTTGTACGGTTTTTCCCATAGAGATTTTTGTTCTACAATGTACCTATTTGTTCCAAAATTCTCTTCATTGTACGATTTTTTCATTGTATGATGCATTTATTATATGAGGTTCCATTGTAGTGGATTTTGGCTATTTATTCATGAACAAACTGGAATAACATTATCACTCACCCACACTGGACAATTCAGTAGATACATTTCCTATCATGTGTTAACAACTAGCAGCATCTCAGAAACAGAAAAGGAAATATTGATTCAAAATCAGCACTAAAATAGTTAAGTGTTCTTATACTTCAGCTTAAGGTTTCTTTCAAATTCAGATATTTCAGCTCTCACATTCTTTTGGTTCTAAATATTAAGAAGTATGTAAACCTTGAAAAATTATTATAAAAACTATCTGTAACATAATTTTATCACAGTCTGTAACTTAGTATAGTCAGTAGGTGCAAATTCAGTTTCTGCTTTATGTTTTTTGCTAGCAGAAAATATCTGGAATTTACAGGCTGTTTTGACTCATTTGAGCGACTGTGGTGGCTTAGTGGTAGAGATGCTGAACTTGGCGACTGGAAGGTTGCCAGGTCAGCGGTTCAAGACCCGAGTGCTGTATGACAGAGTGAGTTCCCATCTCTATCCTAGCTCCTGCCGATCTAGCAGTGTGAAAGCAAGAAATTGCAAGTCAGCTTCGAGCAAGGGTGACCTTGACATTTACCTTGACTCATGTGATTGTGATTACTGATATGTCCTAACAAATTTACCATGCCATTTATATTGAATGCATAAAAAAAACATATGTCCATTCATCATAACTGAATTATTGCAAGAACAATAATACACAGAAAGAGCCTACTTGAAGATTGTGGTAGTTTTAACCACAGTCAGGCATACCCTGGTAATGGCAACCTTGTGTTGCCAGCTAATCTTTCTCTCACTAGGTCAGGTGAAGGGAACAGAATAATCAACTCACCAAAAAGGTGCCTTCATTTTGGCAGTCTTATATTTGGCCTAGACACAGAAGAAAATGAATTGCAAGAAAATCTTATGAAACTGCTTGTAATCCTACTGAAAGTTGAAAAGGCTGGGTCCCTTCTGAAAGAGTTGGTGTTTCATGTGTTATCAGTCTGGAACCAACTTATAGCCATCCTAATAGACTTTCAAGGGGAGTGTTATAAGAAGTGGTTGTATAAGCTGCACTTCAACAGAGTTGACACAAAGCTGGGGGCAGAGCCGACCCATTAAAGGGGGCCGGCTTCTTACCTCCAGCGCCATTTTGCTCCTTCCTCTGGCTGCCATGTGGCTGGGGCAGTAGCAGCTGAGCCACACATCAACAGAGTAAGGGGGCAGTGTGGTAGCCCCGGACCTCAACCGGTCATGCCACGCCCCTGCTTCTTTCTCTGGGCACCACGTGGCCAGAGCAGCAGCGGTCGAGCTGCACGGCGGCAGGGCATGGGCCCTGCCACCCAATACAAGGTGCCAGGCAGCTCTGCCAGCCAGCGGCACCGGCCAGCAGAGCATTACCCCAAAGCGGAAGGCCACCCACACGGCGGCAGACCCCAGCATGCCCAGGCAGAGGCTTTCCCTGATGCAGACAGAGGCATCGTGGGACCACACCAGGCCACCCCCTTCATGGACTCTGTCACCCCATATTGCTGCCCGCAGTTATGCCCCAGGAGTGGCCCCCACAGGCCCAGAGCACCATGGTCCCCGGGGTGGTGGCCTCCCAGTTGCCCCCCTTGCGGGAAGCAGAGGCAATGGGCCCAATGAGGGAACTGCCATGTGCCTGCATCCTGGCCCAGGGATGTGGGCCGTGGCTCACCACTCGGCCCTCAGCCCCAGGATCTCAACCCCTGGGAGGATGAGATCAGGCACTCCAGCTGTGCATTGCAGCACCCTCGCTCTCAAGCACAAACCCCCATGTGGCACGTTCTGGCCCACCTGATGTTGGATCCAGTGCTGGAATGTCGTTTTGGTGAGCATGCAGTTCAAATTGGGACAACACATCCCCCACATTATTACCACAGGTGCCCGCAAGCTGGCCATGGCAAGGCCAACTGGCTCCCGCAATCCCGTGTGCGACTTCGTCACCTGGCCCAGGACAGCCTCTGACGGTGTGTGCCGTATCCGCCCTACCACCACAGTACAGCAGTGCATTGACCCCCACAGGTCTGCTGTTTTGGCCCGTGCCAGATTCAGTGGCACCGGATACAATTTGGTGCCATGGGCGGCCATGCCTTACGGTGACCAATCTCTACCGCTGGGTGACTACTTATTCCTGGCAGCCAGGGATAAGTTCTGGCGGGGGAGTACATCGACATCTTCTCACTGCCTAACCAGGAGTCAGAGAAGGTGGATAAGGACAGGGAGGACAACCAGGACAAGAAGGCAGCCTGTCGTAAGAAGCCCCCCGCACGTGGGCCAACTGGCTGACCACCTACTTGTTCTTTGCGGGTGTGTCCATCAAGGTTCACCTGGAAAGGGTGCTGCCTTTGATCCAGTACATGGACATCATTTACAGGGTGTATGTTGATTTTGGGATGGCAGGCGTTGCTGTTGTATGACCAAAACTTTAGGACAAGGGCCGTGATTTGCCCGGATATGCACTGGGATGAACAAAACCAACAATTGTGGCTGCAATTCATCACACCTGTACACCTGTTATGATTGCGGTCACCTGGTACAGCACCCCCCTCAAGTGCAGTTTCCTTGCCAGCTGGCAGGTCAGGTGGTTCAACACCATCTGCTGTGCTGGGAATACTCATCCTCAGGCAAGTGCACCAGGTGACTCTGTCGTTTCAGACATGAGTACTCTATCTGTGCAGGACCGCACGCTGCCTCAACTTGCCCTAAAACACCTGGGGGCAGGAAATGCACCAGAGACCTTGTGCAATTCTGCTGCCCCGACCCCACCCAGACTCTAAAAGGGTCCCAGCCCAATTAAACTATTGGCCCTTGCCCGTTGGCTCCCAGGACTGCTGATGCCAAATACCTACTGGATGGCTTCGAATTGGGTTTCTCAATACCAGCCGAGGGAGACCGCACCCCTTTAATGGCTCCTAACTTTCACTCATTAAAGGGTTTGGAGCACATGGCATGGGAGCATATTTTCAAGGAGATACGACTAAGCCAGGTGGTGGGACCTTTCCCAACCCCCCTCTCTCTTTTGAGAATTTGAGGGTTTCCCAGCTGGGCTTGGTTTCTAAGAAGTCACTCAGGGATACCGACTCATCCGCCACCAGTCATTCCCCGAGGGCACCTCAGTGAACCACATGACCTATGCACGGTCCATTATGCATCTTTCAATGAGGCAGTTCGCATGGTCAGGGCATGCGGGCCTGCAGCGCTGATGGTGAAGTGTGACATCAAGCCGCCCTTCCATTTGCTGCCAGTACACCCTGAAGACTTTGAGCTGCTGGGCTTTTCCTTCGAGGGCCAGTTCTTCGTCAACAGGGCTATGCTCTTCAGCTGTTCGATTTCCTGTGCGGCCTTAGAATGTTTCAGTACCTTCCTCCACTGGCTGCTGGCACGGCGGATGGGTTTACCCTGGGTGGTGCATTACCTAAACAATTTTTTTTTGTGGCCCTGTGGCCTCTGCCACCTGCCAGCACCTGCTCCAAACCTTTGCCTACCTAGCGGCAGAACTTGGAGTGTCCCTAGCCCCAGAGAAGACCAAAGGCCCAGTGCACACTATGACATTCTTAGGGATAGAGTTGGACACCGTCGCACAGACGTCACGGTTGCCCCCAGATAAGGTTGCCAGGATAACACAAAAGATCGAGGTGGTCGCTGCCAAACACAAGGTGTCACTCAGAGATTTGCAGGAACTCCATGGCTTACTCAACTTTGCCTTTCTGGTGGTCGCCCCTGGGTGTGCCTTCCCTCACCACCTTTGCAACACCATGAGAGGCCTTACCAAGCCGTTTCACCTAACCTGCATCACGGTGGGGATGTGCAGCAACCTCGGTGGTCGCCAGCCGGCGGGACACATCTGGCAAGGCCCTGCAGTTGGCAGATGTCTCCATATGAGGGGATGTCCTACAGTTGACGATTTGGAGTTCTGAAACCGACCAGCTGGCCAAGGGGTCACAACTGGCATTGGGTCGTTTTTGCCTGCCAAGCATCTGCCCCATCGGGGCACTTTGCAAGTACCTGGGGCCCAGGGGCACAATCCCTGGTCCATTATTTTGCCACCAGAACGGGTCACCCCTGACCTGTTACCAGTTCTAGAAAATCACCGGGCAGGCACTTGCTAGGGTGGGGGTATGGGGAGCATGCTACAGCATGCACTCCTTCCGAATCAGGGCCGCATCCACAGCAGCGGCTATGGATTACCCAGAGGAGGGCATTAAATGGATGGGCAGGTGGGCATCTGGCTGTTTCAAGTCTTATGTCTGCCCCTTGACCTGTGAACATCTTGCTGGTGCCTTTCTCTTTTCTTTCCCTGCAGGCCCGCTATTTCCCAGGGGTCAATTCTGTGTATAGTTGTACGGTTACAGCTTTATCCACTGGGCAGTGGAGCAGGCACTTCGGGCGCCATGTGGCATCAGCTGGGGCTCCAGGACAAGGCCTTCCTCATGTGGTATGGCATCCATGGCATGCACTGGAACCAGTTGGTACCCACCATAAGCGAATCAAGGAGCTGTGTGCCCCCGGATGCCATACTCCTACATCTGGGGGGCAACAACCTGGGTGAGGTAACAGGGCTTGATCTCATTATGTTGGTCAAACACGGCCTCTGGATAATGAAGTAGTGGTGGCCTCAGACACATTTCCTCTGGTTCGAGATAATTCCCCAGATGGCATTTAGGGTCCCGGCGGACCCCTGGTGGATAGACCGCACTAGGCGGTGGGTCAACCAGGCCATTGCTTGCTTTCTACAAGAGGAGGGTATAGGAGCCACTATTTAACACAGAGAGATCAGACCTGAGGCACACCACTTGTACTAGGACGACAGCATCCACCTGTCAGATGATAGCATGCAACTATTTCTAGGGGCACTGCACTGTGGTATCCAGGCTGAAATCGTGGCCTAGGGGGTGAGGCACAGTTAGGAACTGCCCCTCGTATGGTAGGAAGCATGGGAATGTGAAATATTTGTCTAATTAGCAGAGTTAATTGGTGATGTAATTAAATGACAGGTTACCTAGAAGGGGGCGCAGGAGGATGAGCCTGTCACAGTGAGGGGTCAGAATGGAGCCATATGGAAGCCTGGCAGCTTTGTAATGGAATGGAAAGAAGGAAGTAAAGGAACAAGCAGATGGGTATTAATTACCAAGCCAAATATGACTGAAGAATAGCTGCGGTACCATCCCGTGCTACCACCACAGTGCAGAATGTCTTGCTGCTGCAGTTCAATGTGAGGAAATAAAGTGGCCAATTTACAACCCAAACACTGTGTCATCTCCTTCTTGGGTGGTGGACGCACAATGGTGATTCAAACCTGGCCTCCTGAGTCCTAGTCCACCATCCTATCCACTACACCTTTTCCCCAATAAACAGCTGTATCTTTTCTCTAAACAACTGTGTTTTCCTGGTTGGAAAACTAAACATGGTTGAATTTAGTACATACTGTATCTAACAATAGTTTCTCTACCAGATTCTTTTAATGTCCATTACATTTCTCAAGCTTGAAAATGGCATGTCAATATTCTTAACCTACAGCCCTCATTTCCAGGCTTTTCGCTATCTGTTTCGGAAGGATCTTCTTTCCTCTTGCTCGTATTGATGTAGTTTTGTTTGCCATGAAAAAAATTAGTTTTTTAAAAGCACTACTTAATAACACTAACTAGACAACACATTTTTAGAGAAGTGGATGAAGATTTCACACCATTGGTAAATTCACACCATTACTACAATACATTAGTATGGCATTCAGAAAGAAGCATCAAGGGCCAAGAGTTTCTCTTACAGAATAAATATAGGTAAGCAATATCTGCAGTTTTTCACACAGTGAAGCAGGGAGAAAAATTCTCTCAGAAAAAAATACAAATTTGTTCAAAGGCAATGCTATTTAAAGGCAATGCTATTTAGAACAGAATCAAAATTAGGCACAACATTATCTCCTGATTTGAAAGGACAGACCTTACATGTGCAAACCACACCACCAATGTATAAAGGTAAAGGTTTCCCTTGCTCAAAAATTCAATGCAAATGTGAATATTTGTACATATGAACATGCATATGGATGAGCATCAAATGAAAACACTAGATGATACAACTTAAAGCTCTGCACAATTGTGCTGTGGGCATCAATTCTGTATATTCATGAGTAGCACACTTGAAAGCTATCACTAAATGTGAATTATTGGTTGAAATATTTAATACGCATCAAGTGTTTTTACAATATGAATATCCTGGTTTACTCTCTTATGAACATCAGCTCTTCATTTAATAATTTTTACTGTACTTCTAAAACAGTAGTGGTACATTTTATTCTTTAATGTTACTGTCTATTGTAAATCTGGAAGAATTCTGTTTGCTCTTTTATGCAGTTCCCTGCTCACACAACTATCACTGGTGGGAAGGCACATAAACATGGCATGTTGCTATATCTGAATATAAAAGTTAAGTTTTGTTAGAAATAGGAGGGATGAAGTGTGTGGCTTTTGTTTTGGGGAAAAAAAGCACATACCTCTTGTTTGGCCATCAAAGGTAGATGCATGATTTTTAGAAACAACTAACTATTAATTGTGGGAAAAGAGGTATTCTCAGTCTTAAAATGAGAAGCTTTCTCTTCAAACTTAGCTTTGTCAATTTTACTATAGCTTTTCAAAAATAATTGCTAGTGGTCTGTTAAAAGTGAGCTTGTTATTCCCCCCCCCCATATTTTAGTGTTTTATCTCTGACACCAGCTGACCAGAACAGATTCAAAATTTCAAATTATTTTCCAAGTTTTCTTTGAATGGCTATTGTTAGAGTTTTCTTATTAGCTAAATACAGCCTATTTCAAAAGTTTTCTTCTGGAAGGCAAATGGAAAGAAATGGCTTTGGCACTAAAGACCTTAAAAGAACTGTTTTAATTTTCATTTGCATCTTAATTTATTAATTGACCTACTTCCTACTTTCTTTCTGTCAAGTTTCTTTGCTTCCATCCACCATTAAAAAAAACTAATTTATTCTCATTCTGCAGGATTTCAAAGACTTTGGATAATAACCTTGCAAAAGAATCAAAAGATACAAGTAATGTTGCTCTAGCTAATCAGAGCCTCTTGTAAACTTCTCCTGAACATTCACTCCTGGAACTCATTATTAGCAATTCATTCATTCATTCTATCTAATATCCAATATTGTCGCTAATCTATTTAAGTGCAAATCAACTGAAATCCAAAATGTTCTATTCTTTGCCTTCTGTTTCCATCTCTGGCCAAACAGCTTTATCATTGGCTCATCCCATCATTTTGGGGGTCTGCCTAGTGGTCTTTTGTGGTCCCTTGGTATCCAGTCTGTTAGCCGACAGGTCCATCTGTTATCATTTAGGCGGGTGATATAATAATGTAATAATGTTTTATTTATACCCCGCTTTCCTCGACCCAATGGGCGACCCAAAGTGGCCCACAAATATTTAAAGGAACAGTATATAAATGCAATAATTCAAGATACAAAACAGCAAAAAACAAAGTTACAATGTTGCCAAATACGATACATAATACAATACAACTTTCCATAGAAAGATACCGTAACAATACCGGCACAACAATAACCTCCTCCTCTCACTCAACCCCAGGCAAAAAAGGTGGAATGGGTCCCGGGGAGGCTAGGGAGTCCTCAGGCAGTGCGGCAGCGGTGGCTTTTTCAATATGGCCTGCCCATCTTCTTTTTGCCACATATAGTTCATTGACCACATCGCACAATCCAGTTCTTTGGTATAATTTCTTAATGCTAACCTTATCCCATGAACTGAGGTGGCTGAGTGGTTAAGACACTGGACTGGATTTCGAGCAAGGTCAACCTTTGCCTTTACCTAACCTTATCCCTGATTGTTACTCTGCATTCCATTGCTCTTTAATTTAATTTAATTTAATAGTCATATTTATATATGCCGCCCACTCAGGTAGAACCCGACTCAGGGCGGCATTACAACAAGTTCTAAAAACAAATAAAAAACACTTTAAAAGACCCATATCCAACCCACTTTAAAAAACCCATATCCCACCCACCCATCCCACCCACTATAAAAAAGAAGAGAGAGTTCTTAATTGTTTACATAAGACAGCAGACGGGGACCGTATTCCCATTAGGGCCCCACACCTGCCCTGCCAGCCAGGTCTTCAATCCTTTCCTGAAGGGCAGCAGTTCTCTTTGAAGTCTTAGATCTGTTGGCAGGGGGTTCCAGAGGGTTGGTGCGGACACAGAGAAGGCCGTCCTTCGGGTGCTGGATAGATGTGCACCCCTAGTTGATGGCACTATTAGAGAGCCCCTCCGGTCCGCTCTGGTTGGATGGGCAGACACTCTTGGAACGATGCAGTCTCTAAGGTATCCTGGCCCACTGCCATATAGGGCTTTTAGGGCAAAACCAGCACCTTGAATTGCACTCGGAGACAAACTGGTAACCAGTGCAGCTCCTGAAGTAGCGGTGAGGCACGGGCATATCGTCCGCGCCCCATCACCACCCGAATGGTCGTCAAGGGCAGCCCCATGTAGGGTTACCACCAGTTTTCTTCCTCTAATTTTGTTATTGCCTATGTTTTGGATACATAAAACACTGCTGGTAACACTGTTGTATTGAATACATTTGCCCTGATATTCATCAGCAGACTGTCATCAGTTAGCACTGTTTGTTTTATACTGAAGGCAATCCAAACTGTTTTGTGTCTTCTTATCCACTAACCACATGGTACGTTAAGGTTAGAATTGTTGACTGAGGTAGACATAATCAGCTACTTCTTCAATCTCAGAACTGAGACTCATTCATTCATTCATTAACTGCAAAATGCAGGTACTAATCTAATAGCTACTATCCTGAGAGTAAGCCTTACTAACATTAATGACTTTTTTCTAAACAAATGATCCTGACATGCTGTTAGGGCTGTGCACTTAAATAATATGTATGTGTTGATGAATTTAGGGGTGTTTTGTGTGTGATCAGTGGAAGAGGCAAATGAAGGTTAGGCTGTGTCTGCTGGCTTGAGAGGCTGACTAATGAGTTTAGAAGATTGTTTCTGTGATTTTGGTTCTTGCTTTGATTGCAATTGTTTGCCGTGCTCTAAGGACCTGTCGTTAGGGGGAGGAGTAACAATTGAGCAGTGACAGGAATTTAGTCATCCACATGGTTGCAAGAGAAGCTTGCAACTGTCACAACTACAGCTATACTCAGATTCTTTGGGAGTCCATGATCAGAATATCATGAACATGCAAGGAAATTGGGAGTTTCTCATGGAATCTTGAGGGAGCCTTCTGCTGACATAGGTCATGAGATATGGACAGGAAAGGAACATTTCACAGAGACTTGTAAAACCTCTATAAGCTCCTCCCCACTTACAACTGCAGCAGGTGTAGGCTGGTTATCCTGATAGAAGAGATAGTACAACAGCTTAAAGCCCACTTCTCCACACTTCTGCACATCAGAGAAAATAGCACAGAGCAACTCTCATGGAAGAGAAGCAGAGTTCAATTTTCTCTAGGAAGTTGAAAGAATGGCATGTGCAAGAGGCAAGTACAGTAGAACCCCAGTTAACGACAGCACCGGACAATGACTAAATTGGATAACATCGCTAGATTTTTAGAAAAGTTATGCACCAGACAGTGTCATTTTGTCATTATCCAGTGTTTGATCTCCTACCTTGTCATGCTGTTTGGGGCTGGAAAAAATTGCCATCTTGGGTGCATTTTTTCAGCTCTCTGGCTCCCCAGCAGGCTCTGGGAGGTGGGAGGAACTTTTGTGTGCTATTCCCGCCTTCCTAAATAACAAAATGGCGGCCACAACTTTATTCAGCTATTGTGCAGCCAAGGGACCTCCTAAGAAGGCGGGAATAGTGCAGAAAATGTTACCCCACCCCACCCCACCCCCAAGTCTGCTGGGGAGCTGGAGAGCCAGAAAAATGCACCCAAAAATGGTGATTTCTTTTGGCCCTAAACAGTGTGACAAGGTAGGACAGCACGTCGTCCATTTTGTGGGGGTGGGCTGCTGCCTCTGGAAGGGTCAGAGGACCCTATCTGTGCTGATTCTGATGCCATGCTCTATTCACAGATGTCACTCATAGCTACAGGAAGAAGAGCAGCAGTTTCCAGTACTTTATACAGAGAGCAATTCAGATCTACCAGAGAAAGAACTGTAATCTCAAGCCCTCTCTGCAATTAATGATTCTGAATTTATAGAGCAGGGTCAACAATCACTGGACAGAAAGGGAATAGTCATGGAGAAGACTGTGGATCGAGGGATTCATACCACTACCCAAAGTAAAAGGAAATGTGTTGATGTAGTAGTTGGGGAATTCATAGAAAGAAGAATAGAGGCAAAAGTTTGTGGACCTGACAGGGTGACTTGGAAGATGAACTTGTTTATTTACAAATGAGGGATTCTTGGTGCATTCAGACATAGCAAAATTCATACTAGCCATTAACTCCAACAGAATAATAATGTTAAAAATAAAAAGAGGAGGGAACATTGAAATGTGTATACAATTATATGCTCCATGTAACAATAGCTACACAGAAGAACAAAATGATCAGTTTTTCGATGAACTAGCTGAAGTGATAGAGGAAGTTGAAGCTAATATCTCATTCTATGTAATGGGAGATTTGAATGATAGGGTGGGTGTTAACAGAAAAGAACATGAACAGTTTGTTGGCCCACATTCTGCTGAGAACAGTGAATGGAATGAGAATGGACAAAGGATACTGGATTTATGCAACCAATACCAGCTTTCTATTACTAACATGTTTTTTGAACATTTTGGCACAATGTAATACATGATAAAATAGAATTATATCACCATTAAAAGCCAGATTGATTACATATTAACAATACAGTAATACCTCATACAAAGTCTGCTTCATACAACATCGGATTCATACAACATCGCCTAATTCCTTTAAAAAGGTTGCCTAGGACAAAGTTAAAATTAACAATGATAATAAAATTTTAAAAAGTTTGTTGAATGTTTGGCATTCTGTTAAAAATAAACTTGCTCTGGGAACTTCGCCCATAATAGAATTAGGGGATATAAAATACTTTCCAATACTATTAATTAGTAAGAACAAATTGCTACTTCAAATAAATAAAATAGAGTTTCTAAAGGATTGGATAGATTTTTGTAAAAATAAAGAAAAAAAGATAAAATTGTTTACGCAAATGAACTTAAACTGGATTCAAGTAGCAGCAATTAATAATTGGAACTCTCATATAGCCACTGAATCACACCTAAGCAGAGGTTTAACTGAGTTTGAAAAATTAGCATGTAATGTTAGGTCTGGGAAAATAGAATTAAAAGGGTTAATTGGTAAAATATATAAATTGCTAATTGATATGGATTACACCAATGATAGTATGAGAGAGACATGGGAAAGCGACCTAAATATAAACATTAGTGAAGAAAGTTGTAAGTTAAAATGGAAAAATATAATAATGAGAAATTTATCAATTAGAATAAAAGAACACAATTATAAAGTATTGTGGAAATGGTATCTAACCCCAGCAAAAATAAAATTGATGAATCCAAAGGAATCTAGCTTATGCTGGAATTGTAAAAAAGAGACTGGGACTTATCTCCATATGTGGTGGGAGTGTGAAAGAGTGAAAGGTTTTTGGATGTTAGTGGAAAATGAGATAACAAAATGTTTGGTACCCGTATTAAATTGGATGCACCAAGTGTGTTGATACTTGAATTTGGTAATGCCATTTCAAATCATTATAATACAGATTTGCTATCTATTTTAATAGTGAATGCAAGAATTTGTATAGCTGCTAAGTGGAAGGGAGGAGAGCAAATAAAAATTGAAGATTTGTATGTTCAAAATTGGACAACAGCATTAAATGACAAACTTACATGCGAAATAAA
The DNA here is from genome assembly GCA_035047305.1 of Bradypodion pumilum. Taxonomy (NCBI): domain Eukaryota; kingdom Metazoa; phylum Chordata; class Lepidosauria; order Squamata; family Chamaeleonidae; genus Bradypodion; species Bradypodion pumilum. The sequence goes on along the minus strand of JAWDJD010000003.1, from coordinate 211,012,022 downwards.
TATTAAAAAAAGGTATCACGAGTAAAAATAATTTTTTTGAGATTTGGAAGCTCTTTCTATAACTAAAGGCAAAGGGAGCAAGCCTCCTACAGATCATTTATCATTTTGGAATGAGAGTTAAATGATTGTGTGTACATTTTATTACTGGTTCTTCTAGGGAACGTATAACCTGTCTCTGATGGATATCATTAATGTTAGACTAGATAGAGTTACTATAAGAGTATTTAACTTTCTTTTCTTTCTTCTCTTTTTCTTTCTCTTTGTTTGTGCTGGTGTGTACACATATGTTGTCTTCTGTTTTTAATTATAAAATATTTTAAAAAAGAAAAAAGTTGCCTCATACAAAGTTGTGCGACTTTGTATGAGGCATTGGGTTTTTCCCAGGTTGCATTGTGCCTGGGCAGTATAAAAGGCAGGACACATGCGTGCATTGCTCTTGTGGGTTTTGCATGAGGCAAAGAGTGGTTAGGAGTGGTTTTGAGCGCGATTTTGGCTTTTTTTTTAAATTTTTTCGTCAGAATTTTTAGAAGCATTCCTGGGATTTTTGCAACATTCTTCAGGTTCTTGGACAATCAGGGTTGTTCGACAAGTTTTTGTAATGTTTTTAGCCTTTAGACAATGATTTTTTAAAGTTCTCTCAGTTTCCTGTCTGTTTAAGTCTGTGCTGTTACAGCACAATGTATCTCTATGGAAAAGACGTTGTATGAGGCATCGCGGCAAGGATTTGGATGTTGTATGAGGCATTGTGTCTAGGATTTTGCATGCCTCATACAAAGTCCAAATTCGTATAAAGTCCAAACTTGTGAAACCAAGTTTGGACGTTGTATGAGGTATCACTGTATTTGACAAGTAAATAATTTGAGAATCAGTAAAGAAAGAAGGACTGAGGTTGCTTAGTGGTTAAGATGCTGAACCTGGCAACTGGAAGGTCAGCAGGTCAGCAGTTCGAGACTCAGCTACTGCACAATGAAGTAAGTTCCCGTCTCAGTCCCAGGTCTTGATAAATAGATACCATTTTGATAGGAAAGGTAACAGCATTCTCTGCATTCTGGTCTCTAGTCATGCCTGCAACATGACCAGATGCAGATAGTGCTGGTTCTTTTGATATAATAATAATAATAATAATAATAATAATAATAATAATAATAATAATAATAATAATAATAATAATAATAATAATAATAATAATAATAATAATAATAATAATAATAATAATAATAATAATAATAATAATAAATTTTAATTTATATCCCGCCTTCTCAACCGAGGCCGACTCTAGGCCGACTCTAGGCCGCTATAAATGGAGATTAGCACTGAATCCTAGAGTCAGATGTGACTGGCTTTTGAGCAAGGGCGACAGTGGTGGGCTCCAAAAAAATGTACTACCACACTGTGGGCATGGTATGATGGGCATGGCCAGGGGGGAAAGCTCTGAATTGCACCAAATTAGGATTACTTTATTTCAAAATTTGGATGGGTGGGGCAAGCCAGAATTTCTGCTACCGGTTCTGGCGAACTGGTGTGAACCTACTGATGCCCACCACTGAAGGGCAACCTTTACCTTTACCTGAAGAAAGAGGTAATAACAATTGGAAGGAAACAGCATACTTTAAGTATCATAATAGAGGGAACAAGTATAAAGCAAGTAACATAGTTCAAATACCTAGAAACAACATTTAGTTAAAATGGCAAAATGGATTAAGAGATTAATTTATGGTGTAGAAAGACAATGCAAGCGCGGCGCCAAAATGGCCGCCGCGCACTTTGCGGGCCCCCCCCCACAGGACAGAGGATCCGGGTAGTTAGGGGCGTGGCCAGCTCCCTTATAAAAGGGGTGGCCACGAGGCAGCCGAGCTGCCATTTTGCCTCAGCGACGGAGCGGAGAAGTTTTTTCCCTGCGCCTCCGTCGCTCGTTGGTATTGCCGGGAAGCCTTTTGGGTCGATTTTGCTTAGCTAGCTTCCCTTTTTTGCTCGAGATGCCTTCCAAAAAGAAGGCTGCTGCGAATTCAGCTCGGGCTGTTAGGAGGCGCAACCCAGGTCGGAGGACCGTGGTGCCGCCTCCTCAACAGCCACCTTTGCCATCCCCGGCCGGGGCTAGTGGCTTGGGGTCTATCGCACCTTGGCCCGTTCAGAGTGCGGGCGCGGAGGGCGCTCCGGCCCGCGGCCCGCGAGCGGTGGACACCGCTCCTCCTTCCGCCCAACCCGTTGGGCCGACTACCTCTGGGCCGCAGCCTCTCCCGGGGCCCTCTAGCCTTGGGGGGTGGCCCGGTGCCCCGCCTTGGCAGGTTTCCTCACCAGCCCTACCGGGCTTCGGCCCTGGCCAATGGCCATATCTGGGCCATGGGGTGCAGGGAACTGTCCCATGCAAGGGTCAGGTGGGCCGGCCGGCTCTTTACCCATGGTTACTGTAGACACCTTACTGGCCCGTATTGCGGCCTTAGAGGAGTCTTTGGCCCGGGCCAGTCAGGCAGGTGCCCCTTTTGGGGTACCTTTGGAGGCGCTATCGGCAGCAGGACGACGGCCGGCGGGGAGGGTTGAGCTGCTGCAGGCGGGTGGCGCGGCTCCGGCCACTGCCTCGCAGCTCCCCAGCCAGCAACCTGGCGCGGGTCAAGCCCCGGTGATGAGCTCTACATCGGTCGTGAGCTCCGACGCCCCCAGTGGGCCGGAACCCCCGTTGGGGGCGGCCCGTGGGGGTGCAGCATGTGAGTATATGGTGCAAACGAGTACATCCACACACATTCCCAATATAGGGGGGACCTTTCAGTGGCCTTGGCCTCGCGCGGGTGGTGCAGGGGCTACGCCGCTGGCGACCCACCCGGCGACAAATACTGCCACCATGCCCGCTGGGGTGGGCATTGGTTCTTACACTGCTGGGAACGTACTTGGGGTGGCAGGGTTAACTCAGGCCCCTTTGGGTAGGCCAGCTATCCCCTTTTCGGCTTTGCCGACGGCAGGGTATTCCCTGCCATTGGGTGATCACTTGGCTCAGGCTACCAGAGAAAAGATATGGCGAGGGGAGTACGTGGATATCTTCTCACTCCTGAACAGAGAGCCGACTAAGGAAGAAAGGGAGGGTCAGGATGAGAAGGACAAGGAGCAGGCACGCCGCCGTAAGCCGCCGCGTACCTGGGCTAACTGGCTCCCCGCTTATTTGATATACATGGCGGTGTATTTGAGGGCGCGGCCGGATCTAGCTATTCCCATGGCCCAACAGGGCGATGGTAGATTTCCCGGGCCCCTCATGGCTAGCATATGATGAGGAATTCCGTATGAGGATTCCCCTGCACCCCGAGATGAGATGGGATGAGCCGTGCCAGAGACTGTGGCTCTTGTATATGACACCCACACGTCCTGCCCCGGGGGATAGATACCATTGTGGACATGCGGTCCAGCGAGCAGCTCCAGCGCAGGTTACCCGCCAAATGGCGGGGCAGGGGGTTCCAGCCCGCCTGCTGTGCTGGACTTTCTCGTCCAATGGTTCCTGCAGTCGGAAGAACTGCAGGTATAAGCACGAGTGTCCCACATGTTCTGGTCCCCATGCAGCCTCTGCTTGTCCCAAGCCTGTGGGGGTGCGAGGCAGAGGGAGGGGTGGACAGTGGGCTGGCAAGCCTGCCACGGATGGAACTAGTTCTCCGAAAGGCCCCCTCCCCAATTAAGGTGGACATGCTGGAGCGCTGGCTCGCATCGTACCCAAGGGGAGGGGACAGGGAGTACCTCATCCAAGGTTTTAAGCAGGGATTTCGTATCCCTTTTATGGGTGATGGATCTCCTCAGGATGCTCCCAACCTTTTATCCCTCAGAGGAAGGGAGGAGGTAGCCGAGGCCAGCATTAAAAAGGAGTTAGACGCGGGCAGGGTCGCCGGACCTTTTCCCGCACCCCCTTTTCCCAACCTTAAGGTTTCACCATTGGGTTTGGTTCCTAAAAAGTCCCTAGGTGAGTTTCGCCTTATTCATCATTTGTCCTACCCAGCCGGCCGATCGGTCAGCGATGCGATACCTGATCACCTTTGTTCGGTCAGGTATACATCGTTCGACCATGCGCTGCGCATGGTGCGCTCGTGTGGCCCGGGTGCCTTGCTGGCCAAGTGCGACATTAAGTCAGCTTTTCGCCTCTTGCCGGTGCACCCGGGCGACTTTGAATTGCTGGGTTTTAAGTTTAGAGGGGATTATTATTTTGATAAGGCCATGCCTTTTGGCTGCTCCATATCATGCTCGGCTTTCGAGCGTTTTAGTACCTTCCTAGAGTGGGCTTTCGTCCGCAGGTCAGGGTCCCGGTCTGTAGCCCATTACCTGGATGACTTTTTATTCGGGGGTGAACGGGGCTGGGACACGTGTCCACGTCTCCTCAATACATTTCAGACGCTAATGCAGGAACTGGGTGTCCCTTTAGCGCCCGAAAAGACCGAGGGCCCGTCGACCAAACTAGTATTCCTGGGGGTTGAGATTGATACAGTAGTACAGGCTTCTAGGTTACCGGGTGATAAGGTGTCCAGGATAGTGACCCTTATCTCGGAATTGCTGGCTAAGCGTAAGGCATCCCTGAGGGAACTGCAGGTGCTACATGGGCACCTCAATTTTGCCTGCAGGGTGGTCGCACCGGGCAGGGCTTTCGCCCGGCGCTTATGCGACGCCATGGCAGGGTTATCCAGGCCCCACCACAGAGTCAGGCTTACCCGGGGTATCAGGGCAGACATGTTTGTCTGGTTGCAATTCCTGAGGGAGTTTAATGGGGTCTCATTTTGGAGGTCTGACCTCCTGGCATCCCCCAATTTCCAGATCCAGTCTGATGCCTCAGGATCCCTGGGTTATGGGATGCACTTCAATGGGAAGTGGGCCTATGGTGGGTGGCCACCGGCATGGGCAGGCACAGGTCGCCTGCGGGAGCTCACATACCTGGAATTTTTTCCCATTCTGGGGGCTTTGATGCTATGGGGCGAACAGTGGGCTAATTCGGTGGTGCATTTCTGGTGCGACTATGCTGCCGTGGTGCACATTGTCAATGCACAGACTTCTAAATCGCCCAGGGTCATGGATCTAGTGCGCCATTTTGTGCTGCGCTGCCTGCGCCTCAACGTCTTGTTCAGGGCCAGGCATGTCCCAGGGGTTAATAACGATATTGCTGACGCTTTGTCCCGCCTGCAGATCTCCCGGTTCCGCGCCTTGGCCCCGGATGCGGAGGAATTTCCCTCGCCACTCCCGGACGAGATGTGGACTATTGGCAAGGAGAGGTGAACCGGGCGATTGGCCTGTCACTAGCGCCACGCACGCGTAAGGCGTATCAACAAGCATTCAATTTGTATAGGGCTTTTGCTACTCGATTTCAATGGCCAGAGACCTGGCTCATCCCGGTGGACCATGTTCTGCGGTTCATGGTTCACCTGCATGCACAGGGCCTTGCACCTCGCACCATAGCATCCAAGCTCTCGGCGTTGGCTTTTATGGCCAAAGTAGGGGGTCATGTGGATACCACCTCTGACTTCCGTGTGAGACACGTTTTGGAGGGGTGGGTGCGCGAGCGCGGGCGTTGCCCGGATGACCGGCACCCTATTTCCCCAGGGGTTCTTACCCAGTTGGCCCGGGGCTGGCCAGGCCTCTGTTTTGATCATTACGAGGCAGCCCAATTGCATGCAGCCACTACGGTGGCGTTTTTTGGAGCGCTCCGCATCAGCGAACTCGTGATGCTGTCTAAGGCGGATGCAAGTGGTAGGGCACTGGAACGCGGAGATGTACATGTTGCCAAAGACTGGGCCCAGTTGAGGATTCGCTCCTCTAAAACAGATCAGCATGGCGTAGGCAGTGGAGTAAGACTGCTACGGTGTTCTTTGGCAGACATCTGTCCGGTTGGTGCCCTACAGGAATACCTGGCACTGCGTGGCATGCACCACGGCCCGTTTTTCTGTCACCAAGATGGGTCTCCCCTTACTAAATTTCAGTTTTGGAAGGTGACTGCCAGAGCCCTTACCAGGGTGGGACTACCGGGTGCCCGTTCTGGCACACATTCGTTCCGTATTGGCGCAGCCTCTACAGCGGCTGCTTTTGGGTACTCTGGGGCTGACATACGTAGCATGGGGAGGTGGGGCTCACAATGTTTTCAGTTTTATGTGCGCCCACTCCCGCCATGAGTACCAATCCAGTCACCTTACCTTCCTTTTTCTCAATTTCTTATAGACCCTGGGTGTCGTTTTACACCGGTGACAGTATGGCTGGTGGGCCACAGCTATGTGCTCAGGGCAGCGCGTTACGCTGCGGCGACAGAGTGGACCCCGACTGGGACTGGGTGACCACGCCAGTCTCGCATGGCACGGTAAGCCTGGGATGTTATGGCGGGAGCTGCGGCCTTTCCTTTTTTCTGGCCTGGGGGCTGACCCGCCTGACATTCTAATCATCCACCTGGGGGGCAATGATTTGGGCCAGGTCACCGGCTTATCGCTCAAGCATGCGATTTGCGAGGACCTCGCCTACTTGCATTATGTCTAGCCTGCCACAGCCCTGGTTTGGTCGGACATTGTTCCGCGCCACTCTTACAGAGGGGGCGTTAACCTCCTGGCCCTTGACCGAGCTGGGCGCGCGGTCAATAAGGCAGTGGCGCGGTTTCTCACCACCAGGGCTTGGGGACGGGTTAGTCATCACCCCGATATTAGTCTGCAAAATTGTGACTTGTATACAGGGGATGGGGTCCATCTGTCGCGTGGAGGTATGGACCTCCTGTTGGGTGACTGGCGAGCAGGCCTGTTGACCGAGCTGACGGTCTGGGGGGGGGGCGTCAGGTCTTCTGTGAAGCCCCTCCGTGTGGCGGGTAGCACTGGTAAGGTAAACAGTATGACCCACAAGTATCCGGCAGGTTCGCAATTGACTGGACAACACTAGACAGGAATAAAGTAGTTAAACGTTGTCCGGTCAACGACGAACCAGGCGATGGGGTGATGATGATTGCTAACCAGCATGCATCACCCCTGTGATTTCACGGATACGCGTCAGAGGGTGGGGTCATGAGTTAGTTATTGACTACGGTCAACAATTTGTTTGTTGTTGACAAACAAATTGATACAAATTGATACATTGTAACCAATTGCCGTGGGCAATTTTGGGGTGGTACCTTACCAGTGTTACTTCGGCCTGCTTGCCTTAGGAATTATGATTGGTCGTTTTACCAATACAAATTTATAATTCGGACTAGGGCATTGAATCAATAAATGTGGCCCTTTGCTGTTATCCACTTTCAATGTTGTCTGTGTCCGTTATTGGGGGGGTGCGCCTGCAATGCAAGCGCGGCGCCAAAATGGCGCGGCGCCAAAATGGCCGCCGCGCACTTTGCGGGCCCCCCCCCCACAGGACAGAGGATCCGGGTAGTTAGGGGCGTGGCCAGCTCCCTTATAAAAGGGGTGGCCACGAGGCAGCCGAGCTGCCATTTTGCCTCAGCGACGGAGCGGAGAAGTTTTTTCCCCTCCACCCCCTCCCTAGTTAACAGTGTGATCATGGTCGCTTCGGGGCCGGGTGGGAATTTTTGGTTGGGACCCATATTGGCTTCGGGTCCTGGCTTTTTTGCCCATCCCACACTGTTGCTATGGTTTGATATAGGGGTCTTTCTTCGTTCTTACTGTTGACTTTGGTCACATGGGCGGGTAGCACTGGTAAGGTAAACAGTATGACCCACAAGTATCCGGCAGGTTCGCAATTGACTGGACAACACTAGACAGGAATAAAGTAGTTAAACGTTGTCCGGTCAACGACGAACCAGGCGATGGGGTGATGATGATTGCTAACCAGCATGCATCACCCCTGTGATTTCACGGATATGCGTCAGAGGGTGGGGTCATGAGTTAGTTATTGACTACGGTCAACAATTTGTTTGTTGTTGACAAACAAATTGATACAAATTGATACATTGTAACCAATTGCCGTGGGCAATTTTGGGGTGGTACCTTACCAGTGTTACTTCGGCCTGCTTGCCTTAGGAATTATGATTGGTCGTTTTACCAATACAAATTTATAATTCGGACTAGGGCATTGAATCAATAAATGTGGCCCTTTGCTGTTATCCACTTTCAATGTTGTCTGTGTCCGTTATTGGGGGGGTGCGCCTGCAAACCAAATATTGGGACAATTAACTCCACTCTTACAACATAAGGCAATACCTACCAGAATAAAGAAACACCTCATACAAAGTATATTCATTCCCACCTTATGTTACCAATGCCAAACATGGAAACTTGCAACAAAAGATAAACAAAAGTTGGTCACCATGTTTTATGTGTGCATGCTATTTAACTGGAGGGATCACACCAACTGGCATACCTGGACCTCTGACATCACATCTAGCTGTCCTATTTTGACAGCTCCACCATGTTACTATGTGGGCCTTCATAGATAATATGCCGCCCTGAGTCGGGTTCTGCCTGAGTGGGTGGCATATATAAATATGACTATAAATAAAAAAATAAATAAGCCTTAAACATTGGATTTCAGCCATTTTGTTGAAATGCATCTCACTGAGTTACTTTTTATACTAGTCACATAATGTTTGATTTTATGCTAAAGAACGATCCTTTTAAATGCTTTTATTAAAGTGCCCTTTTTAAAATAATAATAATAATGATTCTCATTATAGTGGTAATTGGCTGGATAGCTCATTGGTTTACATATCTTACTGCAGAGGATGGGAGTTTAAGTTCTATGAGAAGAACCAATCTGTGTAGAAATGGCAAGCTGCAGTTACAAGGTGGCCCCAGAAGAAGGGAATGGTAATCCATGTAAGGACCAGAATGAGTCCAGAAGAAGGATTTGGCCTGGTTCCTCTGTCAAGTTGAGAAAGGAAGGGACCCTGGGTTTTCATCATGCCCTTGCGAGGGAGAAAACATGTTTTCCCTGGAGAATGGTCCTGCAGCTCTGCAACCTGTTATCAATTCAGTTGGCTGTTCTCCATAACCTCTTTTCCCACTTTACTCCCGAGAAAAATGGGAGAGAAAAATGGGAGGGAAGAAACATCAAAAGAGGAGCATCCCTTTATTTCCATATGGGATTCTGGATTGGTTTCTATCCCAGGAGTGACAGCCTGACATGCCTGATGGGTTCCTGAGTGAGGGAAAAGATACAAATACTGAAAATATTTTGCTAGACTTTGCTACTGGACTTGGAACCAGGTAATCATAAATTAGTTCAAAGCTGAAGGAAGCCTTTCATGCCTTCCAAAATTAGATAGGTTTTCTTATTTTCAATGTGCTTCTGACTGAAATTTTTCTGTTTGACTATGTAATCTTCTGTTTTTGCTTAACCTAGCCCTCTTCACGGCCCAAACGCACATGCAACAAGCCATCTTGGCTGAGAGACTTCATCTCATCCTAGGGGGGAGGGATGTTGTGTTCTGTAAAGCTGTGCCTTTAACAATGTACCTTTGCCATGTGTTATCAATGTAACCTTTCTGTGTGCAACATTATAACCATCAGCTGTATCAATGTAAACCTGATAAGGGAACGCGAGCTAGTGACCACCAGAGGGCAGTAGCGAGCGTCCAGCTCACATGGCTCATATTCACCTGGTTCAGCAGCGCGGGAAGTTTCCCCGCCACCTCTTCACCTGGTCAAGAAGGGCGTGACCTCCTACGACGTCACGCAGGCAGCAACCAATAGTCTGTCGACGAGCCACATTCAAATGTATAGCCAGCTGTATATATTGAGCTACCCATCCGCCATTACCACATGTTCCTCCGGATCATCATGCAATAAACCTGTGTTAAGCCAACCCTTCGGCTGTTTCATTGTCTTTGGTCCCTTACACTAAATTGGCGACGAAGGTGGGATATGGCAGCCCACGGGACCAAGACATGCGCCGGTTTCGAAATCAAGAAACCGGGCGACTGGGAGATCTTCGAGATGGACTTCCAGGCCGCACTGATCGAGTCCGAAGTCACGGAAGAGGCGAAGAAAAGAGCCATCTTCACCAGGATGCTCGGACAAGAAACAAAAAGGACCTTGGTGGACCTGATCGCACCGAGGAGGGTGAGCGAATTCAAGGCCAAGGAACTCATGCAGATGCTGCGTGAGCACGTCCGGCCCGCCACGGCGATGTTTCCTGCTCGGAGTGCGTTTTGGAGGCGAGTCCAAGCGCCCGGGGAGACGGTCGCCGCATTCGTGGCAGCCCTGCGGCTGGCGGCCGGCCCGTGCAAATGGGAGAATGCCGAAATCACCCTCCGGGACTGTGTGCTGTGCGGCCTGAATGACGCCGAAACCCAGCGCACGTTAATGAACCAAGAGCCGCCTCCCACGTTGCAGGAGGTCGTCAGAGCGGCCCAGGCCGCAGAAGCTACAAAGGCCGGGGTCCAAGAACTTCAGGACTGGCGGCCGAAGTCGAGCAGGGCAGAGGCTCCGGTACAGGCGGCCCGGCGAACTTCGAGGTCGTCCATAGAGAGCAGCGACAACGAGGACGTCCGGGGGGTCCGGAAGGAGAGCCGGCGATGCGACGGCTGTGGAGCGGCCCACGACTGCGTGAAATGCCCCTTCCGGAAGGCCGAGTGCCACAACTGCGGCCGCCGCGGGCACATCGCCAAGGTGTGCAGGAAGAAGCGCGAGACCCGGAGGAGCTCCGCAGATTGTTCCGCTGGACAAGACCGCCCAACGAGACCCAAGGACGGCGCCCAGGCCACGCGGAAGAAGGACGGCGTGGGCCGCATCGCCGACGGCAGCGAGGACGACGCCCCAGTGTTCAGCGTGTCTACCAGACACCCCCGCTACTTTGTTGAGGTACTAGTCCAAGGGGTCCCCATAAGGATGGAAATTGACTCGGGGTCCTCATATTCAATCATTTCCCAGAGGGAGTTTTTGGGAATTGCCCCCCACAAGCGACCCAAGCTCAAAGCATTGAGGTCCACACTACGGGACGTGCAAGGGAACAGTATTCCAGTGTTGGGGGTTGGAGAATTTCAGGTCAAATTCAAGGAGCACGCCGCGTCCCTTCCCCTAGTCGTGCTCAAAGGAGGGAATTGCAGCCTCCTCGGGACTCAATGGTTCCAGCCCCTGGGGTTGTTTATTGGGGGGGTGCACGCCGTTGGGATGCACGCCGTTGGGACTGATCCAATTCAGGAGGTGTGCGAGGCGCACCCCGAAGTTTTCAAAAAGGGACTGGGGAAATTCAAGGGGCCCCCAGTGACTTTCGACCTGGACCCGGAGGTCCGCCCAATTCGCCTAAAACCACGCCGGGTGCCGTTCGCACTCAAGGACAAGATAGAGGCGGAACTGGACAAGTTGGTGGGCCAGGGGATCCTTGTGCCTGTAGATTCTGCGGAGTGGGAAACTCCAATTGTAACCGCTCTAAAGGCAAATGGGGAGGTCCGCATATGCGCCGACTACAAGTGCACCATCAACAAGGCGATCCGCCCGAATGCATATCCGGTGCTGGTAGTCAGCCATCTACTGGCCAGGTTACATGGGGGAAAGTGTTTCGCTAAGCTCGACTTAGCACAGGCCTACCAGCAGCTCACGGTGTCCCCGGCCGCAGCTGCTGCGCAGACCATAGTCACCCATAAGGGGGCGTTCCAGGTGACGCGCCTCCAGTTCGGCGTGAATTCGGCACCTGGAATTTTCCAGTCACTCGTGGAACGCCTCCTGAAGGGATTGGAGGGGGTGTTGCCTTATTTTGATGACGTGTTAATAACGGGGGGGGAGTCGGGCTGAATTGGCCAAGAGGTTGGGGAAGGTCCTGACGATATTCGAAAAGGCGGGGCTGAGGTTGCGAAAGGACAAATGCGTCTTCTTCGCAACCGAGGTTGAGTTCCTAGGGTTTTGTGTGACTCCTGAGGGAATAAAACCATCCATGGCCAAAGTGGCAGCCATTAAGAAAGCCCCCCGCCCCACCTCCAAGCCCGAGTTGCAGTCATTCCTAGGGCTGCTCAACTTTTACCACTCCTTCCTCCCCCGAAAGGCAGCGGTGGCTGAGCCGCTACACAAACTGCTAAAGAAAGACCAGGCATGGAAGTGGGGCGATGACCAAGAAAGGGCATTTGACGAGCTGAAAAGATGCATTTGTCCTTCCGCAGTCTCAGCCCCGCTTTTTCGAATATTGTCAGGACCTTCCCCAACCTCTTGGCCAATTCAACCCGACTCCCCCCCCCGTTATTAACACATCATCAAAATAAGGCAACACCCCCTCCAATCCCTTCAGGAGGCATTCCACGAGTGACTGGAAAATTCCAGGCGCCGAGTTCACGCCGAACTGGAGGCGCGTCACCTGGAACGCCCCCTTATGGGTGACTATGGTCTGCACAGCAGCTGCGGCCGGGGACACCGTGAGCTGCTGGTAGGCCTGTGCTAAGTCGAGCTTAGCGAAACACTTTCCCCCGTGTAACCTGGCCAGCAGATGGCTGACTACCAGCACCGGATATGCATTCGGGCGGATCGCCTTGTTGATGGTGCACTTGTAGTCGGCGCATATGCGGACCTCCCCATTTGCCTTTAGAGCGGTTACAATTGGAGTTTCCCACTCCGCAGAATCTACAGGCACAAGGATCCCCTGGCCCACCAACTTGTCCAGTTCCGCCTCTATCTTGTCCTTGAGTGCGAACGGCACCCGGCGTGGTTTTAGGCGAATTGGGCGGACCTCCGGGTCCAGGTCGAAAGTCACTGGGGGCCCCTTGAATTTCCCCAGTCCCTTTTTGAAAACTTCGGGGTGCGCCTCGCACACCTCCTGAATTGGATCAGTCCCAACGGCGTGCATCCCAACGGCGTGCACCCCCCCAATAAACAACCCCAGGGACTGGAACCATTGAGTCCCGAGGAGGCTGCAATTCCCTCCTTTGAGCACGACTAGGGGAAGGGACGCGGCGTGCTCCTTGAATTTGACCTGAAATTCTCCAACCCCCAACACTGGAATACTGTTCCCTTGCACGTCCCGTAGTGTGGACCTCAATGCTTTGAGCTTGGGTTGCTTGTGGGGGGCAATTCCCAAAAACTCCCTCTGGGAAATGATTGAATATGAGGACCCCGAGTCAATTTCCATCCTAATGGGGACCCCTTGGACTAGTACCTCAACAAAGTAGCGGGGGTGTCTAGTAGACACGCTGAACACTGGGGCGTCGTCCTCGCTGCCGTCGGCGATGCGGCCCACGCCGTCCTTCTTCCGCGTGGCCTGGGCGCCGTCCTTGGGTCTCGTTGGGCGTTCTTGTCCGGCGGAACGGTCTGCGGAGCTCCTCCGGGTCTCGCGCTTCTTCCTGCACACCTTGGCGATGTGCCCGCGGTGGCCGCAGTTGTGGCACTCGGCCTTCCGGAAGGGGCATTTCACGTGGTCGTGGGCCGCTCCACAGCCGTCGCATCGCCGGCTCTCCTTCCGGACCCCCCGGACGTCCTCGTCGTCGCTGCTCTCTGTGGACGACCTCAAAGTTCGCCGGTCCGCCTGTACCGGAGCCTCTACCTTGCTTGACTTCGGCCGCCAGTCCTGAAGTTCTTGGACCCCGGCCTTTGTAGCTTCTGCGGCCTGGGCCGCTCTGACGACCTCCTGCAACGTGGGAGGCGGCTCTTGGTTCATTAACGTGCGCTGGGTTTCGGCGTCATTCAGGCCGCACAGCACACAGTCCCGGAGGGTGATTTCGGCATTCTCCCATTTGCACGGGCCGGCCGCCAGCCGCAGGGCCGCCACGAATGCGGCGACCGTCTCCCCAGGCGCTTGGACTTGCCTCCAAAACGCACTCCGAGCGGGAAACATCGCCGTGGCGGGCCGGACGTGCTCACACAGCATCTGCATGAGTTCCTTGGCCTTGAATTCGCTCACCCTCCTCGGTGCGATCAGGTCCACCAAGGTCCTTTTTGTTTCTTGTCCGAGCATCCTGGTGAAGATGGCTCTTTTCTTCGCCTCTTCCGTGACTTCGGACTCGATCAGTGCGGCCTGGAAGTCCATCTCGAAGATCTCCCAGTCGCCCGGTTTCCTGATTTCGAAACCGGCGCATGTCTTGGTCCCGTGGGCTGCCATATCCCACCTTCGTCGCCAATTTAGTGTAAGGGACCAAAGACAATGAAACAGCCGAAGGGTTGGCTTAACACAGGTTTATTGCATGATGATCCGGAGGAACATGTGGTAATGGCGGATGGGTAGCTCAATATATACAGCTGGCTATACATTTGAATGTGGCTCGTCGACAGACTATTGGTTGCTGCCTGCGTGACGTCGTAGGAGGTCACGCCCTTCTTGACCAGGTGAAGAGGTGGCGGGGAAACTTCCCGCGCTGCTGAACCAGGTGAATATGAGCCATGAGAGCTGGACGCTCGCTACTGCCCTCTGGTGGTCACTAGCTCGCGTTCCCTTATCAGGTTTACATTGATACAGCTGATGGTTATAATGTTGCACACAGAAAGGTTACATTGATAACACATGGCAAAGGTACATTGTTAAAGGCACAGCTTTACAGAACACAACACATGCCTTCCAAAATTAGATAGGTTTTCTTATTTTCAATGTGCTTCTGACTGAAATTTTTCTGTTTGCCTATGTAATCTTCTGTTTTTGCTTAACCTTATTATTATTGAACCTGCTTTTGCAACACACAAGTAAACAAATGAAATTGACTGGAGATTTTTCTATTCTATTACTACCTTTTTGACAGATCCAGGTTTTGGCCTGAACTGCAGAAGCTGGCAAAACCCCTGGGGTGCCTGGATTTTACACCAGGTAAAATCCAGTCTCCCTGCTGGTCAAGGCTGGGCACAGAAGTAAGAGATTTTTATAATCCACTTCTCTGTATTCTCTATCTTGAAAATCCTGCAAAAGACTGCCTTAAATCAGAACTCAATTTGACAGCACTCATTTATTATTATAATCAACAATCCCTCCTCTACTGTACATCCAATGCCATCTAGAATATAAGTTGAAGAATGTGTTCAAGATGATTTCAATTTTATGTATAATATAATGCAACATGCATGTTGACACAATTAGAAATATGTGTGGATAAATTTCCCAAATTTATTTTAAAAAATCAACAACCCAAGATTAAATTACAGATGAGAAGCCTATGGTGACATAGTTCTCCAAACTTTCTGGGAGCAAAGGCTTGCCACAAAACACTGACGGATAGACTTTTATCAAACTAGATGGTTTCAAAGCAGCAGAAATCTCTGATAACCATTGTCACTATCTGATGTTTCAGAGCTGTCAGTGACATGACATGTATCACAGCAAAGATCATACTCCTAGGAAATGTAAAGCAGAAAAATTGTCTCAAAATAGTTCTAGCCTTCTCCACAAGAATAAGTAATCTGGATGTAACTCAGTTACATGCAGTAAAAAAGTAAAATGAATAAAAGCCAGTATCTGTAATACTGAACGGTTTATTAATTACTGCAATGGTAATTGAAAAATATCTGTGTCTGTGTATGTGGAGACACAGGCTATTTAGCTGACAGCTGAATGCTATTGAAGCTAGTTTTATTTTGTTTGTTCTTCATTTTATTTGTAATTTTTCATTGCTGATTCAAATGTCTGCATTTTTTTGTGTCAAGCTATGCAATTGTTTGTTTTTCTGCCATAAGCAAAAATGGGGAAAATCCACACAAATGTAGAAAACAGACTTAAATGTGACATTGAATCAGAATCAAGCTATACAATCAGAACCTTTTGCTCTCCATGCCCTTCCCTAAGTGTCACTCCACTTCTACCTTTTCATTGAATGTGCAATTAAAAAAGTAAAAACAGAGCTTCAAGAATCAATATTTTTTGCCATAATTCAGGGTAGTGTCAAAAGCAAACATGGGCACTAATCTGACTCACAAATGGAATCCATGGAAGCTAGTGTGGGTTATAAATTTATTTATTGATTTATTGCATTTCTATACTGTCTATTTGGGTGTTATCCCAGTCTAGGCAGTGTACAAACAAATATCAAATAACATGACAAATCACACAACAAATCAAAACAGATAACTGACAAATATGTCTCAAAATAAGATAAAATAAAATAAGTGGCTATTGTAGAAAAATTACAAAAAGGAAATAAGAGAGGAGACCAACTAAAATGGTTGATATTCATTAATTCTGTTGTGTACCCAGGGGATTAAATAGGGACTGTTTTCTTTAGCTATCTATATATGTAGTTAGCTTTCTCTACTGTCTTTTGAATATACTTGTATATTGTGGGCAGTGCCTTGACATCAAAACAACCCACATTTTCTTAAAATCCTAGATCTAATACTCACATCCTAAAAACTCATGACAACCCCTTATTTATATTGGTTAGATTTGCCTGAATGTATGTTATTAATACATTGTGTTACAAATGTGAACATTTCTCATGCTTGACAACTTTTGGAGTCTTACCATGGCAAGTTTGTGTACTTCGTCTTGCACAAGCATGGTTTTCACCTTTTGTGAAAAAATGAGGTCCTTGATACCATTTTGATTTTATTTTCTTCTCCATTTTATTTCTTTTCTTTTTATTCATTTCATATTCTTAACCTATTATTTTATGAAAAGAACTGACAAATTCTGCACAGCTCAATGCTGTCTCCAGGGAATTTTGCAGCAAAGATGCTATTTTTCACAGGTATCGTAATAATTCAGCACATATTATTCTTTCTTCCTCTGGGGAAAAAGATAAATCAAGATGCAAGGATATTTTCTAAGTTTCTTGTGAAGAGTAAGATGTTTGCAAATATTCACATCCCGATCTTTCATGTCCACCACCTGTATTAATATGTCTATTTTCATTCACACTTTAATATTGTAATACATTGTTGTTTTCAGCTTTTATATCCTTTATTTCTAAAATCTCTAGTTCTCCTTGGTCATTTACTATCACCACAGCATAGGCTTAGTAATAGTTGTAACATTATTGATCTATGTACTAATTTTACTACTCCTTAACTATCAGCAGAAGGGTAAAAGCACTGTGCTTGGAGACAGAAAGCACGGGTTCAATTCCATGAGTGCTGCACAATAGGGGACATGAAAGGAGCCTCATACAGGCATCCCCTGCAAAAATCCTTTCAACCCAGAGTAATCTCTGACATGAAAACACACCTCTGTTACTTCTGCTGTTCTATGCTGTTCTTGGACTATAATAAAGATTTTATTTTATTTAATACACACATTACCCAACACTAATATACTATCATCACTCCATTTGGTCCATCCCGTCTATCTCTACCATCATGTATGCTGTATATAAATTTTGGTGGTTTAGATTTGTGCTTCATTTATTTGAGGAAGAAGAACATAACCCCACAAAGCCGATACCCAGCTTTTGTTTCCTTTACTAAAGATGCTACTATATTTCTGGTTTGTTTCTCTATGGATTCCAAATGTTTCTGTGGGAAATTCTGAGGAAGTATTTTCTTCCTTGGTCCTTGAGATATTTGGTGGAGAAACATTATCAGAGATTAAAGGGTGAAAAGAGGTTGCCATGGTTGGCCATCTGATGGTTTAATGTCCTGAGGGACAAAAGAGGATTATGATGTCAGGGTTCTCACATATCATACATCTTCATTTTCTTTTGTGAAAATGCAGGAGAGATTAATGTCAAGTTCAATCTTCTCTGTCTCTTTGTTGTAATGCCTTGTATTTAGTGTTACATTGTGGTATATTTTCAAAATCTCCTGGTCTTATTTTTTTCATGATGGAAAAAGCTTGAAGCATGGATGCTCACTTGAATGTGGACTAGTTTTAATCCCAATAAAATGGTCTTCAAGCAAGATACAGGATTGAAATATTTCTTCCATTTCTTCCTTCCAACTGCTTGAAAATGTTGCATTTAAATACAAAATTGTGTTCTGAATCTGTGTATCAGACTACATTCACATTTTTCTGTGTTCAGCAGAGTTGGACAATGGCATAAGAAAACACACTCAGATAGCAAAACAAACACACAAAGAAACAAAGAGAGAAATTTAAGGCAAATACTCATCTACTTTGCTAGGATAATGTTTAATATAGTGCCAGAATATATTCTAATTTAGAGTTTTTTTATGCCCTCCCCCCTCTGAAAAAAGAGAGTCATACAAGACAGTAATCTTCTAAAGAGATTATGAAAATAGAGAATGGTGGAGAATTCTTTATCTTCATCTGCACTTCTTGCTTTTTATGGCTCCATGAACATGGGAGGAGATACATTTTGGTCTGCCATGTCATTTGGTACAACACCTATACAAATTATATGTGGAAGTAGTTTGTCCTGGCGCTAGCTGGGAAAGGGTGTAGATGGGAGCCTGGCTTTGAGGGCACCACTCACAGAGAAATCAAATGTCCTCCTTCAATGCTGCTTGCAATGAGATTTATCTCACTGATTGGACTAGTGTGTACACATAGAAATAGTAGAATCCTGATGAGCTAGAAATAGATTGTACCTTACTAGTCCTTGAGGTACACCAATTTGAATTGCAGGCGCACCCCCCCAATAACGGACACAGACAACATTGAAAGTGGATAACAGCATAGGGCCACATTTATTGATTCAATGCCCTAGTCCGAATTATAAATTTGCATTGGTAAAACGACCAATCGTAATTCCTAAGGCAAGCAGGCCGAAGTAACACTGGTAAGGTACCACCCAAAATTGCCAACGGCAATTGGTTACAATGTATCAATTTGTATCAATTTGTTTGTTGACAACAAACAAATTGTTGACCGTAGTCAATAACTAACTTATGACCCCACCCTCTGACGCGTATCCGTGAAATCACAGGGGTGATGCATGCTGGTTAGCAATCGTCATCACCCCATCGCCTGGTTCGTCGTTGACCGGACAACGTTTAACTAATTTATTCCTGTCTAGTGTTGTCCAGTCAATTGCGAACCTGCCGGATACTTGTGGGTCATACTGTTTACCTTACCAGTGCTACCCGCCAATGTGACCAAAGTCAACAGTAGGAACACAGAAAGCCCCCTATATCAAACCATAGCAACAGTGTGGGATGGGCAAAAAAGCCAGGACCCGGAGCCAATATGGGTCCCAACCAAAAATTCCCACCCGGCCCCGAAGCGACCATAATATCACACTGTTAACTAGGGAGGGGGTGGAGGGGAAAAAACTTCTCCGCTCCGTCGCTGAGGTAAAATGGCAGCTTGGCTGCCTCGTGGCCACCCCTTTTATAAGGGAGCTGGCCACGCCCCTAACTACCCGGATTCTCTGTCCTGTGGGGGGGGGCCCGCAAAGGGCGCGGCGGCCATTTTGGCGCCGCGCTTGCATTGCAGGCGCACCCCCCCCCAATAACGGACACAGACAACATTGAAAGTGGATAACAGCATAGGGCCACATTTATTGATTCAATGCCCTAGTCCGAATTATAAATTTGCATTGGTAAAACGACCAATCGTAATTCCTAAGGCAAGCAGGCCGAAGTAAAACTGGTAAGGTACCACCCAAAATTGCCAACGGCAATTGGTTACAATGTATCAATTTGTATCAATTTGTTTGTTGACAACAAACAAATTGTTGACCGTAGTCAATAACTAACTTATGACCCCACCCTCTGACGCGTATCCGTGAAATCACAGGGGTGATGCATGCTGGTTAGCAATCGTCATCACCCCATCGCCTGGTTCGTCGTTGACCGGACAACGTTTAACTAATTTATTCCTGTCTAGTGTTGTCCAGTCAATTGCGAACCTGCCGGATACTTGTGGGTCATACTGTTTACCTTACCAGTGCTACCCGCCACACGGAGGGGCTTCAAAGAAGACCTGACGCCCCCCCCCAGACCGTCAGCTCGGTCAACAGGCCTGCTCGCCAATCACCCAACAGGAGGTCCATACCTCCTCGCGACAGATGGACCCCATCCCCTGCGTACAAGTCATAATTTTGTAGACTAATATCGGGGTGATGACTAACCCGTCCCCAAGCCCTGTTGGCAAGAAACCGCGCCATTGCCTTATTGACCGCGCTCCTAGCGCGGTCAAGGGCCAGGAGGTTAACGCCCCCTCTGTAAGAATGGCGCGGGACAATGTCCGACCAAACCAGGGTTGTGGCAGGCCAGACATAATGCAAGTAGGCGAGGTCCTCGCAAATCGCATGCCTAAGCGATAAGCCGGTGACCTGGCCCAAATCATTGCCCCCCAGGTGGATGATTAGAATGTCAGGCGGGCCAGCACCCAGGCCAGAAAAAAGGAAAGGCCGCAGCTCCCGCCATAACATCCCAGGCTTACCATGCCATGCGAGACTGGCGTGGTCACCCAGTCCCAGTCGGGGTCCCCATTCTGTCGCCGCAGCGTAACGCGCTGCCCTGTGCACATAGCTGTGGCCCACCAGCCATACTGTCACCGGTGTAATACGACACCCAGGGTCTGTAAGAAAATTGAGAAAAAAGGCGGTAAGGTGACTGGATTGGTACTCATGGCGGGAGTGGGCGCACATAAAACTGAAAACATTGCGAGCCCCACCTTCCCATGCTGCGTATGTCAGCCCCAGAGTACCCAAAAGCAGCTGCTGTAGAGGCTGCACCAATCCGGAACGAATGTGTGCCATAACGGGCACCTGGTAGGCCCACCCTGGTGAGGGCTCTGGCTGTCACCTTCCAAAACTGAAATTTAGTAAGGGGAGACCCATCTTGGTGACAGAAAAACGGGCCGTGGTGCATGCCACGCAGTGCCAGGAATTCCTGTAGGGCACCAACCGGACAGATGTCTGCCAAAGAACAACGTAGCAGTCTTACACCACTGCCTACGCCATGCTGATCTGTTTTAGAGGAGCGTATCCTCAACTGGGCCCAGTCTTTGGCTACGTAGACATCTTCGAGTTCCAGTGCCCTACCACTTGCATCCGCCTTAGACAGCATCACGAGTTCGCTGACGCGGAGCGCTCCAAAAAATGCCACCGTTGTGGCTGCGTGAAAAAGGGCTGCCTCATAATGATCAAAACAGAGGCCTGGCCAGCCCCGGGCCAACTGGGTAAGAACCCCTGGGGAAATAGGGTGCCGGTCATCCGGGCAACGCCCGCGCTCACACACCCACCCCTCCAAAACTTGTCGCACACGGAAGTCAGAGGTGGTATCCACATGACCTCCCACTTTGGCCATAAAAGCCAACGCCGAGAGCTTGGATGCTATGGTGCGAGGTGCAAGGCCCTGTGCATGCAGGTGAACCATGAACCGCAGAACATGGTCCACCGGGATAGGCCAGGTCTCTGGCAAGAGAAATTGAGTAGCAAATGCCCTGTAAGAATTGAATGCTTGTTGATACGCCTTACGCGTGCGTGGCGCTAGTGACAGGCCAATCGCCCGGTTCACCTCTCCTTGCCAATAGTCCACATCTCGTCCGGGAGTGGCGAGGGAAATTCCTCCGCATCCGGGGCCAAGGCGCGGAACCGGGAGATCTGCAGGCGGGACAAAGCGTCAGCAATATCATTATTAATCCCTGGGACATGCCTGGCCCTGAACAAAACGTTGAGGCGCAGGCAGCGCAGCACAAAATGGCGCACTAGGTCCATGACCCTGGGCGATTTGGAAGTCTGTGCATTGACAATGTGGACAACAGCAGCATTGTCACACCAGAATTGCACCACCGAATTAGCCCACTGTTCGCCCCATAGCATCAAAGCCCCCAGAATGGGGAAAAATTCCAGGTATGTGAGATCCCGCAGGCGACCTGTGCCTGCCCATGCCGGTGGCCACCCACCACAGGCCCACTTCCCATTGAAGTACATCCCATAACCCAGGGATCCTGAGGCATCAGACTGGATCTGGAAATTGGGGGACGCCAGGAGGTCAGACCTCCAAAATGAGACCCCATTAAACTCCCTCAGGAATTGCAACCAGACGAACATGTCTGCCCTGATACCCCGGGTGAGCCTAACTCTGTGGTGGGGCCTGGATAACCCTGCCATGACGTCGCATAAGCGCCGGGCAAAAGCCCTGCCCGGTGCGACCACCCTGCAAGCAAAATTAAGGTGCCCATGTAGCACCTGAAGTTCTCTCAGTGATGCCTTACGCTTGGCCAGCAATTCCGAGATAAGGGCCACGATCCTGGACACCTTATCACCCGGCAACCTAGAAGCCTGCACTACTGTGTCAATCTCAACCCCCAGGAATACTAGCTTGGTCGATGGGCCCTCGGTCTTTTCGGGCGCTAAAGGGACACCAAGTTCCTCCATTAGCGTCTGAAATGTGTTGAGGAGACGTGCGCACGTGTCCCAGCCCCGTTCACCCCCGAATAAAAAGTCATCCAGGTAATGGGCTACAGACCGGGACCCTGACCTGCGGGCGAAAGCCCACTCTAGGAAGGTACTAAAACGCTCGAAAGCCGAGCATGATATGGAGCAGCCAAAAGGCATGGCCTTATCAAAATAATATTCCCCCTTAAATTTAAAACCCAGCAACTCAAAGTCGCCCGGATGCACTGGCAAGAGGCGAAAAGCTGACTTAATGTCACACTTGGCCAGCAGGGCACCCGGGCCACACGAGCGCACCATGCGCAACGCATGGTCAAACGATGTATACCTGACTGAACAAAGGTCATCAGGGATAGCATCATTGACCGATCGGCCGGCTGGGTAGGACAAATGATGAATAAGGCGAAACTCACCTAGGGACTTTTTGGGGACCAAACCCAGTGGCGAGACCTTAAGATTGGGAAACGGGGGTACGGGGAAAGGTCCAGCGACCCTGCCCGCGACTAACTCCTTTTGAATGCTGGCCGCAGCCACCTCCTCCCTTCCTCTAAGGGATAAAAGGTTGGGAGCATCCTGAGGGGACCTATCACCCACAAAAGGGATACGAAATCCCTGCTTAAAACCTTGAAGAATATACTCCCTGTCCTCCCCCTTCGGGTACGATGCGAGCCAGCGCTCCAGCATGTCCACCTTAATTGGGGAGGGAGCCTTTTGGAGAACTAGCTCCATCCGTGGCAGCCTTGCCAGCCCACTGTCCACCCTTCCCTCTGCCTCGCGCCCCCCCAGGCTTGGGGCAAACAGAGGCTGCGTGGGGGCCAGAGCATGTGGGACACTCATGCTTATACCTGCAGTTCTTTCGATTGCAGGAACCAATTGACGAGAAAGTCCAGCACAGCAGGCGGGCTGGAACCCCCTGCCCCGCCGCCTGGCGGGTAACCTGCGCTGGAGCCGCTCGCTGGACCGCATGTCCGCAATGGTATCTATCCCCCGGGGCAGGGCGTGTGGGTGTCATATACAAAAGCCAAAGCCTCTGGCACGGCTCATCCCATCTCATCTCGGGGTGAAGGGGAATCCTCATACGGAATTCCTCGTCATATGCTAGCCATGATGGGCCCGGAAAATCGACCATCGCCCTATATATGTTGTCCAAATATTGGACCATGGGAATAGCTAAATCCGGCCGCGCCCTCAAATATACCGCCATGTATATTAAATAAGCGGGGAGCCAGTTGGCCCAGGTACGCGGCGGCTTACGGCGGCGTGCCTGCTCCTTGTCCTTCTCATCCTGACCCTCCCTTTCCTCCTTGGTGGGCTCTCTGTTCAGGAGTGAGAAGATATCTACGTACTCCCCTCGCCATATCTTTTCCCTAGTAGCCTGTGCCAGGTGATCACCCAATGGCAAGGAATACCCTGCCGTCGGCAAGGCCGAAAAAGGGACAGCCGACCTGGTAAAAGGGGTCTGAACTAATCCAGCCACCCCCAGAACATTCCCTGTAGTGTAGGGACCAATGCCCACCCCAGTGCCCAAGGTGGTAGTCGTCGTCGCCGGGTGGGTCGCCGACAGCGTGGCCCCCGCACCACCCGCGCGAGGCCAAGGCCATTGAAAGGCCCCCCCCCTAGATTGGGAATGTGTGTGGATGTACTCGCTTGCACCGTATACTCACACGCTGCACCCCCGTGGGCCGCCCCCACCGGGGGTTCCGGCCCACTGGGGGCGTCGGAGCTCACGACCGACGTAGAGCTCATCACCGGGGCTTGACCCGCACCTGGTTGCTGGCTGGGGAGCTGCGAGGCAGTGGCCGAAACCGCGCCACACGCCTGCAGCAGCTCGACCCTCCCCGCCGGCTGTTGTCCTCCAGCCGACAGCGTCTCAAAAGGAACCCCGAAAGGGGCGCCCGCCTGACTGGCCCGCGCCAACGACGCCTCCAGGGCCGCAATGCGGGCCAGCAAGGTGTCCACGTTGACCATGGGCAAAGGGCCGGCCGGCCCGCCTGGCCCAGGCATGGGTACAGGTCCCTGTACCCCGGGACCCACATATGGCCATTGGCCAGCACCGAAGCCCGGCAGGGTTGGTGGAGAAACCTGCCAAGGCAGGGGGCCGCACCACCCCCCAAGGCTAGAGGGCCCCGGGAGAGGCTGGAGCCCAAGAGGAGTAGGCCCGACAGAGTGGGCAGGAGCAGGAACGGTGTCCACCGCTCGTGGGCCGCGGGCCGGAACCCCTTCCGCGCCCGCCCTCTGATCGGGCCAAGGGGCAATAGACCCCATTCCGCCGGCCCCGGCTGGGGCTGGCAAAGGTGGCTGTTGAGGAGGCGGCACCGCGGTCCTCCGACCTGGGTTGCGCCTCCTAACAACGCGAGCTGAACTCGAAGCCGCCTTCTTCTTCGAAGGCATCTCCACCGGAGCAAAAAGGGAAGCCGGAAAGGCAGAACCGCTACCAAAAGGCTTCCCGGTAAGCTAACGAGCGACGGAGACGCAGGGGAAAAAACTTCTCCGCTCCGTCGCTGAGGTAAAATGGCAGCTTGGCTGCCTCGTGGCCACCCCTTTTATAAGGGAGCTGGCCACGCCCCTAACTACCCGGATTCTCTGTCCTGTGGGGGGGGGCCCGCAAAGGGCGCGGCGGCCATTTTGGCGCCGCGCTTGCATCCTTCCTCATATGCTGAACTCTGAACATGAATAACAACAGTCACTACACAGGGAGGACTGTAGTCTAACACTCTCCCCTCTGTTCAAGTGTTTTACTCAGATATGTTTATTTTTAGGAAATAGGGCATTCAACCTGCTGCTTGCCATTGTATGCCTAGATTGCTATCCTTTGCCTTCTTCTATACTATATCATGCCCCTCTATATCATGCTTCATGTGTAGGTGAGGTTAATATGTGGTACTTGGTCATATCAGAAATACAGTTGTGGAGATATAAGGGGGGGGGGAAAGGCAGTTAATATTTCATAACATAACAGAGATATTATATGATAAGACAATCTCATTTGAAGGTTGCATTCAAACAATTATACTGGTTTTTAAGAAAAGTTAAAAAATGATGAAGTCATTAAAATTTTAAAAATTACAAATTATCCTGTAAAGCTTCACTGGCTGGAAATTAGCCTTTGCTATAGCCTTCTGCTAACAATCTATAGAGCATTTTATTATTCATTAATATTAGTAATTTTGAGGACACCACAGGTCATCTCATGCTCATTTATTTGCTAAACACCTTGCTCTGGTATTCCTTTGCTGAAAAATTGCTACTATTTACTTCCTGAGAGACAAGCAAGCAACAAAGTGGTGGTATTTGGCCCCAGACATCCTGCATGCAAGGCAGCATATACATCTTGCTGTCAGTAAAATAAATGAGCCTTTAAATTGGCTGCAAAGCTTTAAGAACTCAAATTTATATGTCTAGTTATCAAACAGAAAAGTTCAGAATGCCTGCCAATAGAAGACGTAATTGTGACAAACGGTAACATTTTACCTTTAACTTTTTAGCCTTAGCAGAACAACTCCATTAGAAGAAATAGACCCCACCCTGCAGAAGTCTCTCTCATGGATGCACATGCAAAGATGCCTGTACTGAAGCCTTACTTAGGACTGTTAAGGGTGGCTAAAAGACAGAGTTTTGAATTCTGAGGGGAACATTTGCTAAGTGTCCATTTGTCTGTTCATGAAGAAAGTTAGGTCTTTCATTCTCAGCTGCTTTCTTAACCCAGCACTTTAAACACTAAAGTAATATAAATCTATCCAAAACTTAAAAGCAAAGGCAAAAAAAAACAACCCATAATTTTTGTAAAACAGGTATATATGAATTTACTTTTAAAATATTTAACTATATCACCAATTGACAACTTCGGGGACATGGAACTGTAACTAATTACATTTAAAAACAAGTTCCCTAGTTCTGCATGCATACATGTATTATCACACTCTGCAGTAAAATGCAAATGCACCAGTTTTCAAAACTCATAATTAAAACAATATGAAATACTTAATTAATCTTAGAGGAGGAGAGTTGGGAATATTGGCCCAAAGTATTCAATCATTTTCACTTCAACCACCTCCTCTCTTGGCAGCATGCTGTTTGTTTTTTGATCCTTTATTGTACAGGGTGGCCTGTTAGTCCCTACCCATCCATATGTATTATATATTTTTTTCTTTTTTCAGAGAACTATGGCCAGTTTAAGCCCATTTACACTTGGTGACACCCTGGATATGATTAGTGACAAATTTAGGGACTTGCAGCCACCCTGTATCTGAGAAACCACCTATTCTGTTTCTCTCTTCCTCTTTTTCCTTTGTCTCTTCAATCCACCTATTCTCTATCCTTCTTTCTTAAAATACTTAAACGAAACAAGAAAGTGAATAAAAAATGAAGAATATGGCATCAGCCCTGGTACACTCCAACTTAGTTAACAATCTGGTTTTAGGTTGGGCCTTTCTGTGTTGTTTTATTCCTACTCAATTTTGTTAGAGCATGACCTCTTCACAAAGTAGATGGGAACAAAAAATCTAATGTAATTAAACTGGTAGAATGGCCAGGTGACTTCAAGGCCAAGCTTGCTTGCCACTCTGAGCAATTAATAAGCTCTCTTTTTTTTTGCTATCAGCATAGCATACTGTTTTGTTTATTCATCATCTATTTCCCTTTACCACTAATGTGAGATGAGTAAGGCAGTGAAAAATATGTTAGTCTCATTTTCACCAGTGTTCACTTTCAGAGCACAAATGTTATACATGTGCCAGTTGAAAGAAGTTTTTTTTGTGAACATTGCTCAAATCACTCATGACCTTGTGTAAAAAAAAAAAAATCCCCCCAAATCATATCCATCAAGCACGACTCCGGAAAATACGGGACCTGCACAGTACCCTTCTGTGCAGAACCCTTCTGCAAATGCGCAAAATGGTTCTGCGCATATGCGCATGTGCAGTAACTACTTTCCCCGCTGGTCAAATTATGGGAAAGCAGCAGGAAAGTGGAGGAAGTGGAGCAGAAATACGGAAAATCCTGGCCAATCCGGGATACTTGACAGGTATGCCCCAAATGTGTCACACACCTTGGGTATTTATGAATTCTTCAGTTGAGATATGTCATGGTATCATTGCCAACCTCAGGCGGTGTGAAATGGATAGTCCCTTACAAAAAGGTACATTTCCAATTACTTTTTCATCTGTAGAGAGCAGCTAGAACTGACAATACATTGCTGCTGCAGTTGGGAAACACAGATAAACAGGATCAAGTCACATTAGTTGTTACATGAATGCTCAGTCCCAGATAAGCAAATAAGGATTGGTTCATCTGTAGTAGCTCTTTTAGAACTATTCAGGCATTATAACTTCTGGGTTCATCAATACAATTAGAGAGGTATGTCTAACATGTTCCCCTTCTGTTGCTGCTTTGCTCGTGTGAGTGATTATAAATCTGATCATGAGCAAGCTCCTGCTCATGTAATAGGTTCTCCAAACAAATGGGAGCCCACATTTTCAAGCATTCTTGTCTGCATGTGCAGTTTATGTGTAAATGGGAAACATTCCTCTTCTTTCAACAGCAATGAAGTGGGAAGAACTAAATAATCCCCTCTAAAAATGTTTAAACACTGGATATGTTGATGACAACTATGGATGCAACAGACCTTTTGTATGTCATGAAAATCCATAGGCGTCATTGCTCTTTTTTGAATTACTTTATATTCATTTAAGTTACAGTATAATTTAGTATTCTCTATAAGGTTGAGAAAGGCTAACTCTCAGAAAGAGAAAACATTTTCATCATTAATATTCCAATAAACTCTCAGCACACTCCGTTCATTAGCACGTGATTGAGAAATGGGATGACAATCAAAAGGGGAATCTCAGGAATGAGTACATTGTAACAAAATAACACCTGAGAATCTCAATAGTCATGACAATATTCAAAACAATCAAAATATCTTACATCTTTCACATTCTAAAGGAAGGTGTGAGGCGTTGGGGAAATGGTATTTAAGGCCAGGGGTTTTAAGCCTTGAAAGGGATTTTTCCCCAGATACATGAGAGCCCTTGTCATTCTCAATCGGGACCATGAAAAATCTACATCTTGAATGAGGGCTATTAAAGCCTGAAAATTACAAGCTAATGAGGTTAGCTATTTTCTCATTTTATTATTTTCTTAGTTGCTAAGTCAGTGTAGAATAGATTAGTTCTTCGCAATGTTTATCCTGCATCTTATGGATGAATATTATGCTTCAATAAAATCTCCAAAAAGGCAAGCTACGGAGTCACATCTTTGCTCTGAAGAAGGGAGTTTTCGTTGGAGAACTGATAACAGGTTTTCAAGCCAGGAATAAAGCTGCATATTCAGACCATCATAACCTTGAGAGCTACACCATTCAAAGGGACATTTTATTTTAAGATAAGGGATTGCTACTGTGATCCTGAGGAAGGTTGCTTTCACTTTTATCGGCCTGGGAAATTTTATGAGTTGGGACATTCCACCTTTGAAGGTAAAAGTTACTTTTTATGCCACATCTGTTTCCCAGGGCCGGACCCTCTTTGTGTGTTTGTGTGGTTGTATGGGAGTTGGCAATATAAACAGGACTCTTGCTTTGCAACATTAACTGCTACCACTATTCCTGCTAGGAAGCGGGTATGCCATCTTCCCATTAAGACACTAGCTTAACTGTGCTTCAGGTCTGTGCTGGCGGTAAAATGCACAGAGAGTGGAACACCTCAGCCTGGGCCATGAAGCAGCAGAGGGAAGGGGGTGGTGCTAAATTTGAGCACTGTGCGTGACCCCAAGGTATATTCACAACATTGTACTGGGGGCATTTCCATTTTGTCTTGAAGACTCTGGAACTAGCTGGTGTGATCTGCATGCATATGACAAATCTGTGATATGAGAAAATTCAGTACAGCACAATGACAATGGTAACCAATAAGCAAAGGGCTATGTTAAAATCTAGCAGCCTCCTTATCAGTAATCCAGGGACTGAAATTACAAAGCAGAGGTGGGGGAGATTTTCTGAAGAATGGATGCAATAAAAGTGCAGCGAATGCCTCAATAAAAGGAGCAAAATAAGAGAAAGTGTTTATCAGTTTCCACGTCACCAGCTTAATAAGGGCATATGTTTTTCTGATTTGGAATCCTACAATAACTCCCCTTCAAAAGCACAGAAGGGTAGATATGAAGTCAGACTAAGGTTAATGCTCTCCTGAACCTGGAATCTGAAATTAATCAATTAGACAGATAACTAGATGGTGTCAAATAATATTTTATGTTAGGATCTAGACAACATATATTAAGAGCCTAGTTGTAGTTTGATAGAAATCATTTGCTTAAAGGTTGAGAATCCAGCATTTTCTAACAGTTGGCACAAGCATATACACTGTAGTTGGCAAGTAACCTGAAAGAATTTAATTAGTCGAACTTTTCACTTCAGACTCACAGTTAGGAGGGGGGAAGAGAGAAGCAATGTATATGTGATCTCATCCACTAAATGGGAGGGGGACTTCAACGTACACTTGCCCTAGGACATCCATACATTGAGATGTACCATAGTTGGCCCAGTCTGGCACACAAATGCCAATAATCTATATCATTAGCCATAAGATAATGATGCACATAGTCTAGTGGAGAATCTTATAAAATACACAAGCAGCTGACATCCCATAGCTTGGGGGGGGGAGAGAAAGCTGAGGAGAAGCTCACAGCTCAGATGAGGGGGGGGGGGAAGCCTCATCAAAATGCCTTACTTGACTTGATGCCAATGCAAACTTCATGGGGGCAAGTCTTGCCCAAACCAAGATGCCAATTAGCCAGAGAAAACAGGTAGCTATGAAAGCTGAATTTATTATGTTTCTTTCTGGCACTCATTGAATGCTCAGAGGAGTGAGTCAGGATTTTAAGAAGCAAGTTTTTAAAATGTTGTTCAAATGTCTATTTTATAGAAAATAGCTTTTTTGCTAATAAAGAGATCCTATGCTGATGGAACAGTGTGTTTCTTCAAAGCAAATAGGAAATTGAGAGTGGAGGGTGAGATAAGAAATTTAACAAGCTCTAAACAAAGAGACTATTCCTAATCTCCAAAGACTTGGAAACCAGAAGTCCTGAGAAGAAGGGTAGCGGGCCAGCCTACACCCTTTAAGAGAAAGGGGACAAAGTGAAGGGGGAAACTTCAGTGAAGAAGGCTCGGGGCCACAACTTGGCACCCAATTATCTCAGAAGGACATACTCATTCACCTTCTATTCTTCCCAGTGCAGCAAGGTGATAGGGAAGAAACACTTACTTATAGGAGTCAAAAGAAACTGACTTCATTTATAGAGCCACCCTTTACCCAGCTAATAAAGAGAAACAGGGGAGCCACTTCTCTCACCTAGTTAATTACTACAGGCCAGGGCTGAAGCTACCAAAGCAGGGCCAATGCACTGAGCATTTTGAAAGCTCCACCATTCCCCTAACTGATGAGACCTGGGGTGGCTAGCAGAAAATTAATCAAGGGTAAATCGGGTTAGACAGCACGTGGTCACCATGTGGGACGGCGCGGAGCGGAGCTGACAGATGGCACAACCATTTTACTCCCAGAATAACAGTACTTTGTCATGAGGCCTAAAGGATGTTGTTCTGTAATTCTACTTCCCAGATGTTGTATTTAACAATGATGATTATGTGTTATGAATTTCCAATGGCTCTTATGCTACTCCTTGTAAACCCATAGGTCTGTAGTTAGCTGCTTTTTCCATTTGAGCTAGTCAGTTGATCTAGTCCTGTGGGGGCAAGAAGTGACAATTTTTAACCAATAATTTGGAAGAATGCTACATTAGAAATACTGAGCAGAACTACAAATTTCGTTAGTACAATTTCAAAAGACCTAAAAGTACTATAACTATATGACTAGGACCCATACAATATCTGGGTTTTAGTTACAAGTACTTGAAAAGCTGCGAGAATATACTGTCCTTCCATTGCATAGGACAGTGATGGTGGACCTTGGCACTCCAGGTGCTCTGGAACTTCAATTCCCAGAAGCCCTGATCAGCAGGAGTGCTGACTTGGGCTTCTGGTAATTGAAGTCCAAGAACACCTGGAGTGCCAAGGTTCACCATCACTGGCATAGGATAATCTAAGAGAGCATAACATTTCTCTCTCAGTGTCCTCTGTGATATTCTTTATTTTGGAAAGGTATGGATACAGAGGTTATGAATTTCATCCACTGGCTCTAATACAGTGATGGCAAACCTTAGCACTCCAGCTGTTCTTGAACTTCAATTCTCAGAAGCCCTGAACAGCAGGAGTGCTGACTTGGGCTTTTGGTAATTGAAGTCCAAGAACACCTGGAGTGTCAAGGTTCACCATCACTGCTCTAGTGCATCCTCTGTGTGTCAATAAAATTTTCAGCTCCAGCAAATGTCTGAAATACATATAATACCTGAACACTGTAATTCTGAACATCACAGCCTGTATAACCTATCTTTGGTTGGAATAGAGATACTACCAAATAGAAATATATCAGAAAGAGGAGAAATGTGTGAACTTATAGACTGGGTATCTTTAACACGTAACATCTTCCATCTGTGTTGGAATATTGTGTCCTTGGGTTCTGTAAGTGCCATCTGGGAAACAGCATATTTTTATAAGAACAACTGGAAGTAGGTAGAAAGGGAAATGGTTAGCTTAAATATTTCTTTGAGTTAGTTACACTTATAAGTATGTATATAATACTGAGAGACAGATGTGTGTTGTTGTTCAGTCGCACAGTCGATTCCGACCCTTTTCGACCCTATGGACCATTATCCTCCAGGCGCCCCTGTCCTCCACCATCCCCTTCAGCCCTCCCAGTTCTGTGCCCATTGTGTCTACAATCCCATCTAGTCATCTCATCCTTGGCCTCCCCCTTCTTCTTTTGCCCTCCACCTTTCCCAGCATCAAGGCCTTCTCAAGTGAATCCTCCCTTCTCATTTGATGTCCAAAGTACTTCATCTTCATCTTTACTATTTGACCTTCTAATGAGCAGTCCGGGTTGATTTATTCTAAGATTGACCTATTTGTTCTCCTCACTGTCCAGGGGACTCTCAAGACTCTCCTCCAACACCATATTTCAAAGGCCTCTATTCTTCTGCGCTCAGCTTTCCTAATGGTCCAGCTCTCACACCCATACATTACTACAGGGAATACCATTGCTTTGACTATGTGAATTATTTGTTTGCAATGTGATATCTCTGCTTTTCACTATGTTCCCCAGATTTCTCATAGCTTGTCTCCCAAACTGCAATCCCCATCTGCAGTGATCTTTGATTCTAAGAAAGTAAAATCTGTCACTGCTTCTACTTCTTCCCCATCTATTTTCCAGGAACTGATTGTGCCTGTTGCCATTATCTTGGTTTTCTTGATATTGAATCTCAAGCCAACTTTTGCACTCTCCTCCTTCAGCCCAATCAAGAGATTCTTTAGGTCTTCCTCACTTTCTGCTTAGGGTGGTATCATCTGCATATCTCAGATTGCTGATGTTTCTCCCAACAATTTTAATCCCATATTGTGATTCCTCCATTCCTGCATTGTGTATTAGGGATGCGAGGCAGCGAGAATTAGCTGCCGCACGCTTTGCCAGCCCCATCCCCATGGGAGACGGGCACGGGACCAATGGAGGGGTAGGGCTGTGCCCCCTTTTAAGGAGGGGACACTCGGCTCGCCCCGTAGGCAGTTATAGAGCGACTGGGTCAGGGCGCATTTGGTGCTGCTTATCCCAGCCTGCAGCGGTCTCTTTATCAGGCCTTAAGCCCTGAGGCCGCAGGCAGGTTTTTCGGCCATGGCACTTTGCCGCAGCGCTAGCGGCTTTAGCGGCACTGACCCATGGACCCTTCGGAGCCACTGTGGAGGCAAGTGTCACCCGGTTTAGGCCTCAGCCTTGCCCCATTACTGTGTCGCTTCCCCCAGGGCCTTGAGAGGGCTACCCTAGTCACCTCTGGCCAGTCAGTTGGCCTTTTCTAGGCTTTGGATTGCATGCTATGGCACCCAAAAAGAGGGCCTCTTCTGCCAGACTTTCAGGCCATGCCAGGCCCTTGCCCCAGGCTGGGCCTGCCCAGCGGGGTAGGAACCCTGCAGGACCTACCCTGCCGCAGCCTGAGGCTGGGCCTCCTCCGAGTTGGAGGACTCAGATGGGGCCTGCAACACTGGTCCCTCACAGGGCCACGAGGCATAGCGTGGCCCAGGGATCAACTGGGCTGTTGACACCTGGGGCTGGCTGCACGGCCATCCGGATTTCTACCTGATCTGCCACTCCAGCCCTGACTGTCGACAGTACCATCACCGACTGCATCTTGGCCTTGGAGTGGACTGCAGGCACCGAGCCCGGCTGGCCTATGTGCCGGGCTCCCAGGAGGCCCACGTCCAGGGGGCGTGCAGGGCCCGAGGTGGATTGGCACCAGTTGGCTGCGCTGGTCAATGCCAGAGTGGAGCAACTGGAGGCCATGCTACCCTCTACTGCCTCTCAACCAGTGCTGGCCTATTCGGCTAGCGAGCCTGCCTTTGCCGCGATGGAAGAGTCTGACCTCGGAGGGCCTTCTCCACCGGGACCAGCAAGCTCTACCCAGATCGTGAGCTCTGACGCTCAATGGCAGCCGGAACCCCTGGTGGGGGCTGTTGCCGGGAGCGCACCTTGTGAGTATTAAGGTCAATTGAGCACATGATACCCGGGTACCTGGCCTTCTACCTCTACAGTACAGTGGCCTTGGCTGCAGCAGTCTGCCTCAGTTCTCTCTGCATAGTGCCTTAATTCTTCAGCACCACAGGCCGCCACTTGGAGGGCCCCCTACCCACCTGTACCACCTGGGGTTCTGCTGGCGGGGCCCAGAGTGCCATATCCAATATGGCCGCATGGCCCGCTGGTGAACACAGCATACCATAATGTCCCGCTTTCGGCCATCCCGACCGCTGGTTTGTCACTACCACTAGGTGATCACGTCTTGCCGGCTACCAAGGATAAAATATGGTGCCAGGAATATGTTGATCTATTTAGCCTCCTTAATAGGGAGGCAACCAAGGAAGAGAAAGAAAAGGAGGATGACTGGGATAAGGAATTAGCCCGGCGTCATAAACCTCCATGGACTTGGGCGAATTGGCTGCCCGCTTACTTAATATATGCAGCAGTCTCCATTAGGGCCCGTCCAGATCTTGTGATCCCTCTGATCCAATATCTGGGCATTATTTACAGGGTGTATGTGGATTTCCCGGGCCAATTTTGGTTGGCTTACAATGAGGAGTTCCGCATGTGCACCACGCTTCACCCAGAGATGCCCTGGGACCAGCCCAACCAGTTGTTGTGGCTACTCTACATGACGCCGTCATGCCCAGCCTCTGGTGATTGCTATCACTGCGGCCATGTAGTACAGCGTTCCACCTCAACATAGTTTCCCCACCAGCCGGTGGGGCAGGGGGTTCCAGCCCGCCTGCTGTGTTGGAGTTTCTTGTTGGTGGGGGGCTGTACTCAAAAATAGTGCAAATGCAGGCATGAGTGCTCCATCTGTGGTGGACCTCATCCCGCCTCCACTTGCACCCGGGCAGGCGGGTCACGTGGATGGAGTCGTGGACAACAGGGTCCAGGGTGTGCCCCTGCAGATGCATCTTCAACTTCAAAAGGGCCCCTCCTCAATTAAACTTCAGGTGTTAGAGCGTTGGCTTCGCATTTACCCCAAGCGAGCCGACGCGGCCTACCTTCCAGCGGTGGTCACACCTGGCCGGGCATTTGCCAGGCGCCTGTGTGATGCCATGGTTGGTTTATCCAGGAAGCACTACAGGGTGCGACTTACGAGTGGGATGCGGGCCGACCTCCAGGTCTGGCTTGCATTTCTGGCTGATTTTAATGGAGTGTCATTTTGGCACCTGGAGCTGGCCATCACACCCAAATTTCAGGTGCAGCTGGATGCCTCAGGGTCATTGGGCTACGGCATCTATTTCTATGGCCATTGGAGCTGCGGTCAGTGGCCCACGGCTTGGCAAGGCATGGAATTACTCCAGGACTTGACCTTTTTAGAGTTCTTTCCCATTCTTGGGGTCCTAGTGCTGTGGGAAGATATATGGAAGGATTCCATAGTAAATTTTTGGTGCGATAACGCGGCTGTAGTGCATATTGTGAATGCACAAATGTCCCGTTCCCCCAGGGTCATGTCCCTTATTCGTCAGTTTGTGTTGTGCTCCTTGCGCCATAACATTCTGTTCAAAGGCAGGCACGTTCCAGGTATTTAGAACAGTATCACCGATGCTTTATCCCACCTGCAGATCTCCCAGTTTCGGGCACTAGTGCCGGAGGCCGAGGAACTTCCCTCTCCACCTCCAGTGGGGTTCCACTTCCGAGCAAGATGTGGACATTTGGCGAGGTGAAGTGACCCGGGCAATAGGCCTATCCCTTGTGGGCCATACCCATAAGGCATATCATGGTGCTTATCAGGCCTTCCAGTCATTTCGTCAGAACGTGTCCCTGCCTGACTGGTGGCCCGTGCCAGTTGATCATATCCCACAATATGTTGTGCACCTACACGATGGGGGGTTAGCTCCTCGTACCATTGCTGGGCGCTTGTCGGCCTTGGCATTTTCAGCCAAGGTCAGGGGTTATCAGGACACCACAGGAGATTTTAGGGAATGCAGGGTACTTGAGGGCTCTCTGCAAGAGGCATGGACAGGTTTTTGTCTTCATTGCAAGCAGGCCTGGTGACTGAGCTGGCGATCGGGGGGGAGGGGAGTTGTGGTAGACTCCTCTCCATGTGGCGGCTAGCACTGGTAAGGAGATACTGGATGACCCCTACGAATCTGGCAGGTACGCAGTTGGTTGGCCACAGGAAGGACAAGATAGAGGGAAACTTGGGATGGCTAATCAAATGTGGACCAGGAACAATGTGGACCAGGAACAAAGCTCTAGACAGCTTGGAAAACCTTAGAGTTCACCGGATATACGTCAGAAGCAGAGTTTAACAGGTTGCGCTTCTGATTGGGGTCAACAACAATTTGGTTAATTAGGTAAGCAAAATAGATACATTGTATCTGCTTAATATTTGGAAATAACAATTAGTCCTTACCAGTGCTTTTTCGGCCCGTTTGCATTATGAAGTTAAGATTTAAATAAAGTGGCCCAGTTTTAAATCCAACACAGGTGTCCGTCTCTTTATTGGGGAGTGGGTCCAGCAATGTGCTCTGTGTATAAGTTGAATAAGCAGGGTGATAAAATGCAGCCTTGTCTTACTCCTTTTCCTATTCCAAACCACTCTCTCATTCCATGTTCCCCAATTTTTTTTGAAAAGATCTCTTCTTTTGCTTATTTTCTTTTGGTATGGTTTTCTTTGCTGCTTCCTGCATGATGTCTTGCATCTCTGTCCATAATTCTTCTGGCACTCTGTCTATCGAGTCTAAGCCATTAAATCTGTTCTTCACCTCCACCGTGTTAGGGATGTTGTTTAGGTGATATCTGTCTGGCCTGCTTGTTTTCCCTATTTTCTTTAGTCTAAGCCTAAATTTTGCGATCAGTAGGTTGTGATCTGAGCCACAGTCTGCTCCAGGTCTTGTTTTTGCTGACTGTATGGAGGTTCTCCATCTTTGGCTGCAGAGTATGTAGTCAATCTGGTTTCAGTGTTGGCTATCTGGTGATGTCCGTGTGTAAAGTTGCCTCTTGTATTGCTGGAAGAGAGTGTTTGCTATGACCAGTGCAGATGTGACTTGAGGTGAAAAACTATCTAAAATATGTCAGCTGGGAAACAAATTAAATTAAGACACAGGACTGAATGGAGTGATAGCTAATTTTTTAAAAAAGAACCTCACATAAACTGAAAAATTTCATTTTTCTGAGCCTAAACCTCTCTCTGGACATAAAGATGTAATAGTCAAAAGTTTTCACAGGCTTCAAGGAAAATACAGCTGTGGGGAAAAAACTGGCAACATTTTTGAGATTCCTGGTGTCTGCCTGAATACATCCCAGAGCTTTTTTTTTACACCAAGTCTACCTTTTGCTAATGAGATTAAAAGGAAAGTAATGGAAATAGAACCAATTTTAAACAATATACAGAGACAACAAATAAAGTGGTTTGCTCATCTCGAGAGAATATCTTGGAATTCTATACTGTAAAAGGCATATACAAAGAGAGAAGGACAACGAGCACAAGGCAGAGGAAGATTGAGATATAACATCAAAAATGTATTGCAATACCACACAACACCAGTGGAGGCTACTAGAAGTGACAGAGCAAGTAGTAGTAGTAGTAGGAAGAACAGGAGGAGGAGGAGAGAGAGAACATCTCTGGAGAAATAATTTATTGTTATTTTCTGTTCTGACATGCAAGGAGATTTATTTTCCTAATTGTATTCTTAAATGTCATTATATCAAGCTTCAGGAATATTGGCAGTGTAACTTGTTGGAATTTAAATGTAGTATATTCTCTTAGGGTTCCAACTCAGCCTTAATAGATCCATATTCTCTTCTGAAAATTGTTGCAAGAAGGGAAGCTGGAACAAAACCTTTAATAAAACTAGGACTTAATGTAAGTTGCTCATGATTTCCCCCCCGTGCAATAGCTGCTTATTTCTTGACAATCACTGATAAAAGTTCCATTTTCTTAATAACATGCATATTGGATTTGCAAGCTCTTACATTAAGTGTTTAGTGTAATGTAAATGTAGTTGCAAAGCAGTTAACTGAAGTGATAACTATAAAAGAAAAGAATAAAAAGAACAGGGCATACTGGAGCAACCTTGCTACATTTTATCTTTTGCTACTCCACATAGGTAGGGTTGCAGATATAAGTGAAATTCTCAACTTCAGCTGCCTAACATTGCAGGCGCACCCCCCAAAGAAAGACTCAGACACCGGTATATGGATAAAGGCATTGGCCACTTTTATTGAATAATGCCCTAGTCCGAATTATAACTTTCAATTGGTGTATTCATCCAATTGTAATTCTTAAGGCAAGCAGGCCGCAGTAACACTGGTAAGGTTCCTCCCAAAATTGCCAATGGCAATTGGCTACAATGTATCCATTTGTATCAATTTGTTTGTTGACACAAACAAATTGTTGACTGGAGTCAATAAACTATCTACTGACTCCACCCTATGACGTGTATCCGTCAAATCACGAGGTGATGCATGCTGAAAAGCTCCTGCCATCACTCCCTTGCCTGGTTCATCGTTGACCGGTCAAAGCTATTACACCTGTACCTGTCTAAGTGTTGGCCAGTCAATTGCGAACCTGCCGGATACCTATGGGTCATAAATCTTTGCCTTACCAGTGCTACCCGCCACACAGGGAGGCATCCATGATGACTCACCGCCCCCCCAGACCATCAGCTCGGTCGCCAGGCCTGCTTGCACCACAGAAAGAGGTACATACCTCCAGCCGACAGGTGGACCCCATCTCTTGCCTACCAGCAACAATTTTTGTAAGCCTATCCGCATTTGTCCAATGGCTGTCTCCCAGCCATGCTCAGCAAGGGACCGATCAACAGCCCTGTCCACTGACTGCCAGAACAGTCCGAACCATGGAGACCCACGTCTCCCCTAATTGGTGTCTCGGCACGATGTTAGACCATAGCGACCGTGTGTAAGCCACACATGATATAAAACGCCAGGTCACTGCCCCTCGACAGTTTAGGAATAGCAGTGATCCGTATAAGATCATTGCCGCCGAGGTGCCTAATAAGAACATCGAGCGGTCCAGCATCCCTGATGGACATCAGAAATGGCCACAGTTCCCGCCCCCTTGTGCTGCGCATACCATACCATCACATACGTGTGGATGCACACAGCCCAAGTCGGGGTCCACTCTCTGTCGCCGCAGCATATACTGCTGCCCAGTGTGCATAGCTGCGGCCCACCAGCCCCACTGCCACCGGTGTGGATATACACACAGGATCTGAAAAAAGAGGAGAGAAGGTGAAGGACATAACTAGGTACTCATACAGTGAGGGGACGTAGATATAAGAAATTACGCGTACACATATATCCGCCTCCGAGTACCCCAAATGTAGCCGCGATCAACGCAACGCCTATCCTAAATAAATGGGTGCCAAAACGGGCCCCACACTGCGAAGCGCGGCACCGGTCACCCTCAGTAACTTTACTTTGGTAAGGGGAGACCCATCCTGGTGGCAGAAAAACAGGCTGGGGCGCACAGCAGGCACTGCCGAAAATTCATGTAGGGCACCAACCGGACAGATGTCTTCCAATGAAACTTCGTAGCAGTCTAACTCCACTGCCTACGCCGTGCTGAACACCTTTGAGGACCGTATCCCCAATTGAGCCCACTCATGTGTGACATAGACATCGTCGAGTTCCAGTGCCCTACGAGACACATCCGCCTTACACAGATGGTACCAACTCTGGCACCCACTCACTGATGCGGAGCGCGGCAAAAAGGCTACCATGGTAGCTGCGTGACCAAGAACCACTCCACATCTATCCGACATAAGTCATGCCAGCCTCATGCAAGGTGGGTCAGAAACTCTGGCAAACTGGGGTGACGCATGTCCGGGCAGCGGACACGTTCACGTGTCCACCCCTCCAAAACACGACGCATACAGAAGTAACTCACGCAGTCATTGAACCACCCCCCCCCCACGTTGGCCATAAATGCCAGTGCCGAACGCCCGAAGGCTATAGTACGGGGGCCAAACCCTGACTGTGAAGATAAACATGCATTGTAAACCTGGTCCTCTGATATTGACCACACTTAAGGTAACGGTAGTTACTCGCAAAAAGTTCTAAATCGCATGAACGCATGGTGATACGCCTTACGCGTGCGAGGTGCCAATGCCATGCCCGGTTCACCTCTCCTCGCCAAAGGTCCAACTATCGGCTGGGAGTGGCGAGTGGAATTCATCTGCTTCTGGAGTAAGGCATGGAACCGGGGGATCTGCAGGCGGGATAAAGCATCAGCAATATCGTTATTAATACCTGGAACATGTCTGGCCCTGAACAGCATATTTAGGCGTAGGCTTCTCAAAAAGAATAGACAAACCAATGCCATGACCCTGGGGGATTTGCATGTCTGGGTGTTGACAATGTGCACCACTGTCGCATTGTCACACCAAAAATGGACCACTGAGTTGGCCCACTCATCGCCCCATAGCATCAGTGCTCCCCAAATTGGGAAGAAACTCAAGAAAGGTAAGATCACGGAGGCGATCCATGCCAAGCCATGCGTGATGACCTTGGCCATAAGTCCAGCTACCCTCAGAGTAAACCCCCATAAGCCAGGGAGCCGGAGGCATCAGACCGTACTTGAAATCTAGGGCAGACCATAAGGTCTGATCTCCAGGAAGAGACCCCGTTAAAACCCAGGAGTAATTTGAGCCAGACCGAAAGGTCCGCCCGTATGCCCCTGATCAGCCGGACCCTGTGGTGACGTTTTAACAGGCCAGCCATGGCGTCACACAGGCGCCTGGCCAATGCTCTGCCGGGTGTAACCACTCTGCAGGCAAAGTTAAGGTGGCCATGAAGTAACTGCAGCTCACGAGGGGACACTTTATGTTTGGCAATCAATGCCAAAATTGCCACGGAGATCCAAGCCACCTTATCCATGGGTAACCCGGATGCCTGTGCGACAGAGTCAATTCCAATGCCTAGAAATGTGAGCTTAGTAGCTGGGCCCTCGGTCTTTTCAGGCACTAAGGGGACACCCAGTTCCCACCTGAGTGACTGAAATGTAGTGAGGAGACGCGTGCACGTGTCCGAGCCCCGTTCACCCCCGGACCAAAAGTCATCGAGGTAATGGGCTAGAGACCGAGACCCCGACCTGCAAGCAAAGGCCCACTGAATGAATGTACCGAATCGTTCGAATGCTGAACCTGAAATAGAGCAGTCAAAAGGGGTGGCCTTATCTAAGTAAAATTCCCCTTGGAACCTAAAAACCCAATAGCTCAAAATCCATTGGGTGCACTGGCAGTAATCGGAAAGCCGAGTGCATATCACACTGTGCCAGTAAAGCACCGGGAGCGCATGAGCATACCACCCATAGGGGCTGAACAAACGACGTTTACCTGACTGAAGAAGGTCATCAGGAATGGCATCACTGACCGAAGAACCCGCAGGGTAAGCTAGATGGGGGATTAGACGACATTCACCCGGGTTCTACTTCGGTACTGGCCCCAGAGGGGAGACCTTCAAGTAAGGAAAAGGTGGTTTCAAGAAGGGGCCCGCTACCCTCATAGCCTCAACTTCCTTAGCTGTGCTCAGTGCAGCGACCTCCTCGTTACCTTTCAAGGGAACTAAATTAGTAGCATCTTGGGACCCCTAACACCCCCGAATGGAATACAAAAGCCCCATTGAAAAAACCCTCCAGCAGGTACCTCACATCATCCCTTCTTGGATAAGCTGAGAGCCATTGCTCCAGCATGAGTACACTAATTGGGGAGGGGGGCTTTGACATGGCTAGTTCCGACAGACGGAGCTCTGATCGCCCCCTGTGCACCCCTACCTCTGCCCCGCAACCCACCAACCCGTGGGCACGTGGAGGCGGGGTAGGGGCCAGCACATAAGGGGGACACTCATTTCGGTAACGACACTGGCGCTTAGGACACACGTCGCTAGCTGAGCAGGTCCAACACAGCAGGCGGGTGGGAACCCCCTGCCCCACCAGTTAGCGTGGAGCCTGTGTTGCAGCAGCCCGCACAGCACGACCACCATGGTACCTATCACCAGGCGCCAGTCATGTGGGGGTCATGTACAAGAGCAACAATTGCTGACAGGGCTCATCCCACCTCATCTCAGGATGTAGGGCCACCCTCATCCAATTCCTCATCGTAAGCCAACTACGATGGGCCCATGAAATCAACCATCGCCCTGTAAATATTATCAAGGGATTGAACCATCAGGATGACCCAATCAGGCCGGGCCCTGAGGCATACCACCCTATATATAAGGTATACCGGCAACCAGTTGGCCCAGGTGCACAGTGGCTTATGACAACGGGACAGCTCTTTGTCTCTGTCGTCCTGTCCCTCTCTCTCTTCCTCAGTGGGCTCACGGTTCAATAGGGAGAATATATCCATGTACTCCCTGCACCAGATCTTATCCCTTGTGACCTGTGACAAATGATCACCCAGGGGCAAGGAATAACCAGCCGTCGGCAAAGCCATCGTCGGTGCATTCTGTATAGAGGGCATATGCAGCGGGACCTGGACAGCTCCTGCGATGCTCGGCACCACCCCAGGGGCGGACACCCCCGCCCTTAACGAGGGACATTTTAGAAACCATGGGATACTGGGATAGGATGGTAACTGATGCCCGCTCGCATCGACTTGACGAGGCCAGGGCTACTGAACCCCACCACTGTAAGTGGGCTGTGGTGTTGGTGCACTAAATTGAACCTGATACTCACTAGGTGCACCCCCGTGAGCCGCCCCCACCGGGGATTCTGGCCCATGGCGGGCGTCAGAGCTCACGACCGGAATCGAGCTCTGGGACCACCCCTGACTGCTCCCAGCCTGTACATCAGGTCGAACAGGGAGCTGCGAGACACCAGCTAGGGCCGTCCGGACCGTCTCAAGCAGCTCGACCCAGTTGGCCGCCCGCTGCAGCGTCGTGGCCGGCAAGGTAGCCGTGGCCAATGAAGTGG
Source organism: Bradypodion pumilum (assembly GCA_035047305.1). NCBI lineage: Eukaryota > Metazoa > Chordata > Lepidosauria > Squamata > Chamaeleonidae > Bradypodion > Bradypodion pumilum. The sequence continues at coordinate 210,969,391 of JAWDJD010000003.1, read as the reverse complement.
CCCCTGTTTAGTAATATAAAGCGGGCCGGGTGGGCCGGACGGCCCACTAGTCTGTGTTAGAACGGTACCCCAAAAGGAGAGCCAGGGCCAGAATAGGGCCATGCCCAAAACTCCGGCCCATGAGGGGCCGGAGGAGAAACAGGTTGTATGCCCACACTAGGCCCTCCCCCGCTGCCCTGACCCATGGCCAGTAACGGCGGGCCGAGGGCCGAAGCCCCTGAGGGGCCGGCCTGTGGCTGGCCAGCCAAGCCCGGCTGCCAAGTGCCATCCTGAGTAGCCCCACCGGTATCGGTGGGCAAGGCTGGCACAGTGCCCTGCTGCGGGGGCGCAGCCCTGGTCCTCCGACCCGAATGCTGTCCCCCGTCCTGCACAGGGCCAATAAAAGTCCTCCCCCTTGGCCGCGGCTTCATCGCCAGGGCCTTCCGTTTGGGAGGTATGTCTTCCAAGGAAAGAAGCAGCAGGATCCCTTTCCAGGGATCGAAAAACCTAGTGCCGAAGCATGCAGTAGCCAAGCGAACTAAGGCTCTGCGTGCACTAATCTCCTTTCCCAACCAGGAAAGGATCAAGGGCTAAACAGCCGAAGACTACAGGACAAACAGCGACGGAGAAAACTTCTCCTCTCCGTCGCTATTTCTAAAATGGCAGCTCGTCTGCCTCGTGGCCACCCCTTTTATAGAGGGGTGGCCATGCCCCCTAACTCACCCGGATGTCTGAGTCCGTGTGGGGGCCCCCCGCAAAGAGTGTGGTGGCCATTTTGGCGCCGCGCTTTCATTCTCTTCACAGTCATGATTAGCCTTAGAACCTGCTGAGGGCTAAATCAATGATTTTACAAGAGGTGTCCTCTGCAACGAGTGTCTTTAACTGCTTCATCCCATTAGTTTACAGCTCTCCACCCTTTAACAAATTTTAATGTTGGTGATGATGTGTATTTTTACCTGAATGTGTAGTCACATTATTATTGTCCTGAAGAAATTACATCAGATGAAAAAGTGGTACGGAAATTAAAATTTTAATTTCATTTGTGCTGTTAGTACTCACACCACTGATATTTGAAAAATAAAAGGTGAGACATCTTGCCTGCTTTTGTTCAATATAGTCAATATAGTCAGCAAATGCCATATCCCAAGCTTCTGTGGGATGAACCCTTCATCTTGGGGGCCAGAATGAGTGCCAACTTTGTCCAGTTGTAAGACTGGTCCTGGAATCTCAAGAGCAGATGCGGTGCCTGTTTGTCATCCACTATAATGACAAGGAGACTGGGTCTCTTCTCCCCTTTGTTGCATATATAAAGAAGTACACTCACAGATAACTGGGGGAGGAAAAAAAAGAAAAGTTTGGACTCCTTTCAATGTTATCCCAGTTAACATCTGAATAATGAGGCACCATAAAACCTAGAGTAACCATTGAGTCCTGATGCATTTATCACGGTTATTTGGCTTGGAGTAATTCCATGAACTCTTTCTATAGTGACATGATAGAGATATACATAAAGTGCAATCTCATGTCTGAGAAGAACAAACTAACAAGATGAAGAGTTCAGTGTTATCACTGCTGCTTTACTGGCTAAGGTCAAGCAGAATAGCTCTGCAAAACAGGAACAGGAACCTCAAACCTAAAAAGCCAAATATTTGCCAGCTATGTCTTGAATCATTGCAGAATGAATTACACCTTAATAAGAATAATCCTTTTTTCACATAAGGAGAAGAAGAATATCTTTTCTTAAATATCAAATGTTTTTGGAGTAGCTAATATTATCCACATACCTGTATTTGCAGCATCCATACTAAGGCACTCATTTGTGCAAATAATGCACCCACATGAATGCTATCTGCAGAGAATTTCTTAGGTTCAGACCATTTATAAATTATCATCTTATAAGGGTATCTTTATTACAGTTTTTCTCTTCCTCCTCCCTCTTCACAAGCTTTTTGCTGATTGACATTGAGAGTAAAGTGAAAATCAAAGTCACAGAACTCTTATGACGTAGAATTCATCCATCATAGTCAACACTCATGGAAACAGTAATATAGTCTTTTTTAAACTTTAAAGAATTAGGTATACAGTACGTAGTTACATTTTCATAAATGTTTGATTCTCATGTCATTTACTGTAAGGATACCATAGGTAGATATTGTTTCTATTAGAATTCTTACTGATTAGGCTCATAATTATGCAGTTCTCCTGCCTCATTTATGAAACAAAGGAGGGAAGGATGAAATGGTTGCCTAGTACCTTAAGTTGACATTGCCAGGAACCTTCAGCCTCCTTTTAAAAGTGCAAATAGCATGTGTAAAGATGAAAACAAATGTTCAACAATAGTTTTTTTATTTACACAAGGAGGGGCTTAGCATGGTAAAGAGAACCTTGTGAATTATTGTGTCCAAGTGGCTCAATAACGCTTATTACCATAAATTAAATTCCAACTTTTGCTTAAGGTCAGATCATATTTTTTCCTTCCATTTTAAATAGTTCTAACAAACCTGAAAGAGTCTGTGTTATAATAGTACTAATTCCGAAACCAAACAAAGACTTAGAAAAAATAGATTCATATCTGCCGAATTCTCTACTAAACCAGGATGCCAAATTGTTTGCGGCTGTGATGGCTAACAGATTGAGTAGAATTATAGGAAATTATGTACAAAAGGATCAGGTGGGTTTCCTTAAAAGACAACAATTGAGTGAGCATATAATAAGAATAATTAACATATTGGAAGCAGCGAGAAAGGCAAAAACTAAATTATGTATTCTTTCATTAGATTTATTTAAAACTGTAGTTTCAATTGGCAACCTTAGCATTTCAAGACTTTGTTGTCTTCAAATCCAGAATCTGTTATTTTAAACTCCAGTTGCATGGAAGTGTTTCTGCTTACAATTTTCAGATTTTAAAAAAATGAAGTAGACCAACACACACCCCAGTATGGAAAGTTAGTCTCAATACTTGGGGTATTTGCCAGTACTATTTTCATTAACACACATATTTTTTTCAAAAAACAAAACAAAACAAAACAAAACCCTGTGTTGAGTAACGATCATGCAACAACTGTCAGACAACTGAACATTAAAACATCAGTGTCCCTGCTTAAAATGTAAATTAGATGCAATAAAATTGTTCCACTGAAGCATTGTTTTTATTTCTGAAACATCAGGTATTGAAAAGGCTGTCTTAATTTTCCTTCTAATCAAAATTGTCTATAAACAAGGTTTATATGTTTAAAATTTCAAAAAACTAGCTTCCCAAAATCCATTTTCAAAATATTACTCCTATTAAAATATTTTCTCTTGCAAAATAAAAGATCTGTCATGTGGATGTACTATTAAAGTAATTTCTCATGTCCATAGGATTTCTATTAATTCCTTAAACCACTGAGATTATTCTGAAAATAATACATAAGAAGTACTTTAAAAGAAAGTGCAAAAGCAGGAATATGATTTAATAGTAAGAAGACAAAAACATGACTACAAAATAATGACATAACTTTAATGTGGGCAAATATTTTTTTAAAAGGTCTATACCTTGGTTCAGTTATCAGTCTGAATACTGTGGAAAACAACAACACTCCCTAAACATGAGAATGAAAAAAGCCAAGTGTATGTCTTTAATGTAAGAAAGTATTCACATGCTCGTCCTGTGGTGAGGTATCTTTAAGAACGTGTTGTGGTGTATATACTCCTAGCAAGGGTTGCCCGGCGTTGCCGGGCGTTTTTGGGGGTTATTTTTAAAGAATTTGAAAAATGGTTGTTGGATGATTATTCTTGTATGTGTATTTAAATGAGTTTTTTTTAAAATAATGGTTTTGTATACGTAGGTAGTGTTTTAAAGTATTATAATAAAATCGGATGTTGAAAAGAGGAATGGTTGATATATTTTTTTTCAAGTAATGGAATTTCTTTAAAAATGTGTAAATTTTTTTAAAATTTAATGTTTTTGAGTGCTATTTTTGCTGTAGCCACTGGGTGGTGCTGTTGCACTATTTTGAATTGGTAATTCAGTTGTGGGCGGTGTTTTCTTCCTGTTCTTTTTCCATTGCACATGTGCGTCTCGCGGAGGCTGGAGGTTGAAGGTGTGTGCTCTTTTTGGGTTTTGTGGGGTGTGGGGGGGTTGTAGGTTGGGGGTATTTTCGCAGGGTGCCTTTGTTGTGATTTGTGGGGGGTGGGGGGTTGTGTTTGTCCTTCTTTGGTTTGGATTGTTGTTTTTTGTGTTTTTGGTGTGGTTATTTCTGTGGGCCGGCCTCGGTGGCTGGGTGGCCCATTGAAATAGCATGTGTTGTGTTTTGGAATATGTACGCTGCCGGCCCGTGTTGGGGAGGGGGGCCTAGTCATTGGGGGTTAGGAAGGGTGGGCTAGGTGGTAGGGAGGGGGCCTGTATTGTTTTATGGTGCTTTGTTTGTGTGGAGTTGTGAAAGTAGATCGGGGTTTCCCCTTTAATATCAGTGGGTGGGGCTTGCGACCCCCCTCTCCGCAGGCTTTTCTAGGGTTGGGAGGTTTGTTGGGAGAGAAGGGGAATGTTTCCCAAACTCTTCTGGACTCTGGACACCAGGGAGAGGTGATCGATTCCCACCCCCCTGCTTAAAAAAACTCCGTTTTTAAAGAGTAGAAAAGACGGAGTTTTTTTAAGGATGGGGGGGGGGAGGGAATCGATCCCCTCTCCCTGTTGTCCAGAGTCCAGAAGAGTTTGGGAAACATTCCGCTTTTCTCCCCACAAACCTCCCAACCCTAGAAAAGCCAGCGAAGAGGGGGGTTGCAGCCCCCACCCACTGATATTAAAGGGGAAACTCCAGGCGCCGTGGGTGAGGGAAAGAAAGCCGGCTGGTGTGTGTTTTGCTGTGACGCGGTGAGTTGTTTTTCTTTTTAATTTTTTGGGCGCCGTTTTCCTCAGCGTTCTGCGTGCTCATGGCGCGCAGGACGCTGGGGCTTGTAGTAATGGGTTGGTGCTTTCTGTTTGTCCTGCGTTTTTTTAAAATTGATTTGTTTTGATTGGCTGCGGCGCGATTCCGAACGCTGCGCCGTGCGAGAGCCTCTCAGCCTGATTGGCTCTGGCGCGGCGCGGCGCAAGGAATGTTGGGAAGTGAAGTTCTTTCCCTTTCTTGCCGTTTGTGGGGCTGATGCCCCCAACGCGATTTTTTAAACCATTCGTTGACCTGCGTAGGCAATTCGCCCGTGCTCACAAAGGGAGGGAAGGGGTAAGTAGGGCGACGTATAGCAACCTATAGCCAATACCAACGGTGAACACTTGGTTTTATAGGTTAAGATTCGAAATTTTATCCGGTATATCTATATACCTCTATAAATACAAAAAGTATAAATCCACGTATCCACAAACAAACACACACACATGAGAACCTTGCAACAAATTTTTGAACATTTCCCGGACTAAATTCCCAAGTTTGAGCCTCCAGTTCTTGTGTATAACAGCAATGAAAGAGAATATAGGTGTTATAGTCCACAGCAAAAAGTCTCTGGGTTAACTGTAAGGCTATATCGGCTGTGAGTGCCGTCCGTGGTATGATCGTCAGGAAGCAAAATACAACAATTCCATCAGCTGGTTCCCATGCAGTGGGCAGCATCAAGCAGTTGTAGACAAGTTCTCGATGCCCCTCCGGTAAGTGGACATTTCGAATAACTTTCTCAAGAGTCTACAAATACAACATGAAAAACGCATATATACTATGATATTTGCTATTGTAAGAACCCTTTTAAAACATGCAAAAATACACTAAGCATATATATGGGATAAGAACGGACAAGATACATACCTAACGATACATTCATGGCGCGTAGAGCACCTCCATAAAACTTTTTTTCAATGTGTGCACGCGTTAATTTCTTACAGGTGAGTGGTACATTTATACAGTGATACTTGGGTAACAGACATGTGAAAATAATTGACCTATAATTCTCTAGCCTCTTTTCAGAACCCTGTAGGTAGCTCTTAAGGGGACATGCACATAAATGAGTAAGAACGTGAAAGAGACAGTGCTACAAAAATGCGGACGGTTCCCATTCTGTATTCAGCACATGGGGCACCAGTGTGTTAAATCGATGGATGTAGAATGCCTCTCTTTGTAAGAGAAAGCGCTCCACATCCACTATCTGATATTTATTGGGCGAGTAAGTTTCCAGTATAACCACCTTGATATCTCTAAGTGTATGCCTCTTCTCAATGAAGTGGTTAACTAGAGGAGCGGTGATAGTCCGGTTTTTTATGCGGGAGAGATGTTCTCCTAGGCGTACCTTGAGGGGACGCCTAGATTGTCCCACATATGCCAACTGACATGAACAGATGATCATGTAGATGGAATCTTTTGTGTTGCAATTTGAAAATCTGGTTAGATTCAAGGTGAAATTACTGCCTGGTAATTCTACACACTTGGTGCACCACATGTGGACACAGTATTTGCAGAGTCCACATGCAAAATGTCCTGCAACAATAGTAGGTGGCGCCATTGTATGGGGAACAATATCGGCTCAAGAAAGGAGATTGGCAATGGTCCGCATTTTCCTAAATCCTATAGTGGGTCGCTGTTGGCACCCTGGTATAGAGTCAAGTATGTGCCATTGCCTCAAGATGGTATGCTTGATACGATTGGCCAGAGGGGTGTAATCCAATGACCAAAATAACCCAGGTTCATCTGGAGATGAAATGATGCTCTCCCTAAGTAAAGTACTTCTGGGACGTGAGTTAACTTTATTGCGAGCTGTTTGAATAATGCTCCTGGGGTATCTTCTCTTACTAAGAGTAGTGGATATTTTGCTTCCTGCTAATGTGTAATCTCGGTATTGGGATTAATTTCTTTTTGCCCTCAACATTAAGCTATATGGAATATTTGCCTTCAGATGGTGCGGATGGAAGGAAGTGAATTGAAGATACGCAAAACGGTCTGTAGGTTTATGATATAATTTGGTTTGTATCCAGTTATTTTCAATGAACATTGTGAGATCCAAGAATGGAAGGGATACTGAATTCATAGTGTGTGTGAATTTGAGCTGATTATGTTGGCTATTGATTCATAGGCAGAGGTTCACTACAGCTGTGTGATCTTTGAAAATAAAAAACAGATCATCTATGTATCTTTTATAACAAACAATATTTGTGAAGAACGGATTAACCAGGGGATCAAGAATAAAAGTTTTATCAAAAATACACATAAATATATTAGCTACGGAGGGCGCGAAGTTTGAGCCCATGGAAACTCCTTGTGTCTGTAAAAAATAAGAGTGTTCAAACCTAAAAAAATATATTCAAAGCATTTATCCAAGAGATCTAGCAAGAAGTCTGAGGGCGGATGATTGTCAACCCGACTGTCAAGGAGGTGTGTAATCAAAGAGCGGGCTTCTACTAATGGAATGTTGGTGTACAAAGATGTTATATCAAGTGTTAAAAGTACTGCATCAGGAGGAACTGGAAAATTTTCTAACAATTGAATGAAATGAGCTGAATCTTTGATATATGAAGGGGAAACTGTGGCAAACGTGTGAATAAAATGATCGATGTATTTTGCTACGGGCTCTAACAGAGAATTATTCGCAGAAATGATAGGTCTGCAAGGGATGATGTCATCATTTGGAGAAAGTTTATGGACTTTTGGCAGCAAATAAAATATCGGGACTCTAGGATACCTATTAAGCAAGAAACGAAAGGTACTTTCCATGATGTATTCCATGGCTAACCCTCCCTATAGGATGGTTGAAATTATGTTAGGGACATGTGTGGTGGGGTTGTGGTCTAATTTCTGATAGCAGTTAGTGTTGGACAACTGGGTCCAAGCTGCTTTGAGATAATCTTTTTTATCAAGCAGGACCACCACCCCTCCTTTGTCAGGCGATTTTATGACAATTTCTGGATCTTCCCCTAGGTTTTTAAGGAGGTCCATGTCTCTCTGGGACAAATTTAAATCCCTGTTATAATGGGCTTCCAATTTAGCAATGTCGCGAGAAACCAGTCTCTTAAAGACTTCGATAGAAGATTTTCTACATTAGGAATAAAGGTGGAACGGGGGGCAAACAACCTGGATTGATCAGACGATTCTTTGAAAAATGCTTTTAACTTAAGTAGCCTAATCAATTTGAATACATCAATCTTAATTTTAAAGGGAGAGTATCGTGGCATCGGAACGAAACCCAGTCCCAGATATAACAGTTGTGCCTCCCTTACAGTGAGTCTCTGGCTTGAAAGATTGAAAACCAGGGACGAGGTTACTTCTTCCTGGTCCATTTTTGCGGTCTTTGTCCTAAAAAAATCACTCCTGTTCTATGATTTGGATGTGGTGGCCACCGCTGCGCCTGTTCTAAAATGATTAGTTCTAAAATTATATGGGTCCCTAGTCTTCTCATCTGCAGATGATTCTGCCAAATCCGAATCAGTTGTTTCGTTGTCTGTCATTTCCACCGGTCTTCTCCAAGAGACTTGTTTATGTGTTTTTTGTCTGGCAAATTGCCATCTGTATATACGTTCATTTTAATAGTCATTCCTATCTCTATTAAGTTTCTTATTTTTGAACGCCATGAGTTCATCCTTGAATGCCTTAAGTTTGGTTTCCATATCAGAAATACTGGAGAGAGTCCCTCCTGTGACAGGAGTTGCCAGTAGTTCTTTCAGGCTGTCGATATCTTTATCTATTACTTCCGTTTCCTGGTGGCATTGATCTATAATCAAAAGAACAACGATCTAGGATGGCAGTCCATCTCTCTAAAAATTCTTTTTTTTCCGCAAAGAGTGTGGGACCTTTGGGCATGTGCAATCCCCTGGGTATAATCGATGACTTGTGGTACTCTACGAGAAACGAAGAATGTAGGTCAATGCGGATACGTTTTTTCTCGAGATATTCAAGTTTACTAATATCTTCATTTTGAGTATTGGTGTTGTGATGTAACGAAGTAGCTCTATTCAGAATTCTATCTCTATCCGCGGTCGAAAAAGAAAGTCCTTTGTCCATCATGCCGTAATCAATCACAATGCAGTAGTTCGGCTGCGGTGTAGCAAGAACAGCGCGGAAAAACAACAACACTCCCTAAACATGAGAATGAAAAAAGCCAAGTGTATGTCTTTAATGTAAGAAAGTATTCACATGCTCATCCTGTGGTGAGGTATCTTTAAGAACGTGTTGTGGTGTATATACTATTCGAAATTTTATCCGGTATATCTATATATCTCTATAAATACAATAAGTATAAATCCACGTATAGCAAGATGTATATACACACACAAAACCAAGAGTGCAACAATATACAATACCCCCCACAAACAAACACACACACATGAGAACATTGCAACAAATTTTTGAACATTTCCCAGACTAAATTCCCAAGTTCGAGCCTCCAGTTCTTGTGTATAACAGCAATGAAAGAGAATATAGGTGTTATAGTCCACAGCAAAGAGTCTCTGGGTTAACTGTAAGGCTATATCGGCTGTGAGTGCCGTCCGTGGTATGATCGTCAGGAAGCAAAATACAACAATTCCATCAGCTGGTTCCCATGCGGTGGGCAGCATCAAGCAGTTGTAGACAAGTTCTCGATTCCCCTCTGGTAAGTGGACATTTCGAATAACTTTCTCAAGAGTCTACAAATACAACATGAAAAACGCATATATACTATGATATTTGATATTGTAAGAACCCTTTTAAAACATGCAAAAATACACTAAGCATATGTATGGGACAAGAACAGACAAGATACATACCTAACGATACATTCATGGCACGTAGAGCACCTCCATAAAACTTTTTATCAATGTGTGCACGCGTTAATTTCTTACAGGTGAGTGGTACATATATACAGCAATACTTGGGTAACAGACATGTGAAAATAATTAACGTATAATTCTCTAGCCTCTTTTCAGAACCCTGTAGGTAGCTCTTAAGGGGATATGCACGTAAATGAGTAAGAACGTGAAAGAGACAGTGCTACAAAAACTACTTAAGTTAAAAGCATTTTTCAAAGAATCGTCTGATCAATCCAGGCTGTTTGCCCCCCGTTCCACCTTTATTCCTAATGTAGAAAATCCTTCTATCGAAGTCTTTAAGAGACTGGTTTCTCGCGACATTGCTAAATTGGAAGCCCATTATAACAGGGATTTAAATTTGTCCCAGAGAGACATGGACCTCCTTAAAAACCTAGGGGAAGATCCAGAAATTGTCATAAAACCGCCTGACAAAGGAGGGGTGGTGGTCCTGCTTGATAAAAAAGATTATCTCAAAGCAGCTTGGACCCAGTTGTCCAACACTAACTGCTATCAGAAATTAGACCACAACCCCACCACACATGTCCCTAACATAATTTCAACCATCCTACAGGGAGGGTTAGCCATGGAATACATCACGGAAAGTACCTTTCGTTTCTTGCTTAATAGGTATCCTAGTCCCGATATTTTATTTGCTGCCAAAAGTCCATAAACTTTCTCCAAATGATGACATCATCCCTTGCAGACCTATCATTTCTGCGAATAATTCTCTGTTAGAGCCCATAGCAAAATACATCGATCATTTTATTCACACGTTTGCCACAGTTTCCCCTTCATATATCAAAGATTCAGCTCATTTCATTCAATTGTTAGAAAATTTTCCAGTTCCTCCTGATGCAGTACTTTTAACACTTGATATAACATCTTTGTACACCAACATTCCATTAGTAGAAGCCCGCTCTTTGATTACACACCTCCTTGACAGTCGGGTTGACAATCATCCGCCCTCAGACTTCTTGCTAGATCTCTTGGATACATGCTTTGAATATAATTTTTTTAGGTTTGAACACTCTTATTTTTTACAGACACAAGGAGTTTCCATGGGCTCAAACTTCGCGCCCTCCGTAGCTAATATATTTATGTGTAATTTTGATAAAACTTTTATTCTTGATCCCCTGGTTAATCCGTTCTTCACAAATATTGTTTGTTATAAAAGATACATAGATGATCTGTTTTTTATTTTCAAAGATCACACAGCTGTAGAGAACTTCTGCCTATGGATCAATAGCCAACATAATCAGCTCAAATTCACACACACTATGAATTCAGTATCCCTTCCATTCTTGGATCTCACAATATTCATTGAAAATAACCGGATACAAACCAAATTATATCATAAACCTACAGATCGTTTTGCGTAACTACAATTCACTTCCTTCCATCCGCACCATCTGAAGGCAAATATTCCATATAGCTTAATGTTGAGGGCAAAAAGAAATTAATCCCAATACCGAGATTACACATTAGCAGCAAGCAAAATATCCACTACTCTTAGTAAGAGAGGATACCCCAGGAGCATTATTCAAACAGCTCGCAATAAAGTTAACTCAGAAGTACTTTACTTAGGGAGAACATCATTTAATCTCTGGATCAACCTGGGTTATTTTGGTCATTGGATTACATCCCTCTGGCCAATCGTATCAAGCATAACATTTTGAGGCACTGGCACATACTTGACTCTATACCAGGGTGCCAACAGCGACCCACTATAGGATTTAGGCAAATGCGGACCATTGCCAATCTCCTTTCTCGAGCCAATACTGTTCCCCATACAATGGCGCCACCTACTATTGTTGCAGGACATTTTGCATGTGGACTCTGCAAATACTGTGTCCACATGTGGTGCACCAAGTGTGTAGAATTACCAGGCAGTAATTTCACCTTGAATCTAACCAGATTTTCAAATTGCAACACAAAAGATTCCATCTACATGATCATCTGTTCATGTCAGTTGGCATATGTGGGACAATCTAGGCGTCCCCTCAAGGTACGCCTAGGAGAATACCTCTCCCGCATAAAAAACCGGACTATCACCGCTCCTCTAGTTAACCACTTCATTTAGAAGAGGCATACACTTAGAGATATCAAGGTGGTTATACTGGAAACTTACTCGCCCAATAAATATCAGATAGTGGATGTGGAGCGCTTTCTCTTACAAAGAGAGGCATTCTACATCCATCGATTTAACACACTGGTGCCCCATGTGCTGAATACAGAATGGGAACTGTCCGCATTTTTGTAGCACTGTCTCTTTCACGTTCTTACTCAATTACGTGCATATCCTCTTAAGAGCTACCTACAGGGTTCTGAAAAGAGGCTAGAGAATTATAGGTCAATTATTTTCACATGTCTGTTACCCAAGTATCACTGTATAAATGTACCACTCACCTGTAAGAAATTAACGCGTGCACACATTGAAAAAAAGTTTTATGGAGGTGCTCTACGCGCCATGAATGTATCGTTAGGTATGTATCTTGTCCGTTCTTATCCCATACATATGTTTAGTGTATTTTTGCATGTTTTAAAAGGGTTCTTACAATAGCAAATATCATAGTATATATGCATTTTTCAGGTTGTATTTGTAGACTCTTGAGAAAGTTATTCAAAATGTCCACTTACCGGAGGGGCATCGAGAACTTGTCTACAACTGCTTGATGCTGCCCACCGCATGGGAACCGGCTGATGGAATTGTTGTATTTTGCTGTCTGACGATCATACCATGGACGGCACTCACAGCCGATATAGCCTTACAGTTAACCCAGAGACTTTTTGCTGTGGACTATAACACCTATATTCTCTTTCATTGCTGTTATACACAAGAACTGGAGGCTCAATCTTGGGTATTTAGTCCGGGAAATGTTCAAAAATTTGTTGCAAGGTTCTCATGTGTGTGTGTTTGTTTGTGGTGTGGGGGGGGGGTTATTGTATATTGTTGCACTCTTGGTTTTGTGTGTGTATATATATCTTGCTATACATGGATTTATACTTATTGTATTTATAGAGATATATAGATATACCGGATAAAATTTCGAATAGTATATACACCACAACACGTTCTTAAAGATACCTCACCACAGGATGAGCATGTGAATACTTTCTTACATAAAAGACATACACTTGGCTTTTTTCATTCTCATGTTTATGTAGTGTTGTTGTTTTTCCGCGCTGTTCTTGCTACACCCCAGCCGTCCTACTGCATTATCAGTCTAAATACTGACAGAAGCCAAGATGGAAGCTCAGACGGCTAGTTATGAAGAAGAAAAAAACATTTGAAAATACTATCAAGTGTAAAGATATGTTTCTGGAGACCAAGACCAAGATCTTGCAACTTTTGCATTCCTAGTTACAGTACTGTGAAGAAAAACAAAGGAGGGAAAATAAATTATTTTGATATATGTTGTTGGAAAAGCATTTGTGGATATACTGATCAGGCATAAGGATGAAATTTCAAATCAAGCCTGTACTCTCTCTCTAAATGGAAACATTACAAAGCATTCTCTTTCGGCACATCATGAGAAGACAAGACTCACCAGAAAAGACAACAATATTAGCAAAAGTTGAAGGCAGCAGGAAAAGAGAAAGCCCAAATATGGGATGGATCGACTATAAAAGCACATTTTATCACAACTCTTAGTGATACAACATTCTGGAGGTTACTCAGTCATAGGGCCACCAATAGACACGTGGCACATTATCACAACATACAGTTATCTTAACACAGAAATTCTACCCAAGGTGATTTGTAATTTCTCTTCTCGGGTGAGAATTATGATGTGACCTTCCAAAGAGTTTTTTCAGTGTTCTGCGGGAAATACTGGACAATATACCTTTATTTCGAGAAGTCTCTGTAGACCCCTTCTCCTAGCAGCTGAAATATATGACCCATATATGAGGGAGAATAAAAAATTTTTTAGAGCTTTTTTTAAAAAAATAATAATATTTTTATTGAATTTTTGACAGACATACAAAAAGAAAAAACAATAACAATAACAACACAATATAATAATAAATCAAAAACAACATCAATACAATGTTGACTCAAATTCATAGAAGCTAGCACATAATAGTACTTAAACCGACTATTTATCATATAACCACCAATGCTAAATACCACATTATAAATTATTACACAATTGTAACAATAAAAGCTTTCTGTGCTACCACTATTATTATCTTTTGATAGTTACACATCACCCTGTGAATATATACAATGCCCGGAGAGTTTAGTTTCTATTTCAACTCCAAAAACCTCTTTGAGATGGTACAGGTCCTGAACTGTCGTTTACCATAAGAGAATGATCCACGAACGGTTTCCAAATATTCCAAAACCTATTCTCTTTTAATTTATCTCGTTTTACTTTGATCTCCCATGTCAATTTGTCGTTCAATGCTAAACTCCACATTTCTTTATACCACTCTCCAATCTGTATATCAACATCATTTTTCCAATTTCTAGCTATACATTGTCTACCCGTAGTCAATACAATTTCTAGTAATTCTTTTTCCTCCTTATTCAAACCCAAACCTTCCACATTTGTTAGAAGAATGGTACCTGACACCAACTTAATACTTTTACCCACAATTTCACCAAACTCCCCTTCTATTCTTCCCAAAAATCCCTTATTTTTTTACAACTCCACCACATGTGTTCATATGTTCCATCCGTTTCTTTGCATCTCCAACATGTTATGAGGGAGAATATTTTTAATGATGACAAATATTAGAAATTCTAGACAGTTTGCATTTACATAATGTATAAGAGGCTATAATTCATTTTCTTTAAAATAAATGCAAAATAATCATCACAGATTTCAGCATGTTAGCAGATGTGAGAAGGAGGATTTATAATCATGATGTTTGCTCTTTATAAAGGTGAGGGCTACAATTAAAAGTACTAATGGAATAGAGAATTATACTCGGGTCATCATAGTTAGGTTGTGCAACTCACTCTTTCACACAGACTAAATTGCTTTGTTTTATTAAACTGTTATTTGTTAGCAAGGAAGCCCATCAGACAACTAACAGATTTGGAGGCAATTTAGAAAAAAGAAAATGGTGTGAAGAGGTTATTACCTCATTTTCCTCAATGCAGTGACCCAGATCTGATGGGTCTCCCTCAGTTGCTTTTAACTTATTTAAAAAAATCTCCTATATCACATCTATCTTGACCTTTGTTTAAATCCAAAACTTCACAAACACTTTTTGATCTACAATGAGAATTGCATCAAAGTAAGGGATTCCTGTATGTCGAAGAGATAAAATTTATCCTGTCTGTTGTCTTTGAATATTTTAAACAAAAAACAAGCAGTTTTCTTTGAAAAATTCATTACTTAATCTTGATCCCAGTGACTCTTAAATATTGTGCGAGTCTTCAAATACTTGCCATTTATTCACCAAATAGTTGATTCTCCTGCATAAGACACTCTACATTCTTTGGCTTAGTTTTTCAACTGCCAATATTTGCCAATTTAAGTTAGTTGATAGTTAACAGTGAAGAGTTGGAACAAAGGAAGTGAGATTCTTCCCCATTCCTCCCATGCTGCCTTGTGTATTTCTATGCTACTGTGCCTAAGGCAAGTCTCAGGCATCTCTTGGGAAATATAGTTGTCAAAGAGATACTTGGGAAAATATGCTTGCTATAGGTCAGGGGAGGCCAAACGTTTTGGGCTGTGGGCCAGTCATGTGGTTCAGAAGGCTGGTCACATGTTTCAGAGGGCCGGTCACGTGGTTTCTCCCACCGGAAGTGGGAATAAAACGTGCCTTGCAATCTTTTGCAACAGGAAGAGATAAATTTTTATGATGCTATTTTCTCTGCTTAAACCAGAGGTGCCCAATCTACAGCCCCCAACACCAATTCATCCAGCCTGCACCGCCCTTGCCGATTCTGGAAGCAGAAGTAAAATGTGCCCGTAAAACATTGTAGGCCGTAGTTTAGCCACCCCTGCTATAGGTTAACTCTGGCCTGTTTTACAGGCATACCAAGTAATATACCAACAAAGATTCAGAACTCCATTCATTGTCTTTGCACAATCACAAACACCACATACTGCTGCTACTCCTAATCACAGAAATTAGATCAGATTTTCTTTTTCTTATACATGGCTGCTAAACTATGTACCTACTGTTGTACCAGCCTAGTAACTGAAGTGAGAATGGATGATTTAGTTGTGTTTAGAAATCTTTGAACAGGTAGGGTTTAACAGTATATAGATGGGTCAGAAAGCACAATCTAAATTCATTTTTTCTCTTACATAAAGAAGTTTCTTGGTTTGGAAGAAACAGATTGTTATTTTTCTAAGCAAATGCTATATGAAAAGTTGGATCAAGCTCAATAGGCTTGCATTGTCAACCACTGTGGCTTTTCTTGAATATGACACTAGGTCCCAAATTGAATGACACTGTGTGTAATCTAGCACATTGTTTCAAGTAAGTTATTTATTTCAAAATGCTGTAATGGATTTTTGTTGAGCAAATTTCTCTTGCAATTAAAATATGAGTATTTGTCAATTCAATACAGATTAAAACATTTATAAGTCAGTCTCTTTTCTCAGTGATAGGAAGAATTCTCATTTTGAGAAAGTCCAACTGCTTACGACATTTTTCCCCGCGTTTTTGGTTGGAAAGATAATTCCCCATCTGCTGAGTAGCCTGGTCCCAATCCTCCCTCTGGATGGTAAACCGTCTGGAAAAAGATGTTCCTTTCTTTTTTCTCATGAAATTTCTTTCGGGTGTTGTAGATTTATCCCACTGCTGCCACCATGTCACCTACTTTCCACCTGTCGGCAGACCTGGCTTTCTCTCCGCTAGAGATTTGGCAGGGTGTGACACAGGCAGAAGGGCACTTCTCAGCTAGCGGGCTGGTAAGGGTGGCTTCCTCTTTGCTTATCAAAGAAAGACTTAGTCCAGATAGTCTGGCTCATGGGTTCGCAGAGAAATGGCACTTCCCTATTAATGCTGCAGGGAAGATTGAGCTGCAAAGACCCCAGGGTTAGAACTTGCCACTTTATCATACAAAAAATCACCCTTATCTTGCTTTAGGGGAAATAATGACCTTGACAGTGTGAAAGGTGTATGTGTGTGTGTGTGTGTGTGTGTGTGTGTGTGTGTGTGTGTGTGTGTGTGTGTGTGTGTGTGTGTGTGTGTGTGTGTGTGTGTGTGTGTGTGTGTGTGTGTGTGTGTGTGTGTGTGTGTGAAATCTCTGTTACCTCCTTTCAGCAGCTTGCTGGATCCAGGATTAGAAGCAATGTTCCTTCTTCAAGATAACAGCCCTCATGAAGTTAACAAAAATAGTTAAAGTCCTCCTTTCAAGAAAGGCCTTATTGTTTAAATCCCCTCCTCAATTTGCCCTGGTTGCAAATGGAGCAAAAAGAGTATGCTTGACAAAATCAAGTCTGTTTTGAAGCGTTTAATGAAGAAAATAGAAAAGTCCAATAAATGCAGAATATGAAGTATAGATCCTAACTAAACTAATTTAAAGCTAAGACATTTTTCCCCTAAGAAAAGAAATAAAAAGAAATAAACTAACACTTGCCTAAGTTAAGGAACAGCAGTCACAGCTGCCCCATTAAAGATGGTACAGATTGAGGCCCATCAAGATAACATACAAAACTGGCCCTTTCCCAAGGTTTTTAAGTGAGTTTGTATACCTTTTCTCCAGCCACCCCCAGTGGGAAAGTGTCTGGAGGTGTCTTAATTTACCACTCAAAGTGACAGATTTTCTACATAGATCAGAAATAGCAGGTAGGAGAGTGGACCATCTCTTGGTTCCATTCCCAGACTTCAGCCTTAAGAAAAGATTAAGAGGTGCTTTCCAAGGAAGTGGGTAAAATGGTGGAGTGTGCTTTGTAAAATGGCTTCACTTAGGCTAAGTGGAATAAATCATAGAAAGAAAATACAAGCAGTGCTAGCATATCTAGTTAAAATCCTACATAGGTAATAGGTAATTAACATAAAATAATGTCATCCCACATGGAATCTCAACAGTAAATTCCTTGATTCCTCAATTGAACAGACTATCAAGGGATGTGTTCCTGTGGTAGCAACTCACTTTCCATTCCTTTCACTGCCGCACTCTTTTTGTCCAGGTTCAACCAAAACTTTTCGTCTCTCACTAGTGTTCGATAATTATAGGTGTACCATTAAAGGGCTGTGCTCGTGTGATGGAAAGATGGCCTGGCATCTCCTGAGATTCTTAGAAACCTCTGGTTGATCAAGGGACCTGCTGGGTACTGAGGCCCCTTGGTACAAGTTACTTTAGCCATTACTGTTAGTCACCGGCTGGGTGGACTGTCAGTGACATGTTTGATTCCTCAACTTAGCTAGCCTTGACTTCATGGGAAGGTGCACAGTTGTTCCCCTATCCCACTAGTTGGTAACCTGAAAC
The DNA here is from genome assembly GCA_035047305.1 of Bradypodion pumilum. Classification (NCBI taxonomy): domain Eukaryota; kingdom Metazoa; phylum Chordata; class Lepidosauria; order Squamata; family Chamaeleonidae; genus Bradypodion; species Bradypodion pumilum. Next base: position 210,951,272 of record JAWDJD010000003.1, on the reverse strand, counting down.
CTTCACAGCTTAGTTGAACCTGCCAGGGCATGCTCCCTGCTATACTTTGCTGTCAGATGGCCAGGGCCACTGCTGCACTACTATGAAGTATGGGGTAGGACTTTGCAGCAATGGCAAATAAGAATTTGCAATTTATAGAAGATGACCAATATATAACACTTACCAGAACAAAAAGGTAAATTCCTGGCAATGAATTCTAGTATAAATTTGGAAGGCACAGAAGGCATGGGTTTGAAAGAAATAGCATGGGAAATATTTAAGAGAAAGAGAAGAAATGGTAATAACTGATGAAAGTGTAGTTCAGCATAGGGCTAAACTGACTTCCTGGACATTTTTGGGTACAGATATAATCACAATCGTGAACTATGGATAGTTTTTTGAAGAAAGAAGACCTCTTCAGCTGCCATATGGATGAATGAAGGAGTTGTAAGAATGAGTTCTTTTAGTTAGAATACTTTGGTGACTCCCTGCAGTGAAGCAAGTCTCCTCAGATGATATGTTGCCCATGGCAGTCTGAATAAAACTGAACAAGACCAGCTTCAATCATTCACGTTTTCAGGTAAACCTGAAGGACTTAGAGGTAAAGGGCAAAGACCTGTTCTCTGTTATGTGGTTTTAATGTATAAAAGTTGTAGGGAGTTAGATGTTAATATATTACAGATTTGGTATAGAAAGTAACTACTTAGAACATGGTGGGCTCTCAGTGTGTTCTCCCATGCTGGAGGTCAAGAAGCAGAAACTGGATTGCTATCTACTGGGATTTCTATCTCCAAGTTACTCAATGTAACCACTCTCCTGTGGAATAAACTGCTGGATTGATGAAACAGAATGTTGGGGGAAATGGTTTCAAAATCTCTTATGGCTACAAAACTCAGTGAATCCTGTTTTAAAGTCTGTATTATCCAACTTTGTGCTTATGACCACAGTAGTTGTCTGAAATAACTACTCTATGAAACAAAACTATTAAAAAACCAAACTTCTGTTGAATCTGCAAGGACTGACAAATTCATAGCTTTCACAAAATGTAGCAACAGATTGTAGCAACCATAGATTTGTCCTGCAATGTACTTGTCACTTGTCTCCTGTCTGTTTTTTTCATTCTCTCCTTTTTAAGAAAGTAATGAGACGTTAAATGGAGTTAAAAATGACTCTCTTGGGAAGAGAAAATGGACTTCCTTACTTGCTCTTTAAATTAAAAAAAATGTACTAATTTGCATTATTCTTGTAAACATTTTGGTTGATTCATATGATAGATGTCCATATCGTACATTAATGCAATACCAATGACCTCTACCCTGGAACAATAATGTATTGTATATATCAAATATTTTAAAATCAACAGCATCATTAGCTGAGACCTTTTCTAATCAAGCAGCAGCAGATTGCTTGAAAATGTCAAACATAGCAATAAAATAATTTATTATTGACAAAATTAAGTCGAACAACACAGCCCACATAAATCATGGACAAGGGACTAACATTTTGATGCATGTCATTATGTGCAATTAAAGATAATAAGACTGATATTTTCCTGCAAGAATATATTACCTGTGAGTCACATAGATCATCAATCATAAAATATTGCTAACTTTACATTTTAATTACGTTAAGTAGATAGTTTAATGATGTTTTGCTCTCAAATAAAGCAAAAAATAATTTCTTCACACTTGCAGGAAAAGAGGGGAAAAAAGACATAAAGATACCAAATAATTATTTGTACTTGTTTTATTTAAAGGTTACTCTACCCTCTGAGTAAAGATGTCAGATGTATATGTTGTTAGAAGACAGAGATGGGAGCTCACTTCAACATGCAGCACTTCGGTCTCAAACTGCTGACCTGCTAACTTTTCAGTCATCAAGTTCATCATCTTGTTATTTGTGGCAATTCTACCCTTTTAAAAACCTCCATGTATATTTGTATCTATGATTATACCAGCACGTATTGTGCCACAAAGCAAATCAGCATGCTACAAAGCACTTCTAAAATGGGGACAGCACTAACAAAATACTATAAATTTTAAACTGGGCTTCAAATCAATATCAGATCTGATCTAACCATTTTTGTCAGCAGATAGGAAACTGTTAAAATGTTAAAATGTCCAAGGCAGGGTCTTGCCTCCAGATATGCACATTCTTTCTCCCTGCCAGCCTGATGGGATCCCAGCCCCATTCCTTTCTTAGGAGACAGCAAAGGCCATGAAGAATTCATTTTGTGGACTCACTCTGCCCTGAGAGTCATTGTCGGCTGCTACTTGCATCCAAGTATACATTTTTCCTGGAAGTCATTTTCATAGTTGATGGGTGTGTCTCTAGTGACTCAATAAACCTATCCTGGCATGAAACATGTGACCACACACATTACACTGAATAGATGGTAGAGGGCATAGTTGAGTTTAACAAAGCTTTCATGTTTCTCACTTAGCCTCTGCATGTCTGCAGTGTTCTCCTTCAAAGTGGTTGGTAGCAGCAGAGATGGTTTGGTACCAAAGTGGCAATCTACGGCTGCTGCTTCCCATGCTTTTAGATCTATACCTGACACCTTCATGGTTTGTTACAGCTGGTCCTTATAAGACTTCAAAGGAGCTCCACAAACTGTTGATGATGAGGAAACCTGGAACCATCCATATGGCAGACAGGTCCAATATATATCTAAGATGATGGCCTATGATGGAAGCTTCAATGCTATTTACATGTGCCTTCTTGAAAACTGCAATGTTGGTGACATAGTCATCCCACTTGATGTTCAAGATGGACCTTTGCTTCTGCTGGTGAAAGCACTCAAGCTTATTGATGTTGTGGCAATAGAGAGTCCATATTTCACAGCCATACAATAATGTTGCGGTATCAACAGCTTGGCATGAGCTTTGTATGAACTGTTAAACCTTTGCTCATGAAGACATGGTGTGATAGACAACCAAAGGCCAATTGGGCAGCACTGATTCTCTTCACCACATCGTGTTCACAGGTGCAGTTTTTAAATAGGATGCTACCCAGGTAAGAAAAATGTCAAATCTGAGGTGGTAATACTGAACTCTGGAAGGGGTGTCCTTTGGGCAGTTTGTGCAACTATCCTGGTTTTCTGAGCATTTATAGTGAGGCCAAAATGATCACATGTATTCTTGAAACAGTTGACTGACTTTAGCAGCTCCTCAGGTGTGAGAGCAGATGATGCAGTATCATCGGCATATTGCATTATCCTGTTAACACTGGTTAGTCTTCAAAAGTGTAGTCTAGCCAAATTAAAGAGTCCTCTATCAAAGCAGTATTTAATCTCTATACCTGTGTTGTTATTAGATGTTTTATGGCAGTCAAATAAATTGGAGCAAGCACACAACCCTGTTTCAATCCATGGGTGATTGGGAAGGCATCTGATATGCTGTTCTGATGGAGAACCTTCCCAGACATGCCATCATGAAGCACCTGGACTAGATATATGAAACTCTCATGGCAACCAAAGCATCTTAGCACAGCCCACATAGCAGGTCTCCTGACAGAATCAAAAGCCTTTTTCAGGTCATAAAATACTAAAAAGAGCAGATTCTGTTGTTCTTTGCATTCTTCTTGAAGTTGTCTTGCATGAAAAATCACATCCATTGTGCCTTGGGAAATGGGGAAATCACATTGAGATTCTGGGAAGACCCTTTTGGAGATAGTTTGCAGCTGACTGAGCAGGATTATTGTGAAACTCTTTCCAGCAATGGATGGCAATGATATGCCACAATAGTTGCCATGAATACTATGATCATTTTTCATAAAGATGGTGATAATGGTGGCATTCTTAAGGTTATCAGGTACTTTACCAGTTTCCCAAATCAAGAGAATGAGTGTGAAGAGCCTTGCCTTTAGAGGCACCCCTCCTTTTCGAATTAACTCCAGAGGGATGTTATCTGGCCTGGGAACCTTTCTGTGTTTCAGCTTATTCAGAACCTTGAAGAATTCCAGGTGCATCGGTGGAATTGCCATCCATGGCTGGTGGGGATATTGCGGCACTTCTCAAAGAAAATCCTCAGTAGTGGTAGAGTTTTGGTTTATATGCATGCAAAAGTGTTCCTTCCAGCACTCCAGGATTTTCTAGCCATCTGTAAGGATTTTAGCATTGTTAGCTGTTTTCAGAGTGCCTGATGAAAAGTGAGATGGTCCATATAGTTCTTTTATGCCATCATAAACATTCAGACAACCTTTGGAGTTCCTGAGCTTTTTGTTGCCACCAGATGTTCTTCATTTCTCTTATTTGTGCCTGGCATTTCTGCTTTAGTTCTTGGGAAAGAGCTTTCTTCATGCTGGAGGATAGATCTTGAAGACAGGATAGATAGGCTTCCCATTTGGCTTGATTAGGCACACAATTTCATCATTGTTTTCATCAGTCCAGTCTTGCCTCTTCTTTTTTTTACAAAACCAATGGTTTCCTCAGCAGTTTCTATGACAATATTTTGCAGTGAGGCCCATTCTTATTCAACATCATGACTGCCAACTGGGTTAATCAACAGTTGGTCAGATATCTTATTCTGAAAATCCACAGCAGTGGAATCATCCCAATGTTTAGAAATATTGAACTTTTGTTATGGGTAGGTTAGGTTTGTACCTAACCTTTTTACGTTGTGTGCCTGACCACGCCCCACAGGCAGCTGAGCAGGCTCAATGACGCCCCTACATACCTATCTAAGTAACATGTAGATGTCCCTTCTTTACATCATTTGGATAATACTTTGTGAAGCTAATAACTAACAATGAGAGTTGTATCAGATTAGTGCCCAAATGGCAGCAGTTACCCTGAGAAAGTATGGAGGGGTGGAACAAAGAAACAATGCAATTTTCAGTCCTCAGTGGTGGTAATGTCACAGAAGCTAGCAACACCACATTTTCAAATTTCCACAATAAGCTCTTACTCTTCTACTTCTGTATTTCATTTTGTATGACTGTAGAAGTAACAAAACCATAGAACCTATTAAATAGTACACAAGCTAGTTACAGTTAAACATAAATCAGTCCCAAAAGGCACAATTCAACCTTCACTAGATATTTTTAAGTTCACTGAGATCAGTGTGATAATTTTAAAGAGATGCTTAATTTCTCAATTGAAATATGTAGATCATGGGGGGCATGGTTAAGATGCTGATCGAGTAACACACTGATTCATGAGCTCGCGCTTTACAATGTGGATTTAAATGGGAAAATAAACATAAAGTTTCAAAGATTAACCGAAGAAGGTTTTTAAGCTTTTTCTTTGTGCGGATGGAGTGATTGGTGTTTAGAGTTCGGAGTTCGGGAGGCATTCTTGGTGGGAGAGGCAAGTGGCGAAAGCCGTGGCTTCCCCGGCCGGTTTTGCGGCGAACGGGACTAGCAGAACCTGCAAGGAGAAAAGTAAGAATAAGAGCAAAAATAAGAATAAAAATAAGAGCTGTGGTAGTGGCGATTGACGGGGAGCGCAAGTGAAGGACTTGGATGGATGGAAAAGCAAGTGAGTGAGTGGGAGCGAGAACGAAGAACGGATGGGACAAGAGAAGGGGGGATAATGGTGGCTGAAGCAATAGAAATCGAAAGTTAAGAGAGTAGCTTGAACAAGAAGGGAAACAATGGAGGAAGCAGTTTGTGTGTTTTGGAGCACTTGGAAAGAACGGAGAGGAAAGAAGGGATAAAAGAATTGTGCAAGCTGTGGGAGGCTGAAAGTTTGGAAGGAATAAGAGAGGAAAATGGATAAAAGTGTTTGGGGAAGAAAGGAGGAGGCCCCCCCCCTTGGAAACCGCTGCCCACGGCTGGAGTGTAAGGGAAACACTGAGATTTCTTCTTCTTCGGGCGCAAGTATTTGGATTTTGAATAAAGCAATTTTTTAATGAGTCATTTTATTTTTCATATGCTTTTTTTCTCTCCCTATGTGTCCATAATTTTGGGAGTTTCAACACTGTTTTAACACATTGGATTACAAATTGGGTTCTTTTCTCTCTTTTTTCACGTGGATTTAAGTTGGAGTATACTTTGCTTTTCCTTGCCCTTTTGGGCTTTTTTTTTTGGTCGGTTCGTATCTTTTTTTCCTGAGTCTTTGGATACGTTTGGATATATAGTTACTGGATTACTGGAGTGCAACAGGAGAATTTGGTTACTTTGAAAAAAAATCTGGGCTTTGGATACAAGTTTTGCTACTTTATGGTTAACAAGCTTGGATTACAGTCAGTGATATAAAGAGAAGTGGGTGTCCATCTATTTTTGAGGTGTTGGCCATATAAAAGTGAAGCTGGAATTTTGTCAAGAAGTGGGACTTGGAGAAATTAAAGGAGTTGCTGCTTTGACATTAATATCGGACACCACATTGGAAAAAATGGAAAAAATTGGAAAAGTGAAGGGCAAGGAGGAGGAGGTAGTGAGGCCCAAGAAAAAAGACAAATCAATAACAGAAGATACACCTCCATCAACATCATCAACCTCATCGCTGTACCAAACACAAATTCTGGTCGAGTTGGGTAAATTGTTTACAAAATTTGAAAGGATGGAAGAGGCAAGGGTTAAAAATAAAGACGAGATAATGGGAAAACAGGATAAATTGGCAACAATGGTTATGGATTTTTCTAAAAAGGTTGATTATAATTTCAAAAGGATGGATGCAAGTGTCAAGTTGGTGCAAGATGATATGAAATTGATGCAAAAAGATATTAAAGGATTGCAAGAGGAAGAGAAGGAAACCAAGTTGAAAGTGGATGTGCAGGAGAAAAGGGTAGATGCTGTGGAAGAAATGATGAGAAAACAGAATATAGTAATTCGCCATTTGGTTGAGAAAACACCAGACCGCTTAAAGGATAGAATTATTGATTGGCTTAATAGTATGAAAATGGGGCATGATTTTGTTAATGAAGACATTGCAGATGCATATAGGGTGGGAGCGAGAAGAGGGAAAAGTGTGCAGAGGAATGTTTTGGTTAAGCTTGCTAATTGGGGTGACAAGTTAAAGGTGATGGCATTTATAAAACAAGCTGGGTCTGGCATTTTTAAAATTGATGGTAATGATGTGAAAGTGTACAATGATATTTCTGTTAAAGAGACGGTTTGGAGATACAAGATGAAACTAGTAACAAAAATTTTGATGGAACGTGGAATTAAAAATAATTGGAGATTTCCACAACAACTGAGATTTTTTCATGACAAGAAAATGCACATGATTGAGGAAGGCACTGACGCTTTGGAATATTTGTGTTTGAATGATCTGGTTAAGGCTGCTTCAAGAGAATGGTTGGCATTAAGAAAAGCTTTACTTGAGTCTGGTGCTGTAAGAAGGAATTATGGAGGCGCGGATGAGGGTGGTGCTGCAGGAGGGATTGATCTGGAGGTGAAGGAGATGAAAGAGGGGTCCACTAGGGGCTAAAGAGACAAGGGTGAGAAATGTTATTATGCAATGTCTTGGGCAAAAGATTTAAAAGAGTTGGTTGTTTAGTAAAAAAGAATGATGCGCTGGAGCGATTGATGGTAGATACATCTTCCATGTTCCTCCCTCCCCTCTTTGGATAACGAAGGCGGCTTTTTTGAAGAAGAGAGTGGGGAGGGTAGAATTGTGTATTTTATGTATTTTTGTAAGTGTAGGGTAGAAGGAATCATGCCCAATGGAGAAAATGGAGAATATAAAAGACAGGATTTGACAAAATTATGAGGCATATAAAGGTGTTAACATGGAATGTGAAAGGTACAGGGTCGCAAATTAAGAGGAGAAGGATTTAAACAGCTTTGAGGAAAGATAGGCCGGATGTAGTCTTTCTTCAGGAAACTCATCAAAAATCTCAAGATGAAAACAAGATTTTTCTAGGATGGATGTAGTTTTATGAAAAGTCATATGGTACTTCAAAAGCAAAAGTGATTCTGATTTTGACTAGACTGGGTTTTGAAAAGATAAGTAGTATATCTGATCTGGAAGGTAGATATTTAATAGTAAAAGGGAAAATTGATGATGAGGAAATAACTTTAGTGAACTTATATGCTCCAAATGAGCGTCAAGGGGAGTTTTTAAACAAAATATATGGAAAAAATGACAAAATGATAGTGGCTGGAGATTTCAATTTAATAAGGTCAAATTTAGATTGCACAAATATATTAAGAAGTGGAAATGATGTTAAAAACAAATTTTGGACAAATGGTTGACATCTCTAGGTCTGAAAGATATATGGAGGGAACTAAAAGGGTCAGAAAGAGCATATACATTTTATTCACAGGTGCAAAATTCATATTCCAGAATAGATTACATTTTTGTAACAGAGACAATGGTTCGAAAAATAGAGAGGTAGAAGTGGGAATTTTCATGTGAAATTAGTGGCAGAGCTGAAGATAGGCAATGTGAGAAGAATGACAAGGGATTGGAGATATGATGCTAAACTTTTTAAAGATCAAAAAGTTAAAGAAAAAAATATGGAAAAAATGGGAAGAAAGTTGGTAATGGAATGACAACAGTGAGGTAAATTACAATATAGTATGGGATGCCATGAAGTTGGTTTTTAGAGGGGAGAGTATAAAAATGGCTAGCATTAGAAACAAACAATATAAGGAGGTACAAGATAAAATTGAAAAAGAGATAAAACAATTACAAGAGGAGCATATGAAGACAAAGGATAAGAAGGTCTATGAAAAATTGCAAGGATTAAAAACAGAATTGGTTGGCAAGGATATAGAAAAAGTAAAAAGAGATTTGATATATTTAAAAAGAGAGCATTTTGAGTTTAGTAATAAGAATTCAAAATTGTTAGCTAAAGCTGCAAAAGAAAAGAGAGGAGAGAAATCGGAACTTTGATTAATAAAGATGGAGTAAGATATAATAAGATTGGGGACAAATGTAAAATTGTTAAGGACTTTTACCAGGCTTTGTATACTAAAAAGAATATAGATTTGGTTAAATTAAAAGATCAACTGGAAAAACAAATAGTGAACAGGATAAGCCAGGAACATAGAAAAAGAATGGAGGACAAAATAACAGAAAAAGAAGTGAAAGAGGTAATAAATAGTTTGAAAAAGGATAAAGCTCCTGGAGAAGATGGGTTTTCAGCTGAATTTTACAAGGAATTTAAAGATTCAGTAGTACCGAAATTGGTAAAATTATATAATTATATAATGGAAGGAGGGCAAATTCCGACTTCATGGTATAGAACCATAATAGTTTTATTGCCAAAACCTGGAAAGGATCTAGAGAAAGTGGAATTGTATAGACCTATTTCTCTGATAAACCAAGATGCCAAGATCTTTACAGCGATATTAGCAAATACGTTGAATAGTTTTATGAGTAACTATATTAATGAGGATCAAGTTGGTTTTTTGAAGGGTAGACACATGGCAGACCTGACAAGAAGGGTTATTGATTTAATAGCTACAGTTGGACAGACTAAGGAGAAAGTTGGGCTCTTATCTTTGGATATTTTTAAGGCATTTGATTCATTACAATGGGTTACAATTAAAGAGCTAATCAAATGCTATGGATTCGGTGATAAATTCAGGATGACTATTGAACAATTATATCAGCATGGATCTGCCATTGTCAGGGTAAATGATGAGGTAACAGAAGAAGTGATATTAGAAGCAGGAACAAGACAGGGATGCCCATTATCACCAATATTGTTCATTATGGCTATGGAGATGTTGGCAAAGGCTATAAGGGATGATAAAGAAATTGAGGAGATATTAGGAAATAAGATAAGTTTATATGCTGATAATACATTGATAATTACAACACAACCTGGGAAAACTTTAGTTAAGATCCAAGAAAAGCTTAAAGAATTTGAGGTCATTACAGGATTGATAATTAACTGGGACAAGTCGGAGATGATTTTGTGCAATATAGGTAAGGAAGAACAAAAAACAATAAAGGAAAATGGTAATTTACAAATTAAAGACAACTTGAAATATTTGGGGATAAATATCTCAAATAAGAGTGAGGATCTTAAGAAGTTAAACTATGTAAAATTAAAAATAGAAATTAAAGAGAAAATACGATACCAAAACCTGAAGTTGTCCTGGTTTGGGAGGATAGCGTTATGTAAAATGATGTTACTACCCAGAATTAACTTCTTATTCGATGCTCTTTCAATTCAATTGAATGGTAATGAAATAAAGGAGTTTCAAAAATTGTTTGATAGTTTCTGTAATGGAGGGAAGAAACCTATAATTAATAAAAAAATGGTACTTATCACAGAAAGAAGGAGGCTTGGGAATCCCAAATTTGAAGAACTACTATCGTGCTTTTCAGATTAAGAATATAGTAAAGATCCTGGCTAGAGAAAAGGTTATATGGGAGGAAATAGAGATGAACGAGATTAAGCAAATTGGAAAAATGGTCTTTCTGGGATGTGATTTTGTGAAACCTCCTGTTAAAAATAAAACGATGAAGGTGTGGAGAAAAGTGAAAAAAGAATTGGCCCTGGATATTTCTCCTATTATCGAAATTGAAGATATTAAAAATTTTCCAATAAAATTGGATAATGAGGTAAAAGAAGTACTGTATAGGAATGATGTTTCCTTGTTGAGGGACTGGATCTCGGCCTGTAGTGATAATGAGAAAAAGGCAGATTTGTATGCACAGCTGAAGATGAATTGGTTCCAGAAAGTGTTAGTAAATAAATGGAATAGCAAATATATGAAGGAAACTTGCTGGGATAGAGAGAAGACGGGGTTTGAGGAATTGTTAATAAAAATAAGAAAGGGAGATAGGGGTATAAAGGTTATAGTTAGCAAAATATATAGTTTGTTAAATAACGAGGGTAACCCGCAAGAGGATTTGAAAATGAGTTGGAAAAGGGATTTGAAAATTAAGATTGACGATGCAAATTGGAAAAATAAGTGGAAGAAAAGAATCATGAGAACTATGTCCGTTAGATTAAAGGATCATAATTATAAAATGTTGTGAAAATGGTATTTGACTCCAGTGATGTTAAATCAGATTGATAATAAGAAGGATAAAATGTGTTGGCGGTGTAAGGAGTCATTGGGAACTTATGAACATATGTGGTGGAGTTGTAAAGTAGTTAAAGACTTCTGGAGGAAAATTGAAAAAGAGATAGGGGAAATTATGGGTATGAATATAAAATTGGGGTCAAGTACCATTTTGTTGACAGATGTGGAAAGCACAAATTTAAGCAAGGACAAAAAAGAACTGTTAGAGATAGTGTTGACAACGGGTAGACAATGTATTGCTAGAAATTGGAAAAATGATGTGATTGTGAAAATAGAGGAATGGTACAAGGAAATGTGGGATTTAGCATTGAATGATAAGATTACATGGGAGTTAAGAATGAGAAAGGGCATCATTAAAGAAAACAGATTCTGGAAGGTGTGGCAAGTTTTTGTGGAACATGCATTGAAAAGAGATGATACAAATAGGCCTGTACCTGGCCAAAGATGTTTTTGGATAAGAAATGAATGAGAAAATCCGTGCTCTCCAGGGCAACTGGGTGTTTTTTGATTATTTTTGTACTAGTATTACAATTTTTATATTGAAATAATGCTTATGGAGTTTGACTTAGTTGATGTATTAGAATGTGTAGGAATGAAATTAGTAAGAATTTGTTTAATGCGATAATGATAAATTATAAAATTGAGTTTAGAAATTAGTGGGATGTATAATTAATAGAGGTAAAATATAGTATTTAGATGAGTAAGTTATTTATTAAAAGTATGAAGATGAATGTGTTAACATATATTTTACTAAGTCATACACATTTGTATTTTTATATGTTTTCTTTTATTGTATTAAGATTGTTAATTTGTCCCATGGTGGCTCCGACCAGCAGCAGCAAAAACGAAGCCTCCATGACCATGTGGCAGGGAAGGGAAATGAAAGACAAACTACAGAAGGCCCCCACCACTACCTTCTCTCTCTCCTTCCACAAGCGAAAAGTCACAGCGACCTCTGGTGTCAGGAAAAACAATGCATCTTCGCCTGTGAGGGCTCCAGTCAGGATTTTTTATTTAAAAAATCAGGGATATTATGGGGAAATTAATAAAAATGGGAGGGGCGGGAAGAGGGGTAAAAATAAGGGCTTTTCCTGCAAAAAATGGGATACTTGACAGGTATAATGTAGATTCAACATTCTGGAAATTTGCAAGATCATGCCAATTAATAGAATTGGAAGAAAAATAAGCATTTACATGATTGAATTCAAGATAATATTAAAGTGCTTAACTTTGGAGGATAAAGCTGAAACATTATTTTCAGGATTTACTGTCCTTCATATTGGGATGAAGACAGCATCCTTTACAACAGTTATCAATTTACAGAAGAAGTACCTGTGGATACAAATGTCAGTTAAATGCCAATTTTTTTTTTGCAAGTTGCTTTATCATTGAAAAGTAATTGTGTTGGTTTTTTCTTTTGCTGAATATGCTTTGTTTTGTGAGGAAACCAAAGTTACAGGCATATTAAATATAATCTTTCCAGAGATTTCAGAATATTTTAATTTTTAATTGGTATAATCAGTTTTACATAAATGTCATGAAAATTTACTAACCCAGGCACAAAAAATTCCTGTTTACTTTAATTTGTGTTATGGTAATGAAGGAAATTAATTCATATTTACTACTATATAAATATGAATTTAAATCTGATAATATTACATTTCTAGGTTGCTGAGGTTTGTAATAGTTATTTTCCAGTCCTTATTTCTTTTTTTTAATGGGTAGCCATGTTTGTCTTTCAAGCATATACGAGATTAAATAAAACAAAAAAGACAAAAAATGTTGTGGCACTTTAAAGACTAACTGCTTCTTCTTCCTCTTCTTCCTCTTCTTCTCCCTTGTCTAGGCCAGAGGTGAAACTGCCAAAATGAAGGCACCTTTTGGTGAGTTCATTCTGCAGTTCCTTTCACTGAACCTAGTGGGAGAAAGATTAGCCATCAACACGAGATTACTGTTACTAGGGTATGCCTGATTGTGGTTCAAAAATACCACAATCATCGAGAAGGCTCTTTGCAGGCGCACCCCCCAAAGAAAGACTCAGACACCGGTATATGGATAAAGGCATTGGGCCACTTTTATTGAATAATGCCCTAGTCCAAATTATAACTTTCAATTGGTACTCATCCAATTATAATTCTTAAGGCAAGCAGGCCACAGTAACACTGGTAAGGTTCCTCCCAAAATTGCCAATGGCAATTGGCTACAATGTATCCATTTGTATCAATTTGTTTGTTGACACAAACAAATTGTTGCCCGTACTCAATAAACTATCTACTGACCCACCCTATGACGTGTATCCGTCAAATCATGGGGTGATGCATGCTGAAAAGCTCCTGCCATCACCCCTTGCCTGGTTCGTCGTTGACCGGTCAACGTTATTACACCTGTACCTGTCTAAGTGTTGGCCAGTCAATTGCGAACCTGCCGGATACCTATGGGTCATAAATATTTACCTTACCAGTGCTACCCGCCTAAGTGACCAAAGTCAAGAGCAAAAACCCCTATGTCAAACCTTAGCAACAGTGTGGGATGGGCAAAAAAGCCAGAACCCAAGAGCCAATTGTAGGTTCAGGCCAAAAATTCCCACCCGGCCCCGAAGCGACCAATATATCACACTGTTCACTAGGGAGGGGGTGGAGGGGAAAACTTCTCCTCTCCGTCGCTATTTTTAAAATGGCAGCTCAGCTGCCACGTGGCCACCCCTTTTATAGAGGGGTCGCCACGCCCCCTAACTCACCCGGATGTCTGAGTCCGGGTGGGGGGGCCTGCAAAGAGCACGGTGGCCATTTTTGCACTGCACTTTCATTGCAGGCGCACCCCCCAAAGAAAGACTCAGACACCGGTATATGGATAAAGGCATTGGGCCACTTTTATTGAATAATGTCCTTGTCCGAATTATAACTTTCAATTGGTACTCATCCAATTATAATTCTTAAGGCAAGCAGGCCGCAGTAACACTGGTAAGGTTCCTCCCAAAATTGCCAATGGCAATTGGCTACAATGTATCCATTTGTTTCAATTTGTTTGTTGACACAAACAAATTGTTGACTGTAGTCAATAAACTATCTACTGACCCCACCCTCTGACGTGTATCCGTCAAATCACGGGGTGATGCATGCTGAAAAGCTCCTGCCATCACCCCTTGCCTGCTTCGTCGTTGACCGGTCAATGTTATTACACCTGTACCTGTCTAAGTGTTGGCCAGTCAATTGCGAACCTGCCGGATACCTGTGGGTCATAAATATTTACCTTACCAGTGCTACCTGCCACACGGGGAGGCATCCATGATGACTCACCTCCCCCCCAAGACCGTCAGCTCGGTCGCCAGGCCTGCTTGCACCACACCCAGAACGAGGTACATACCTCCAGCCGACAGGTGGACCCCTTCCCCTGCCTACCGGCAAAAATTTTGTAAGCCTATCCTCAGGTGTCCAATGCCTGTCTCCCAGCCATGCTCAGCAAGGGACTGAGCAACAGCCCTGTCCACTGACTGCCGGAACAGTCCGAACCACGGAGATCCACGTCTCCCCTAAATTGGTGTCTCGGCACGATGTTAGACCATAGCGACCGTGTGTAAGCCACACATGATATAAAACGCCAGGTCACAGCCCCTCGACAGTTTAGTAACAGCAGTGATCCGTATAAGATCATTGCCGCCGAGGTGCCTATTAAGAACATTGGGCGGTCCAGCATCCCTGACAGACATCAGGAATGGCAACAGTTCCCGCCCCCTTGTGCCGCGCATACCATACCATCGCATACGTGCGGATGCACACGGCCCAAGTCGGGGTCCACTCTCTGTCGCCGCAGCATATACTGCTCCCCAGTGTACATAGCTGCGGCCCACCAGCCCCACTGCCACCGGTGTGTAGAGACACACAGGATCTGTAAAAGAGGAGAAGAGGTTAAGGACATAACTAGCTACTCGTACAGTGAGGGCACGTACATAAAAGAAATTGCGTGTACACGCATGTCCGCCTCCGAGTACTCCAAACGTAGCCGCGATCAATGCGATGCCTATCCTAAATAAATGGGTCCCAAAACGGGCCCCCACACCGCGAAGTGCGGCACCGGTCACCCTCAGTAACATTACTTCGGCAAGGGTAGACCTATCCTGGTGGCAGAAAAACAGGCTGGGGCACGCAGCAGGCACTGTCAAAAATTCATGTAGGGCACCAACCGGACAGATGTCTCCAATAAAACTTTGTAGCAGTCTGACTCCACTGCCTACGCTGTGCTGAACAACCTGTGAGGACCGTATCCCCACTTGAGCCCACTCATGTGTGACAGAGACATTGTCGAGTTCCAGTGCCCTATGAGACACATCCGCCTTACACAGATGGTACCAACTCTGGCACCCACTCACTGATGCGGAGCGCTCCAAAAAGGCTACCGTGGTAGCTGCATGACCAAGAGCCACTTCACACCTATCCGAACATAAGTAATGCCAGCCTCGTGCAAGGTGGGTCAGAAACTCTGGGGACTGAGGTGACGCGTGTCCGGGCGGCGGACACATTCCCGTGTCCACCCCTCCAAAACACGACGCATGAACGCATAGTGATATGCCGTACGCGTGCGAGGTGCCAGTGACATGCCCGGTTCACCTCCCCTCGCCAAACGTCCAAATATCGGCCGGGAGTGGCGACTGGAATTCATCTGCTTCCAGAGTAAGGCATGGAACCGGGGGATCTGCAGGCAGGATAAAGCAGCAGCAATGTCGTTATTAATACCTGGAACATGTCTGGCCCAGAACAGCACATTTAGGCGTAGGCTTCTCAAAAAGAATAGACAAACTAATGTCATGACCCTGGGGGATTTGCAAGTCTGGGTGTTGACATTGTGCACCACTGCCGCATTATCACACCGAAAATGGACCACTGAGTAGGCCCACTCATCGCCCCATAGCATCAGTGCTCCCCAAAATGGGAAGAAACTCAAGGAAGGTAAGATCGCGGAGGCAATCCGTGCCAAGGCATGGGTGCTGCCATTGGCCGTAAGTCCACCTACCCTCAGAGTAAACCCCCATAAGTCAGGGAGCCAGAGGCATCCGACCGTACTTGAAATCTAGGGCAGACCATCAGGTCTGATCTCCAGGAAGAGACCCCGTTAAAACCCAGGAGTAATTTGAGCCAGACCGGAAGGTCCACCCGTATGCCCCTGATCAGCCGGACCCTGGGTTGACATTTTAACAGGCCAGCCAAGGCATCACACAGGCGCCTGGCCAATGCTCTGCCGGGTGGAACCACCCTGCAGGCAAAATTAAGGTGTCCATGAAGTAACGGCAGGTCACAAGGGAACACTTTATGTTTGGCAATCAATGCCAAAATCGCCGCGGAGATCCGAACCACCTCATTCATGGGTAACCCGGATGCCCGTGCGACAGAGTTGATTTGGAAATGTGAGCTTAGTAGCTGGGCCCTCGGTCTTTTCAGGCGCCAAGGGGACACCCAGTTCCCACCTGAGTGTCTGAAATGTAGTGAGGAGATGCGTGCACGTGTCCGAGCCCCGTTCACCCCCGAACCAAAAGTCGTCGAGGTAATGGGCTAGAGACCGAGACCCCGACCTGCGAGCAAAGGCCCACTGAATGAAAGTCCCGAATCATTCGAATGCTGAACATGAATTAACTTAGTCAGAAGGGGTTGGACTTATCTAAGTAAAATTCACCTTGGAACCTAAAAACCCAATAGCTCTAAATCCATTGGGTGCACTGGCAGTAATCTGAAAGCTGAGTGCATATCACACTGTGCCAGGAAAGCACCGGGACTGCATGAGCGAGCCACCCATAGGGGCTGAACCAACTACGAGTACCTGACTGAACAAGGTCATCAGGAATGGCATCCCCAACCGGATAACCCACAGGGTGAGCTAAATGGAGGATTAAATGACATTCACCCTGGTTCTACCTCGGTACTAGCCTCATAGGGGAGACGTTCAACTTAGGAAAGGTGGTTCCACGAAGGGACCCGCTACTCTCATAGCCCCAACTCCCATAGCTGTGCACAGTGGAGCATCCTCTTCATCACCTTTCAAGGTAACCAGATTAGTAGCATCCTGGGACCCCTAACACCACCGAATGGAATGCAAAAGCCCCATTGAAAACCCTCCAGCAGGTACCCCGCATCATCCCTTCTTGGATGAGCTGAGTGCCATTGCTCCAGCCTGAGTACACTAATTGGGGAGGGGGGGCTTTGACAAGGCTAGTTCTTTCAGACGGAGCTCTGATCGCCCCCTGTGCACCCCTACCTCTGCCCCGTAACCCACCAACCCGCGGGCATGTGGAGGGGGCGTAAGGGCCAGCGCAAAAGGGGACACCAAGTCGGTAACGACACTGGTGCTTAGTACACGCATCGCCAGCTGAGCAGGTCGAACACGGCACGCGGGCTGGAACCCCCTGCCTGACCAGTTAGCGTGGAGCCTGTGTCTGAGCAGCCTGCTGCACAGCATGACCACCATGGTACCTATCACCAGGCGCCAGTCACGTGGGAGTCATGTACACGAGCACAAGTGCTGACAGGGCTCATCCAACCTCCTCTCAGGGTGTAGGGCCACCCTCATCCACATTCCTCGTCGTAAGCCAACTGTGATGGGCCCATCAAATCAACCATCGCCCTGTAATATTGGCAATAGATGGAACCATCGGGATGGCCCAATCAGGACGGGCTCTGCGGCGTACCACCATATATATAAGGTATGCCGACCACCAGTTGGCCCCAGGTGCGCGGTGGCTTACGACGATGGGACAGCTCTTTGTCTCTGTCGTCCTGTCCCTCTCTCTCCTCCTCAGTGGGCTCACGGTTCAATATGGAGAATATCCACATATCCCCCTCCAGACCTTACCCCTCGTGACCTGCGGCAAATGATCACCCAGGGGCAAGGAATAACCAGCCATTGGCAAAGCCATCGACCACACGTTCTGTATCAAGGGCATACGCAGCAGGACCCGGACAGCCCCTGCGATGCTCGGCACTGCCCCGGGGGCGGACACCCCCGCCCTTAACGAGGGACCATTTAGTACCATGGGATACTGGGATAAGATGGTAACTGATGCCCGCTCGCATCAACTGTACTCCCCCCGCCAAATCTTTTCCCTCGTGACCTGGGACAAATGATCACCAAGGGGCAATGAATAACCAGCCGTCGGCAAGGCCGTCACCGGCACATTAGGTACACGGGGCATACGCAGCGGAACCTGGACAGCCCCTGCGATGCCCAGCACTGCCCCGGGGGTGGAAACCCCCACCCCCAATGTTGTGCCAGTATGGAGCCAAGGGGCACTGGGATAGGCTGGCAACTGATGCCCTCTCGCCTCGACGTGACGAGGCCATGGCCACTGAACCCCACCACTGGAAGTGGACTGTGATTTGGGTGCATTAACTTGAACCTGATACTCACTAGGTGCACCCCCGTGAGCCGCCCCCACTGGGGGTTCCGGCCCACGGCGGGCGTCGGAGCTCGTGACCGGAATCGAGCTCTGGGGCCACACCTGACCACTCTCCTGCTGTAGCTCTGGACGAACAGGGAGCTGCGAGACACCGGCAGGCGCAGGCCGGAGCGTCTCAAGCAGCTCAACCCGGCTGGCCGCTTGTTGCAGTGTGGCAGCCGTCGAGGTAGCCGGTGAACACGAAGGGCCCCCAGCAGAGTGAGAAGGGCCCCCTGCCATGGGGTTGTGTGCAATCCCCAAGGATGCCTCAAGCACAGCTAAACGCGTTAGCAACACATCCACTGCCACAGATCCCCCAGTATAAAGTGGGCCGGGTGGGCCACACGGCCCACCAGGCTTATGACCAGGAACCCCAAAGTGAGATCCTGGGCCTGAATAGGGCCATGCCCAAAACTCCGGCCCATGAGGGGCCGGAGGGGGAATGTGCTGTGCACCCGCACCAGGCCCTCCCCCGCTGACCTGACCCATGGCCGGCAACTGCGGGCCGAGGGCCGAAGCCCCTGAAGGGCCGGCCGGAGGCTTGCCAGCCGTGGGTCAAGCACCAGCCTGCATCGCCCCACCGGTATCGGTGGGCAAAGCTGGGGTAGTGCCCTGCCGCGTGGGCGCAGCCCTGGTCCTCCGACCTGAGGGCTGCCCCCCGCGCTGCGCAGGGCCCGCAAAAGGCCTCCCCGTTGGCCGCGGTTTCGTCGGGAGGCATATCTGTAGAAAGAGCAGGATCCCTTTCCAGGGATCAACCTTACGCCAAAAAACACAGAGCAGCCAGCAAGCCAAAGGCTCTGTGCAACTCCTTCCTTCCCAGCCGGGAAAGACCAAGGGCTAAAGAGCCGAAGAGTCAAGGAACAGCGACGGAGAAAACTTCTCCTCTCCGTCGCTATTTTTAAAATGGCTGCTCGGCTGCCTCGTGGCCACCCCTTTTTTAGAGGGGTGGCCACGCCCCCTAACTCACCCGGATGTCTGAGTCCGGGTGGGGGTGGGGCCTGCAAAGAGCGCGGCAGCCATTTTGGCGCCACGCTTTCATTCTGTGTACCCTGAGTCTGATGAGGTAGACTTAATCCACTAAAGATAGCATTAAAATACAGCAGTTAGTCTTTAAAGTGCCACAACACTTTTTATCTTTATATTTTGTTTTGTATACTTTCTGTTGTTGTTGTTGTTTTGGACAATTTATGTGTTGGGATGCTGGCATATTTCCTCTCAGCAAACCAAACAAGCAGAATTGTGGTTGTGATGAGCAATCACTTTGTAAACATAGCCACTATTTTGCAAATAAGTTATACACCACTTAAATTTACTCAAACAACAGAACTAGGGATGGGCAAATCGGTATTTAAATTAATGTTTTAATTTAGGGGGGTGAGATTAGCATAGAGATTCTAAGGAACATTTCAGAGTTGATGGAATTTCTTTACATTATTAGGTAAATAAAATGAAAGAAAAGTGTATACCCTATTTGCTGGCATATAAGACCCACTTTTTCCCTCTTAAAATGCACTGGAAAAATTGAGTGTGTCTTGTACTGTATATAGTGGCCTATAGTGGGCTATTTTGGTAATAATGTGTGCATCTTATATGCTGGCCAATGCAGTATACAGTATTCCTACACTTGAAAACAAAACCAGTGCAACTTCTTTCTTGAGCTACACAGAAAAGGTCTCTGACAGAGCTCCTCCTCCCATTTCAGAGATTAAGAGTGTGATCAGATGGGCATTTTGTCTGTTCTTTGGTCCACTGTGGAGATGGACTGCCTTGCACCTTTGTCCAGTTATCAAACAATATAATCTCCTGAGCAAATCAATCCATCCCTAGAATATTCCTCCCTGCATTTTTCTGTTCCCTGCCAGGAACATGTATTTTTTCTTAATGAGGGTAGGATCGCTCCCCTCCCTTTTTTTTCTTCATTAGTAGCAATTACAATCACTGGAAGTGAACCAAAGTGAGCTCTGTAGCTATTAAATTGCCTGCCATCGAGAATTTGCCAAGTTGTGAAGTGGCTTAAAAGGAAAGCTTCTAGAAAAAAA
Organism: Bradypodion pumilum; assembly: GCA_035047305.1. Classification (NCBI taxonomy): domain Eukaryota; kingdom Metazoa; phylum Chordata; class Lepidosauria; order Squamata; family Chamaeleonidae; genus Bradypodion; species Bradypodion pumilum. Next base: position 210,930,902 of record JAWDJD010000003.1, on the reverse strand, counting down.
GTGAGCCATAGAGAAATGACCCATATAAGTGAACATGGGTTACTGCTTCATCAGATAATTATTCGGCTGCACCCAGAACCTATTTAGACAAGTCCACCTTGTCTTGGTTGAATAGTAGTCATTTTGATCATTTCTCCTTTTCTTAAGATAAACCTCTTCCAGTGAAGAAAGGAAGTCTAATATAGGCTGATCAGGGAGGGAGTGCGGGGAGACTTATTAACTGTTAGAGTCATAGAATGACAAAACTAATTACCTCAGGAAGTGGCAAGTATTCCAATGCTGGTGACATTCAAGGGAAGATTGGACAACCATCTGTCTGATTTGCTTTGATTGGATTCCTGCATTGAGCAGGGAGTTGGATTCAATGGCCCAGAAATGATCTGGGTCACATTAAGTATAAGGCTCTTATTCTCAGGAACATCAGTGACTTTGATTTCCTGAGTTATATTCACTTTGGATCACACATGTCAGAAGAAAAGGAATACTACAAGGCTCAACAATTAGTCCCATTGTACCCACAATGCTTCAGATGCTTGTGTTGGACCTATTTATGCTACTCTGAATGATTCAGTTTGGTGAGTGGAGAGAATAGACTGTGGGGTCTTCAATCTCACCCCAAGACCCACACCAGTTTTACTGTCAAGGAACTTATTTAACCAATTCTACATTCTCATTATATATATCTTCCCCAACATTCAACATCTGAAATAATTAGTCCTGTGAGACCAATATTTAGATGCTTTTTTTGCACAGGTTGTGTATAAAAATTAAAAGAATATGGGGTTATTTTTAAAACCAGGCCAATACTAGAGATGAATTTAGATCATCCTTATTTAAAGTTCCATAAACAAAAGGTCTCATTAGTGAGTTGGCTGGTGTATATGTGGATGTGTCTTTTTCAGGGCCATGTGTAACGTGTAGCTCTGTTTTTAAAAATCTTATATACACACCTAAACCCCACAATTTGGTAAGGTGCAGGATATTTTAACTAGAGTATGTTTTCAAATATATTCAGGTTTTCATAAATACTTAAACTAAATTGGATATTATGTGGTATTTTGGTGTCTGAATACATGCAAAATCATTCAAGAATAATGAACAGGTTTGTATCAATTTTCTCTGAATGGCTTTGGGTTTCTAAATTTCTTGGGCATGAAACTATTCTGCGAAAAACTTTTCATATTTCAGAAATGATCTTGGTGGCAGAAATGTTATAAAGGTGCGTGAATAGTGATATTTTTGTATGAACTTCAGTAACAGATGTTACACTTCTAAAGCTTAAACATCAGATCAAATATGATCGGCCAATTGTCAAGGAATAAAAGATGTAGGCTTTTAAGAAACACAAAGGACAGACTTTTCAACTCTCTCTTTTCATGGAGACTGCAGAGTAAGTCACATAAGTATATGATGAAAACAAAATACAGATGAGTTACTCCTATGATGGGTCTGAGTATTCAGTGCATATGCATTATAACCCAGAAATACCTATTAGTTGCTTTAGTGCCACTTATCTTCTGTAGGTGTTGAAAATAGACTTCACTTCTCCTCTGAATGCTCTATATCCATTAGACATGTTATTTCTGATCTCTTTCAGAGTGCTGTATTAAGCTTTGACTAGGATTGTGGCAGAAGCAGTAATTTCCAAAGGGCATTATAGATGGATGTACTGCCCAGAATTAAGAAGTAAATGTCACATCCTGAGTTTTATCTGTTATCTAAAAAGTGTCTGATTTTCAGTACCACCAGTCATCAGTGTTCCTGAAATTGTCGTACAAAATTTTAGCTTTCTGCCAATTGTTGATATAATGTGACAATTTGAGGATACAGTTTGCATCTCTGGTGTATACTGTAAACACACTCACTTTTAGATTTCTCCGTCCATATATCTGTCTCTAGAGTGAGTTAAATTTCTAAGGGGCTGGGAGATAACAGTTTACCTTATTTTCTGGAGAAAACATTTCCTTTGGGAAAAGAATCAGAGAAGTCTGATAGAAACTGTTGTGATGTGCCATCAAGGAACTTCTGAATTAATAGCAATCCTCTGAAAGAATCCCCCCCCAAAACTTCCTTTGTTACCCCCCTGCTCGAATCTTGCAAACACAAGACAGTGACTTTATTGAGTCAATCCATATCATGATTGGCCTTCCATGCCTTCCACTTTTCAGCTACTCTTTCTGTTGAATATAATCTCCTTATGATGTTCCCAGTATGTTATAACCCTCATACCATCCTTTTGCTTTCTGCAGAGAGTTCACACTTGATATGACATAGCAACTATTTTTGTCTGTCTGGCAATCCATAGTATCCATTAGGTTCTCCTCCAATACCATATTTCAAATGAATTGATGGTTTTCCAGTCAGCTTTCTCCATTCTCCAGTTTTCACATTTGTAGATGTTAGAAGTGTACACTTTGATTCTGTCTGAATTTTTTTGCCTTACAAAGCACAAGCAACATGATTTAAGCTGATTTGCAGTCCACCTTCCCTGCTTTGACCTGTATCAAAACACTCCAAAGTATTTTTGTACATTTGTATATATCTAAATTGTGTGTGTGTGTGTGTGTGTGTGTGTGTGTGTGTGTGTGTGTGTGTGTGTGTGTGTGTGTGTGTGACCTAAACATGAAGAAAAGAAAATGATCTGATCTGTTTTGTGCCCCCACCTCCCGGATCCACTGTCGAACTCAGAGAGTTAAGATGATAATGGGCTGAACAAGACTCAATCTGCTTCAGATGCCGAACCATCCACATTGGCGATCGGAAATCCTCAGCCTGACAGCTTCACTGACAGCCAGGATGACAGCTCAGGTGAGTCTGAACCTTCAGCCACCCAGTGTTTCAGGGAACGGTTGTGTAAAGAACTACAGCTGTGTTGGAAGTCAGCCTGAGATCAACATCAAAGAAATCTGCCAGTTGAGGGCCCCTAGGTTTAATGAGAATATTGCCTACTTAACCAGCACACCAAGGCAAGCACAGTCAGAGCAACATGTGTGTTGAATGACACCCCCATCCTGCCTCTTATTGATACCCCACCTTGAATCTCTGTTAGACTTCCTTGCTGAACCCTTGGACCTTCGGTACCGGACCTGACTCTGCTTTTGGATCATTCTTTGGACCTGTAAGTTACTTTTAGAACTTGAACTTTGGCTACTCCTGACTACTCTTTGCTTGGACTCTCCTTCAAAAGACTATTTGCCATCTTTCCCTCTCTCCTCCAACACAGCACCATGCTCCTTGCCGGGGCAGGCTTGCACAATCTGGGATGGAGTTGGGATTAAACTCTTTCCGTCACCAAGATGTGTTCTTTGTTGATGGTTATTTTTAATTGTGGTGGTTCACCTTGTTGGAAATGATCTGGGTCACATTAAGTATAAGGCTCTTATTGTCAGGAACATCGGTGACTTTGAACAACTTTGGTCTCGTTGGCCGGCCACTGGATTTGTGTGGTCAAATAAGCTTCCCTGTATGGTTTGCCTCCCTAGCTGTATTGATCAGACTTCCCTAGGTGTATTGATCATGCCTGAAAGTGTGTTAACCAGTACATTTGCAGAGCCATGATGACTGGTTTTGGGTGTGGTTATTAGAAAAAATAATATTATTATTATTAAAAAAATAAATACCGTTAAGTATTATGTGTTATACCATCCTGATGGAGTGCATTTATCTGACCTAGGGCTGACTCTTTTCTTAGAAGACATTTATCTGACCAGGGGATGACTCTTATCTTAGAAGACATGTGGGGGGCATGGCTAATGGCTATAATTGGTGGCATCCAGAGATATCTCATCACCAAAATGTAGGAGAGTGGGCAAGAAGCCATCTCACCTCATGGCCCATCGAACTCTCCACTCCAAACTGCCTTGACCTTCTTGACCCAGTTAGTTGCCTAAGCCTGTCCACTTGGCCCTAATGGCTGACCAGATAAAGCTTTTGTCCACAGTACTGCATGCATCCGATGTGTGGCTTGATCTCACGCTGAAATTTTTTGGAAGGAATTGTGATGCAGGGCAAACATACTGCCTAAGACCTGCTGAATGCCACCTCTCAGTTCAAACTTTGTCCTTCCATTTGACCCTAAAGCTGCCACTCAGGTGCTGGAGCATCCCTAAGTAAATATCTACCCTATTTTGGTCCCCATTAAACATAACCTGTCTTGATCCTAACACGAAGCTTTCCTCCTAAATTAAGCCACTTCCTTGTAAAGATAGAGATCAAACCATAATCTTAACCTCAGTGAGATAGGACTCTTTTTGTGCACTTTCTTTCTTGCTGAGATTTCCTGTTCTGACTAGTGAATTTAGACCCCCTTAACTCTAGCACATGTTGTAAAGGGGTGCTGATCCCCACAGATCAAGCAGTGTTGCTCATACCTGCACTGTAGGGTGACCTTTTTCTTAGAATACATGAGGGGGGTTAAGGGCCATAATGGGTGCACTAGGTAGGGGCACCTTGCTTTGGTGAGTAGTGCAGAGTCTAAATCAGTGTTGGTGAGTTCTATTGGTCATGGATGGAGACTGTGTGATATTCTTCCTGCTGACCTAGTTGTTGGGAAGTTGTTGGGCTAAGCTGTTGGACACATAACCATAGTATATTGAGTGCCTGGCAGCAAGATAGTGCCATCATTATTTAGTCTGTCAGCAGTTGCTACACTTCAGGGATGACACAGAGATTACACTTGGGACTTGTCCAGCAACACCAGGAACAGGGGTCACAGGGCACCTTCTGGCTCTGACTCCCAGATCTGTGCTACTTTAGTCTCAGACTCTGCATTAGTTTCTGCTTAACATTTAGTCTTTACTAGCAGGGGTACCCAGCTTTGCCCGGATGGGGGACCCAACCTGGCCAGAGGAGAGACCTGGGGCCATAGCCCCACAGCCCCACAGCCCACCACACTGCCACTACCATGTGTGCTGTGCATGTCACCCTCATGATGGTCCCGGCATGGCTGGCCAAAGCCAAGGCCTCCCTGCATGGAGGTGTGTTGGCAGTTGTGGGGTGGGTGTTGCTGACTGGAAGGTGGAAGGCCAGCAGTTTGATTCCCAAGTACTGCAGGATGGAATGAGATCCCATCTTTGTCCCAGCTCCTGCCACCATTGCAGTTCAATAGCAAGAGATTGCAAGTAGAGAGAAATGGGGACCACTTGGGTGGGAAGGTAAACAGCATCCCATGGGCTCTGGTGTGTAGTCATGCCTGCCACATGACCATGGAAACATCCGCAAAATCAGGCAGGGCTGGCTCCTCAGCTTTGAATCAGAGATGAGCACAGAACCCTAGAGTTGGATATGACTGGCTTTTCAGCAATGGTAGCCTACCTTGCTGTTTAATAGGAAGAAAATGCAAGTGGAGAAATGGGGACCACTTGGGTGGGAAGGAAAACAGCATGTTTTGCATTGCCAGGCAACGGCAGCCACTGTTAGGGTTTCCAGAAGAGCTGGCCTACATGCGCAAAATGGAAGACTGGTAGCCGTTGCCAGGCAACGCTGGACACACTGCCGAGGCATTCACGTTTCTGCCCCCTGACATTGTTCCCTGCACCTCACACTGCCTTAGACCCCCGCCCCTGTCTCCCGGCCCTCCCGGCCAATCTGGGGCACAGGTATTGTGGTGGGGTGATGGTTAGCAGGATGCCCCCATCAACAACGGAAGCCTTACCTGTGTGGTGTCATCTCCTGCGATGGCAAGAGCAGCCGGCACTCCTAAGTGCTTTGTGGAGGGTGGGGCTGTGCCCGCTGAAGGTGGGGTTGCTGGGTCCGTGGCTGTGGTGGTGCTCGTTGGTGTGGGCTCGGTGGCTGGAGCCCCCAAATCTCGACGGCACATTCCCCGTGGCCAGCACTCCCATGGGTTTTGTGGGCAGTGGGGGAGTGCCAACCAGGTCAAGGCAGTGTCTCCGGGTCATCTGCGGCAGCCATGGTTGCTGTTGCGGGCTCGGTGACCAGAGCCCCAAGGAATGGCTCCAGCCCCAGGTGGCTCATGGCCGCGTGTGCTCAGTGGGCAGAGCATAAAGCCACAGTGGCCTGCTCCCAAGACTCTGCCATGCACGCCGGATGAAGCGTCAGCTTTTCTTGTGTGCTCTGGCTGAAATCCCAGATATCCAGGCCGGTGTGGAAGTTTGTGGGCAGGCATGCTCAGTCCAGGCTGCCGTGGCCTGGCATGTATGCACAATCTGGTCTGTGCTTTCGGCGGGGTGTGAAGTCTCACACATGTGCAGTCCTGGTGCTTCAGGACACTCGCACATGCACAGTCTCACTCATTCCCGCCGGTCTCTTTGGTAGGTGGGGGCACCCCCTCGTACCCCCTTTTCAGGTCCAAGGACCCTGAGGCGGGCTGCCAGTCTCCCATACCACACATTACAGGCACCCTAGGTAGGTGTGTGCCCAGTTTTCTGTGTGATCCGTACCAGGGTGTCATTTTGTATGAAGAACATACAAAAGGGCACCTTGGTTTTATATACAGAATATAGATACATTTGTGGTTCTCATTCATTCCTACATATGTCTGGTTCCTTATTTTGGGCATGGGGGGGGCAAGGGTAAACAATCATTAATAGAGTAGATGTATTCTGAGTGATGCCTATTCTTTTGCTCTTGGCTTTCTTTTTTCTTCAGATACTGTATTATTATGGGCTATCACAAGATAACATTATATAAGGTTATAACATTACTTCAGATTTAAATATATTATGAATGCCTTTGTAATGCTTAGGTAATGGCATCATTAGCTAACTGCCAAGTTTATGGTAGGGGTTCCCAACTTAAGGCCCATGGGCTGCATCCAGCCCACAGCACCATTTCATGTGGCCCCCACCCCTCCGAGGGCATTCAAGAAACAAAATGACCACCCCTTTGAAGCTGTTGGGACAAAATGGCCACCTGCATCATGCAAGCAGTGCAAAATGGTCATCTAGCCCTCAAAGCTGACTGAGAGACAACAACCCAGGCCCCAGCTTGAAAAAGTTGGGAACCCCTGGTTTATGGGAAGAATGTTGACTTTATATTCAAGATACTGACAGTGTTGTAATTATCTTAACTTATAAGACACTGCCCATAACGGCATGATGTAATATCATAATAGCTCAGTACCAGTTCATAAGGAGAGAAAGATTGTGGTTACATTAACATTTGCATTGAATATACAGATTATTTTAAGAAAGAATAGTGTGTTTACTGCAATATCTAACACACCTCTCCTATCATGGGGTAGATTTTTCTCAGGATAAGGCAATAATAATATATTTGGCTGTCATAATGATGAGAAATATTTATTTCCTATTCTGATGTCATGTATAATTTTGTGCTCAACTAGTAGAAAAAAACCGTTTGAAGAGGAACCTTGGCTGAAAAGAGGAGCAAGACCGTCGTGGTTGCATAAAAGTCTTTATAGGTATGAATATATCCAGAAACGTAATAACTTAAAAAATTCCTCTATGGGTAAAGACAAAAACTGTTGCTTATCACTGGTAAATAAGATAATGAGCCAAGATAACCAAAAAAATGAGCTGTACAAGCATGGAACTTCACTGAAATAGCGATGTTGTTCTCTAAGTCGATACTAGTTAGTGCGACTTTTCGAATGAGAAATATCTTCTTCAAGGAGATCTATACATAGAGATTACATATAAACAAAATGATTAACATGGCTGAATATAAAAAACTTAAGCACACATAAGTATATATATAAAAAGTGAGAATACATGCTTACCAACGTGTAAAGCTGATTTCTTAAACCCGCGTCCTGCCTCCGCTCAAACTATTAGGTGCATATGGACGTTGAATGGGGTATACAAAACAACTGCCTTTATCACAGTTGAAAACTGACACATGTGTAACTAATAGCTAGATTAGTACTGACCCAGGTGTTGAAGATTATACTCCTACAGGAATGCTGCCAAGTCGAGCTCCTGATTTAACCCATTTGGTTACATTGTGTCGAAAAAGTGAATGAAAAATGCTTCCCTTTGTCTCAATTTTTTGTTAATGTCACATCTTTCAAATGGTTTTGGTCTTACAGTCTCCAATACCACAAAACGGAAGTCCCTGTCTGTATGGCGCTTTTCAATATAATGAGAGACCAAAGGGGCTTCTGTGACCTGATGTCTGATTTTGGACCTGTGTTCCGAAATCTGCTGTCTGAGGGGTCTGCTGGTAAGACCCACATAACGTTTCTGACAGGGGCATTCCCACATGTAAATGACACATTTGCTGGCACAACTTGAGAGGGATTGCAAGGTAAATGTTAAACCCTTATTGGGAACATCAATTTCCTTAGTTTCCCAAGAAAATTGGCAAACTATACACGAGTGGCATTTGTAATGTCCTGTGGGGAGCAATTTATCAGTAGGTTTATGTCTGGCAGTGTGATCTGATCGTACTAGCATATTACTGATTGATCGCACTCTCCTGAAACCTATCAATGGTCTGTCCTTACAACCTGGAATGTCCTGAACCAGATGCCAATGTTTGTAAATAATATTCTTGACTCAGTTGGCCACTGGTGAATATTCAAAGTAGCACCTAATTATCTGCGGAGGCAATGAGGGTGGTGAAGTATTGTTGCTTCACCACCCCCATCGCCACCAGGTAGGTCTTAATAGCAGCCCTAGCCAGTTCCAGTCGGAATCACTCCGGGTCTTCACCCAGGGGCGCTCTCGGCGTCTCTTTGCCCATTTAAGCTCCCGCAGTTCTTCTGTGAACCACGGGGAAGATCGTACCCCATGGGCTCGGAGAGGCCGTAGTGGTGCGATTTCATCCAAGGCAGCCATAGTCATCCTGTACCACAAGTCAACGAGTGCCTCGGATGAATTGTGTAGCCGATCCAGAGGAAAATCCCCCAGTTCCCTCTGGAATTCATCAGAATCCATCAGTCACCGGGGGCGGGCCAATTTAATAGGCCATGCCTCCCTGCAGTGAACCGCCCCCCCCCCCAGGAAGTCACGTGCATGATGTAAGAGCAGTGTGGTTGTTTATATGCTATAATCACACAGAGAACAACATCATAAAGGAAACATGACACTTTACACCAACTCCTAATTTCCTAATTCAAAAGTTCCTGAAGGACCTGAGAACAGCCACATTCTTCCAGCTATATCTGCTTCACAGGGCCATTCGCCCATGTGTGACACTGTGAGATTACTGGAAGGAAGGCAAGATCTATATGTATCTGTTTTCATTTTGGACTTGATGTGTGTTGAATAAAATAGCTATTATTTTCTGTTTGCTGTTAAATTCAAGGATATGATTGTTTGTCTTAGTCTTGCATGCAGGGACAAGGAACTACAAAATAATTCTTCTTATAGAATAAGAATTACTTTTTTGCACAAGGCAGTAAAGTTGTATGAACAATATAAATATAAGAATATACAGTAAATCCTACAAACTGCACAAAATAGAATGGCTGCTGATTTGCTATGTTGATTTTATAGATTAAAAGCAATGGAAGAAATCAGCTACTTTTTGCTATGTTTGTGTCTACTTTGTGTCTCAAATCATGGATATTCTAATGAGAAAAAATGTACCTTATTATTTTATGGATTTGAAGAATTTTGTGGGAGTAGAAAACTTTTAATTAAAATATGAGACAGCCTAAATTTGAGACAGTCTAAACCAGCATTTCCCAAACTATGTTTCACAGAACACTGGTGGGCTTCAATTCCCAGAAGCCTAAGTCAGTATACTGGCTGATCAGTGCTTTGGGGAATTGACTTAAGCTTCTGGGAACTGAGGTCCAAAAACCAAAGTTTGGGAAACACTGGTAAACTAATAAGAACAAATTTGTTGTTCTTCAGTCGCACAGACGATTCTGACTCTTTGCGACCCTATGAACCATCGCTCTCCAGGTACCTCTGCCCTCCACCATCCTCCTTAGTCCACACAGCCCCGTGCCCATTATGTCTACAATACCATCTAGCCATCTCATCTTTGGCCGTCCCCTTCTTCTTTTGCCCTCCACCTTCCCCAGCATCAAGGCCTTCTCAAGTGAATCCTCTCTTCTCATTTGATGTCCAAAATACTTCAACTGTCCTTCTAAGGAGCACTCAGGCCTAATCTCTTCTAATATTGACCTATTTGTTCTTCTCGCTGTCCAGGGGACTCTCAAAACTCTCCTCCTGCACCACATCTCAAAGGCATCTATTTTTCTTCGCTCAGCCTTTCTAATGGTCCAGCTCTCACAGCCATACATTACCGCTTTGACTATGCGGACCTTTGTTTGCAGTGAGATATCTCTACTTTTCACTATGTTCACCAGGTTTTTCATAGCTTGTCTCCCAAGAATCAGTCGCCTTTTTATTACATGGCTGCAATCTCCATCTGCAGAGATCTTGGATCCTAAGAAAGTAAAATCTGTTACTGCTTCTACTTCTTCCCCATCTATTTTCCAGGGACTGATATGGCCTGATGCCATTATCTTGGTTTTCTTGATATTGAGTCTCAGGCCAGCTTTTACACTCTCTTCTTTCAACCTAATCAGGAACTTCTTTAGGCATACCTGTCAACCCGTGGCTCTGGAAAAACGGGACCTGCGCACATCGCTTGTGTGCAGGTCGCGTTCCACGCATGCATGGAAAGGTTTTACCCCTTCCACACATGTGTGGAAGCACTACGCCACTTGCGCAGCCCTTACGCAAGCGACGTAGTGCTTCCGCGCATGTGTGGAAGGGGTAAAGCCCTTCCGTGCATGCGCGGAAAGCGTTTCCCCCGCTGCCAAATTACGGGGGTTTGGCAGCGGGGGCTGGGTTATGATGTCAATCGACGTCAATTTATGGGGTAATCCCGGCCAAATTGGGAAGGTTGACAGGTATGTCTTTAGGTCTTCTTCACTTTCTGCCATTAGGGTGGTATCATCTGCATATCTCAAATTGTTGATGTTTCTCCCACAATTTTGATCCCATATTGTGATTCCTCCATCCCTGCATTGCGCATTATGTGCTCTGTGTATAAGTTGAATAAGCAGGGTGACAGAATGCAGCCTTGTCTTACTTCTTTTCCTATTCCAAACCACTTTGTCATTCCATACTCTGTCCTAACTGTTGCTTCTTGACTCATGTACAGATTTCTCATGAGACATATGAGGTGTTCTGGTATTCCCATATCTTTAATTACTTGCCACATTTTTTTGTAGTCCACACAATCAAAGGCCTTGGTGTAGTCAATGAAACAGAAGTAAGCTTGTTTCTGGTATTCCTTTGTTTTCTCCATGATCCAACGTATGTTGGCAATGTGATCTCAGTTACCATCCAGAGGCCTTGGGGGGAGGTGAGTGAAGAATCGGCCCCTCTTCCCCACCCCATCTTAAAACCTGGGTGCAAGGAAGGAACAGACAGAGAAAGACCTAGGTCTCAACTGACCAGTTACCATCCAGAGGCCTTGGGGGAGGTGAGTGAAGAATCGGCCCCTCCCCCCACCCCTTCCTAAAACCTGGATGCAGGGAAGGAAAAGGCAGAGAAAGACCTAGGCCTCAACTCACAGAACAAATAATTTAGTGAATATTTTTAACATCCTTATTAAATAGAGAGAGACATTTGTGTAAGAAAGCTAAGAACATGCATCTTTGAGCAGGTGGATGTTGTGGTTGTCTGGCCCCAGCTCACCAATTGGGAAAGGTCAAGGCATGGGTGGAGTTCCTAGGGAACAAGCCTTCTAGAAAGCACTGGCTCAGTGGGAGATCATTAATAAGAAACAGAGATTAAAGATAATTTTTTGTTGATACTGCCTGCAAAGGAGCAGGATGTCTGGCAAGGAGACTGGGGTGCTGTTTTCTATGCAACAGAACAATAAAAATAAGTGAAAAGAATGGGCTCTCTCTCCCCATCCAGCCAATTTGCTGCTAGCTGACAACAGAAGGTAGGAACTCTAACCCTCTTTTTTCCTGCAGCTGTTCCTGTTCCTTTATTGGCCAAAGCGTAAGAGACGCAAGTAAGAAGGAACATGTTAAGGGGACAGGCTAACATGGAGGAGAGAACAAGGTGGGCTCCCACCCCTTGTCTGTACATGCCCTCCTTTCAGGAGACATGTCCTGCTGTAGAAATTACTCCCCCCCCCCAACACACACCTCTCTCCTAGGATTTGAACTAGAGTGAAGACAACAACAACCCCAAACAGGCAGAATGCCCAAAGGGTAGTGAATGTAACTCAACCCTCTGAAAGGAACATGATGGGAGCCATTGTGCCTTTAATAAAGCTGTTGCAAGCAAAGAAAGTGACCCAGAACCTACATAATTTGTTTCAGAACACCCCAACCCCACTGGCTCCTTGAGAGGGGAGAATAGCATACCACACAGCATCACAGGCTGTTTCTACTTCTTTGAGTCAACTTTTTTTATTGTTTAAATATCTAATTTTATTATTCCATTGAATGGAGGATGTCAAATATGTTTATAAATTTTAATCTGACTAACACAATCTTATAAATATTCATTCAGAGGGAAATTCCACTGAACTTACATTGAGTCTTTTCCTCCAAGAACATTGGGTCTGGATTGTACAATTATACACTTATTTAACTACATCCTGAGGAGAAGCTCCTTAAGTTAATTGAATACTTTTGCCTTAATCAGCTAATCTGATTAATTCTTTCACACTTTTGAGACTTGACCTTCCGGGTTTTTCATTGTGATAGCGTTTATCCTTCTTTTTTCTTGGATTAAATATTCAACAGACAGATATATTCAACACACAGATATCCAGCAGAGAAATTACCAGATAAAGAACTATATGACTTTTCTTTTACTCTCACTAAATTCAGTGAGAGAATATAATTATTAATAATTTTAATATTCCCTTTTGAATAAGCCAATTAGTTGTTTCCTTGCAGGAAAAGATTTGTTTTTCCTCTCCAAACAGCCTATTGTTGCATGAGTGTGTACCTATGATGTTGTGGATCACAGAATGCTTTCTAACATGGGTACAGGCCCACCAAAATGTAACATTTAAACTGGGCTACAGATCAGTCCCAAATTTGGAACAATAGTAGAACATAATGGCCCACTCATGGGGCTTTTTGTACAAAGGAATTTCAAATTTTGACTTTTAAAACAATGGTTTACTCTTCTCTTCAGGAATAGGTGACCCAAACTGCTTCAGATTTAAAATGGCTCATAAAAATGGAAAAGACAAGTATTTCTTATCTTAAAAGATAATACAGTACCTGGCACACACATTTTTCTTTATTTGGAAAGAATGCAGGCTGTAGTAGTTGAAAGATTGTTTTATTTTTTTAAAAAGCCTTTCAAATGGAAGAAATAGAGATTTAGTTACAACACTGAGCATGCATGGCAGAGGCTTGCAAGCAAGAACTTCAGTAAAGGATGTATTGTAGCTAAAATCTTGAGGACAAATAAAGGTCACATATGAAAAGAAGTCAAAATGGGTTTGATTTAAAGAAAGTAAAGGAATTACAGTTATCTAGAAAGGGGAATATTTTCCTATGTATCTTCAAGGAATTAGTGTACAATTTTATGAAACACTAACAGATTTTGCCCAGCAGTGTCGGGCTGTTTTAAATTATTTTTGACGGTTTTTGTTTTGTTAATGTTTGTACAAATGAGGTTAGTCTGTAATTGTGATTTTTAAAATGTTTATGATAGGGAAATGGTGGTGTACTGGGTGCTGAGTTCAAATCTAGCAGAGTGTAGTAGTTAGCTATGAGCGACAGCAGAGGTGCCCGTTTAATTTTCTCCTTTACACCCAGTCAATAATAGCAGAGACTCAGTTGAACGATGCAAAACATAAAGAGCTTTTACTCAGCAGAGGTGGTGATGAAAAGAACATAAACAGTAGTATCTTATCTGTGAACAACTATGCAAACAAACTTAGTCTTTCAGTTTCACAGTAAGTACTTGCACACAGCAAAATCTCCTGCTGCAGGCTAGCTCTTCCCTGGCTCGGCTTGCAGAGTATGGCAAACAAATTCAGTCCCGGTTTGCTCAAGTATTTACAGTCTTTAACAAAGCACTCTCTCTGTCCTGGAGAGTAAACATATAGCAATCAGTAATGCTATGCTGGCACACTTTCTCTGTCCTGGAAAGCCAACATATAGCCAGCAGCTTCTTCCCTTTCAGGTATGCAAAAAACAGTACCCTAGGAAGATTACCTGGAAGACAGTCCTTCTTGCTGTAATCCAATTCACAAGCTATTTGCATAAGAGCTTGAGGTAACACAGTTCAGCAGAACTTCAGTACAGCTTCATGGCATAAGTCCAAGAGCATTATTCCATGTGCAGCAGCATGGCAACTAGGTTAATTCCTGAGCATTCGGGCAGCATAGCTACAAGATTACAAATTGAGAGCCTTCAGGCAGCATGGCTGCAAGATTAAATCCAGAGCAAAGAAGCAAACTACTTGGCTCTATTTTATGCAGTGACAAATGCTGATTCATTCCGTCATTACCATCACCTGTCCACAGTTCAATAAGTTACTCTTAAAGCTGTAATACCACATATCATGTATTATTTACAATACCAGGGTGTTCCACATGACATCCATAACAGTTTATTTATACACACGGGCTGTTATAAACTGTGGTCAGTTTTTTTGGGTTTGTTTTTGTGGATTAAAAAAAGAGGAAAGGATGATATAATTTTTTACAATTATTTTATTTAACCAAATAATGTTTTAGTATGTTAATTTTTTTAAATAGTTGTACCTTGGATAATAATTTTAAAAATGTGAAAGTATATGTTTATTTTACATTCAATGTTTTTAAACTGTGTTTAGATGTTTTGGGGGTTTTTTTTGAGTGAAAACTCTACACAGGATTTTAGAAATGTTTTTATTTTATTATTTTCTGATTTGTTTGTGATTTGTGTGAATGTGTGATGTAATGTTATATTTTTGACTGTTTTATCTCTTGTGGCCTCTGGGTGGGGATGTTGAGTATTTCTTTTACTTTGACTGTTTTTTCTCTACTGGCCTCTGGGTGGCGCTTCTTCCGGTAAGTAATCTCTTTCTTTCCTCATTTCAGTTCCGGCCATCGTGGAGTGAGGACATGCTGGTAAATTGGCTGGTTTAATTTCTTTTGTGGGTTTGGCTTGTTTTTATTTTGTAGTGTTAGCGAGTTTTTTCTGTTTGTGTGGTTTTTTTTGTTCCCTTTAATGTTCGTTTATTTGCTGTATTGTGTAGGTGTTTTGTAATTGGTTTGAGTTAATTTTGGATGTTTTGGTTTGTGTTTTTTTAAAAAAAATTAATTAATGGTTTATTTTAATTATTTTGGTGTTTGTTTTTGTTGTTTAGTTAGAGAGGAGGCTGCGGGCGGATGTGTATCTCTGGGAGGTGAAGCCAGCGGCCGGAGTGCCATTCCCTAGCATTGCTTCTTGGGAAATTGGTTGGGAAACCCCAATTGGGTTTTCCCCTTTAATATCAGTGGGTGGGGGGGTTGTGATTCCCCTCTCTGCTGGCTCCCCTGGGTTTGGGAGGGTTGGGGGGAAAAAAGGGGTCTGTCTCCCCAACCCTTCTGGACCCAAGGGAGCCAGCGGAGAGGGGGATTCCCCCGCAAACACTCTTTTTTTAAAGAGAAGAAACCGCTTGGTTTCTGCTCTTTAATAACGGGGTGTCCAAGGGGGGGATCCCCTCTCTGCCAGGTCCCCTGGCTCTGGAAGGGTTGAGGGGACAGACCCCTTTTGTCCCTCCAAACCTCCCAGACTCATGGGACTCAGAAGAGGGATTTCCCCTTTAATATCAGTGGGTGGGGGGTTGTGTCCCCATACCTGTCAACATTTGGCTTTGAAAATAAGGGAAATTTTGTGGGCATAGCCAAATAGGTAGGCATGGCCAAATAGGTGGGCGTGGCCAAATAGGTGGGCGTGGCCAAATAGGCGGCCATGTGTGGCTTGGTGGGGGTGACCATGTGACTGAGTAGGCTAGCCACTATCTAGTCATGCCTGCCACATGGCCATGAAAAAATCTACAAACAACACTGGATCTTTGGCTGTAAATGGAGATGAGCACTGCATCCTAGAATTGGATACGACTGGCTTTTCGAGCAAGGGCCAAGGGCTTCTGGCTCCTAAAGGAGGTAGATCCCGGGGCGTGGCTAGGTGCGCGATGGAGTAACACGAATTTTGGTCTGCTCGCGCTGGACAATGTGGAATTAAAGCGGAAAACCTAAAGTAATGTGGATTTTTGTCTAAAAAGGGGGTAATCCGAAGCTCTAAATACCTGGGGTTGAACTCGGCTGAGATTGAGGTCAGAGTCTGGAGATCGGGCGGCAAGGGAGGCGCAGTGTATTCCGTGCTGACCAAGCCATTCCGAGGCTGGATGGGACCTCTATAATAAAAAAAAGTGGATTTCGGAGCCCGGAATTTAAACTGAATTAAAAAAGAACTGTGGCGGCGGCTGTTGAAGGAAGCCTAGAAGGAAAAAGTAAGTTTGCAAGAAGGAGAGCGGAGGTTGTGAAGGAGTACGGAAGTTACAGTGGGCGAGAAGGGGAGAAGGAGTAATGGCGGCGAAGAACGAAAGTTAAAAATGTGCTGATAGTGCCGAAAGGCGAACAAAGACTGGAGTTTGGAAAGAAGGTCTTGGGGGTGAAGTGAAAAGAGTGGAGGAGGAGTACGAAAGAACGGGAGGAAGAGAAGATTGGATCTGTTTGAGTTCGGGAAGTGATTGAAAGCTGCCGCCGCGGCTTGGAGTTTTGAAAGAGGGTTGTTGGTGTTTTTTTTAGCTTTTCTTTGTTCTTCTCATTGCTCTTGTCTATTTCCTCACTCAGTTGGATCTGCTCCGTTTGGATGATTTTTCTAATTGGAAACACTTGAAGTGTTGTTGGGGTTTGGAGTTGGGGGGGATTGTTTTTTTCTTTTTTCTCCTCCTATCGTTCCCTCTCTCTTTTTTCCCCTTTTTTTTGTTTTGATTCTGGGAGTGCAGCTGTTGTGATTTTTTTAGTTATAAAAGTGGAGTGTTTCTAGGTCATTTAACTGGATTATAATTCTGATTGGAGTTTGGAGAGTGGAACTGCAATACTTCTTTTTTTTTCTTCTCCCCTTTTTCCATCACCACTTTTGGAGTTACAGTAACAGCATCGGTGTTTTTAAAGTTGCTTCTCTCCCTGTATTTTTTGGTCTCTTGGGCATTTGGATATAATCTGTCTGGACATTTGGTTACATTGAAACAATATAGCAACTGGAAGGAAGCTTTGGAGTGCTGAAGAGCTGGATCAGTTCCAAGGGCAGATGCCTAGAAGAGCTAAGACTGTTGCGGCAAGAAGTTGTTTGATATGAAAATACCCTGCATCTGCCTGTTGGGAGAGTTGTTTCCTCCTGTTTTATCTCTGTGGATTACAGTAACTTTTTGATCTTCTGCTTGCATATAAATTTTCCTATTGGATCTGTGGAACCAGTGGTTGCAGTGGTACAAGCTTCATCTCAGTACTATCTTTCACAACGAACTGCAGCATTGGGCCTCTTACATATTACAGTACTATGGATAAAGGTACAAGAGGGAAAGCAAAGGAAGAAGAACCAGTTGTAAAGCCTAAGAAGCAAGGAAAAGTACCAATGGAGGAATCCACTCAGTCTTCATCCCCGCCCACAGTGTCATATGATCAGACTCAAATTATGGTGGAAATTGGCAAGTTGTTTCAAAACTTGGAGAAAAATGAGGATTCAAGGGTGAAAGACAGAAATGAAATGTTGAAAAAACAAGATAAGATGATGTCATCAGTTGCAGATTTTTCAAAAAGGGTGGATTTAAGTTTGAAAAAAAATTGAGGGAAATGTGAAATTGGTTCAAACTGAGGTAAATGCCATAAAGAAGGAAGTAAAAGGGACTCAGGAGGTGGTGCGGGAGAACAAGTTGAAATTGGAGGAACAAGAGAGAAGGATAGATGCTGTGGAAGATATGATGAGAAAGCAGAATATTGTGATCCGTCAGGTGGTTGTTAAGAGAGAGGGTGGTTCAGTGGTTAAATGGTTTGAATATGGGGAAAGAATTTGTTCAGGAGGATTTTGTAAGCGTATTCCGGGTGGGTCCAAGAAGAGGGAGGGTGGTTCAAAGAAATGTGTTGGTTAAATTTCCGAATTGGGCAGATAAGTTAAAAGTAATGGCCCATCTGAAACGAGTTGGTCCTGATGCGTTGAAATTTGATGGCTCTGACGTTGAAGTTTATAACGATATTTCATTAAAGTAAAGAACATGGAGGTATAAGATGAGGCCTGTTACTAAACTATTGATGAGTAAAAATATAAGGTACAACTGGAGATTCCCGCAACAATTGCGTTTTTTTTTTATGATAAAAGAATGCAAGTTATTGATGAAGGCACTAATCCATTGTAATATTTGAGTTTGTTGGAACTGGTAAAGGTAGACTCGGAAGAATGGAAAAACCTTAAGAAGGAATTGATGGATTCTGGAGCTTTGGGGAGGGAATATGAGAGGGAGGAAGCCGGAGGGGCTACAGGTGGAACACCACAGCGGGGAGAGGAGGAAGAGGAGCCGTCTTTGATCATGGTGGAGGAGGAGATAGGTAAGGAGCAATGAGCATTAGATTTTAGTAGCTTTAAGTAGTTAATAGAGGTAGAATGGGTAAATAGCGCGCAGCGCCGGCAGCAAGGCGCATCTTGCATGTCCCCCCTCTCCCCTCTTTGGTCAACAGAGGCGGCTTTTCGCGGGAAGGTGGGGAGAGTGAAAGTGTGTGTTTTATGTAGTTGGTATGGTGGTAGGGTTGTTGGTGGCACGCCCGATGGAGAGTTTAAAGCTGGGAAAGGAATTTGGTTATGGGAAGTATTAAAATAATATCGTGGAATGTGAAAGGTACAGGTTCTGTTCTTAAGAGGCGGAGATTGGAATTGGCGTTGAAAAAAGATAGACCAGATATATTGTTTTTACAGGAAACACATCAGAAGTCAAAAGATACGAACAAACTTTATTTGGGATGGATGCAACATTATGAGATGGCGTTTGGTACTTCAAAAGCAAGAGGGGTGGCAATTATGATTTCTAGAAAGTTGGGATTTGAAATTACAAAAAAGATTGCTGATCAAGAGGGTAGATATCTGTTGCTAAGAGGAAAAATAGAGGATGAGGAAATTATGTTGGTAAATATTTATGCTCCAAATGCCCACCAAGCAGAGTTTCTTGAAAAAATTCGGAAAATAGTGGAGTTGGAAAATGTTGCAAAAACTATTGTTGCTGGTGATTTTAATTTGATAAGGTCAGGATTGGATTGTACAAATATAGCTAGAAGTGGAATTGGTTTGAAAGGGAAGGTGTTGGATAATTGGATGGATGTTATGGGCTTGAAGGATTCGTGGAGAGAGTTTAAGGGCTTGGAAAGGGCATATTCCTTTTTTTCACACGTCCATGGGACCTACTCAAGAATAGATTATGTTTTACTTTCGGAAAATTTAATTGGGGATATACAAGGTATGGAAATTGGGATTATTAAGGAATCGGATCATGCTAAATTATACTTGGAATTGAAAGCACAAAGAAATATTCGAAGAGTAAGAAATTGGAGGTACGATCCTAATTTGTTCAAAGACCAGAAAAGTAAAGAGGCAATTATGGGAAGTTGGAAAGAAAGTTGGCAGTGGAACGACAACAATGAGGTCAATTTTAACGTTGTATGGGATACCATGAAGTCGGTTTTCAGGGAGGAAAGTATAAAATTGGCAAGCTTCAAATATAAAAAATATAAAGCAGAACAGATAGAAAAAAAAGAGAAATAAAACAATTACAGGAGGGACATGCAAAAAATAAAGACAATTTTTTTTATGAAATTACAAGGACTTAAGGCAGAAGTAATGGGTGAGGATATTGATAAAGTTAAACGAGATTTGATTTATCTAAACAGAGAATATTTTGAATTTAGTAATAAGAACTCAAAACTGTTAGCAAGAGCAGCCAAGGTTAAAAGGAAAAAAAAGAGAAATTGGGGTATTGGTTGATAGGCAAGGTTCAAGGTGCAATAAGAATAGAGATAAATGTAAAATTGTTAGGGAATTTTACCAGGCACTATATGCAAAAAAGGAAGTGGATTTGGAGAAGCTTAGAAAGGTATTGGAGAGACAGTTAGGGAATGGAATAAAACAAGAGCATAGGGAGAAAATGGAGGAAAAGATAACTGATAAAGAGGTTAAGGAGGTAATAAGCAGACTGAAGATAGGGAAAGCCCCGGGGGATGATGGATTATCGACAGAGTTTTATAAAGAATTTAAAGAGGTGGTGGTCTCGAAATTGGTGAAGTTATATAATTATATACTAGATGGAGGATCAATTCCGACCTCATGGTATAACACTACAATCGTTCTTCTGCCAAAGCCTGGTAAGAATTTGGAAAGAGTGGATTCGTACAGACCAATTTCACTTATAAATCAAGATGCGAAGATCTTCACAGCGATATTGGCTAACCGTTTAAATAGTTTTATGGGGGAATATATAAATGTTGATCAAGTTGGGTTTTTAAAAGGACGACACATGGCGGATTTGACTAGAAGGGTATTAGATTTAATAGACAACGTTAATCAAACAAAGGAAAAGGTGGGATTATTATCATTAAATATTTTTAAGGCATTTGATTCATTGCAGTGGTCTTCAATTAAGGAAATAGTTAAAAAATATGGGTTTGGGGATAAATTTAATAGGGTTATAGATTTATTATATCAAAAAGGAAATGCTTGGGTTAGAGTAAATGAGGAGTTTACGGATGTGGTAAAGCTAGAGGCTGGCACAAGGCAGGGCTGTCCATTATCTCCTATCTTGTTTATTATGGCAATGGAGATTTTAGCTAAAAGTATAAGGGAGGATTTAAATATAGAAGGGATCATGGGTAATAAAGTGAGTATGTATGCAGACGACACTTTGCTTATGGTGAAGCACCCGGAGCTGGTAATGGACAGGATTAAAGATCATTTACAGGTATTTCAAGCTATAACAGGATTAAAGATAAATTGGGATAAATCAGAATTGATGTTGTGTAATTTGAAATCAAGTGAGATGGGTAGGATAGTGTCGACACTTAATATACAAATCAAAGATAAGCTGAAATATTTGGGGATAATTATCTCAAACAAATTAGAAGAACTTAAACGAACTATGACATCTTGAAAGTGGAATTTAAGAATAAAATACAAGAGCTTCAGAAGTCAAAGCTGTCATGGTTCGGAAGGATTGCAATGTGCAAAATGATATTGTTACCAAAGATTAATTTTTTTATTTGATACATTAGCGATCCATCTGAAAGAGAAAGAAATTAATGAGTTTCAAAAGGTGTTCAATGGTTTTTGTAATGGAGGCAAAAAATCTAGGCTACCAAAGAAGTTATGGTATTTGTCTCAAAAAAAAAGGGGGGTTTGGGTATGCCAAATTTGTTAGCATATTATCGAGCTTTTCAAGTTAAGAACGTTGTGAAGATCTTGGCAAGAGAAAAGACAATTTGGGAGCAATTGGAGATGAAGGAATATAGAAATATTGGAAATATTTTTTTGGGAATAAAGGATAAGGTGAAAAGGTCAAATAATACTATGATGAGAGGTCTCATGGAGGTGTGGAAGAAGGTAAAAAAGGATATGGTCCCAAATCTCTCTCCAATTTTGGAATTGATTGATATGATGTGTTTCCCAATAAAGTTGGATAAGGAAAAAATGGAAATATTGGATAAAAATGGGATGCTTTTATTGAAGGATTGGTTAAAAACTTGTGATTCTGATGTTGAGCGGGAAAAAATATTTGAGATATTAAATTTGAATTGGTTGCAGAAGTTAAAGGTGGACAACTGGAACAAAAAATATAAAAAAGAAGTAGGGTTAGATAGAATACATACAGAATTTGAGGAGTTGGTAAGGAAGATTTAAAAAGGGGAAAGTAGTATTAAAGGTCTTGTAAGTAAGCTTTATAACATACTGAATAGAGGTGCAGATCCACAGGAGGATTTGAAACGGAAGTGGGAACAAAATTTGAATATAACAATTGGGGAGAATGAGTGGAAAAATAAATGGAAAAGGAGGATTATGAGAACAATGTCTGTAAGAATTAAAGAACATAATTTTAAAATGTTGTGGCAATGGTACTTGACGCCATTAAGACTTTACCAGATGGATAATAAAAGAGATAAGTTATGTTGGAGATGTAGAGAATTTGATGGAACATACGAACATACGTGGTGGAGCTGTAAAAAAATAAGGGATTTTTGGGGAAGAATAGAAGGCGAGCTTGCTGAAATAATGGGTAGAAGTGTTAAGTTGGTGTCAAGTACCATTCTTTTAATGAATGTGGAAGGTTTGGGTTTAAACAAAGATGAAAAAGAATTATTGGAAATTGTATTGACAACGGGTAGACAATGTATAGCTAGAAACTGGAAAAATGATATAGATATACAGATTGGAGAGTGGTATAAAGAAATGTGGAGTTTAGCACTGAATGATAAATTGACATGGGAGATTAAAGTGAAAAGAGATAACTTAAAAGAGAACAGATTTTGGAATATATGGAAACCATTTGTGGACCATTCTTGTATGGCAAATGATAGTTCAGGACCAGTACCATCTCAAAGAAGTTTCTGGAGTTGAGCAGCAAATAAACTCTCCGGGCATTGTATATATTCACAGGGTGATTATTATTTATCCAAAGATTAGTGGTAGCACAGAATGTTCATATTATTTTGGATTTTGAAATAATGTTTTTTTCTTAATATTCTGAGGTTATATGGTAATTAATGAGTCTAGACATTGTTATGTGCTAACATTCAGTAATGTCTGTTAAGATGATACTATGGATTTGTTTATGTACTGTATTGTTAGTCATTGTTTTCTTTTCTTTTTTGTATGTCTTTGAAAAAATTCAATAAAAATTAATTTAAAAAAAGGAGGTAGATCCCTAGCTTAGTGTCTCAAGTGGCTAAGACGCTGACTTGGGAAGCGGAAGGTCAGCAGTTCGATTCCTGAGTACTGCATGACAGAAATGAGCTCCTGTCTTCATCCCAGCTCCTGCCAACCTAGAAATTTGAAAGCAAGAAATTGCAAGTAGATAAATAGGGACCACTTCGGTGGGAAGGTAACAGCGTTCCATGCACTCCAGTGTCTAGTCATGCCTGCCACATGACCATGGAAACATCTGCAGAAGCAGACAACGCTGGCTCTTCTGTATAGAAACAGATATGAGCACTGCACCCTAGAGTTGGATACGACTGGCTTTCGAGCAAGGGAAACCTTTACCTTTACTAACACCCAGAAGCTCCTTATTCCAGAGGCAGCTGTGCCAACCCCTCATGACATGCCAGCCTAACCCTAGCAGGCCGAAAAGAGGAGCAAGGACCACATTCCCTGCCAGGCACCCCACAGATACAGGCCACCCTCCAGGCTGTCCACTTCACCCCACCCCCTTTTCTGGGGCTGGCCTAGCCAGACTGTGTTTCCCCACAATGGGACTTAGGGCTGTGGAGGAGGAGGAGAAGCATCCCGTGGCAGTGCCCAACCAGAGCTGCTGCCATGACCTTCCGCCAGGCTCCCTTGTCTGGGGGGCGCCGCCGTACCTGCTCCCAGGGCCTGGCTGGGGGTGCAAAGCATGTGGTGGCAAGAGCGGGGCATGGGCCCTCACCCTTTCCACAAAGTTAGGTGCGAGCGCACAGCCACACAGGGGGGCGTGCAGCCCCTACCCCTCACCTCTCCCCCTTCTTCACGGGAAGCCAGCCAGGCCATTCCACATTCCAGGCAACCCCCTTCCCCCCCAAGCCCCAACTCACCACCCCATGGACCAGGAACTCAAAACGTTTGCTGACCTTGGTCGCCTTCCGCGCCCTTCCGGTGAGTTCTTCGGCGGCCACCAGGGGCGGCTGGGGGGGAGAGACCTGGCGCTGCTCTGCCTCCCTTCCTCCCCTCCCTCTCCTCTTCCTCCTCCTCCTGCTATCTCTCTCTCTTTCTTTCATTCCTTCCTTGCTTGGCTCTGGTGGCGCCTCCACCCCCCCTTCCGACTCCGACCCGCTCTCCTCTGCTCGCTCCCTTCTCTGGCTTCCAAGAGCACCAGGAGGGCACGGAAGTGTGTGTGTGTGTGGAGGGGGTAGAGCCTGGGAGGAAGAGGAGGAGGAGGAGGCCACAAGAAAGGCTCCTGCGATGACGGCCCACAATGGCAGCTGCAGAATGCCTCCTCCATCCTCCTCCTCTGCTGGGAGAGGAGGTGCCCAACTGGCCCGACGGGAGGGGCCCTCCTTAGCCTGGCTGAGGGCCAGCCCTGCTCCTGCGGTGGCAGCCCTCGCCCCTCCAGCCGCCGCCTCGCCACTTTCGCTCCTCCTTGGTCACCGCCACCTCCTGGGGCAGCAGCAGCACAGGCCTTTCCCGCCCAGCCAGGCATGCCATCCATCTGGTGCCCCCACTTCCTCCTCCTCCGCCGCCCGCCGTCCGTCCATGGGCCCACAAGGAGGCCTCCCTGCCGAGCCTCTCCTCCTCCTCCTCCCTGGGCCTCTGTTGCTGCTGAGGCACCAAGGCTTGCCCACCGCACATGCTCCTCCTCCTCTGTTTTAAAAAAATAAGGGAAAATAACGGGAATTTAATAAAATGGGAGGGGGACGGGAAGAGGGGCAAAATTAAGGGGTTTCCCCTGGTTAAACGGGATGGTTGACTGGTATGGTGATCCCCTCTCCGCTGGCTCCCCTGTGTTTGGGAGGGTTGGGGGGACAAAAGGTGTCTGTCTCCCCAACCCTTCCGGAGCCAGGGGAGCCAGCGGAGAAGGGGAATCCCCCCCAAACCCTCAGTTTTTAAAGCGAAGAAACTGCTTGCTTTCTTCTCTTTAATAACAGGGTGTCCTGCGGGGGGGAGGATCCCCCCTCTGCTGTGTCCCTTGACTCAGAAAGGGTTGGGGGGACAGAACTTTTATGTCCCCCAAACCTCCAAACACCAGGGGAGCCAGTAGAGAGGGGGATTGCAACCCCCCACCTACTGATATTAAAGGGGAAACTCTGATTGGGAGCTTCAGGCGCCATTGGGGAGGGGGGGCGAAACACTTTTGTGGTAAGTAAAGTTAGCGGGCAGAGCGCTGTCTGCTGGCTTAGTTTACCTGGGAATGGGTTCAATTTCAAAGGGGGGGGGCCAAGGCACCAGTGCCTTCCCCCCTTGACCCCCCCCCCCCCGGTTTTTGTGGCTTTTTTTCTGTGAGGCGCTGTGTCCGGCTGCGGCGGACGTGCACTCCCAGTGTTTTTTTATTTTTATTTTTCATGCGCCGGCTTCCTCAGCATTCTGCGCGCCCATGGTGCGCAGGATGCTGGGGCTTGTAGTTTGTTCTTTGCGTTTTTGGCTTGTGCATGGTTTTTTTCTGCAGTTTGATTTTGATTGGTCGCAGTGTGTTTCTGAACATTCCTTTTGCTCGCGCTTCTCAGCCTGATTGGCTCTGGCACGGCATGGTGCAAGGAATGTTGGGAATAGAAGTCTTTTCTTTTTGTTTGCGTATGTGGGTCTCCTGCCACACTGGTGCATTTCTCTACCCGACAGTAACCTGCAAACCCCGGTCGGGCAAGTGCATGAATGCTCGGTTGGGGCTAGTGGGGCCTGGTGCATGATCCTTTGTCACATTTCAACAGTTAACACACAGATTTGTAGGTATAGATATTCTAAATTTTTCCCCATACCTTATAAAAGCAGGTAGTAGTTGTGTTTTGCTATAGCAAAATCTTTTCTAAGGATTTCTACATAAATTTTCAAATGGGACATAAGATCCACATGTGGGCAATCTGAATTTTTCAATGTGTCAGTCAGGATACCGTTATTTAAATCTCAGCCAACGGTTTACACTTTTTAACTCTTTCCTAGCCAAACAAGCTCTTTGGAACTCACGCTCCCAAGGGAATTCTGTGTCTAATTGTAAACATCCAGGCATAAAATAAATACTAAGACAGATTTTTTTATTTAATCTATGCAATTTGCTTCATAGCTGGGAAAAGACTCAAGAAATGTTATCACAACTTTTTGTGGATATATTTTATCATTGTATACTGTTTTTAGGTGGGACTGTGGTGGCTCAAGTGGTTAAGACATTCAACTCACTTACTGGTAGGTCAGAGTTCAATTCCTGGGTACTACATGACATAGTGAGCTTCCGTCTCTGTTCCAGCTCCTGCCAACCTAGCAGTTCGAAAGCAAGAAATTGCAAGTAGAAAAATAGGAACCACTTTGGTGCGAAGGTAAACAGCATTCCGTGCACTCCAGTGCTGAGGCATGCCTGCCACATGTCCACAGAAACATCTGCAGATTTAGGTAGCTCTGGCTCTTTGGCTATAAACAGAGATGAGCACTGAATCCTAGAGTCAGATATGACTGGTTTTCGAGCAAGGGTATTGTTATGTATGTTAACTGTGTTTTCTGACAGGAGCGGAATGTATCTTTTCTCATGTAACTATTCTTATGCAAATAAGTGGATCAAAAAATGTGCACACTCCGTTAGCCAATGGGCTTGTTGTATTATTGTTACTGTTACTGTTTATGGTGTATATAAGTCTGAGTCTTGCCCAATCCAAACTGTGTTCAAACTGCACTAATAAATAGCTAAATTTCACTACTTCATTTGTCTGCTTCTTCATTCCTTGAACACGAAACTGGCGACGAGGATGGGATGGCATCCCCCCATGGCAGCAACATCGGCCCATTCGACCCAGCGCATCCAGAGAAATAGGCAAAATACGAACGCCGGTTCTGCCATGCAATGGCCGTGCAGAAGATCACCAACAAAGACCAGAAGCGCTCCTGTTTCCTTGCTCAGTACGGTGCTGAGCTGGCAACCCACCTCGTTCTTCCATGGGATGTGGATGTGGTGCCGCTTGCAGAGATCATGTCTGCACTGAAGAGGCACCTGCAGCCAGAGGTCTCGATCTTTCCAGCCAGGGTAGCCTTCCAGAGAAGAGAGCAGTGACCCGGTGAATCCATTGCAGACTACGCCGCCATGCTGCGCATTACTTCCGCCCCGTGCAAGTGGGACAACATTGAAGAAGCACTCCAGGACCGTATGCTGGCCAGCATGAGGGACGAAGATGCTCAATGTCACCTCATGATCAGAAAGACACTAACCTTCACGGATGTCCTAGAAGAGGCAGTAGCGTCTGAGGCCGCCCAGTCTGGAATAAAGCTTTTCCGGCATCGAAACTCAACCACCAGTGCCACTGACTCAG
Organism: Bradypodion pumilum; assembly: GCA_035047305.1. Taxonomy (NCBI): domain Eukaryota; kingdom Metazoa; phylum Chordata; class Lepidosauria; order Squamata; family Chamaeleonidae; genus Bradypodion; species Bradypodion pumilum. Next base: position 210,903,833 of record JAWDJD010000003.1, on the reverse strand, counting down.
CTGTGCAAGCTCAGCAAACTTCACCATCCTCCTCCTCAGCATCGCCTGGTTCCATCTCTTCATCGGAGTCCAGCGATGCAGAGGGAGAAGTCCAAGCGGTCCGACAAAAGCACCAAGAGCACCGTGACGATTGAGAGAAGAAATTCCTTCGCATGTGTGATGGCTGTGGAGCCCAGCATCACTGCAAGAAGTGCCCCTTCTGCACCACAGAATGCCACAACTGCGGGCGAAGAGGGCACATTGCTAAGGTATGCCGACAGCAAAAGCAAACACCTCCAGCACCTGTGCCCAAGAAGAGTCATCACCACAACATGTCCATTGCAAAAGTATCACCCAAGCCTGAGCCGTGCCAAGTGGGCATCATCAGTGAGCGTTTCTTTGCAGACGTGAGCCTGCAGGACATCCCCTTCAAGATGGAGGATGATTCAGGTACTACCTTTTCCATAATCCCACAGTGGGAGTTTTTGAGAATTCCTCCTGCCACTTGGCCCAAGCTCAAATCCTTTAAAACTTCCCTCTGGGATGTGCCAGGTTGCCAGATTCCGGTCCTGAGTGGGTAATTTCTTGGTTAAATTCAAAAACATTTGCACCTCCTTGCCATTGGTTGTAGTTAAGCAGGGCACTAACTGTCTGATTGGGACCCAATGGTTTAAGCCCCTGTGAATCTGGCTTTCTGGCATCCACGCAATAGACTCTGACCCAATCCGGGACGTTTGTGCTGCACATTCTGAGGTATTCAAAAAGGGTTTAGGTTTATACAAAGAACCCCCTGTTGACTTTGTGATTGACCCAACCATCCAGCCCATCTGGATGAAGCCACGCCGGGTACCCTTTGCTTTAAAGGAGAAGATAGAAGCCAAGCTGGACAGACTGGTGGGGCAGGGCATCCTAGTGCCAGTGGACTCTGCAGAGTGAGAGACACCAATTGTGACTGTGTTGAAAAGTAACGGGGATGTCAGGATATGCGCTTACTACAAGTGTACCATCAATAAAGCTATTCGCCCGAATGCATATCCTGTGCCCGTGGTAAGCCACATTCTTGCCTCCTTGCATGGAGGAAATTGCTTTGCAAAACTTCACCTTGCCGAGGCTTTCCGACAATTAACTGTGTCTCCTGCTGCTGCCATAGCCCAGACCATAGTAACACATGGAGGTGGCATTCAAGGTAACTAGACTACAATTCGGGGTGAATGCAGCCCCCAGAATATTTCAATCCCTTGTAGAATGTATTTTGAAAGGGTTGTCAGGTGTCCTGCCATGTTTTGATGATGTCCTGATCACCACTAAGGACACCATCGAACTAGTGGCCAGGCTCGATCGAGTCCTGCCACATTTCAAGAGGGCCGGTCTATGTCTCAGAAGAGACAAATGTGTGTTTTTGGCACGGGAAGTGGAGTTCCTGGCGTACCGAATTACAACCCAAGGTATCATGCCCTCTGACTCCTAGGTGATGGCAATGCGGAATGCACCCAGGCTGAAATGTAAAACCAAACTGCAATCATTTCTAGGATTGTTAAACTTCTATCATGCTTTTCTCCATCGCAAAGCCTCAGTTGCCAGAACCATTACATTGGCTTCTTAAGAAAGATACTGTTTGGCATTGGGGCCATTGCCAGGAGAAAGCCTTCCTAGAACTCAAAATGCTGCTATCTTCGGATGCTGTATTAACTCATTTTGATCCTAACAACGAAGTTGTACTTGTGGGGGTGGGATCTGTGTTATGTCATGTACTAAGTGATGGAAAGGAAGCCCCTGTAGCATTCTATTCCCGTTCGCTCTCATAGCCTCAGAAAAATTATGCTCAGACTGACAGGGAGGCGTTGGCAATCATGGCAGGCACTAAGAAATTCCATTATTACCTTTACAGAAGGCCTTTTACCATCGTAACTGACCACAAGTCCCTCCTTGGAATCTTTGTGAAAGGGAAGCCCACGCCTCAAATTCTGTCCCCAAGGATGTTGCGTTGGGCAATTTTCCTAAATGCATATGATTTTGGTGCCACGCTGATGCCCTGTCATGTTCTCCATTGCCAGGAGTCGGGGAAGCCAATTGTGAGATTGAAAGCGACCACCAGGTCCTCATGATTGAGGCATTCGACTCGCCCCTGGTCATCCCCTCATATATAGCCAAAGCTACGACCAAGGATGTAACATTGACTAAAGTAATGTCTTGGGTACAAAAAGGCTGGCCTGTCACACCTCTAGCTGAGGAATTCAGAAAATTCCACCACAAGCATTTGGAATTGTCAGTGGAATGAGGTTGCCTTCTATGGGGCCAGTGGGTAGTCATTCCTGTCACTCTCAGGAAAAACGTTTTACATTTACTTCACAAAAGTCATCTGGGAATTGTACATTCCAAAGCCCTTGCCCATAGCTACTTTTGGTGGCCTCAACTGGACCAAGACATAGAGCAGATGGTCGGCACTTGTGCCAGCTGTCAATCCTCTCTCCCAGAGCAATCCCACCTTCCCTCTTGGGAATGGGATTCTGCTAGGGGCCCGTGGTCCAGGTTGCACATAGATTTTGCAGGTCTATTTAGGGGTGCCCTATTTTTTTTTTTTTGGTTGTAGACTCATTCTCTAAGTGGCTGGAAGTGATTAGAGTGTCTAATACCATTTTAGCCCCTACGATCATGCACCTGAGAAGGCTGTTCACAGCATTTGGACTTCCAGATGTGCTGGTGTCCGACAACGCATCCACGTTCACATCTGCAGAATTCCAATCCTTCATGGAAAGGCATGCAATTAGGCACATCACTGCCGCCCCATTCCACCCAGCCACCAATGGCCAGGTGGAGCGGCAGGTGCACACAACTAAAGATGTGTTTCGGTGTATGGGTGAAGGGGATTTGGAGCTCCAGCTATGCCAGTTTCTTTTCACGTATAGACTCACCCCCCTTGCCTCAGGGCTGTCCCGTGCTAAATTGCTCCAGCAAAGGAAACTGTCATCCTTGCTGGACAGATTGGATCCCTCTAGGGTGGAGGACAAAGGCACAAATATAGTGACCCAACACAAGAAGGGTTTTTCTTCGGGAGACTCTGTACATTGCCATAATTATGCAGCTGATGGTCCTACGTAGGTGCCTGGGTTTGTGATCAATCAGCCTGGTCCTGTTTCTTTCAGAATTGAAACAGCCACTGGTCTGATCTGGAGGAGGCACGCGGATCAATTGAGACCCAGAATACTGGACCCAGAGAACGAATACAGACACTCAACGCTAGGGTTGGCCCCCACCCATTTAAACTCAGGGGGCAGAAGTAATAGTCAGCAGCAAGCTAATTTAGACCCAGAGGTGTGTTTTAGGGATCGATTTCAAGGGGAATTTGTGGAATGCTCCCCTACTCCAGCCAGGTGTATCCCTACACTGTCCCAGCCTAGCACTCTGGATTCCTTTGTTGATGATGACCAATTTGTTCAGAGTCGCCCTCCACTCTTAGTACACACAGGAGGGACCCTGAGTTGTCTTATTCATCCACAAAATTAGATTTTGGGTTTGAGCGATCCCCTGCTCCTCCATCTGACAAACGGGGCTTTAATTTGGGTTTACAATCCTCCCCCTCTAGTCAATCCCTCACTCCAGTCGGATCACCTGTCCTATGAGCCCCTGAGCCAGCTCAGCCAAACGTCCGACCCAGAGGGGAAACTAGACCAGATTTTGTTTTTACCTAGGGGGGAATAATGTTATGTATGTTAACTGTGTTTTCTGACAGGAGCGGAATGTATCTTTTCTCATGTATCTATTCTTATGCAAATAAGTGGATCGAAAAATGTGCACACTCTGTTAGCCAATGGGCTTGTTGTATTATTGTTACTGTTTATAGGAGTGGAATGTATCTTTTCTCATGTATCTATTGTTTGTGTTCCAACCCCACTAATAAAGAGCTGAATTTCACTACTTCCTTTGTCTGCTTCTTCATTCCTTGAACACGAAAGGTACCTTTACCTTACTGTTGTTAGTTGAGTACCTAAAGCACTCAACCTGTCTTGTCACTATACAATTGTTTGGTAAATTTACAAAAACCAAGAAAAATAGTCTCTCTCATAATTGTGCTATCAAGTCGCTTCTGATACATGGTGACTATATGAGTTACTGACCTCCAAAAAGCTATATCATTAAACATTGCAGGCGCACCCCCCAAAAAAGACTCATACATATATGGATAACGGCATTGGGCCACATTTATTGATTCATGCCATAGTCCGAATTATAAATTTCAATTGGCACTCAGCCAATTATAATTCTTAAGGCAAGCAGGCCGCAGTAACACTGGTAAGGTTCCTCCCAAATTGCCAATGGCAATTGGCTACAATGTATCCATTTGTATCAATTCGTTTGTTTACAACAAACAAATTGTTGACCGTAGTCAATAATCTATCTACTGACCCCACCCTCTGATGTGTATCCGTCAAATCACAGGGTGATGCATGCTGAAGAGCTCCTGCCATCACCCCATTGCCTGGTTCGTCGTTGACCGGTCAACGTTAACAAACTTGTACCTATCTAGTGTTGGCCAGTCAATTGCGAACCTGCCGGATACCTGTGGGTCATCAATCTTTACCTTACCAGTGCTACCCGCCACACGGGGAGGCTTAATAAAGACTCACCGCCCCCCACCCAGACCGTCAGCTCGGTCCCAAGGCCTGCTTGCAAATCTTCCAAAAAGAGGTTCATGCCTCTGGGCGACAGATGGACCCCATCCCCTGTGTAAAGATCATAATTTCGGAGTCTAATGTTGGGGTGTCGGATGACCCGCCCCAAACCCTTGTCAGCAAAGAACCGGGGAACCGCCCTGTTCACCGAGCGACGAGCGCGGTCAAGGGCCTGGATATTGATACCCCCCTTGTAAGCATGACGCGGTATGATGTCCGACCATAGCAGCAAATAAGCTAGGTCTCTGCAGATGGTATGTTTTAAAGAAAGGCCAGTGACCTGGCCGAGGTCATTGCCCCCGAGATGCAGCATCAAGACATCAGGCGGTTCAGCATCCCTAATGGAGAAAAGGAATGGCAACAGTTCCCGCCATAACATTCCGCGCTTACCATACCACCTGATACATGCGGAGGCACGTAGTCCCAGCTGGGGTCCCCACTCTGTTGCCGCAGCGTACTGCGCTGCCCAGTGCACATAGCTATGGCCCACCAGCCATACTGCCACTGGTGTGCGGGGACACACAGGGTCTGTAAGAGAAAAAGATAGAACAGTGAGTTATCTGGTACTCACACTTTAAGAGGGCAAATATACAATTCAAAACACTTCGATCCCCACCTCCCCATATGGTGTATATCGGCCTCAGAGTACCCAAATGCAGCCGCAGTAGAAGCAGCCCCTATTCTAAAAGAATGGGTGCCGTAACAAGCCCCGGGGAGGCCAACACTGGACAGTGCCTTACCGGTCACCTTCCAAAATTGAAATTTAGTAAGGGGAGACCCATCTTGGTGGCAGAAAAACGGGCCGGGGTGCGTACCACGCACTGCCATAAATTCCTGTAGGGCACCAACCGGACAGATGTCTGCAATGGAACATCGTAGCAGTCTAACACCACTGCCTACACCGTGCTGATCAACTTTCGAGGACCGTATCCTCAACTGAGCCCACTCATTGGAGACATAGACATCTTCGAGTTCCAGTGCCCTACGAGCCGCATGCGCCTTAGACAGCAGCACCAACTCGCTGATGCGGAGCGCTCCAAAAAAGGCCACCGTGGTAGCCGCATGAAACAGAGCTGCCTCATACCTGTTGAAACACAGGTCATGCCAGCCTCGTGCAAGGTGGGTAAGAACCCCTGGAGAAATTGGGTGACGATTGTCCGGGCAGCGACCCCGCTCCCGTGTCCACCCCTCCAAAACATGTCGTATACGGAAATCATTAGTGATGTCAGCAGAACCCCTTTGGCCATGAATGCCAGTGCTGACATCCTGGATGCTATGGTGCGGGGAGCTAGGCCCTGACTGTGTAGGTGGACCATAAATCGGAGAACTTGGTCAACTGGAATGGGCCACACCTCGGGCAACTGTAGTTGCACACAAAATTTTGTAAATTGACTAAACGCATGGTGATACGCCTTACGCGTGCGGGGCGCCAGTGACATGCCGATCGCCCAGTTCACCTCTCCTTACCAAAAGTCCAAATCTCATCCGGGAGCGGCGAGGGGAATTCCTGTGCGTCTGGAGCCAAGGCGCGGAACCGGGGGATCTGCAGGCAGGATAAAGCATCAGCAATATCGTTATTAATACCTGGTACATGTCTGGCCCTGAAGAGCACATTGAGGCGTAGGCTGCGCAACACGAACTGGTGAACTAACTCCATGACCCTGGGTGATTTAGATGTCTGGGCATTGACGATGTGCACCACCGCAGCATTGTCGCACCAGAAATGAACCACTGAATTGGCCCACTCCTCACCCCATAGCATCAAACCTCCCAGTATCAGGACAAACTCAAGGAATGTAAGATCACATAGACGATCCGTGCCCCACCATGCTGCCGGCCACCGGCCATAGGCCCACCTCCCCTCAAAGTAAATCCCATATCCCAGGGACCCCGAGGCATCCGACTGAACCTGGAACCTAGGGGAAACCAACAGGTCAGATCTCCAAAATGACACTCTGTTGAACTCCCTAAGGAACTCAAGCCAAACCAACATGTCATCCCTCATGCCCCTGTTCAGTCGGACCCTGTGATAGCGCCTGGATAGCCCAGTCATAGCGTCACAGAGGCGTCGAGCAAAAGCTCTGCCAGGCGTGACCACTCTGCAGGCAAAGTTAAGGTGACCATGTAGAACCTGTAGCTCACGAAGTGACACTTTGCGTTTGGCCAGTAAGGCCAAAATCAACGCAGTGATCCTGGTCACCTTATCCGTGGGTAAACTGGATGCCTGCGAAACCGTGTCAATTTCAATACCCAGAAATGTGAGCTTAGTTGAAGGGCCCTCGGTCTTTTCGGGCGCTAAAAGGACACCAAGTTCCTGCATTAGCGTCTGAAATGTATTGAGGAGACGCGTGCACGTGTCCCAGCCCCGTTCACCCCCGAACAAAAAATCATCGAGGTAATGGGCTACAGACCGGGACCCAGACCTGCGAACAAAGGCCCACTGAAGGAAGGTGCTAAAACGTTCAAATGCTGAACAGGAAATCGAGCAGCCAAAAGGCATGGCTTTATCAACGTAAAATTTACCTTGGAATTTAAAACCCAATAACTCAAAGTCACCCGGGTGCACTGGCAACAACCGGAATGCCGACTTAATGTCACATTTGGCCAGAAGTGCACCCGGGCCACAAGAGCGCACCATGCACAGGGCCTGGTCAAATGACGCATACCGGACTGAGCAAAGGTCATCCGGAATGGCATCGTTGACCGAATGGCCTGACGGGTATGACAGGAGGTGAATTAAATGAAATTCCCCAGGGGTCTTTTTGGGAACCAACCCTAAACGGGAAACCTGCAGATTGAAAAAAGGGGGCCTAGGAAAGGGGCCAGCAACCCTACCTGCCTTAACCTCTTTAGCGATACTTAGGGCAGCCACCTCCTCCCTACCCTTCAAGGAAATTAAATTAGGAGCATCTTGGGGGCACCACTCCCCTTTGAATGGTATGCGAAAGCCCTGCTGAAAACCCTCAAGGAGATACGTGGCATCCTCCCTCCTCGGGTAAGACGAGAGCCACCGCTCCAGCATAGCTACGTTAACCGGTGAGGGGGCCTTTTGAGTGACCAGCTCCATCAGCGGCAGGTCTGCCCGCTCCATCAGCGGCTGGTCTGCCCGCTCCTTGTCCACCTCTACCTCTGCCCCGTGGCCCACCTGCTCACGGACACGCAGCGGCGGTGTGGGGGCCAGCGCAAGAGGGACACCCATGTTTGTATCGGCACTGTTTCCTATTGCATGCGCCATTGGCCGAGAAGCTCCAACACAGCAAGCGGGCTGGAACCCCCTGCCCCGCCAGCTGGCGGGGAGCCTGTGTTGGAGCAGCTCGCTGGACCACATGGCCACAATGGTACCTCTCCCCAGGCGCCAGGTGCGTGGGGGTCATGTATAATAGCCACAATTTCTGACATGGCTCACCCCACCTCATCTCTGGGTGTAAGGGCACTCTCATTCTAAATTCCTCATCGTAAGTCAACCACGATGGGCCCGGAAAATCCACCATTGCCCTGTAAATATTGTCCAAATATTGGACCATAGGAATGGCCAGGTCAGGCCGGGCCCTAAGGTACACCGCCATATATATGAGATATGCGGGTAACCAGTTGGCCCAGGTACGTGGTGGCTTGCGACGGCGAGCCAGATCTTTGTCCTTATCATCCTGCCCCTCTTTTTCCTCCTTGGTGGGCTCACGGTTCAACAGGGAGGAAATGTCGACATACTCCCCCCGCCAAATCTTTTCCCTTGTGGCCTGGGACAAATGATCCCCAAGGGGCAAGGAATACCCAGCCATCGGCAATGCCGACACCGGCACAGTATTTACACGGGGTATCGAGAGAGGAGCATGGACAGTCCCTGCGACACTCGGTAAAGCCCCGGGGGCGGAAACCCCTCCGCCCAATGTTATGCCAGTATGCGACCAAGCTGCACCCGGGTAAGCTGGGAACTGATACCCACCCGCCCCGACGTTACGAGGCCATGGCCACTGAAACCTATCCCCGGAAATGGATTGTGATGTGGGATCATTAGCTTGAACCTGATACTCACTGGGTGCACCCCCGTGAGCCGCCCCCACTGGGGGTTCCGGCCCCCGGCAGGCGATGGAGCTCGTGACCGCCATCGAGCTCGGAGGACACATCCGACCACTACCTGTCTGCAGTTCCGAATGGACGGGGAGCCGCGAGACCGCGGCGGGCACAGGCCTGCGCACCTCAAGCAACTCAACCCAACTGGCCGCCTGCTGCAAAGTGGCGGCAGTCGTGGTAGCAGGCAGGGAAAAGGGGGCCCCAGATGGCAGTAAAGCCCCCCCCATGGGGTTATTGGTGATCCCTAGGGATGCCTCAAGCGCGGCTACGCGTGCCAGTAATGCATCCACTGTCGCAGATCCCCCAGTATAAATGGGGACAGGTGGGCTGGACGGCCCGCTGGGTAAAGGTCCAGGCACCCCTACTTGAGAGCCAGGTCCCGAATAGGGCCATGCCCAAAATTCCGGCCCATGAGGGGCCGGAGGTAAGCCCTGCTGTGCAACCGCACCAGGCCCTCCACCATGATCTAGGCCCATGGCCGGCATTTGCGGGCCGGGGGCCGAAGCCCCTGTAGGGCCGGACTGAGGCTGTAGAGCCGCGGGCCATGGCATAAGCTGCCCCATCCCACCGGTCCCGGTGGGTGAATGCGATAAGGGGTCCTGTTGCGGAGGCGCGGTCGTGGTCCTCCGACCCGACCGCCATCCGCTGGACAAAGACCTCTGCGTCGGGCGCGCCTGCATCGCCGTAGCCTTCTTCTTGGGAGGCATAATGAGGAAAGATCCCTTTCCGTAGTCGCAAGCGCAAGATGGCTAAAACCTAAACCACAAATCGAACAGCTGAACTGTCGACCTACTAGCCGTCAAGTTCAGAGCCTCCTTACAGCCCCTGAATATCTGCAAGACTCTACAGCCAACTGCGGACCTGAAGGAACAGAGAGCGACAGAGAAAAACTTCTCCTCTCCGTCGCTTTTCCAAAATGGCAGCTCAGCTGCCTCATGGCCACCCCTTTTATAAGGGAGTGGCCACGCCCCCTAACTCACCCGGATGTCTGCGTCTGGGTGGGGGGGCCTGCAAAGAGCGCGGCAGCCATTTTGGCACCGCGCTTTCATTCTTTTCAGATCTTGTAGTCCAACATAAACTCATGTTAGGTCATTTTCTCTTCTAACCACCTGCTCCCTGCAGTCTTGTCTATTCCAGGAAGTTCTGCTTTTTCTTGCAAACTAATACTTGTATAGGGATGCCATATTTCCCTCTCACAAAAACAGGACAGGAGTGGCCCTTGCTCAAAAGCCAGTTGTATCCAAATCTAGGGTTTAGTGCTCATCTCTATTTCAAAGCTGAAGAGCCAGCACTCCTGCCAACTCTTTGCCTTGCCACGCTCATGTTGCTGGGAGGCACTTCCCCCCAGCTTTACTCTGGGGAAAGGGGGGAAAGAAAGCCTGCTGCCAGGGGAAGGAGGCTCCTCCACCCCAAAACTCTGGGAGAAAGGCAGGAGAGAAAGAAAGAGTTGCCTAGAGTTGGTGCCTCCCTTGCTGTGTTCATGCGACAGGCATGACTAGACACCAGAGCGTACAGAACACTATTTACCTCCACCCCCCAATTGGTTCCTATTTGTCTACTTGCAGTTTCTTGCTTTTGAACTGCTAGGTTGGCAGGAGCTTGGGAAAAGACGACCAGAGGTCTTTCCACCTGATCTGCTGCTCACAGATGAGATCCACCACCTGCTGGCAATTCAATAGAATTGCGTCTCTAAGGTTAAAAAAAAAATCTTTCTTTTGAAACCAAGTTTCAAGGTTTCAAAAGTGTGACATATCAATGTTTTTAATGCAGCCGGGAGGGGCAGTTTCAAACCGTGAAGTTACCGGGTTTTTGGTACATATGGCAACTCTATACTTGTAGATTATTTTATTGAGTCAAAACATTTCAGATTCTGGCCATGGTTACAAAAGCATGCCATGTTCTCCCACATCTTCCGTGAACCACTGGATGAACTGTAGGGGGGTGGAAACAGTGTTTGTGAGACATATCAGCCTCATAGCAGGTGCTATTCCTGGGTACACCCTGAAGCTTGCAGTTATTGGAAATCTGTAGCACCCAGTCAGATTTCTTGGTAGACTGGTTTATCATAGAAAATCCCAGTCTTCCTACAGAAAAATGCTTAACATATTGTTAACATAAAGCTTTGTATGAACTCAATTAAAGTTTTGATTGGGGGAACAAATAACCCTATACATCATGATTCTGCAAAATATAATTCTTTGTACTGTAACCTGGCAGGCTCACTGTAGCAATGAGTAACAGCATTTATAGATTTATATTTTTTTTTTTATTAACTGCTATTCTATGCTTCTTTGATGCATACAGTACTTTGTTATTTGTCTCCTCTGCTGCTAGCAAGAATAAAGTAGGATTAATGTCCTGTCATTTTCACATCAGCAGTTTTATAGCTTCCATGCATGTTGAAGGTGTGTAGACTCATTTTCCCCACACGCATCTTGTTTCTGTGGAGGTGTACTTTATCTTGAAGAGGGAGGAATAGGAGAATAATAAAATCTCAAATCACATATACAGTTAACTGCTCAAACGGTGGAATTTATACACTGTTCTCCTGGTATGTCTAGCAAACCACTCACCTTTCACAGCTTCCATTCATGTTGAAGGTGTGTAGATTCATTTCCCCCATTCATTCATTCATTCATTCATTTATTTATATTTATTTAGTTCAACTTATATTGCCGCCCAATTGACAGGTGACTCTGGGTGGCTTACAACATCATCCCACAAAAACATATAACACCTATAAAACCCCACTAAAATGATTGAAATATTATCACATTTAAAACATTAAAAACATTAAAAACACATTTAAAAAACCCACCCACCCCATCAAAAAACCTACAAACAGAGATGAAGGAATGTGCACATTCAAACTAGCCAGCAGGCAGGTGTCATACTACCGTCAATTCTCCACACCTGCCCTGCCAGCCAGGTTTTGAGCTCTTTTCTAAAGACAACAGTTCTGTCTGTAGCCGTAGCTCTGTTGGCAGGAGGTTCCATTGGGCCAGTGTGGACATGGAGAATCCACTTGGGGACCATCACCCTTCCCTGTGGACTTCAGCACTCAAGGTCATTAGTCCTCAGGGTGTCACAGAGATTGGGCAAAAAGGGGTGTGTGGGTTTTTGCTTTTCATACTGCTGCTACCACAGTCGGGATGTGTACACCATCACTCAGGTTTTGGTTATGTAAAAGGGGTCTTTTCACCTACCATGTAATCACAAACTAGTTCAGATTTATTTTGGACTGATATTTAGCCATGGCTTGAGTGTATCAGTCAGTCAGCTGGTAAAGCAGGGACATAGCCAGGGGGGAGCACTGGGGGAGAAAGCCCTCCTAAGCTAACAGCCCCCCCACCAACCAACCCCATGGTGCCAATGTTATATATGTTATATATGTGAGTGTGACATTGCTGCCCCACCTGAACCCCCCCCCCCAAACAAAACAAAACCAAAAATAAAACAACCCAACAACAACAAAATCTAGAATCCTGGCTATGGGCCTGTGGTAAAGTTACCTCAATTATGTCAGCTAGTATTTGTCAGCTGTAAATTCTCAAGACACAGTAAAGACAGCTGGAAATTAAGTTTTCTTAACAACGAGAAAGTTGCTGCTGGGCTACGAAAATTACTTCTAAATGCAGTTCACCAGTGCAGAGCATCTACTGTAAATTCCCCATTAGAAGGAGGTGGAATGTTAGATGTACAAACCAGATTTTGCTCATTAGACCATAAAGCTTCCTTAATTAACCCATTAGCCAGATGTGTAATGTCACAATGTTTATTTTGAAGAAACAAACCCATAAACTAACTCCTCAAACTGACTCTCATCAGAGATTCACAGCCAAACTGATTGCATGTTATTATTGGTGGTAAATAACTCATTGATTTGCATATCCATCTCTTGAATCAATCAATTCTGCCCAGCTACTCCGGGCCTCTATACCATATATGTACTAAAGTATACCATGATATCTGGAGTTGCCATAATTCTCTCTCATAAAACCAGGACAGAAGTATACTTGACAAAATGAGCGGGTTATCTACAAAATATCCTTTTTAAAAACAAACTTATTATAATGACAGCAATTAAACACTTTCACATTAAATGTATCAATACACAAATGAATTTATTTACAATAGTTAACTCTTACTGTAAGATGATCTGTTGTACTTCTGAGAAGTCGTGTCTTTGTCAACTATTAACGTCCTCAGTTCCAGGAAACACACTGGCCACACTTATCGGGCAGTGGTGTGAGGCGAGGATGTTAAGATTGGTCTCCAGGTATACTCCAACTCCAATGTGGCAGGAAATTGCTTGTTTGATGGCGAGAGTTCAAATATATTTTAAGGTTGCAATCTGTAAGTTTTAAAAATCTGGGACTTTAACATGATTTTTATTGAACTAGCCAGGACAATTTTTCTGACCTTGAATCCAGGACAATCCTGGTTTTCCAGGATGTATGGCAACCCTTCTTCTGTCTGATGAAGTGGATGAGATCCACTAAAGCTAACATTAAAATATTGGGGTTAGTCTTTAAGGTGCCACAGTATTTTTTGTCTTGTTTACTCTCTGATATGCTTGCACAGACTAACACAGCTACCACTTCAAAAATAGACCTTTTAAAACAATATTAATAGGTTGTTGCAATTGGCATGAAACAGTTTCAAGAGATTCAAGCCATACTCTCAAGCAAAACACTATTGTGTTTGTTAACTTCCTTTATGCAGATATATTTTAAGATAACTACACATATGTTGGTAACTAGTGTTTGGCTGTTAGAGAAAGGATAAGCAGATACTTACATTTTCACTTTTCTAATAGCTAAACATATGACCTCATTAATAATAATAATTTCCCAAATTCCTGAGTTTGTATAAAGATTATTTCATTACTGTATCTGCATGGTCATAATATGCTTCATTGTTCTGACATCTCATTTGTTGTTGTTGTTTTTAATTTGTTCAGAAACATATACATAAGCACATTCCCTAGAATATGATATAGTCCCAAATCATTTCTCTACTCCATGAAAGTTTGAAAAGACTTATATTAAGACCAAAGCAAGGGGTCTTCTCTGTGTGTCTTTCCCTCCCCCCCCCGCTCTCTCCCCTCTGTTATATTATATTCCTTATATTTTGAATTTTAATTTTGGAGCAAAAATGTGGATATAAAGCACTTCTCAGTCACCCACCACCCGAAAAATATAGGAAATATATAATGAATAATAATACAATGTGGCATAAATCACAAGCCTGGCATTTTCTTTGCTGCATTTAGAAATACTGTTCTATTTGCGTCCTGAAAATTCAGGAACTTACAACAGAAGAAATATCCTACAATCCAATGCTTTATTTATCTTTTCCACAGAAACCCTGTAATTTGTGAGATTGGAAGATAGCAGCCACTTTGGTGGTGTTTGGCAATTTAATTTGCAATAGAACTATAATGTGTAATAAAACTAACAGCAGTCTGTGGTCTAAGCAAAGGGGAAGAGCTTTGTCCTAAAAGCTGAAAATAAATAAAATCATATATAGTTCTTACCAAGGATAGAACAAAAACTGGCTAAAATATATGTATGAAACTGGAGAATCTGCTAAAAATTTCAGTAAGTAGCTAAAAGCCTGTGGGATGGGTTACTATTTCCAGTCATCATAAAGCAAATAATGGGGGATGTACCATGGAATATCCTATCACCATGCTTTCATTCTTTTATGGGAATGAGAACTTAGGACAAGGCTGTGGAGGTGGGAATCATCCTTTGCCCTGGAATTTGGCAGAGATCATTCAAAACAAAACACTTTAGTGCTTATGCATGAACCTTCAGTTTGGTTGTGTTTTTTACATATCTCATTGAGTGCAACTAATTCCTATGGGAAAATGGATATTGTTCACAATTGTGAGTATTCCAGTTAATAACAACTGGTACATCTCTACATTTCTGGATGGGTGTCAAAAGATATGTTGCAATGTACTTTTGTTTCTCTTCTCCCATCCAATTTGACTGACCCTTTGTTAACTCTGAACAAATCAATTTTATTTAGTCACATGGGTGTTTGTGCTTTCATATGTAACCATTCATTTCAAGGACAAGGGCCTGACCTTCCTTTCTCATATGACAGATTGGGGACAACATGACAAGCATCCATAAAAGAATACTCTTTGTATGTTATGTATTTTATGGGATATGTGAAGGAAATGAAACTATTGTTGTGGATGAATTCCCTGTACCACAGCAGATTTTTTTCTGTAAAATGCAAAGTATTTATGTGTGGCAAAATTTAATAGGCCCTTTAACAATTTCAAGAATAATAATACAATGTGGCATAAATCATAAGCCTGTCATTTTCTTTGCTGCACTTAGAAAGACTGCTCTGTTTGTGTCCGGAAAATTCAGGGACTTACAACAGCAGAAATATCCTAGAATCCAATGCATTCAGTATCTTTTCCAAAGAAACCCTGTAATTTGTGAGATTGGAAGATAGCAGCCACTTTGGTGGTGTTTGGCAATTTAACAACATATATAAAATGCATAATGGCATTGATGTTACTGGCAGAGGGTTTTCAGGAATAGATTTAAAGTTCCAGTGGTGTAGTTCTGCTAAATCAAAGCTGTACAACCTAACAGAAACAGAGATACACATATTCAAAGAGGTGTATGATGGCCTAAGATAATCTTTTGCTGTACCCACACCCCAATAACAAGACAGACATGTTTATTGGATTGAAAAATTGGGCCACTTTTATTGAAATTAAAACTGAAACCTACCTTAACAATGGTTAAGGATCAAACGGGCCAAAATAGCACTGGTAAGGGGCAAATCCAATTAGAATCCTAATCAATTGCCTATCACAACTTGTTACTGCAGCAACAAGGTGTGAGCCTCTGTCAACAACCTGCTTCTGCTGAAGCGTGCTGTTGACCCAATCTGGATATTATCCTAACTAAGTAAGTTGGCTGGCCATACAAGTTTGGCTAACCTTGTCCTCCCTATGGCCAAACAACTGGATTTGCCCTATTAAGTAGTAATGCAGTTGCCCCTCACCAGTGCTATCCGCCACACGGGGAGGAGTTCACCGACTCACCGCCCCACCCTGACCGCAAATGGTCAACAGGCCCGTTTGTAAGCATGACAAGAAGAGGTCAATCCCTCCAACTGACAAATGCACACTGTCACCACGATACAGACTGCGGTCTTGTATGCGGATCGGGGTGTGTGGGACAACGGTCCCCAAAGCGTTGGCATAAAGGAAACAGGCCACTGCCCTGTTGACTGACCTGTGGGCCCGGTCAACACCATGTGGGTCAATCCCACCCCGACAGTACACACACGGCACCATCTGGGACCAAATGATCCGCACCCGTGGCCAGGACTGACCCAACAGGGCAAGATCTCTGTGGATGGCACATATCAAGTCCAAACCTGTGACCAGGGCCAAATCGTTCCCGCCCAGGTGGATGACAAGGACATCTGGGGGACATTGGTCACCCATGGACCTGATGAATGGAAGGAAAGACTGCCAACGCATCCCGCGGAAGCCGAACCATCGGAGGAGCGCCACTGCGCTGATGCCCAGGTGGGTTCCCCAGGAAGTGGACGCTGCGTGGCGGGTGGCCCAGTAGACAAAGCTGTGCCCGACAATCCACACCCTCATGGGCGTACGAGGACGTGCCGGAGCTGAAAGAAAGGAAAAAGAAAGGTGCACGAGCAAAGTGCTACTGGGATAGCAGCTGCACATAGGAACGAAAGCGCTCGGAACCCCACCTCCCCATAGACCGTATAGCATCCTCAGGATAACCATACACCGCTGCAGTCGATGCTGCACCAATGCGGAAGGAATTTGTGCCAAAACGGACCCCAGCAAGGCCCAACCCAGCCAAGGCGGTACCAGTAACCCACCCAAACTGATACCTGGTCAACGGGGAGGAGTTCCGATGACAAAAGGGGGCCCTGCTTGCTGCCACGAGTGGCCAAGGAGACACCAAGTGCTCTGATCGGGCAAATAACAGGATTACTACACCTGTACAGCATGAGCAAGCTGCCATGGCCGAGATGATCGGTCTTGGAAAAAGGGATGGACAGATGCACTAAATCCTGGGTCATGGTTACATCAGACAGCTCCAGAGCCCCGCGAGATGCATCACTGCGGGACCCCATGACCAGCTCACTAACCCTGAGAGCACTGAAAAACTTGATCGTGGTAGCAGCATGGAATAGGCAAGCCTCATACTGATCCCTGCAAACCATCAGCCAAGTCCCCGCCAGGCGCAGGAGAAGATCAGCGGAAATAGGCTGTCGAGAGTCAGGGTGAGGACCACGTTCACAGGTCCATCCCTCCAAAACCCGACGGACCCTGAAATCCGAAGTGGTATCAGAAAGGCCATTGACCTTTGCATAAAAGGATAATACGGAGAGATGGCCTGCAATGGTTCTAGGTGCCAATCCCTGGGAATGAAGGTGTACCATAAACTGCAATAGGTGTTCAACCAGGACAGCCCAACAGAGAGGGAGGGAAGCCTCATGGTGAAATGCCTCAAAGGCTCTGTGCGTGAGAGCATAACCTTACGGGTACTGCTAGCTAGCGACAGACCGATGGCCCGGTTCACCTCTCCACGCCAAACCTCCACATTTCGGCCGGGAGTGTCAAAACAGGTCGTCGGCCTCTGGCGCCAGAGTCCAGAACCGATCTATCTGTAGGCGAGACAAAGCGTCAGCAATATCATTATTGATACCCAGGACGTGTTGGGCCTTAAACAGTATGTTGAGGCGCAATGCACACAACACAAAATGGCAGACAAGGGCCATGACCCAGGGCGAACGGGATGTCTGAGAATTTACTATGTGGACCACAGCTGCGTTGTCGCACCAAAAATGAACCACTGAGTTAGCACAGGAGTCTCCCCAGAGCAGGAGTGCACCCAGTATAAGCTTTAAACCTCTCCAGACCTTGCCTTCTTGGGTCTCCCCTGCCCAAAGATTCCGACCTGTAGGTTTCCAAAAGCTCTGTCCAGCCCAAGGCTGCAAGTACCTGGGTTCCTGCCTAAGGAAGTCCCAGCAAAAATTAAATAGGAGAGAATGAAACATCCAGTAGCGTGAAGATTGGCTAAATTCTTATCTTACCCCTTTTAAAGATCAGGCAGGTAGTTGAATCAACATAGTTTATTTCTTCAGGTTCATAGGTAGCTCAAGATACAAATAGGATCAATAAAGGCTAATCAAAATACATCAAGGTTTCCACATAACAGGCCTTCCTCACCCAAAGAAACATAATCTAACTATTTCTAAGTTACCATTATGTACAGCACCACCAGGGGAGTTGCTAATCCTCCATCTTGGTGGATTTCCCTCACCATGAGGTCTCTCTCAAGCAAAATGGCCTGAACTGCCCTTCCCCTTCGGGCTCAGCCAATCAGCATCACAATAAAATTGCAAGAGGAAGTCAAGAGGCCCACCCTCAATACAGAGGCAAAGCAGCTCCTCTACAAGCAGTTTAAGGAACAGAGAAATGCCATGTTTGATGACTAGTGACCTATTATTACACCCAGTCTAGGAAAAAATTACAGAAGGGTTAGGTCCCTGAGCACATCCCTGCCCTGCCAAGACTCCAGCCACTTGCCATATGACCAGTGACCGTCAAAGTAAAAACCGGAGCCAAACACTCCGGACGCATCTGACTGGACCTGGAAAACAGGTGCCGTGACGTGCTCAGCGCGCCAAAAAGAAACCCCATTGAATTCCGATAGGAACTCCAACCACATCTTAAGGTCATCCCTGTTACCCTTAGTCAACCAAACCCTGTAGTGCTTCCTGGATAAACCAACCATGGCATCGCATAAGTGCCTGGCAAAAGCCCGGCCGGGTGCGATGACCCTGCACGCGAAATTGATGTACCCATGAAGCACCTGAAGGTCATGAAGTGATGCCTTACGCTTGGCCAATAGGGACCGAATAGCCTGCGAAATGCGGGCTATCTTGTCCATGAGCAACCTGGAAGTCTGGGCCACAGTGTCAATTTCAATCCCTAGAAAACCAAAGTAGTGGCAGGGCCTTCAGTCTTTTCAGGAGCCAACGGCACACCCAATTCTGCCATAAGCTCCTGAAATGTGGACAACAGGTGCGCACACTCACCTGAGCCCGCAGCAGCCCCGAACAAAAAATTGTCCTGGTAGTGCGTGACTGATCGAGCCCCTGAGCGACTGACGAAGGCCCAATGCAAGAATGAACTGGAACACTCGAATGCCGAGCAAGAACCAAAAGGCATGGCCTTGTCCACAAAATATTGGCCCTGAAAATAGAAACCAAACAACTCGAAATCGTCCGGGTGGATGGGCAAGAGGTGGAAAGCTGACTTTATGTCACATTTGGCCAATAGCGCTCCCAGTCCACAGGCCCGTACCATGCCGAGTGCCTGGTCAACGAAGTGTACCGGACAGAGCAAAGTTTGTCCGGTATAGCATTGTTCACAGATCTGCCAGCCGGGTATGACAAATGGTGAATCAAACGGAATTCTCCCTGAACTTTTTTAGGAACCAAACCAAGGGGAGAAACTTTTAAATTGGGAAAAGGAGGCACATCAAAGGCTGGCCTACCCGGCCTTCCTGCACCTTCTTAAATATCTTACTCCTCGCCACGTGCTCCATACCCCATAACGAAACCAAATTTGGGGCGCTCTGCGGCAAGCGCACCCCCACAAAAGGGATGTGAAAACCCTCAGAAAAACCAGCCCATATGTACTCCGCGTCCGACTGTTTAGGGTAAACACGCAGCCATCTTTCCAAAACATCAAGCTTAATTGGGGTGGGGGGCTTTTTGAGCAGACGCTGAGTCTGTGTTGGTCTGGCTGGCGCCCTGTTGTCCCCTGGCCCTCCCCCTGGGTCCTCCCGATCTGGTGCACACAGTGGCCAGGTGAGGGCCAGAACAGATTGTGCATTCATGTCTATACCTACACTGCCTGCGGGAACATCCGGCCGTGGACGAGAAGTTCCAGCACAACAGGCAGACTGGAACCCCCTGCAACGCTGCCTGGCGGGGTGATCGTGCAGGGCTGCTGGAAGGCGTGGCCAGAATGGAACCGGTCGCCCGTGGTTGGGCGGGACGGGGTCATATAGTACAACCACAAAAGTTGGTTGGGCTCATCCAAACGCATCTCCGGGTGAAGCGTGGCCCACATACGAAACTTCTCATCGTATGCCAGCCACGATTGGCCCGGACAGTCCACATATGCACGATAAATAATATCAAGATATTGGAATAGGGGAATAGCCAAGTCTGGTCAGGCCCTTAAGGACACCACTGCATAAATAAGGTAGGCAGGCAACCAGTTGGCCCAAGTGCGCAGTGGCTTGCGGCGACGGGACAATTCCTTGTCCTTGTCATCTTCCCTTTCTTTCTCCTCTTTGGTGGGTTCTCTGTTCGATAAGCTGAACAGGTCCATATACTCCCTGTGCCAGATCTTGTCTCTGGTGGCAGGGAGAAGGTGGTCACCCAGTGGCAGGACAACCCCCACCGTCGGCAAGGCAGCAGTAGGATCAGTATGGTAGCTGGTGTTGACCGGTGGGCCGTAAGGCCAGGCAGAAGTGCCCACTGGTGGAAAGCCAGGTGGCAATGGTGGGTACTGAACCCCCCGTCCCCCAAGGGGAGCAGACCCAGTTAACGCCTGCTGCCCAGCGGGCGCAGGGGCAGGCTGGGCAGGCCAAGGCCATGCAAACTGAGACAGAGGGGTGGTAGCAGGCGTGTGTGTTGAGTTAACTTGACCGTTATACTCACCAGATGCTACCACCCCCCCAGCCGCCCCCACCGGGGGTTCCGTCTGAGCCGGGGCACCGGAGCTCAGGATCGAAGTAGAGCTCACCCCAGCTGGTACCAAAGGTGCGCAGTGGGCCGGGTTGACTCCCAAAGCCTGTGAAGGAGGACCGGGCAGTGGGCCGCCAGCAGGCATAGCCAGCAGGGCCGCCTCCAGCCCCGCCAGCCACCAGTCAGTGGAGGCCAGGGCCAGGGGGCTGGGGAAGGCACCTGGACAGGCAGCAGGCCATCCGCCCCCCACCCAAGGCCCGGGGTCAGGGCAACCGATGGTGCCTGTTTCCCCCATTGAGGGCGCCTTGGGCAGTAATCAACCGGTAGGCCAGGTGCAGGCCGCATGAGTGGAGGCACCTGGCCTACCGGTGGATTACTGCCCAAGGTGCCCTCAATGGGGGAAACAGGCGGGCTGCCTTCGGTGGGCAAGTGGGCCGCCGCCCTACGAGCCCTCCGGTTCAGAGGGGGTGTCAGGTTGGATGCCGGGGAAGGTTCCCCGCATGTTCCGGGTGGAGCTGGCACACGTGGGAGGCATGGTGCCGGGGCGTCACCATGTGCAGCCTTCACAGCCTTCTTCTACGGCGCCATGGTTGCGCAGAAGTGGCACGAGGCCAAGGACCACCGCCAGGCAGGCCAGCACAGCCGAAGCCGGCCGGGGACCCACCGGAGGTGCATGGTCTGATCCCAATCCCAGGCCAAAAACCCCGAAGCCTGGGAAGGAAGCTGTGTGCGGCCTGAACCCGTTCCCGGGCAAGGGCTGGCGAAGCAGGCGGCGCGGGTCCGGACCTGATCCTGGGCCGAGACCCACAAAGGAAGACACCCACAAGGGGCGAAAGCAAGGTGCCGCTAAAAAGCCTGCTCCCGGGCTGGCAATGGCGGCGAATCAGCTGGGAAGGCAATCATGCCCGGGGCCCAGCCGATTTTCAAGAGCGGGGGCCATTGGCTCAGCTACCCCTTATAAAGGGGTGGCTGGCCATGCCCCCAACTCCATCTTGCTGTGCCCATGCCTCAGGGGCGGGGCCAGCAAAGCACGGGTGGCCATTTTGCTGCACACGTTCCTTCTTTGTGTGGATTGATTGACAATTTGTTTCTGTAAAATGCACAGAATAGAAAGCTATATGTGATAATATTACATTGTTGCATAGATTAATAAAAGCAATAATGTTGAGTTTATGTTGTAATGGTTATTCAAAGGACGCAATTAATTCTTTTCATTTACTCTGTGTGAAGTAGAGAAATGCTTTAGCCAATTAGTGCTTACATGCCTTGTCGATCAAGTAGATTGTTACATACCCAGGTGTTATACTAGTGCCTATGCACACACTCTCATGCCAGTTTCAAGGACACTGAGTCTGAGAATCTGACAGTTTGACCCGTCACAGGAAGATGCCATCCAGATGGAATCTAAGATAAGCATCTCATGTAATGTTCAGGTGCACATACACAGCTGCATGTCCTGAGTCAGATTGAGTGCAATTGCATGTATGAGTTTTTTTTAAAGATCCCTACTTTAATGTAGAAAGTTAAACAGCTCATCTGAAGCATGACGGTAAGGAGAAAACTGATGCATGAATTCAAATCGTTGGTATGTCTATGTAGAAAGCATGTTGTGTAACATACATGACAGGATGGACTACATATTTTGGGTAATAAAAAAGATTGTGGTGTTTTTGATACACATTTGGATATACCCCAGGCAACTAAGTCAGGTGAAAGTAACATAGAAGAATAACGGCAACCATTTGAGGCACAAGATTCAAAAATAATTGTATTCCAGTTTAATTATATTCCAACTTAATTTCTCAAAGTAATGGTTCTAAGTAGATTCTAAGCCCTTCCAGTAAAATAACGGCTTTTCAGGGTGCTTTCATTAGGAATCTAAAGATATATACATAACTATGAGTGAAAAACATATACCCAAAATACATATATACATATTTACATTAAAAGACCTTGGAAATAAATCATGGATACAAGCATCGGAAGAAGATAATTACCTGCTTACAAAACTAGTTGGAGATGCATCCAATCTTTTTTATTACCCAAAATATGTAGTCCATCCTGTCATGTATGTAACACAACTTGCTTTCTACATATACATACCAACAATTTAAATTCATGCATCAGTTTTTGTTTGTTCCCACCTCTTTTTGACAGGTGAAAGTAACTGCAGAATGAATTCACAAAAAGGTGGCTTCATTTCGCCAGACATAAGAAGGGTTACCATACATTCCAGAAAAACGGGATTGTCCTAGCAAAATCAAGAAGAAGATGGAGAGAGAAAATTCTGTTCCATCTGAATCAGCAGGAGGGGAGAAATAATTTAGCAAATAATCTGCTCTTCTGCCCATATGGTGAAGTGCCCAAATGGGGAAGTGGCACACCAGCCATTTCAACATATAGGCAAAAGTTGCTTTGGGTGCATGGAAAGGAAGAGA
Source organism: Bradypodion pumilum (assembly GCA_035047305.1). Taxonomy (NCBI): domain Eukaryota; kingdom Metazoa; phylum Chordata; class Lepidosauria; order Squamata; family Chamaeleonidae; genus Bradypodion; species Bradypodion pumilum. Next base: position 210,880,885 of record JAWDJD010000003.1, on the reverse strand, counting down.
TTGCTAAGTGTAATTTACCCCCTTCCCATCCTCAACCAACCTAAAAATGAATGAGCCCACATAATAGCAAAGCAATTGCACTCATATACTGCTACATGGTGCTTATTGCACTCTCTGGGCGGTTCATATGTTAATTAGCATTTTGCCCCAACATGTTGGATACTCATTTTACTGACTTCAGAAGGATGGAAGGCTGAATCAACCTTGATACCCATCAGGATCAGACTCACATTTTTTCTGCAGGGCAGGAGTTTAACCACTGCACCACCAGGGCTCTTATCCCTGATTATCCCATACGGAACAGTGTCAATGTGCTCTTAGTTAGCTTTTATATCATGAATCATATGATCACCTCATTAAGCATATCCATCATCCTTCCATAACTGGGCCCCTGTATAGTGCTCACAGAGCAATAGCAACAGCAATCACATTCATATACTACCACATAATGTTTAGTGCATTCTCTGGATGGTTCACAATTAGCACTTTGCCCCCAACAGCTGATTACTGTGGTGGCTCAGTGGTTAAGATGTTTTCTTGTTAGCTGGAAGGTTGGCAAGTTGGCACTTCAAGACCAAGGTACTGCATGACGGATTGAGCACCCTTCTCTGTCCCAGCTCTTAGGGACATGAAAAGAACCTCATTTGGGCATTCCCTGAGCGGAGTTTCTACTGCAAAAATCCTCTCAATCCAGAAAAATTTCTGGCACAAAATTATTTAATCTGCTTAGAAACATACAAATACATGCAGGAACCTTAAAATATTTTAATTCAAACTGGATTGGATAGATTATAATTTGGTTTGGAGTGAATTGGTCATGATTTGTGAATTAGAGCTCATTATAGTCACACGTGTCTAGTAGATTCCTGTACTCAGTTAGCATTCATGACCATCTTATTGTAGTTGGTTTCTCCCCGATACAGTAACTAATATAGGTTTTTTTGCTCATTATGATGACTAAGAGCACTTTTCTACAAAGCTCTTCTTTGTAATTTTGCTACAATTCCATTATGGCATATTGCATAAAGAATGAAACAAAAGAAGATACATAAACCACATTTAATACTGCTGTCTCCATAAAGCTAGTTATCTAATTTATTCCACTTATAAATAAGTCAATTTTAATCATTTCAATCAATGTAGATGCATTTGAATTATATTTAACTATGATGTATCTAATAGCTATCACTCACAACTTATCACGACAGTTTCTCATTTAGGCATAAAGGAAGCATAAAATCGGGGCCTGGGCTCCTTAATAGAACAGTTAATCCATATATAATCCTTCCTGAAATTAAATTCCAGTGTGATGTGACAGGATCATGCTTGGAATTAGCACTGCAATTGTCTTATATCTATCTAAGAGTTCACATTTATTAGTGAAGAATGAGATATAAAACAACCATTGTATTCAGGTTTGATGATCATTACAGATGTGCACAGAACACAAATCCCTGCAGTGAATTGGCAGCTTTTTCATGTACTCACTTCTTATTATTTAAAGGCATTGCATCCTTTAAAATGCAGCAGATAAAACTTTGATATTACAGTTGAATGGAGTGACATTTATTGCAAATGGTTTAAGTAATAAAACATGGAAAGATAAATAGTTACACTGATTAATTACAACTTCAGCAGTGCAGTAATTTGAAGACAGGTGCTTTGAACATAGAAAAGTATTTTGTTCTTCTGTTTTTTCACTCAAACATTTCAAAAAGAGGTTAAAGTTCAATTCATTCTTTCATCTGGTTGCCTCATCTCACCAAGATATTTGAATTCATTAAAAATAAAGAAATTTAAACCAGTATTTGACCATACATTTTTAGTTCAGATAATGAAAGCATTAGTATTTTTTTTGTTCTTCCGGATACTTAACAGTAAGTTTGATACAAAGTTGTTTTGAAATTCTTCTGAAGGGGGAGGGGGGATTTGAAAGCTGTCCTTACTGGAGTGTCAGGATAAAATGAAATGCTACAAATAAAAAACTAAACACATCAAAGCAAGGTCAAATTTATCCATACTATGCAGAAGAAATATGGAAAATAAAGGCAGGGAGGAAATCATCTCATTTGAAGTGTGATGTGGGAGGAGAGCCTTGCAGATAACAGACATCTATAAAGGACGGGGGGGGGGGGACTGGTGCTTAATCAAGTCAAGCCTGAACTATCAGGTATAAGCAAGATGAAAATCCATTTGTGGCATATCAAATAATTGCAATCTTCAGAAAGTATTCAATGTATAACAATCCGTGTAAATCTTCTTGTAATAAAAAAAAATCAAATCAAATCAAACTGACTCAGATCGAGTGTAATTGTCTTTTTATAATAACTCTTAGTGTTGTGCAAACTTAATTCTCCATATAAATGACATCAAGATGAAATGAAATTGAGTGTAAGCAAGTATAACTCAAAGCAGATATAGTCTCTATTCAAAATTTCTCTATTCAAAATCTAATATTTGTAGTATCGTGGGGTCCTCACATTGAGGCTCCTCTCTTTGTCTTTTTCCAAGCGGGAAAACAAGTCTCCCATGATAACAGTTACTCTCGAAGTCTACCCGTCCCATCGGTCCTAATGTTCAATAGCAGGTTTGCTTTTTCTTTCACTTTGCTTAACAATCAGTATTGCAGCTAAGAAAAACTGAAGATACAAAACGTAACTGAACTTAGGCTGGAAGCAAATGTTTAAATCAGATTTCAATCCAAAATATAGAAACATAAAAGGTACAAAAATAATATTTTAATTATAATATAAAATATATGAGCTTATATCTTAATAAGGCACAACAGAAAAGGAGAAACTGAATTAAAAGTAAAAGAACATTATAACTTTAAGTAATATAAATCCTTTAACAGATCTAGATGCACAGTAAAATACAATTTTTCTGATCCTAGCCATTGGTATTTCCCAGTTTGCATTTATGGAGCAAAAATCCATGATAACTGTGTGTTGTGTACTGTCTGTTTCTTGGTGTCTCATGTCCTGTGTTCTTCTTCTTCCGTTTCTAGGCCAAGTATTCTGTGGAATGATCTTTGTATCTCTTTCTTGCTAGCCTATATTTACATTGTATGGCTGTGAAACATGGACCCTCTATCACCAAGACATTAAAAAGCTTGAGCACTTTCACCAACAGAATTGAAGATCCATCTTGAACATCAAGTGAGATGACTATGTCACCAAAATCACAGTTCTCAAATAGGCAAATGTAAACAGCATTGAAGTTTCCATCATAGGCCATCATTTTAGATGGATGGGCATGTCTGCCATACAGATGGTTCCAGGTTTATTTATTTATTTTTCAAATTTATATGGCCACTTTATTCACCTCAGCGACTCAAAGTGGCTCACAACATTTGTTAAAACCTGACACATGTCAATTAAAACCAAAAGCTAAAACTATAAAACTATAACTCTTAAGACTGTCTAAAACATCCCTAAAACATCCCTGTTCCCTAAAATTGGGGGGGGGGACATGGGAAGGAGGAATAAAAGCCCTGGGCAGGGCTAAATAAGCCAGCAGGGTTGGGTTGTGGTACTAGATGCACCCCACACCTGCTGGCAAAGCCACGGTTTTAAGGCCTTCCTGAAGGGGGGGGGGAGAAACTCCACCTGGAGGTGCAGTTCAGGTGACAGTAGGTTCCATAGGGCTGTAGTGGTTACCGAGAAGGCTCTCCTGATGGTCCTAGTGAGGCGTGCCTCCCCAGCTGATTAGACAACTAGGGAGCCTCTACGGTCCGCTCTCATAGGATGGGTTGAAAACCTTGGAGTGATGTGATCACTTAAGTATTCTGGCCCACTACTATGAAGGGCTTCAAAGGTCAAAACCAGCACCTAAAATTGCACACAGAAGCATACTGGCAGCCAATGCAACTCCCGTACCAGCAGTGAGGCACGGGCATAATCCAGTCTGGAGGTGACCAGAGCATGTGTGACCATAAGCAAGGAGTCCTGGTTCAGGAGCAGGCGTAATTGGCGGATGACATGAAGTTGCACAAAAGCCCTCCTGGCCACCACTGCCACCTGCTCTTCAAGCAGTAGTTGTGAGTCCAGGAGGACCCCCAAATTACACACCTGGTCTGTCTGGGGCAAAAAAAACCATCCAGCACCAAAGATGGTAGCTCCCGGGACAACACAAGGCCCTGAACCCACATCCACTCAGTCTTGCCAGGATTCAGCTGAAGCTCATTGTCCCCCATCCAATTCCTTACAGCCTCCAGGAACCTGGTTAGGACTTCAACTGCATCACTCGGGTTCCCACGGGTCAAGATATACAGTTGGGTATCATCAGCATATTGATGATACCTCACCCCATGGGAACGGATGTAGATGTTAAATAGAAGAGGCGAGAGTACCAAGCCCTGTGGCACCCCATACTGGAGAGGCCTAGGGCTGGACAACTCACCCCCCAATTACACCAACTGGGTCCGGCCCCTCAGAAATGAGGAAAACCAGGACCACACAGTGCATCGGGCCCCCAGCCCTCGGAGCCATTCCTGAAGGATACTGTGGTTGATGGTATCGAAAGCCGCTGAGAGGTCAAGAAGAGCAAGAACAAAGGGATTATCCCTGTCACACTCACACCAAAGATCACCCATGAGTGCGACCAATGCAATCTCAGTACCATGACAGGGCATGAAACCTGTCTGAAAAGGGTCCAGATAATCCGTTTCATCCAGACCCCCCCCCCTGGAGCTGCAGTGCCACTGCTTTCTCCAGGTTTCCTCATAAAATTCTTTATGGGGAACTTAACTCCAATACAAGACCTCATGGAGCTCCTTTGAAGCATTATAAGGACCAGCTGAAACAAACCATGAAGGTGTCAGATATAAATCCACAAACTTGGGAAGTAGCAGCAATAGTTCGCCAACTTTGTTGCTGAACCATCCCCCCTGCTACTAATCACTTCGAAGGAGAACACCAAAGACATGAAGAGGCTAAGCAACAAACACAAAAGCTTCATCAAACTCAACTACACCCTCCACCATCTATTCAGTGTAATGTGTGTAGTTGCAAGGTTCATGCCAGGATCAGTTTATTGAGTCACCAGAGACACATCCATCAACTGAGAAATGACTTCCAGGAGAAATGTATGTTCGGATACGAGAAGCAGCCAGTGACGATATTTATATTTCTCTCAGTCTTTTTATATTTCAGTAAAAAAACTAGATTTTGTGTGAAGAGTAAAATACAGTTCTCTGAAAACAGTACGAGAAGTTTCAGTCAGAAACTATTGCTTTTGTTAAAGTAGCAAACTTCTAAGGAAACAAATCCTATGTTTAAATTTTGATTTGCTTCCTTGCACCTGCTGTAATAGAATATTGGTTGAGTTGGCCTTGGCTGATTGGGTGGGGTAGAAATTGAACAAACAAACAAATGAATAAATACCTGTAAATAGCATTTCATTTGGTGAATAAAATCCATGGAGTATAAAGTACTGGTGAACAAATTTGGTCAGTTTTCAACTTGGTATAGTTGCATTTTAAAATTCTAGGAACCCCAGGGACTAGGACTGGAGTTCCCTATTATTTTTAATTTAATTTTAAATTTTCTGTCAGTTAAGTAGGGAATTTGTGGGGTAATGCCATTTTTTAATTTTGCATTGAATTTACTTGCAGATTTGGCTGGAAAGCTGGCTGATTATTCCAGATTCCAGTTATTTTTAGTACACCACTATTCAAACTTCTTTTAAAAAGCCCAATGTACATTTTCAGAATGGCATTTTTACAAAGCCTTTGATTATTTTAACACTATATACATATAAAATTTCATAACTTGACATCTGGTTCAGGATGAAGTGGAAATATGCTGGTTGGAAAACTCTCTAAACACAACCAAATTAGTATCCAAGGGGGCTTTCCACCTCTTACTCCCTAGCCTTCTCCTTTTTTGATTCATCACTGGAACCATTCAAAAACAATAAGATGAATATCTTCTGTAATGGAGATGGTGCTTAGGAGTAATCATGTCAACCACTCATGTCACAAGAGTATTCCACCTGGAGGCCTGAGCTTCCACAGGAAACCCAACCAGATCAACCAGAAAACGTCCCAAAAAACAGTTGGGTCCAGAAATCTGTAGTGATGAACCATCCTAACTGATCCAGCCTTCCTCCAATGTGGAGCTGCCATCTCAAGGTAAGTTTTAATCCAACCAAGACAGGGGATGGTGGAAGTAAAACATTCTAACCACTAGTTACAACTGTCACATAAGCACCAAATCTAGTAAGACAAATCTAGAGACTCCATGTTTTTTTATTAATTCCAGGGCCAGGCTGGAGACCACTACCTTGGCATGGATCTTAATACCACCACTGAGGTAAATAGCACCATGAGCTTTCCAGGAAAACAGGGGTACAGGGATTCTTGTACTCCAAAAGTATTCCTGTATTGTCTTAGCCACCCAAACCCGTTTGGGAGGCCTCCCAGTTTGGACACAAAAAGTAGGAGAGCTTGCTGATCTTGAATGAATCCTAGTGGATGATGGTAACCCACCACTATGTCTTTCCAATCTCCCCTGATGATAAATGGAATAACCTGGCCTGGTGGGAGGGGGGGATCTTACATACAGCCTCTGTGCCCACCAATGATGAGGAAGGTGGGGTAGATATTTTGTAAAATAAATAAATAAATATGCCAGATTGGGTCTTTCTTCCACAATTAGATCATAAATTAGTTGGGACATATTTTGGACCAATCTGGCATTAAGCAGGAAGGTCAGACCAAAAGGTTTAAGATTGAACCAGTACTTCAAGGTCAATTTAATATATCTGTAATGGGGAAAAACACACTTAGCCCATAAACAACAAATCTAAGGAGTAATTGGTTGGCATGATATGAAAAGTTTAAGGCTTCCAGCTGTAACAGTCCATTTAGCATCTACAGGAACATTCAGTCATTCAAAAAAGAAATCCTCCGGTTTAAGATTTTGAGATATTTTGCTTCTGTGCTATTGATTAAAAACATTAGGAAATTACCTGCCATTGTTACACAATGCTGTGCTTGAGTTGCCAGCAGGAAAAATGATGCCAAGCTTTATATAGCAAAGGACAGTGTGAATGTTGACTGCAACATTTGAATTAAAACAAAAAAATTCTGCCCATCAATTTTAACACTCCCCATTTTGCCATATTTGCTGATTTACTGATCTATGTCTGGACAAATGGAACAGCAATTATTGCCCGTTATTATCCCAGCTTCCTCCTTAATACAAGAATTTATGGATCATCATCTTGTGCTTGAAATATCAACAGCATCTCAGATTGAAAAATGAAAGAACAAAGATCAAGTTCATCTGTATCATGCTTCAGCAAGCAGAAAGAAAGTTCTTGATGCAGAAAGGAAGAAACAAGTAAGACCTTCATCCTCTGAAAATTTTATGATCTGAAATGTGAAGCAAAGCCACCCTCCTCCATACCCACTGACAATCAGTTCAAAAACCACTTCACACATAAGAATAATTGAATCCTCAGCATGTCTAGCAGAGGTTTCATCACATTGCTTCATAATTATCTCTGGCTTCCAAACAATTGATCACTAAAGAACTGGTCATAAAACTGCTATTACAGTAGTTTTATGTATCAGGGAGAAATAGTTAACTAATGAAAAAAGGGGTCAGTTTCGGGGATTTTTTCTTGCTTTTTATCTCTTTATGAATAGTTGTGAACACAAGATGGTATCCAACCTTTTCGGGCCATGGGTTGGTCACGTGGTTCCTCCCACCCGGAAGTGGAAGTAAAATGTGCATGTGTCCACTCATGTGCATGCACAAAATGCACCATAATTGGACCCGAAGCTGTCACAAATGTGTTCATGACATTAGTGGGTCATTTATGACAGTGATTTGCACATGTGCAGATGCATTTTACTTCTGCTTCTGTGATTGGCGAGGGTGGTGTAGGCCAGATGAGTTGGTGCTGTGAACCCTGCTGTAGTAGACCATTTTGACTGCTGACATTGTTCAAATTCAGACTGATTTTTGTTATATAAAGCTTGGTATCCTTTTTCCTGCTGGCATTGCGGGCACAATATTGCACAGCAATATCAGGCCATTTCCTGGCATTTTGAAGCAAAATATCTCATATTCATTAATTTTATATTATAAGTAGTTTTTTTTTTTTTGAAGAACTGAATTTCCTGGCATTTGAACACAGAAATTTAGGTATCCATATATTACACACAAATTTTAATCAGTAATCTACATTGTCATACCATACTAAATGTTAATTAATTAAAAGAAAACAATCAAAAGTTGAAATGGGATCAATGGCTTTGTATAAGTAACATAGTAGGGAGGTTGTCCTGTAGTTTTATGGGTTTGATGGTTCTTGGCCTGGATTACTGAGTAGATCAGATATAGAATGGGTCTATGCTGAGCATTTGGGATTGGATTTCCTATGCTATTATTTCACTGTTGAGCTAGAACACAAAGTAGATCTGGATTGATCTTACTTGTTTCTTCCCTTCTGCATCAAGAACTTCATTTCTGCTTGCTGAAGCATGATACAGATGAACTTGATCTTTGACCGGACTCTTCCCTTGGCCGGGCCAGCATTGAGGGAATGAAGAACAGCTGAGCAGTGCAGCCGGTCAGCCATAAGAACGCCAATGCCACCACGACTGGATTCTTCTCTCAGCCAGCTCGGCCTGAGGGAATGAAGAACAGTTGAGTGATGTGGCCATCCGTCTATAAGAACACTGCCACCACCGGACACTTCCCTCAGCCGGCCTGGCCTTGAGGGAATAAAGAACAGCGAGTGGTGCGGCCAGCTGGCCATAATACTGCCGACACCACCACCGGACTCTTCCCTTGGCCGACCTGGCCTTGAGGGACATGGGAACAGCTGTGTGGTGCTGCTAACCAGCCAGAAAAATGCCACCACTGCCACTGCTGCCTGACTTTTCCCCTCTGCCATTAAGCCCATTTATTGCTCTTGAAATGTATATTGCTCTTGAAATGTATATTGCTCTAGAAATGTTTTTTTGGGGGGCGTGGCTAAGATGGCCGATGAGTAACATCTCGATCTGGACGCTCGCGCTTATCAAAATGGTAATTAATGAGAACGAGTAAAATGGGGAAATTTTAAAGTGGTATTTTTTGCTGATAAGACTCCTGCTTGCCTATTTGGAAAGTTTTGAAGTTGGACGGTCGAAGTTTGGGAGGTAGCCTGGGTAGGAGAGGCGCGCGACGGAAGCCGCTGCTTCTCCTGTCGAGGAACCGAGAACGGGACCAGCGAGACGGCGGAGATTTGAGGTGGCAGTAAAATCGGCAAGAAAGCGAGTTTACGTAAGTTTATGAAAGACTAAGTTGAAGCGCTAAAGGCAATTGGAGAATTTGTTTAGAAGAGCCAGGACCTGGAAGCGGGTGTGGAAGTGGATAAATTGCGGGTTGTCGATCCGTTAATGGCGGCGGTCCTGGAAAACGAAAGTGGCTGTGTTTTGTTCTATGGCTTTGTTGCATTCCAGGAGAACCACGACGTGTTTTGGCGACAGTAAAGTGGTTAAAGAAGTCTTTGTCTGGGCTTCAGTTTCTGAAGGTTTTAGCGTTCTTTGAGGCTAAAATTAAGGAGTGTGGGGAAAGCTTGCCGTTTTACAGAGGAAGAAGGGGGGTTTCCCCCTGAAGTCAACACACCCGCTGGAAAAGGGCGCTTTGACTCATTCGCACTAAATGAAGGATTAGTTTCTCTTTACCCCTTCACTGTGTGGATTATAAATAACTTTTTTTTGGATATACTGCTCCTCTTCTTTGTTTTTTGTTATACACCTTGGTTTCTGGGCTCTCTTTCACCTCTCTTCCTGGCGGTTTTGATTCAAATGAAAAAATCTGGGTGACTGTTTCCTTGGAGTTTTTATTTTTGCAGTTGGGAGTGCAAATACTTGGGCTGTTTACTTTGGGGAAACGGGCCTGATGTGGATTACCCTCTCTTTTTTTTTGTCTGGATTGTTTTTCGATTCCTGCTTTTTTTGTGGATTATAACAATTAACTTTTTGTTGGATTTCTTCATCTCTACAATCTTCGATAGAACTGTTTGGACAAGCGTTAGTATTGGCTGCTGCGGTATAGGCTTGAGTGGATTGGTTACGATTTTGCAACGTTCTGCAATATTGGTTTTTTTTAGTGGGTGTCATTATGGATAAAGGCACAAGAGGAAAAGCAAAGGAGGAAGAACCAGTGGTGAAGTCAAAGAGGAACGATAAAGCACCAATGGAAGATGTCCCTCAGCCCCCATCACCACCACCTGAACCCTATGATCATACTCAAATTATGGTGGAAATTGGTAAACTGTTCCAGAAATTAGAGAAAAATGAGGACTCAAGGGTGAAAGACAGAAATGAAATGATGAAAAAACAGGATAAGGTGGTATCATCTGTTATGGACTTTTCAAAAAAGTGGATCTAAGCCTGCAAAAAATAGAGGGAAATGTGAAATTGGTCCAAAATGAGGTAAATGTTATAAAAAAAGGAAATAAAAGGGACTTAGGAGGCGGTGTGGGAGAATAAGCTGAAATTGGATGAATATGAGAAAAGGATTGATGCTGTGGAAGACATGATGAGAAAGCAGAACATTGTGATCCGTCAGGTGGTTGAACGGACGCCAGACCAGCTAAGAGAAAGAGTGGTTCAGTGGTTAAATGGTTTGAATATGGGAAAGGAATTTGAACAGGAAGATATTGTAAGTGCATTTAGGGTGGGTCCAAGAAGAGGGAAGGTGGTTCAAAGAAATGTTTTGGTAAAATTTGCAAACTGGGGAGATAAGCTTAGAGTAATGGCCTTTCTGAAACAAGCTGGTTCTGGCGCCCTGAAATTTGATGGTTCTGATGTAGAAGTTTATAACTATATCTCAATGAAAGAAAGAATGTGGAGATAGAAGATGAGACCTGTAACCAAACTGTTGATGAGCAAAAGTATAAGGTATAATTGGAGATTTCCGCAGCAATTGTGTTTCTTTTATGAGAAAAGAATGCAAGTAATCAATGAAGGGACCGATCCACTGGAGTATTTGAGTCAGTTGGAGCTGGTAAAAACAGGTTCGGAAGAGTGGATAACTTTTAAGAAAGAATTGTTGGAATCGGGTGCTATAGGAAGGGAGTATGAGAGGGCAGAGTCTGGTGGTGCTACAGGTGGAACACCGTAGGGAAAAGAAGAAGAAGAGTTGTCTTTGATCATGGTGGAGGAGGAGGTAAGTAAGGAGCAATGAAAAACAGATTAATAAAAAACAAACTATCTAAGCATCATATAAGGGTTGGTAGCGCGTAGCACTAGTCAGTAGGCACATCTTGCATGTCTCCCCTCTCCCCTCTTTGGTTATCGAAGGCGTCCTTTTTTTTTTTTTGAAGAAAGGGGGGAGAGAGACATTGTTTGTTCTAGGTTGAATTTTATGTTTTTGGGGGAAGGGGTTGGTGATGGCACGCCCAATGGAGAGTTTAGAAACTAGAAAGGAAATAGATTATGGGGAATATTAAAATATTAACCTGGAATGTAAAGGGTACAGGTTCTGTTCTTAAGAGGCAGAGGTTGGAATTGGCTCTGAAGAAAGATAGACCCGATATAGTGTTTTTACAGGAAACGCACCAAAAGTCAAAAGATACAAACAAATTATTTTTCGGTTGGATACAACACTATGAGATGGCGTTTGGTACTTCAAAAGCGAGAGGAGTGGCAATTATGATTTCTAAAAGATTAGGATTCGAGATAATAAAAAGTGTTGCCGATCAAGAAGGTAGATATTTGATTGTAAGAGGAAAAATAGAAGACGAGGAAATAATGTTGGTAAACATCTATGCTCCAAATGAACATCAAGCAGAATTTTTAGAAAAGGTTCGGAAAGTTGTGGAGCTAGAAAATGTTGCAAAAATCATTGTGGCTGGAGACTTTAATTTGATAAGGTCAAACTTAGATTGTACGAACTTAGCAAGGTGTGGAACTGGCCTGAAAGGGAAGGTTTTAGACAAATGGATGGTAGCGATGGGTTTGAAGGATTCTTGGAGAGAGATCAAGGGCTTGGAAAGGGCATATTCTTTTTTTTCACATGTCCATGGGACCTACTCTAGAATAGATTATGTTCTGATTACAGAAAATCTGATTAAAAATATTGAGGGAACGGAAATAGGAATTTTCAAGGAATCAGATCATGCTTTGGAATTGAGATTACAAAAGGATAACCGAAGAGGAAGAAGTTGGAGGTATGATCCTAACTTATTTAATGATCAAAAATGTAAAGAACAAATCATGGAAAGGTGGAGGGAAAGTTGGCAGTGGAACAATAATAATGAAGCAAATTTTAACGTTGTTTGGGATACCATGAAGTCGGTTTTCAGAAGGGAAAGTATAAAGTTGGCGAGTATAAAGTACAAAAGATATAAGGCAGACCAGGTGGAAAAAGAAAAAGAAATAAAGCAGTTACAGGAAGACCATTCAAAAAGCAAAGATAAAAATTTTTTCGCTAAATTACAAAGACTTAAGGCAGAATTAATGGGTAAGGATATAGATAAAGTTAAAAGAGATTTGATATATCTAAATAGAGAGTACTTCGAATTCAGTAATAGAAACTCAAGACTACTAGCAAGAGCGGCTAAGGCTAAAAAGGAAAAAAGAGAAATTGGGGTGCTGGTCAATAAACAAGGGTTAAGATGCAATAAGAATAGCGATAAATGTAAAATCGTGAAGGAATTTTATCAAGCACTATATGCAAAAAAGGTGATAGACGTGGAGAGGCTTAAAGGGATTCTGGAGAGACAGTTAGGGGATGGAATAAAACAGGAACATCGAGAATAAATGGAGGAAAGGGTCACCGATAAAGAGGTAAATGAGGTAATTAGTGGCTTGAAGATGGGGAAAGCCCCGGGAGATGATGGATTATCGACAGAGTTTTATAAAGAATTTAAAGATGTTGTGGTTCCAAAGTTAGTGAAGTTATATAACTATATTTTAGATGGAGGACAAATTCCGACTTCATGGTATAGTACCATAATCGTTCTGCTGCCAAAACCGGGAAAGAATTTGGAAAAGGTGGAATCATACAGACCAATTTCTCTTATAAACCAGGATGCCAAGATCTTCACAGCAATACTGGCTAATCGCTTAAATAGTTTTATGGGGGAATATATAAATGTTGATCAAGTTGGTTTCTTAAAAGGTAGGCACATGGCTGATTTGACTAGAAGGGTATTAGATCTAATTGATAATGTTAATCAAACGAAGGAAAAGGTGGGTTTATTATCATTAGACATTTTTAAGGCATTTGATTCATTACAATGGCCTTCGATCAAGGAAATAGTCAGAAATTATGGATTCGGGGATAGATTTAGAAGGGTAATTGATTTATTATATCAAAAAGGGAGTGCTAGGATCAGAGTAAATGAAGAGTTCACGGATGAGGTAAAGCTTGAGGCAGGTACCAGGCAGGGTTGTCCACTA